>CM073773.1:9305450-9626173 GCA_037158775.1 Hetaerina titia | reverse complement strand
CGATGAGCAATACTTTCTTACCGAGAACTTAAATTTTTCACACATTCGTACACACGAGTATTCGTATACTCGTATGTATAGTACACTAACACCCATAGAACATATGCTTGCCTCCTTCCCGGGCACTACTATCGGGAAGTCACAGAGACCCGGTCATGGCTAATGCGCAATAAAAAACGGATATTAATTTCACAGTGCATCCATACTAGGAGAAGTCATGAAGACGTATCGTTTCATGGTTCCGCGCGACAATGTGTGCTCGGTGATTTATTCTGTCGGGGCCGTGCCCGCCGGCGCGCCGCACACAAAAGGGCCGTCCCTTGTGCCCGGGGGCTCGACCCTAAGCCGCAACAATGGCAGGCGACTCGGGGGTCCGAGAGGCGGCGCAACGGACAATAATTTTTACGAGAGCACGTCCGGGTTGATGGGAGTACGCGAGTGGTCAGCAAAAATATTCCTCATATTTTCAAAACATTCAACGTGGCATGTGCGATTACCGTCGATCAAACATGAGCGAAGGAAGACTGAAAAAAACGAGGAAAGGACAGAGAGAGAGAGAGAGAGAGAAAGGGAGAGAGAGACGCTCACGCATACACGACGGAGTCAGAAAGAGGAAATAAGGATGCGGAATTAGATGATGAGGGATTGAAAGGTGGAAATGTCTGGCGAGAGCTCGTCATGTGTGGAGTGTTTTTAATGGGGCGAACATTTGCATAATTCTAGGTCCGAGATGCTTTTATAGCCACCAAGTGAATACATCAAAGGGCGAGCAAGCAGTGAGAGGGAGACTTTTGGGGAAGGGGAGGCGAGGGGGACCTACCCCCGCCCCTCGACTCGCAGGGGCGGGGGGTCGGACCCGTCCCCCCACCCTCGCGGGCCCCCGCACCCGTTCGGCGTCGCACACAGCCACGTCCTTTTGTTACACCAACCCCGGCCTTCACACTTCATCCCTCCTCCCCTTCCTCCCTCTCCCCGGAAGCTCCCCCGAAAATAGACCCATTGTCTCCCCATTGGCCACCGCAAATATAAAAGAATTCGCCGAAATTTAATCAGCAAAGGAGGACGACTCATTGCGCATTCACCGATCAGAGATTAAGAAAATAAATCGCATCCCATGGCGAGGTATTTCGCTCGACCTCTGTTAGCAACAACGGCCTCATTACTTACGAGTTTACTAATAATAATTAAACGTCTTTTTTGGGGCGAGATTGACAGTAGTTGGCTCCTTCTTTCTCTTTACCCCTTAGTACGTACATCACCGGAATTAACGTGTATCGCTGGCGTAGCAGCAGGAACTTAAAATTAGAGAGAAGTAATTTAATATTTCTTTGGCCTCGTTTGAAGCGGGATTTAATTTTTTTATCAAACCTCTTACCCTGCTTAAATAAATTAACGTCACCACTTGAAATTTAAAAAATGATAAAATATATAAATTTTTAGTGCTACACTTGAAATGATTTTATTTAACTTAAGTTAAGCTTAACTTTTTTTCTTTTTGCAACATTGATTGGCGCAAACGAACAAATATTTCTCCTAAGTAATGTCACGAAAACTACCTCTTTGAAGTGCTTAATAAAGTTGTTGCCAGCACTATGCGTTTTTGTAGGTTGTGCTAGGAATTTAGTAAATACATAACATAATAAAAGCTAATAAAACAGTGGATTAAAATTAATCAAAACTAAGGAACAAAAAATGAAAATTTGAATATAATACAAAATAAGAAATAGTTAAATCAATGGATAGGCGTTCGGAGCAAGTTAAACTTTATCAATGATTCTATGAAATTTTTCGAGTGCATCAATCTCAGAATAAGACACGCATAGAGTATCATTGTTCCAAATAGATTTGCTTTTTTGTCGTCTACTATTTCACGTCATCATGTAAAAAATGCACAAACTTGATTGGTGGACAAAATGACGTCATCCGCGTCCGGTCCTTTAATGATAAGTGTCCATGAATAATATAACGCTATTATATACTATATTTCTCCAAATGTTTCTCAGTGTGCTAGCACTGGATATCGTGATAGGATAGGAGGAATGGGCTAGGGTTGGGAAATGAATTAAATCAATCAGTGGAAAATACTGAGCCAAAACATTTAAAAGAAAGAAAATGGCTTCTAATTCGATCCAAAACTTTTCTTATTTCATTCCATAATAAAGATTTTGGGGTTTTTAAAAATAATTATGAAATTTAAAGAGTATTTTGAATTTCACGCTAATGATTTTAATGTGAACATTTTACGTTTGAATAGCAACCTCCGTGAGTTTTACGCTCTAGAACAACTATACATTTCAAAAAGGATTGGTGACCTTGGAGTGACCGTTGTTGTCAGTCAATGAACAGTCGTATCGCACCCTTTCCCTCGACCTCGCAGCAGATGCTCAGCAGTGTCCCACCCCTTTCCTCATTTGCCTCTCCCCTCTCTTTAACCTCCCCTCCTAGTCGAGCATAAAAAAATGTTACTTTTTCTTTTTGGCTCACCCCATGATGATGCTAATTCACTGAAGCCAGGATCGTATCATTTTGTTGACGTGGTATGTAAAATGCCTCCCTTCAATCAATGAATAAGCTCAACTGCATAGAACTGTAAAACAATCGGACCCCAATGCTCGACTGTTGGGAGTTATTGTTGGCCTTCGCCGAGCAATGCTCTTCCAAAAGCTAGCCCCGAAACGGAGACCTGAAGATGTCACTCTTCCGTGGCGCAAGATGTCTCTTTATGTAAGGCAACCGCAGAATTGCTACTGTGCCTCACCGCATATCTCTCAATCTATTCCACTTTTTATTTCTCCCATCGCCTCTCTCTCGAGTGGAACATACGTTTACTCTCGTGTATTTCGGCCCACACATGACAATGATATTTTGCTGATTGCATCGCAATATAAGTTGGCAAGGTTTGTTGCACTGGTTTGAGCAGGGGACACAAAATGCCTCAGTTTCTCCAGGAGTGATGCCTCAGATAATACATAGTATGTCAATTTCAATGCCTTAATCGCTTCCCCTTCCCCGCCATCAGCCTCCCTTTCCGCCGAGTCGGAGGGCCTTCCCACATCCTGCCCCCGCCCGCCCGCCCCCCGCCTGCCCCTGCCGATCCTCGTCGTTCTGGGCCGCCTCAATCACCGTCTCCACGCACCCACCATTCATCAGCCTTCCCCTCCCACCGATCGCATCCCCCTCCCCACAATTCCTCCACTCCCCTGAATCTCCTGGTGGGATGTTCCTCCGAGAGGAGAAGGCTAACAAGAAGAGGGTGTGGGTCGGACGCGGAGGGAATCGATGGTTTTCTCCAAAAAATAAATTCCCGCTCTCCTATATGAGTGTCCGATGCCGGCGAGAAGGGTAATCGCCGCATTCCGTGAGACCAGACCGGGAGGGAACCGGTTCGCATACTATATACCAATTACTATTCCATTCCGTTCTCTCACAATCTTCCGTCCACTCTAAGAGAGGTCTCTCCCCCCCGCCGTTCCGACTGCTCCTCCCTCCCCTCGCCGCAACCCCTCTCTCCCGCCGCGTCCACCCCCACCCTCATCTCCGTTGCAATCCTTGGGGATTGGGATAATAGCTTCATTTCCACCCCTCCGCCGCCGCGTCGCGGAGGAGAAGCCAAGTTCCGAAATAGCTGCGGATAACGTAGTTCCCACCCTCCTCCTCCTCCAACTTACTTCCTCCCTCCCTCTCCATTCTTCACGACTCTTCCCTTATCCCCCCCCCCTCACCCAACCTACCCCCGACCACTGACCTCTAGGGCGACGGAAGGCTCTGCAGGGAGGAGGGTCACGCGCTCACACATGGACATTTATCGAGTCCCCTCCTCCCATTGGCGCATCCAAACGTCTCGTGGAGGAGACAGCACTTGAGCGAGTGGTCGCAAATACGAAGGGGGTGGACATTTTAAATGAGAACAAATGGGAGGTAAACATGTGTTGACGAATTCGTCAAATACACCCCGCCTTGCAATCTTAATCTGTCTACGAACTCTTGTCCAAAATAAAGTTTTTCCAAGTCAAGTGAAACGGACAATTCTCGTAAGCATGTCACAAACGTGGAAACTCACATACATGTAGGTATGGGTGTGTGCATAGAGATAAATAAATATAAATTAATATAAAGATAAATAAAAATAAATATGAACGAACGCTTTGTGTAATGTGTGTTAATTAAAGTAATATTCTATCAGATTCCACCTAAATTAGAAAATTACTGCACCGGGCGAATAAATCATAGCAATAATAATAAATTAGGTAGGAATGGAGTCAATAAAGCATTTATAAATGTCCTCAACATGGAACATTTTATTCAACCAGACGGTACGATATGCTTCGTTTCCTGTTTTTTTGGGACACGTGTGTGTGTGCAGATACATATAGTATATTCATTTAAATACGAAATCCCGCCATACGGCGAACAAATATTCATTCACGCACAGAAATAGACAAAAGAAAGGGGATAGGAAAACACATAAAAGACGAACACGGAAGGCGGGGAAAGGAAAGGAAGAGACATCAAGGTGGGGAAGGCGGATTTGAGCAGAAGATCACAAATGTAAAAATATTCCCTTAACCGGGACTTGATCACCGGACCTTCCACTTGCCGAGCGGATGCGCTACCGATGACGCTTAAGGTAGGATTATCTCTTCCCCTTTCAAATATGTTTAATTTCCTGTGTTTTTTCTACGCCCATCCATTCACTCCCCAATTTCTCCTCTCCCACCGTCATCTTTTATCCCTTTCACGCTTCAGTTCCGCTTCTCTCTACCTCACATTCCACTTAATTTCTGCGATTTCCTTTCTCTCCCCTTTGCTCAACTCCTCCCACTCATTCTCCTATTTGGGTGAGTCGCCACCTTCCTTCTCTTCTTAATTGGTTTCGGAAAAACAGGACTTTGAGAGGAGAGGCGCCGAGGAGAGCAGCGTTAATTGAGGGTTGGCCGGACGCTTCTCTTTCCTCCTCTCTCTCCTCCGCACCCGTTTCCCCGCTGCGACGTACCTAATAGCCGCCCGGCTAAGGAGCCCTCTCACTTCGAGATCTTGGGTTCGCATCCGAAGCAGAGGATTCTTCTGGGAAATATGGATCGTTTGCCTTCCTCTTGTTCGAAACTAAGAGGGAACGAAGCGTAATTTAAAGAGTCAATCGATCACGGATAACTCATATAGATCCTTGTATCATATTTCAAGAAACTGTAATAGTAACTTTAACGGACTCACCCGCTATGTGTGCATTATAATGCAACCATTTCAGAGAGTAAAAATCATTCGCCTTGACCGGGATTCGAACCCGGATCCCTCGATATCCGATTTTTACTCTCTGAAATGGTTGCATTACCTTGTATCATATATTTGGATCTCTGCCAGAATTTAATTCGTAAAATTCATTTCGTCAATGTTTATCCGGTGATGAAACTCGTAATGTTATTTCTTGACTTTGATAGCAAAAACCTATCCTCTTGCAATTTTAATGTAATATGCTCATAAGTAATGTATGAAATAATTTACTTCAGGTTGTTGACGGACACGACATCATCGGGTCCACTCGAAGGTGGACCCTATGATGCTGTGACGCGGTGTAACTATGGGCATGGCTCGATAAACATTCACGTGTGATTTCTGTTTGTTCCCATCCATTTTAAATTGGGTACTGTCAAAATTCTAACATATCTACCCGGAAATAGAGCAGCCTTCACCTTCCATTTGCCACACTCGTATTAGAGATGCCCCGGCCTCCCCAAACAATATCATTCACACCTCCCTCTCCATCAAACATTTACAAAACGTTTCAAACCCCTAAAAATAGGAGCATAAATATGCTTTAATGCATGGATGATACATTCCGTGCATCATCCATTAATTAAAAAATCTATGCTTCAAAATATCTGCATTTTGAGGCATTTTTTGTAGGTCCGAAACTTAACCCGTGAAGTTTACACGTCACACAATTAACTGACTATAAAATGGTATAATTGGTGACACTTTTAGCTGGAAGCCAAGGGGGAGATCATTCTCTTTCATTTTTGTACAAATTTAGTGTTTGGGAAGTCATACACTGGAATGTAACCATCAATGAAATTTCGAAAAAGAGAATACTAATATTTAATTAGATATATTTTCATTCATATATTCGCTAATGATGAGTGCTAATTGCGCGATAAGGGGTGTCCGAATCCAATTTATTCGAGGATAAAAACATTTTTCCATCCGTCATGCGTGCGTTTCCATGATTATGTTATCGATTCGCAAAACGCAAACCTGCGTCTTCGACTCGGTTACAAAACGAGGCGCTTCGGGGTTGCATTCTGAAATACTCGCACTCTTTGAGACCGGCCGGACTCCATAACACGCCGACGTCTCTAGCAACAAGCCCATCTCTTCGCGAGACCGCCGTCCCCTCCAACCCTCCCCGTCAATTACTCGCGTTCATTCACATGTTCTAGCTTACTCGCCGCCTGAACTCCCTCCATTCCCTTAGTGATCCTTCTTTGACTCCAAACTAAGGGCCCAGTCTGATCGCCAATAACACTCAGGCATTCGCCCCTTCTCCGCCAGCATCCCAGGTCAGTGGTTCAATGGAAAGTTCGCGCTCCTGTTGTATATTTTAATACTCTTGTTTAGATTTTCTTAGTTTTTATTTAAATGATTGCATCCTCATTGTGATTTCACTATGTCTCAAATTTCTAATCATACATATGAACTTCACATTAACGCAAGTGCAAGTATTTTAACAATGTTTGCACCTTTCGGAGGACAGAAGAACTAACTATCTTATAATTACTCACCATAAACACGAAGAGTTTGGTATTCGGTACAGATATGAGGTATCCTTTCTTTTTATATGGAATAGAATTACTTTAATAGTTCCTCACTAACAATGCTTATTTTAATTTCCATTCACTTTGCATAGAATAAGATTTCAGAATTCCGTTTTACTTTAACAAATGACTGATTTTAACTCATTAGGGTAATTTGGACCGGATGAAATGGTAGGTCGAAAAATAAATATGAGGCGTCATTCGCCAGTTTTGGAGCGGTGTAATAAACCTACATGGTGGCCTGGAAGGCATCGCTAGGGTATGTGGCAGATCCTAGTTCCGAACCATGCATCCGTATCTAATTTGGCACATTTAAGAATTAATTAATGGCAAGAATGGGAATAATTGTTACAATCATCTGCGTATGTAATATTAAAGTGTGATCTAATATGGATAAAGCTCTATGTTTAAAGTCTATTATTTTTCCTACAATATTACTCCAGTTGGTGAATCTCAGAGTCATCCACTTATTACGACTAACTCAGACTGCTGGATTTGTCATTTAGACAAGTATTCAACTATTATAACTGATTTAGAGAGGAAAATATTTTGTCAACAATAACGTGGCACACCTATCATAAATATTTTTATTCGTTTTTTTTAATTCATTAAAATAAAATAGAACATTGCAACCCATCATAAATATATTCTCCATTGGTGCTAGACAATGAATTTACCGGAGATTACACACAGCAGGGCGAAAAGTATCGATACTTGGGATGCACCTTCTCCCCATGTTACTTTGCCAACGAAAGATCGATTCGAGCACTTGGAAGCATCGCTCTCGAGGGCTCGTCTAAACTGCCCGCCCCTCGGCCACCAATTCAGTCCCCCGGCCATCCAGACCTTCGCCCGGAGGGGGCGAGTCATCTGATATATGCGGCGTGCTCTCCTCCCCCTCTCTCGCCCTATACTTTCCCTTCTCCTCCCCCCCCAGGCTGAAGATCCTCCTCCTCCACGACCACGGTGCATGAATGAAACACGGGAGGGGCCGGAGTGGGACGGAGTGCAGGGCGGAGGGGGAAGGGGATTCTCACCCACCCGCCTTCTTCTCCCAACCTGCCCAGCGCACGTGATGAAACACGCTGGGGTTCCCGTGGCAAAAAAACGCATGCCTGCCAGAAGAGGAACAGGGAGCTGCGGGCAAAAATACGGACCAGGAAACAGCGGCTCGCTGTCGGAAGGTATCCTCGAAACACATTCGAGTCCTTTAAAGACCGAAATGGGATTTGGAATGACTAAAATTCTGGCATTTACACGAATGCAATTAAAATTCCATAGCGACGCGAAGAAGTTCATTCTACTTGGTTATCGACCGAGGGAAATTTTATCTCGTGGCGAAGTAGGAGAGGCACTAGGCGATTGCGTGACCCGTCCATCTATCTAACCGTTCATCTCCGCTCAATTCGCGCATTACTCATGTTGCTCTTCAACCGAGAGATTGTGGTAGGTGTCCCTGCGACGAAATATGGGAGATTTTCTCCGTAAAAGGTATTCGATTTTTACCAAGTATTTATGGATTGTAAAGGCTTGCATTGACTGCTGGCTATAATATTCCATCAGAATTCCACCTTTGAATAGCATTGGGCCTAAATTGCAATCGACATTCAATAAAAATGTAAGGGAAAATTGTGATTGTCGAAATGAAAGTATTCACATTGAGTGGAAATGAATTAATCACTAAAAACTTTTACGTATTTTTGATGAAATTTTTCAAATTTAATTCTACTGACTGACCTGCCAAGAGGCAGCACAAGCGACCCGAAATAAAGGCTATTTCTCTTCCTTCTTCGTAATCATGCTTTCACAAGTGTTTTAAATCTTTTCTTACACCAGTGATTATGGATAGCCCATAGATATGCAATGAAAACATGCAATTACATTTCGTGACCAATATAAGTGTTCCTTAACTATGACAGTTTTGTTGGTACTGATAGAAGGAACTATGTGATGTGCTGTTGCACAGGAAAAATAAGAGTTTTCCACCGAAAAAATATATCGAGGAACATAGTTTCCAGACTTCTGCTGCCAATATTGAATGAGGTCACCCAATAATTTATCTCCCAAACTAAGTATGAATACATATTCAATAGACGCAGAGCGATCGAACCAAACCTCCCATTCTATCTTTTATGCCGTCATGGTAATGACAGAATGTGAACGAAGATGCTGTTTACAGAAAAACTTGTAAAACGCAATAGAGGACCAAATGTCCCGTTAATTTGGCTATAAAACTCTAATAATAACACATATCCAAAATATTTTAGCATAGGAGAACATTTGTATGTGAGGAACGATTAAAAATGAAATTCTTCGTCCAAATAGAGACCTCCTGGAGTCCTCAGGAAAAAGCATTCCGAGAAAGGAGGAAAGATCCTCACACAGCTACGTATCCAAAAGACTGCGTGACTCTATTGTGTTCATTGCTTTGCTGATTTCATTCTTTTTCTAATGATGTTTTCATGCAAGCTTTTCAAACTTATAATATTCATAAATTTGTCTAACGCTTGGAATGATGTAATTGCTAGTCTTTTCGATGGTTTTGGGCTCAACCTTGTGAACTCTCATCTGGAGGAATAAGAAAAACTTTGTAGAATTCACAACATTTTTATTAACACGGCAATGTCGGTTTCATTTCATAGATGATGCATGGCACGCACGGTCCCTGAAGGTGTCACCTTTGGGCTGAAACCGGTAGTTCCGTAAAAATAAATCTGAATTTTGAAAAAAATTAGTTTCTTTTTTCTTTCGTTTAGTTTCAAGAACATGGACCGTATTTGCCTATCTAATTTTCCATGATCCATCATCGGAATAGAACTAGTTTGCACCATCACCGATGATGCTTCCTTTCCTTATTATTTTATGAAATGGCATACGTATCTATGTTTCATGCTTCACGAGACAGGGTATACCCCCTACATCGAAAGAAAGCATCCCTCCTCGAAATTTAAATGAAGTCACGAATCTGGGTAGCAACAAAGTTAATCGAAACGGGAAAGAAGACATTTCCCACCACGAGTCGCGTTTCACCAAGGAGGGAGCCGTCGCACTCTACACTTATAACTATCAATAATGCTGCGGAAAATCTACTCGAGGAGGAAACATATTTACGGGCGAAAAAACCAGAATCGGAAAAATTTTGCATTTCCAGTTTGGCAACATTTCGGCAGGCTGACCTTCACTTTCGCCCAGTGAGAGAGGTGGCGTCGCTCCCAAAAGCGGTCCCAGCTCCGGCCGCCCCGCGGGAATGCCCCCGATTATTTCCCCGAGTGTGGAATGGACCATCCGCGCTCACAACTATACAACACCTCTTCCCGGGGGAACTTCCCTCCGTAATTTCGCGCCCGCTGACACCGAAACCAGCCAGAATCCTCGACAGAGATTTCGAGAAGTGGGCTCCACGCACACCTCTCCCCCCGAAATGTCCGGCCAACCAACCGCCGCCGACAGACGCACCGTTCGTTCGTTCCATGGGCACTTCCCCGGGTGGCAATTCCGAAAAAGAGAGCTTTTTTCCTTCCACACACACACACACACATTATCAAAGGCTGCCCACACCTTTTCCCCCGTGGCTTCGAAAGACGGCGATGGGCCGTAGTTTTTATGTCACGGGTGGGACGGGGAGGGGGGGGCGAAAGGGGCTTGGAGGGGAAGAAGGGAGGAGAGGAACACAATCAGTTGTGTTCCTCGGCCTTTTCTCCCAGTCCTCCGTCCCCGAGGGAAGCGGAGAGGAATGGTGTGGGAAGGAAAAAGGAAGAAAACGGAGATAAAGCTCTTGACCAGGCCAAGAGAAAGATTTATGCTCATTATAGTGGGCGTGAGAGGAGGAATTTTTTGGAAAGGATACAGAAAAACAATAAATAAATACCCAGCAATTACAAAATTACAAGAACTGGCGATCAAAACAGGGAATATTTATGGGGGGACAGATGAAAGATAAACCCACAATTCGTAGCTGCGTCGGGGAGCGATTCGTGCCTTTTCTGAATACGAGTTGTATCAGCCCACTCGATCTTAAAAATTGTGCAGCATGCAATTAAGATTTTGAAGGAAGAAATTCGTATTCATATAGGCTAGAATTCACCACAATTTTCAGGAACTAGAATTCTCCAAAATATGGTCTCATCCCAATAGCCATCCAACGGCTGGACAATTAAGAGCCGTCACTCTTGAGTAATCGGGAGGCTGAGCTGTTTTCCTTAAGCTTTCTAAATCTACGTGAAGCGCAGGTCTATGTAAAAATGCGGATGTAGAGGTTACTAATTATGTGTCGAGCCGTTATTTCGGATTACGTTGCTTCCTGCTTTGTCTCTATGTAATCATATTGAAGTCATTATGTGGGAATCCTAAATCAAACCCAACAGCGGGGGTATCCCGCATCAATCGTATTATGAGAAACCCGACAATACACGAAACTGGGCTGAATTGTAAAATTCTTTCTGCTTAAGTATTCGTGAACTTCTTTCAAAAGAAAGTTCTTGTCATAAATATGAATTTACTCAAAACGAAGGAAGCTAGTTTTTTCATATGCGGCGTCATCATTGAGGCTTCTCCAAAGATTTTTCTCTTTTTGTGTCCTCCATCAGCAAGATTGAAACTGGAGAAAGAAATCCTGGTGGCCAATAAAGAAAAGTGGGAGAGGTTTTATGTACTCATGTTCGGGATTGATTGTCAACTGACACACTGGTCAGAGTAAATTTATAGAGAACAACTCATTCAAAATTAACCATTAAATCAACATAATTGTTTCATTTATTTAATTTAGTACCCTGTAAGCCATATCCAGGATGTGTGGCAGGGGTTTAAAACACTCTAGAATAATTTTACCCGAACATAACCCTACCGCGGTCGAACAATGTTATTGTGATCCCCTACCGTTCGTGGAAAAAATTACAATTTAAATCTATCTGTTCTAAACTTAATCTCTCTGATTTTAATTGACATGATCTCTTCTACCGTAGTACCATGGTGGTATTAATACGTTTCAATATCACTGTCAAAGAGACGTCCTTCTAATAATTCAAGAGAATTAATCTATAATCTAACCTTACCTCCGTGAGTGATTCCCAGACTAGCTCCTCCATTATCTTGATTGCGCCACTAAGTTTACCATAACAAAGTTTTGCTCCTCTACGCTGCACGCGATCCAATTCGGAAATTAATCCTATTTAGTGAGATCCCATATGCTTGCAGAATAGTGTACTCATAAATGAGGCCTCATCCGCAAGAAATAACATTTCTCTTAGAGATTTTAATCGCATATATTATCACCCTCCTGATAATTTCTAATTTTTTGTTAGACTTTCCACATATTCCCCATAGTATGTGTTTCACCCAGGAGAGGGTAAGTATAATATAATATGTTGTTTTTCAAATAAAGAAATAAATCGCATAAGCGCTACTCAGTCAATCCAGCTTTTACCTAACTCAAGGTGGTATTTAATGGCAATATTTCAACATTTCAAAAGGGAGACAAATAAATTAAAACTGAGATATTGCATCCTCTTTCTTTTACTTTTTGCGCCTAAATTTATTCTTATTCCGCAATATTACCGCTACAACTGGGGCTATTTATTGGAGTGTTGTTTATTTCCTAAAGTAAAAGGATAATGTTTCTTAACAAGCAACTATGAAACTACTATAATTTCATTGAGGTAAAATAAAACTAGAACGGCAAGAGTGTAAACTCGCCATTTGTCGAAATTTCTACTTATTATTTTGTGCAGTTAAAAAATTAAATTCATAGTAATCTACCTAATAAATTAGGTTTTTGATGGCCCCTAAAACAACTATGTACGAGTATTACTTAAAGCGTGGACATTCTATTGTTTATCTCGTACTTTTCCCTTTCACTCTTCTTCTTAGGTACCTTCTACCTGCCTCCATGACATAAAAACCTCTTCCCTTTCTTCTCCTTCCCCGCTTATTCAACCTTATCCTTTCTATTACAACAATTAACATCCTACTGCCTATCCTTATTTCCTCCGCCAATTTTTCTGCTTCCTCGGATTTCACAGAGCAACTTCCATCCTTCTCCCACCATATTTAAATCTTCGCCATTAGCCTTTTACTCTGTCCAACTTATTTTCTCACTTGATAGTACAATGGGGTCATTAAAATTCCAATCTCGAAGGAAATATTAAAAATTGAGCGGCACAAGTGGAGTTCCCAATCTAAGTTTAAACTGGTGACTGAAGTTACTCATGAAGTTTAGACTTATTTATATTTACACAGTGAAATTATTACATTTTGATCCATAGTAACGGACGACTCCGTTAAAAGTTACCGTCTTGGAATCTCCCGCAGTTCTTTGAATTAAAAACGTTTGGTAGTTTGGAGGGGGAGGAATCCCTGTTCCACAAACTAATTGGAGGAGTCAGCCGAGTTCATACTACGTTTCATGACAACACCTGAACATGTTTCAAGGGAAGACGACGATCAAAATGTGACCACCACCACCACCCGATGTTGGCTTCTGGTTCCGCCGCTTCTGAAAGCGCGACCGTGGAGCACGTGATGGAGGAGAGGCGCGTGTGGGGTGCGAATGGCAACGGGGGGAGCAAACAAATTCCGAGGCGGAGGGAAATGGAGGGCGAGAGATATAATATGAAAGAGGCGACGAAAGCCGCTCATTATTAGTCTCAGACGTGCGACCAAAATAGAATTATTTGTTGGCTTTGGCCCCTGAATGCCATTCATCCGAATAGAGTGTGTGTGTGCACACAGAGACGCCCGAATGCGAGAGGAAGAATAAAAAGGGTCCCCTCCTTTCTTTCCATCTCATTCCCACCGTGAATTTATGTGCTTTTCTCCCCAAAGAGAACGCGCTCGAGTTATACTATAAGAAGGAAATGGGGCGGCTCTCATTATGACGCCCGACCCAAATTCCCTCAGAACCCTGGAAAAGGTTCTCTCCCCCCCCCCTGAAAAGCCTTCGTCGCACCTCTGGGGGTTGGGGGGGGGGTTTCGTGCTGGGCTGACCCCTTGGCGAATGGGGGAGAGGGCAAGAAGGAGGCTGCTGGCTGAATGCGGCGGGGATTTAGGCGGTCATGGAGACCCGTGGATACTTCATCCCACTAGCGAATGGGATGAAGCATTCACGTTGGAACGAAACCAATTAGCCTAAGTTTTTTTTAAAGCTGCTCTAAATTACATTAACTTCATATTGTGCTCATCAAAATTTCTTTCGCTGTTTAACGCATGTGATGGTTATTTTCACTGACGCATGAAATAGTAACAGTATAAAAAAAAATACAAATGTTCCCCATAACCTCGCGTTCGTGTAGGAATGAGTACACGAGTAGCCGGAGTTATTTTTTTCGGGTGTATAAAACGATACGATTCATAAGCCCAAAATAGCAAAAAAATAATAAATACTTATTTTCGGAGAGTAGGGAATGGATAATATTATCCTGTAACTTGTATTGTGTGCCAAAGCTTTCCATTTATTTATAAAGTTATACAATATTATTTTTCACGACGAATATTTCAGTACTACTTTTGGAGAGTCTAATAACATACGTAAATGCAATAATTACATTCTTCGCTGGACAGATGTAATGACGCCTTATTTTTTTGGGGATAATCGTTCAGGGATTACTGAATTCACCACAGGATGTCGAGAAGCAAGGCAATACTTGAATTTTGAAATGTATTTTGCATCGAATATCTCGCAGCTATACTAACATTGTTACAGGGCGGACGAGGACCTTCAGCTCTACAAATCGCTCCACATTTATATAACATATGTGAAACTTAAAAATGCACAAACTCCACGGAAACAAGGAATCAGCGAATAAACTTTGCCAATGATCGCAGTCCTCTCCAGCAAATGAATAAATTTGGAAACATTTTTTGGAAAATATATCATGATTACACTGAACTAAATACTTTCAAATTTTAGACCAGGAAAAAAATAGCACCTATATACGACTTGGGAAGCAGCAGAGAGCCAAATTTTTGCTGCCAAGTGGAAGGATGCCCCTTTTCCCCAGGAAATTCCTGTAAATATGTAGCTATAGTTGTTATAATAAGTTTTTGCGTGTTAAAAAAGGAACACTCGTTTTGATAGAATTTACTCTGAGCAAAACAACGACGGAAACACAAGTGTTAATGTTTAAAGCCCAGAGAGATATTCGAATAACCACAGTTATCAGTTATCCGAAATTTGGTTTGATAAGTGAGGGTAGAGCTCATCCCATTTCACTACTTCTGTACTTCGCCTAACGGTGCGTGAAACGGACCCTATCAGTTTAGGGGGCGGGACAGCTACCTCCCTCTGCTGCTTTTGCCACGGCTTCCAAGGAACACGTGGTACGCGATTTACTGCCTAGCTTGGGTAAAACTGAGGGTGAGCTGGGGGGTGAGGTGGCCAAAAGCGCCCCCGGGAATCGAGCTCTGGCTCTCTGGTCACTAGCCCAACGCCTACCTGCTGAATTACAACACCCCACGATGGTTGAACAAGAGGATAACTTAAAACTTCGAACGAACTATATTTTGCTTTGAAAACTTGAGGTTGGGGCACTCTCATACTCAATTTACACTTTTGCCAACAAGTAAGTTGAGGAATGGATATTACGATATTAACACTCAATACGAGCCAAATTTAGCACCAAGAAATAAGGAATAAATGTGGGTAACTATAAAATGAAATGCTCTTATAAATGGTCCTTGATGTGTTAATGTATTACTTCTGGCGAGGAAAAGATTTATTTCTTAATAAAAATAGATAGTTTAATTAAGCCAATAACACATTGTAAGCGCGGAAAAATGTATATTCCTAAGTGCCCTTGTACACCGAGGGCAACAGCAAAAGTTCAATGGAATACCTCAAGATGCTGAACCGGTGCCACGTGCTAATTTTTAATAATGGAAATAAGGAACGGCACTTATATGCCGAGCCTTAAAGAACTATCTGGCTGTTTAAGTAGTGCAAAAACCCAATGTTATCTAAAAGTATTGGTTTTTCTTTCGAAATTCTGTGTTTTAAGGAACTTCTTGCATTTTTTACAGGCTTCTTTGATGTCTACTTTTGTGCTTGTGTTAAACGTTTATAGGACTCTATAAGTATTAATTTTATTTAATTACTCTAAATCGCCTCTGAGCATAAATCATGTACATTTAGGGATTTATTTGGACAAAATCTCGCACCAAATATGCTGAATCTGAGGAGATTAAAGAAAAGATTTCAATTTAAATGCAACTGGCATCCGTTGCTTGCTCTATGTTGACTACGCTTCTTCCTACCTCTTTATTTAATATTATGACAACCCCTCGTTGGCTCTCGTTAACACCGCTGTATATTAGTCTATATTTATCCCTCCAGTGATCTGGAGTGATAATTATGGAATATATCCCGCTATCCATCCATCTCACTTCGCAGAGACATAAAATATCTATATTACCTCTTTCCATCTCTCGCTTAATATTCTCTAATTTGCCTGTCCGCAACATTGTCCTGACGTTCCATGTTCCTATTTTAACTACTTTCGTCTTCTTCTTCTGCGTCTGTCCTGCTGCTGTCGGTTTTCCCTCGCAAAGGTTTCGTGGGATGACGACCGCGGAAGCCTTGCCTCCCCCGCTGCTGGGCCCGACACACTGCCGCTTGGGCCGAGTCCCGCAGTTGCCAGGACTCATATTCTCTATTGTGACCATCATAGAAATCTTGGGAATAAGGATTGGGAAATATATATATATATATATATATATATATATATATATATATATAAACACTAAGATAATAAATATTCCACACACAGAAACATAAAAGAAGGACACTTACAGTAGATATTGACGTTTCGACGCCGCCGCCGTCGTCATCAGAATCTGATGACGACGGCGGTGCCGTCGAAACGTCAATATCTACTGTTAGTGTCCTTCTTTAATGTTTCTGTGTGTGGAATATTTATTATCTTAGTGTTTGTGTGTTTGTGCGTCGCCGGAGAGCGTCATTTTCAAGAATAGACAAGAGGAAGGGAGGAAGGAAGTAAACAGAGATGAAGAGAGACTTGTTATTGCGCAGGATTTTGGGTTGTATGTTGTTAGGAGAAAAAATATTTATTCGGTAGTCGTGCCCATCCAAAACCTACTATAATCGGTATATTACCTTAAAAAAATATGTACAACGTACGGCATTCCTTAGAACTCCCCCTTGTGCGGAGTTCAAACCCTGGGCATTGATTGCCATGGTTGGACTAGTGGAAACAAGACATTTTGAGCAGTTATATAGAGTAAACAATTGAATAAGAAAGATTTTTACATAGAAAGCGTGGTGGGCACCTCAAAAACCCTTGAACGCTCTTTCTCTGCCGCCAACGGCCGTTTAAAGCGAGGGTAATTTGGAAAGACGGTTGCAATGAATTCCCTTTTTAACTCCCATCTCTCCTTCGATTGACTGATAGATCATTTTTCAACACTTTTCTATCGCCATCGGACGTTGTATTCAAGAAAAAACATTCCTGGAAGCGGAGAGACTTGCGACCCGACAGCGTCATTAGCCCACGCCAGCTCCAAAGGAATGACAAAGAAGGAGGAGGGGTTGAGGAGTGTTTTCTGGCGGAACACAACTCGTTGGGGAAAAAAATGTTAACCCTTTGAAAAAAATCCTTCCCGTGAGTTCCATTCCCTTCCCCTTCTCCCTTCCCCACATTCGGAATGACTCCCAATAAAGAAAGGGCTAAGTGGCGTGGAATCCGAAAAGCGGAGAGCGGTTTCCTCCATCAGTCATCGCACTTACGCGATAGTCATCGCCGATAAACCGTGGAAATGGGCGCTTTAAGAATTAAGGGAGAGGGGAGGGAGGTGGTGGGGAGGGGGGCAGGGCCGACATCAACGGGAGCACACAAGGAGGAGGGGCTGAGGGAGGACGGGAGTCTCTGCAACCCTAAATTTTCTCATGAAACGCTAGGTGTCAAAGCGACCCTCTACCAGGAGCCTTGATAAGCCTCAGGACGGAAAGTAAGAAAGAAAGTTTAAAAAAATATGCTTAATGGTCAGAACAATCAAAAATGCCGCGTGATTGGCGGTGAGGAAGAAAAGGTGGAAACGGAAAAGAGATGAATAAAAAAATGACGTCGGCAAAGCGCCTTTCGAAAAAGGAGCGCCATCATTACTCTGCGCTTTTCTTTTACATGTACGCGCGGCGAGAAAAAAATATTCCTTTTCTTGGGGGGGAGGAGGGGGGACAGGGCCTGCGAATAGGAATGCCGGCAGATGCACTGCTGAGGACTAAAGGACGGCAAAGGGTACCCGAGTGGGTGCGGGAAAGGGTCAGGGCGACGAGAGGAAAGGGTTGCACCAACTCCTGCTATGCCCCAGTCAGGATGACTGGAGGCAAAAGGGGTTTGGAGGCACAAAAAATGCTCTCCGACGGTCGGGAACGGTAGAGGAATGAAATAGTGATGTTCGGTGCGGGATTCGAAAGGGTGTGTCTGCGGATGGAATTGGGATGTTTTTAAGGGTTAAGGGTGAATACGAATAGGGAGTAAAAGGTTTGCATGGGAAAAAGGACACACATCTGTCAAAAGAGTTAGGAGTGAAATATGACGATATGATAATGATCGCAGAGATTGGTTTTTATGCTACGTCTGTAAATGAATTAGGTGGAATTCAGAAAAAAACGCAGGTTAAGCTCAGCTCGCAGTGTCGGGATCATTAAAAGTCGGATGCTAGAAGGGGTGGGGTGGTGGCTCTGAGCATAATAGTTTTGCTAGCTATAAAATTCGTTTTATTGAAGACCGGCATGCGCAATTTAGATATTAGTTTTAGAGCTGCGATAAATCTCTCTACAATCGTGTGTACTTCTGCCGAACCATTAACTCAATGACATTCAGAGAAAAAGTTCTAACAGGGGAAAGGTTGATTCCAAACCACTGAAGGCAAGTACTGTGCATGTATTTAAATTATATTCAACAGATTCAGGCGAGATGTAGTGGAAGTTCGTCAACATGAGAAAAACAAAATTTGCACTTTTCCACGCATTACATATGTATTTAAAGCCTAATAATGCGAATTATTTTCTCCATTGATTTTTATGAAATGGATTTTCCGAAGGACATATTAATTCGCGAATCAAATTGCGACTGGTCTCTCATTGCTCAATGCCAATCCACGCGGAAGTAATTGTCACCATTACGACTCTCTGTCGAAAGTGAGAGAAGCCTAACCAGCAATTTTACAATGAGCACCGGCGCTGAAAAAGGAAGAAACCAGTCCCAGATGCTTGATATTTCTCCCACATTTCCTCGCTTCCACCCATCTCCCAAATTTACTCGTATTTTGATGTTTTTCGATGAGAAATTTATGATAGCGAAGTCAAATAGGTGCTAGTATCAGTTCTGTATAAATTCAATTAAACATTCGACGTTATTAATGACCGAGTTATCTGATTGCTTGCTCTTTATTGACCGAGAGAAAAACTTGTAAGTCTTTTCTGGATTTAATGTAAAGCCGAATTTTTTAACCAGAAAATTTTCCCCGGAACCTTAACAATACAGCCGTGTAACATGAAAGACAAACTTTCTAGAATGAAAACGATACGATATCTACATTTCACGAGAAATTCACCTTGAAATAAATTTTCCTGAAGCATAAATTAAAATCTCTCCAGTTAACATTGGAGGAAAATCTAATAATTTCTCACCCTTTGACACATTCCAACCGGGAGCAAAATACTGCTACAGTTTTAATCAGGACGGATGCCCAGGAGGAAGCACTCGAAACATAACCATCGTGGGCCCACCATTGTTCATTTCTCCCACGACGCCCGCAGCACTTCTAGATCCATAGATTGATGCTGGAATTATTAATCTCGGGCGATACTTCTTTCCATACGGGTTCAACATAACGCGCTCGATGAAGCAGAGTTCTGAGAAAGAGGCCCTTACATTCCCTCTCTCTCCTTTTCATTCCTGGGGTCCCTTCCTACTCCGAAGGCAAAAGGCCGATCGAGGGAGATGGGCGGAGTGGAGGAGGAGGAGGAGAGGGGGGCTGGGCGGTGTTCGGGGCGGGCGGGATGGGGTGGGGGTGATTTTGTGGAGCGGTCGGAGGGAGGAGAGGGCTCTCGGGAGGATGGAGTGATGGATGGGGGATGGCATGAGGGAGGGCGTGGAAGAAAGATCGATCTATTAGAGCTTGTGTGTGTGTTCATGAGGGGAGGGGAGGTGGGCCGGGGGGGGGGGGTGGTGTTCGGAGGGAAGGAAAGGATGCAGGCAGTGGGGAGACGAAGATGCTCTTCTGGATGACCATCCACCAATTGGAGGAGGAGAGAGAGAGAGCTGCGTGGAAGTGAAGAGCAATCGAAAAAAGGGCATTAGCAGTTATTTAGAAATCTTGGGGAACGTGGCTGAGGAACAGAATGCGAGCGAGGACTTTCTCTTGGGAACCATTTGGCCCGATTGTAAAATAGAAACTGATATTTGAGGAAGGAAATCGATCATTTATTCAACATTCTTCAGCGTCCAATGATTTAAGCAGCATCCCGGTGGGATATGATTTTGCGATTAATTACTTAACCGATTTAATCATCAAATAAACATTTATCATCCGAGATATTGATTAGAGGATGTGTATACATGTGTGTATGTATGCATGTATATATATGTATGTGTGTATATATATATATATATATTTTCCCTACAGGTTCCCCCCACCTTTCCTCACCTAACTCCCAACCCCCTCAACCCTTACCCTTCCCTCATGGTGCTACACCCCCTGCCACACACCTTTTTGGTGGCTCGCAGGGTACTTATGTAGATGTAGATATTAGATATACATGATTATTATTGACTGGGACTGAGGTCCATTGCACTCTTTAAACGAGTCATACTTCATTTTATCCGATCATCTGGGCTTAAGAATTTAATAACATTTTAGCACGATGAAAATGGGACCAGAGATTCTCTTTTTCGCAATGAGGGAATTACTTTAGAAATATATTTTTAACGCATACAGGTATCTTACAGAACATTATTTTGGGAATGTTTCCTCACCTTTGAATGGTCGCCAAGCGAGAAACATTTTAGCAATGGGACAACATTGCCCACTGAAAGTTAACTTGGAACATACATATGCATACATGTGTGTACACACACACACATACATATACATGGATTTATATATATATATATATACATACACACATGCGCACTGTAAACTGCGTACCTTAATATGCATTACGTTGTCTGTTTATTTCTCTACGCAAGGGGAACGAGCTGTTGGTTTAAAAAAGAACCAAAAAATAATGATGAACATACTATTGTACTTTAAATGAGAAAAATACTTTCCCCCTAGCGCGATCGTGTACACTTCTGATCACTCACTGCTCGCTGAAAAAATTATACCCTAAATCTGCCGGTTCTACATTCGATATATCTGATCTTATTTTTATATGTCCTACCTTAGTACGATAATTTATTTTCGACGCTATCCCTACAGAGACTCGTTTCCAATTTATGTAAGTGGCTTCATCTGCAATTTAATCTGCGAATCGTGAGTGGTTCCAACCCGGTTCCTGTAAGTATCTACATATCCCAACAAGTTTATCATAACGAAATGCAACAAATCTGGCTCTTCAACGTTGCAACGCTATCTAATTCGGCAATACATCCAACTTCATGAGGAGTCAATTAAAATTAGCAATTTTCCACAAAAATAAAATTTTATTAATACGACCGGTTTCAATGCAACTACATCTTCTGGTAACATTGAAACCGGTCGTATTAATAAAATTTTATTTTTGTGGAAAATTGCTAATTTTAATTAATCATGATATTCCACCATATCACGCCTGAAACGTCTCTTTTTATTCACGAGGAGTCATTACACCAGTAATTCATTCTAAACGGTGCCTAACAAGTTTACGCAAGTTCGGTCTCATTTGTCTAGTTAGATTTGTAGATAGACTAGTTTATACCCTCTCGCCACGTTTCCCCAATACTCTTTGGATAAACCCTAATTTTTGGTTATCTTATCCACATGTTCCCGGTATGTTTCACCAAAGAGAGATCGTTAGTATGGGTTAATCTGACAAGATGCATCTGCCCTGACTTATAAACAATAAATGAGATCCGAACACACTTCACGGTGGAACCCCTGGAGTGATCTCTACTGTGTTTTAGCTAAAATGGCCTACTACTACCCTGTGTTCACGACCATTTTAACACTTGTATCCAGCTCAGAATATTAATCTTTTTCTATACCATAGCTAGTTCATCGAGTAGTTTACAATAATATACCTTGTCGAAGAGTATTTTACGTAGAAATAACTCAAATGGTCCATTATTTTATCCCGAAGAGATAAAATGTACAAGTATCATGAACAAAAAGCATAAGTTTTCTCATATGATATATCTTTTCGGTAACCGTGCTGATATTTCATCAAAAACACTAGCTTTCTAGATGCCTCATTACCGAACTAATAAGCATGTGTGTTGTGAACTCGAATCATATGGTTGTGAGGGAGATATGTCTATAATTAATCGTTTCTTCCGTGTCTCCCACAGGTTTTAAATATTGGTTTGACAGCTTTTTATCAGTAATTGGGAACCTGGTGACTCTTTGCAGACTTTTTAAATGTGATCTCTAAATAAGACGCCATACCTGACGCAGTTAGCCTATTGACTCGAGCCGGTCCATTCCATCAGGTCCGGAGGTTTCATTTTGGTGAACGCTTTACAGCAAATACGGATATGATTCAGCAGATTTGAATAGGCCGTCGATGAATGTAGCATTTTAAATGATAGGGACGATGGAAATACGATGTTTTCAGACGCCCCTTGAATAACCGAAATCTTTTTCCCCTTTGTCCTCCTCCATAGGGCACCTCGGACATGCATCCAGTCCAAATTTTTTTCTGGCCAAAGAAGAAATGCGCTCTATAATTCAGGATCTACCAACAGATGGGGTTGTTGGAAGTAGAGGGTGGTCCTACCCCATATACACCCTCTCTTTCCTTTCATTTTCTTTTACTTTTTTGAACAGGGATTTATCTTCGAAAAAAGGTGGGGATTTGAAGGACAATGGACGTTTTTTTTTCTACGGGAGCCTTATAGGGTCCGGGGCCGAGGCCTTAAGTCAACAACAAAACCCTAAGGAAAGAGTTTCTCCAACCTATTGAGAAAATCTCTCAAACTTAACGGGTAATTCCTGGGAAGAAGATGGTAGATACGTGGAAAAGCGAGGAAAATTTATGAAAACGAGACATATGTCTCAAAATTTATAGTTTCATGCAAAGTTTTGACGCACCATATTCATACCTCTGATATGAAATAAACTCACGATTCGACATTACGTGATTAATGTGACCAATTGTTTTTAGTCCGTGTGAGAAATTGGTTCGTTTAAAGAAACCAGTCTTCCGGTCTTAATCTCAAAGATTCAAGATTACGCATATTCCGCTGCTGATGCCGTATGTACAGATAAGAAAAATACACCCGACGTACAAGAAAGAAATAGCGAAAACTTGGAAACACCCTAATCAAACTCCGAAAGAAGGAACTGAAATAATTCACAAAAAAACACTGAATTATTAGTTTCAAGTTTTACGATACGTATTTGATTTATTTTTCACGACGAATAACTATGAATATTTAACCACAGACTACCTATCTGTGAGACTATTAAAACCTAAGTTGGAGCGCAGAGTGACACTTAATTTTAAATTTGTGTTTAACAGAGCACTTGAGGTGGTAATGATGCGTGATTCACCCTTGCTGATTTTATCTAAATTTAATTTTAACATAAGTTTCCCTCAAGGTTAGGATTGTTTTTCTACAGTGACATAACATGGAATTATCCCTTGCTAACAGCGTTAGCAAATTTTCTAATATAAATAACTATGCTTAGGTTTTGGTGGAAAAAATAAGTAGAAACTATAATTAAGGCGATGAATTTAATGGTTAATAAAAAAATTACCCTAACCCATTTCAGTACGATAATTTCAGAAATCCTCAGAAGTTAGCAACGTGGAAACTCTCTCATAATTGCAGTTTTGGGTACTATCTGCGTAATGCGACGTTGACTTGTTTCGAATAGGAGCTCGCGTGTGTCTCTTAAGTGCTTTTTTGGTCAATCCTGGAAAATATACACTACCCCGCTTCCATCACCCTGCAAATTCGTTGCCTCTAAAAATGACCAAACGGGCGGAAAGTGTTCCTTTCCCTGGATGGATATAGAAGAAATAGTCATAAAATGCAATAAGACGTCTCTTTTCCATAATGCGCATGGACTTATTGTATAGAAAAAAGGTAAACGTTTTCAGAATACGATTTACGTAATTAAACCCAATGATTATAATTCGCGGAAAACTAAGCTGGACCATAGTTAATTACCACATCTTGACTCACGCAAACATTTATTTATAGGGCAAGGGGATACCTTACTTTGAGGAAGTTCCCTCTCTCCAAGAAAATGAATAAACTGGCTTGGTCCGGAGATTGTTTGGTTCGAAATCGGTGAAAGGCATTGGTGTTTATATGCCTACCCTGGCGTCAAAATATTAAAATGCATAGCAAGATAATGTAATTTAACATTTAGGATTTAAAGATTTGCAATTGCACCGCTCTTTATATATATATATATGTATATATTCATTAAAACATAGAAATAGGTATAAGGAAAGGAGATAGGAAAACACATAAAAGGCGAACACAGGACGTGGGGAAGGCGGTTTTTGAGCAGATCACGAAAGTAAAAATATTTCCTCAACCGGGATTTGAACACCGGACCTTCAACTTGCCGGGCGGAAGTCCTATCCCCTTTCCTTATACCTATTTCTATGTTTGAATGAATATTTGTGCGCCGTACGGCGGGACTTCGTATTTTAATGTATATATATATATTTATTCACATGGAAATAGATATAAGGAAAAGGGATCGGAACCCATATAAAGGATGAACACAGGAGAGGTGAAGAAGGTAGAATTGAGCAGATCACAAGCGCAGAAATATTTCCTTTACCGGAACTCCGGATGGGTTTTACTTAATTTTCTACGATGACTTAAGTGAAATATTCAGCCTCACTTTTTGATGACACTTAAAAATGCAAGAAAGCCTGTTTAAGGTGATTTGGTTTTGTAATTTTTTCCCAATCAAACTGTATCACCAAATCAAAAAATATACTTTTAATCTCAAAAACAGTAATTAGAAGTCAGAATTTAAGCAATATTTTTAAAAATAAAATGTACATTTGTAGGAAATGACATCCAAGCTCAAATTATTTATTTTGGGAAAGGAAGTTAGATTGGGAGGGGGTGTCACTTCCATAATAAATGTCAGCATTCTCGCAGGAAGGTGGCGTTGACGACATACGACGCAAAACGTAATTTGATGCGCCACATGGGACTTGTAAGTGGCAAATAGGGCAAAAATATTTCGGAGCTAACAAATATGAAAGCACTAAAAGAACTCCTATAGGACTAGATTGTCTTAGATGTGTTAAAAACTCGGGATTTTTTGAAAAAACACTATGGCCTAGGTTTCGCCTCTCATAAGCATCATCGAGAGGGAATTAAAAACGTATCGTATCATGTTCACAGAGTTACGCTGGACAACCTCACAACTGAGAGAAACAAAAGCAAGCCAGGAATGAGGAGAATATAATTTCTCGGTTAGGCATTCAACGTAGTTATTACTCTAACTGATAATAAAGTAGATATTCATTGATTATTATTTCAATCTCGAGATTCGTCGACGGTATCTTGTTTTTTCTATCCATTGCCAGTTCTCTTACGTCCTGATAATTCTTGCTTAAAATTCCACTTTCTTTGGACTGCATTTAGACCGAACCTCTCTCTTCTTTCAATTTTATTTCTAACAAATCCTGCACGTTTTAAGGTCTCGGCAGTAAAAATTAGTAAGTGCTCGTGTTGGAAATAATCCACCCATTTTATTGTCAGTAATTCAAGTTGCGCGTTTCTCTTCTTTAATTGCAACCAGGTCTCCAAAAGGCGAGAGTAGTTGCCGCTTCGTCATCATTCTTTTGTTTGAGTTGGTGTTTGATCTTGAATATGTGACTTTTGCCCGTCGAGTTCCTTCCATCCATGAATCACTGCTTAAAAAATATTTAAAATATTCCACATGCTATATGCACTCTCCTCACAGGTCAGCATCGTCAGATAGGTGAGATATATTAATGTACAATTATGTGGGTTATTATTAGGTAACACCGAACAGAAATGGATAATATGTGGTAATTACGATAAAAATATTGCAGGATAATTAGGTAACAAAGTTATTGCAACACCCAAATGAACCCAAAGTTGAATTGGTGATACTCTTCCTAAAATCAACCAGGCGTACGCTGGCGCTCCGGGTCAATATTATTTGGAAATTGACTCTCTTTCCTCTTTGAAAGTTTGAACATCTTACTGCTGGGCTACAGGGAAGAACAGGGTCTCTATAAGTTACCTATACTATTACTTAAGCATCGACAGAAGATATGTTCAGGCGGGACCAAAATTTCTATTTTAATTATTATCTCCGTCTTTGCTGTTGACGAACTGAATATGTTTCTACTTGCAAGACTGCCGCTGATGCAAAACCAAGTTTAAATCAATGAAACTTGTACCACATAACCAGTATGCATCAAGACAGCAATGCAAGATTAAGATGTCATTTTTTCCACGAACGATAAGGAATCAGAATAACATTTTTCGACCGCGGCAGGGTCATGTTCGGGTGAAAATCTGTCTGGTGTGTATTAACCCCCTGCCACACACCCTAGGCTTACAGGGTACTAACATATCTAAAATACAATTAAATTTTTTGCAGAAAATAATGCGAATACAATATTATGATGACTCTTTATTGGTCATTCATCATTACTTTCGTTCGTTGCCCGAACAGCTCTTTAGGATTGGCACCGAATATTTAACTTTTAGTGCACGATGAATTAATGCGCTGATTATATTAGACAACGAATGTGGGAGTAAATGGAAGGGTGAACGGATACATATTCATGGCGAAAGATCCAGAATAAGACGTCAAAAATATGATACGAACAAAAGCTGTATATTAGGGGAGTGAGGAAAGAGAAATTAATAACGATCTGTCACTGGCTGCGATGGCCATCAGAGCGCCCCCAAAAGGATCGCTGAGTGATTCTGGACCGGGCGGAATTTTAACACAGGCCGTACGGTACTTGCCAAAGGCCTTCGTATCCGGCAGCATAACTTAATGAATAGAAAAGTCTCCTCACATAGTGTACGCATTAAAAGATATAGCGATTGAGTGCACACGGAATTATAATATTTCAATCGACTGATTCAGAAGAAAATTTCAAACATGCAACCTAAAATATGTTCGACCCGATGCAACAGGTCTCTGCAAAGGACTCATAAGGAATGACGACGTAGTTGCAATTAATAATTAATTTTTCTTGTTGATTGGGAAACAAATGTTAATGAAATGGGGATTTTTTTTATGTACTACAGATTGGTGTTTGGAAATTTCCTTAAAGTGTATTTTTTTTTCTATTTTTTTTCTGACTGATTTTATCTATTATCTTTTGTGATGTTGATTGTATTTCAGAAACCATGTTATTTTTCCAAGGCAAGTATATTGTAACACTTGGGACTTGTGTGCCACCTGAAATTTGTCTATTTGCACATGTACATTTTAATAATAATAATAAGTTCAAAGCCACGCATTAAGTTTAATTTCTAACCCATTACGTAGGGACCTTGTAATAGATGTGGATACAGAAGGGATAAAATGAAACGCAAAAGTGTAGCAATGAGTGATCAAACCAGATTTCAACTCTTTCGTCATTTAACGAATCCATTACAATTACAATATAGGGATGATAGCCGAAAACATGTTCAATACCATTACAAGTAGTAGTTGAGAAGCAGATCTGTGATAGCTGTAGTAATATGTGTATCATCATGAATTAGAGGTTTATAAACTTTAGGACCCATGTTTAGAGAAGATCCTAAATTCACGTAAATTCCAAATGAGAATTAGGGCCTCCATCGCTGAACTTTCGGCGTCGAAAAACCCTCTAGGATAAATATCATCATTCGGCATCATACTCCACTACACTTACTTTGGATAATAATTATTTTCAAATAATATACATAATAAATATAAAAATTAACTGAAAACAACAGGCATACTTTGACTTAATTAGATTTAAGAATAATATTATAATATAACCATCAGTTCCATTACACTCAATTACCTGGCTAAATGGGAATTTTCGAAATCATTCCTCAATCTAATCCTTGAATGGTAAAAATTACGGAAGAAAGGAACGTTTGAATCGGGTGTAGGAATGGGTGAATCGCATGGATTTACTTCCATCGGTTTAATATTTTGAAATAAGATTTGACGCAATCTGGGGTTAGATCGACCCGGCGAGAATGACGCACAGGTGTTAGGCGAATGGGAAAGACGGCTGAGGTGCGTAAAAAAACATTCGATCTATATTTGATCATCCGTGGACCATTTCCGAGGTAGGCAGATGGAGAAATGTAGCGAGGGGCGGGCGGTGAGGGTGGGTGGGTGGGGTCGAGGAGGAGAGGGAGGAGGGGTCGCGCATGTCGTAGGCGAGGAGAAGAGAAGGCAAAGAAGACTCTGTAAGAAGGAGAGCAGGGGGATTGGGGAAGGGGATTCGTGGGGGGGGGGTCAAAAATAAGTGCTGGACGAAAGTCGTGGTGGCACAGGAGCGCGAGGCATAAAAAAAATAAAAATCGGCGAAACCGATGCCATTTTTCGCAACCCCTCCCTCGCCCCATTCAACGCACCCGCTCTCCGTGGCTTTCTTCGCTCAAACCAACTCGGATACTCACGCTCTGCCTCCCCTCCCTCACCCCCCCCCCTTCACCTCCCCCCTCCCGAATCTCCGCCATTCTCACCCTTTCACTCCGACCGCCTTTACATTTCTCAAAAGCGAGAGAATGGCCCGAGGAGAAGTTGCACGAGAGCTGGGGGAGGAGGCAGAATAACTTTTCCAATTCTAATTCTCTTCCATTTTTCACTGGATCCCCCCCTTTCAACGTCAGTCGCGTTTTTTCTCCCGCCCCACCCCTCCATCCCCCTCCCGTCGCACTCTGCCCGCCGCCCGCCCCTTTCGTTCCGGGGGAGCGGCTAGGGATTTTGGAGGCCGGGGGGGCAGAGAGGGAAGGGGCTCAGGTGGGGTTTTTTGGGAAACATGTGAAGGTATACACCGGGGGGGGGTGGGCAGAGTGGTGGGTTCGTTCCGCGGCTCTTTTTTTCTCCCTTTGAGACGCGGCGGGATGGTTTGGAGGCAGAGAGTAATGAAGGCGGGTGGAGAAATGAGACGCGGGGGCTTGGTTTAATCGTCTGAGATGAATGCACTTAAACTCCACGCATAATACACGATATTTCAGAAAGGGGACTTTTTCCCCTGCGGTCTCGGTGCGTTATGGAGAGGCATTAATCCCAGCGAAAATAACTCACGCGAGCTTTCCTCCCTTTAATCGAAGTTACTTCGACCCCTAATTACGAATGTAATTCTGCTGACTTGACGTGCGTGGCCTGTGAAGCTACAGAAATTAATTTTATATCATTAACTACTTCTATGAGATATGCTTGGCTGTTCAAAACTAAGGGGGAAACTGCTTTCTTTTCAGAGGTGGGTATTGCATTTAAACCGTCGAGTTCAAATTTATCGCATACGATTCCCTTGTTTTCGTATGCCCCTTCGAGCTGATGAATTTGATAAATCGGCGATTTCTCGGCAGGGACCCCTTTCACCATTGGCATACCTTTCGATTACCAACAGAAGAATTGTTACTCATGCCTACTGATAGCCTTGCCTCAAAAACCGCTGATGCATTAATGTTTTAAACCAATAAAAATAGTAATCACGATAAAATCTGTACCCAGGGCAAAAATACGTGCCGATTAGGGCGAATTCGGGAATGAAAACTGGGTTAGCTGACCTGACATTGTATGATAGTGTCCTGTTCCAGAGATATCATGGAAAGATATCAGGTTGTAATACTTATGTAACATCAGAAGAATGAATATTCCTCGAGTATTCCTTGAGTATTGTTTCGGCATTCATTTATATCCGAATAAATTAACTCTTTCCTTCATAAATGGGCAAAATATTTTTCAACATGTTTTCACACAAAGCGTAGCCTTCTAAAATCAGCAATTATAATTATAGTACAATTTAGATGTACTGAATAAATCAGCGTAATATTCCAGATACAATTACTTTAATTACTAACGTTTTAGATACATTTATTTTCAAACAAAAGACAAGAGGAAGTTATAACCTGCGGCCGCTTAAAAATTTCCTGCATTGAATGTTTTCATGAAAATTTACTAATGAGAGCATTTAAAAGTGTAAGAAGTCTAACTTTGAAAGTTGTTGTCTCCGAAACTTCATGTCTCGTGCGATTACTCGGCCGCGAGTTCTTCGCATTCACCCGGCGTGGTAAGCAGATTCTGGGCAAATTAGTAGTGAATTAAAAATCAATACGGGTTCGTATATTAAATTGATCCGGGGTTCTCTTGTTATTAAGGCATTACTATTAAGCAGTATGGAGAGTTTAATTTCATGTTCTTGCCAAGAAAAACTTTGTGCTCCACTCTTTGAAAACGATTCGCACATCGATGCTGAACGAATTAGTGAAATAACTTTGCAATGCCAATGACACTCCCGCGACTCTCCGTGTACAAAAGGAATGAATGATTCGTTTTGTCCCTCCGCCCAGCACATACTCTCCAGCACCTCGATTTGCCCGACTTGGGTGAACATACGATCCGCACCCCAACGGCCGCAAAAGCCTTCACGCTTTGCCTTATCCTTCCGTTTCGTACAAGGTTTCCGCCGTGACATCTGGAAAGGATGTAAGATAATCTTAAGACGCTTGCTTGGGCTGCCGGGTTCCCATTTCTTGAAAAAAAAAATAATCCGAAAGGGGGAGGAGGGGCGAGGGAGGGAAAGGGAGAGTGAAGGGAACGTAAGAACCTGGGAGAAAAATATCATCTTTGAAAGGAGCGCAGGAATCGTCACAACGTGTATCTGTATAGAAAACCTCCAGTGGCAGAGAAAGGGAAAAATGGGCACTTTTTTCCTTTTTCTCGAAACGTAAAAAAGGGGAGAGAGAGAGAGGACAGCGTGATCAATCACAGGTGGCGAGTGAAGGAAGAAAAGGGATGTCGGCTGGGAGGGACGGGCGGGAGGAGCGAGGCGGGACAACGGACAGAAGAAACACCAGGCGATGGCGAGTGGCAAAGGCGCGGAGGACTGCAGGGAAGCTCACGGCATTTTTTAAGGTTTACCGTTTAAGGTAGGTTTTGGATGGAGGCCGACTAACTACCGCTACATTTCTAAGCCTCGCTTACGAAGGCACAAAGTGACAACCCTTACACTACGATACACCCATCTTCAATGCCGCTTACATTTCATATCACTGCACTCCATCCAACATTCTAATGATTTTCCCACCCCTTCCTCGCTTGCCTAACGTTCTCCTCTCTATCATAGTCATCAAATATTCCATCCCGAAATTAAACACCGTGCATCCACTGTTTTTGACTCCTTTTGGATTTCACCCCATCTCTCTTTCTCCTTTCCTACCTGGTGGGTGTACTTGTGTTCCTATCCGTCCATATAACTTACTCAATGTTTCTCCACACTCACATCTCGAAAGCCTCCAGTCCACGTCTATCATCTTACCTCAACGAACAAGTTCCCGCGGCGTGCAAACCAGCGGCCCAAATCATTGTTCACTTATCCTTTTCTAACATCCTCACTCAACGCCCCTATCATTAACTTCCTCCAAAAAACCCTTTGTCTAATACAACTCTTCTTCATGTTTATTAAATACTTTGACCAGCTTTCTAAGTTCAATCGGCTTTTAACGCAGATACACCGTTCCACCTGCTCAAGTTAATGCCCTCCAATTTTAACGTTTCACTTAGTCTTCTTCTTTCTCGAAAACCTCGTGAACTTTGCTTTTTTAACATTAACCCTCATCCCATAACTATCACAATGCTTCATCCCTCTCTCAGCAGTTACAGTATACGTACCATATCCCTACCTACTGTGTGACAAGGGATTACTTTAACATTTAAATATTAGAAACGGAGGTTAATACGCAACGTGATGATTTTTTGTTAATGAAAGATGGGTGACATAACAACTTTGATAACTATTGAGTGCGCACGGAACTTATCAAAAATTAAAAGCGATGTGGAATAATTGAATTCAATCCAAACTAAGACCACAGACCTGTACACAAGCTCTTCATTGTTTAGAACATTTAATGACATGGCTACTGAAATGAATAACTTCTTTCAACAACCCCACTCGAACTGACGACCAAAAATCAAGTCGTAGAGCATTGAGAGAAATTGAGATGATTTGCTCGAAAAAAGACCACCCAGAACAGACAACGGCAAGCCCTATGGTGGAATGACTTCCTCTCCGCGAGATTACACACTGTTATCAAATCCGCTGCCTACTAGAAATTCTTCTTCTTGGTTTTATAATTTGAGACCTCAAGGGTTCTCAGGGTATTTTTATCCTGACCGGAGGAAAAAAAATTCCCTGGACGAAGCAAAATCAACGGAGAAATCACTAAGGTATTCGACGACAAGGCGAAGGATACTTACTCTCAGTGGAATTACCAAGGATGACTACGAGAGTTGACGTCTCTCTAAAGAATGCAATGATTGGAATACAAAAGAAATCAAGGCCCGAGAAATGTGAGCAACTCCGAACCTCGGAGCCTTTTTTCACACTCGTCCAAAATACGAGGACTAGCCAGAATAAATAGCCAAAGAAAAGAACAAATATTTAAGATAAACTATTGGAAAGCGAATTCGGCTTCAAGAAAAAAACAGAGGAGCAATAGACGCCATACTTAGCCAAAGAGTATTGGTTGAATAAGTGACGCTGCAAAGAAGTACGAGGTGTTAAGTATTAAGTCATATGTGGCATTCATGGACATGGAGAAGGCCTTTGACTCCGTCGAGTCGAAGAAAATGTTTAAGCAAATTGAAGTACTTTGAATGAGCTACGACGACAGAAGAATAACCTATTAATTCTATGAGGACCAAGTCATGACGATGCAAGTGATAAGTTGAAGAAAAACAGAACCCAAAATGAATAAAGGAGTGCTACAAGGATGCGATCTCGCGCCATCACTATTGAACTAGTACCCGGAGGAGACAATAAAGAAGCACAAGAGGAGGCTGCGAAGGGAATTGGGGTGATTGGAAAAAATAGCATGCTCTGGTATTCGATGTCATCTGCAGATGACATCGCATTTATAGCAGAGTAGCAAGAAGAGCAAGCATCCTTGAGTAAAATTGGACCACGGGGTACTTCAAGAAAAATATGAACATTTATAGGTAGAAAACTAAAACCTGGCGTGCAAAAGAGAGAAACTCGGGAGTGTGTGCTCGGCGCGGCGAGGAGAAAATTGGAGCAAGTGTAATCATTCACCCACCTGGAGAGCAACATAACATGGGATGGTACGTCAGACATCCAGCGAAGGATGACTCAAACTCTGTGGGCGATTAAGAGGCAACCACAATCCTCAAAGAAGACATGGTCGCAATCAACCAAACAAGGCTTGTATAAAAAATATCGGTAACAATTTTTTTCCTCACGAGAAGTGCTGAATTCAGGCCGTCGGTCGAGTGTGGGCACGATCATAGAGCGCATTGACAATGCACATCATTTCCACTGAAAATTTGGCGATGCGAAAGATCTGTGTTAAACTCGTCTCGAAGGCTTGACGGACGACCAAAAGCAGAGCCTAGGGTCTACTTGCGAAGACCTTTTGAAGACCTTGCGAAGACGATCGCGACGATTCCTCAACTCCCTTACAGTCCCGATTTGGCACCAGCAGGCTATTGCCTATTCCCAAAAATGAAATCCTCCCTCAAAGGACATCACCATGGAAACCTTAATGCCGTCGAAGAACCTTGCACGTGTACCCTTAAGGACCTTCCCAGCTATCAGAGCCTTCGAGTCGTGGAAAAGTCCTGTACGGATGTACTTTGAAGGATTTTGAGGCATTTTAGCAATATCTGAAATACATATGTTTTTCTGAAACTTTTCTCGATACTTTTAATACAAACAAAGCACGCAAAACGTTCATGTGGAAAGTGACATACCATGGATCAGAGAAATGACTCGGCGAAAAAGTGGATCACAGAACAATAAAGGACTTTGAAACACGACATTGGAGGCGAATTCTGAAGATTAAATGTGCAGTTAAGAGTAAGGAGCGAGGGAGTAAACATAAACCAACATACAAGAGGAAGGGTATCTCGTAAAAGAGGAAGACAATATGGAGCACTCAACGGAAAAGAAGGCTCAGATGGAATGGGCACAACATTGAGCACAATGGGTTTGCGAGGAATATAATACAAAGGAAAACCGAAAATTGAAGGGAGAATTGGTTCCACGGGGAAGACCGAGACACTAGTGCATAGGAAAAGTAAAGTGATGTAAAACAGAAAAGTTGTGTAAGGAAATATTAGATAGAGAGGATGTTACAGTGAACTAATCCTTGAATTTAAATACTGATGATAATGTAATTTTGGGGGACCACCCAAAGGAGAAGGCACTACTTTGCCACACACAAACACTACGTAAGTAGCCAGAGGCATGGTCACGCTAACACCAGGGAACAGGCATAATGACTTACTAGCAAGTGTAACTATCCGATGCCAATCTGTGCGGCAGGCTATTTCCATTGGTAAAGAGTGAATGATCGAAGGAGATTCTTCCAGTAATCCTCAGGATGAGTTGATTCATGGCGTGGGATTAATTTCCTCGTAGTGAGGCATGTATGTACATGGGGTACCGTGTTTAAGTAAATATTGAGAAATGAACAGAGATATCTGGATGAAATTTATCCTGCATATTAATTGATCCTTAAGTACATAATGTTGTAAATTTCAGTTATTATTGTTGATTTGTTTCATGAAGCCGTATGTTGAAGTAACTAGAAGTATTGAGAATATAGAGGCTCGTTGTGTGCCTAAGTTCCTTCATTTGAAAGGTAACAGCACCCGTCAAATTCACGATGAAATGATAGCTATTTATGGAAATGACAGCCCGTTCGTTATATGACACAGTAGTGAGGTGGAAAATGAATTTTCAAACTGCCCACAAGTCCCTCTCACAGGCGGTCCAATATGTGGAAGACCAAGCAGATGAGGCTTTGAAATTTTCAAACATTCGTCCTATTCTTTCGATCTCACCCCAAACGACCTTTTCTCATTCCTAGAACTCGAAGAACCATTGCAACGTCGGATATTTGACAACACAAATGACGTCATTCTATACGTGGCACAATGGTTTTCGACGCACTCAGTGGAGTTCTACAATGACGGACTTCGAAAGGTCAAGAAACGCTGGAAGAAATGTATACACATATGACTCTGGACGGTAACTATGTTGAGAAGTCTTAAGAGTAGCAAATACAAACAGTTTCTATACGGATTATTTTTTACCAAAAATTTACGATACTCCCTCGCAGTGCCTTCACCTTTACAGTATTCTCCGAGAGTAATCGTAAATTCGTGGAGAGTTTAAAGCCGTGGGTCGTCCCTGGCCGGGAAAGAATTCCTCGCGAGCACCCCTGGGCATCGGGATGTTATTTACTGGAGCGGTCACTTTGCCTGTGTTTGATGTCGGTTCCTGGCCTAGGATTAATTTTCGCTAAAACTTCATCGTGTGCTCGAGAACTTCCATAGCAAGCTTTCCTTGACGCGGCCGCCAAAAAACTTCGATGAGGAGCTGCTCAGAGGTAGAGCGTTTGAACCCTATGATTTTCCCTGACTAAAGGATCTTTATTTTTTATTTATCTTGTTATCATTAAAACACCTGAAGACTTGAGATTGTTGTGTGACAGTCTCCTGCGCTGTTCCCCCTTACGTGATGATAAATATACTTGCTCATCGAAAGGTACGTACGTTCCGTCTGGTTTAAATTTGAACAAGATTTTTGCCAGTCGAAGTTTTGAAATCACCTTAGAATGCCACTTAACGAAAGAACAAGAGTCGAAAGGCGTAATAAAATTTCATAGAGAGTCAAGTTAGCTCTATAACGTGAAAGAAGTTTGTAATAGAGCGCAAGCAATAGCAAAGCATTCATTTGGGTATGACTCATAGCCCTTAAAAATAACTTAATACATGTAAGTAATTTAAGAGTGAATTAGCAACGGAGGAATAATATTTCAGGCGACGCCACCTAAGAATTGACTTTGGATTTGCATGTCAGAAGGGTTTTTCGATTGTAGACTGTTGACTCAATTCTTGAGCTTTCAACGGCCATTAATTTTTTGCTGCGGTTTTTTATTGTCATTTTTTAAGAGAATTAAAATTGCTGTCCTTGAGGTCGTCCTGTACATTAGCTTCCACTATTATTTTTTTGCTGTTTTCGAAAGCTTAATTTACTTTTAATGGTTTCGAGTCGCAATAAGCTCTCAGGCGGAGCAGATTCCTTACTGCAGTTATTGAGCGAACGATTGCCACTTAATCCTTTGACACCAGGGCAGTATAATCACTTTTGAGGAATGGTACTCTTTTAATTGTTCCGGGGAACGGTCAGCGACTGTTGCGGCCAATGCATGCTTCAGTGTAGAATTCTGGTCATTCCCTGGGGTCACTGTAACTACTGGCAATGATTGTAGGATCACGCAACTGTCACGAGAATCATCCCCTGCATAATGAACCACACAGGGTGGCCAAAGTTAAGTAAAAATGGTCAGCAGTGATGTGTTAACCTAGCTCATCATCGAACTTGATAATACGTTAAGCGTTGATGATTTACAAAGTTAATTTTCTATGTAAATTGTAAATAGTTATTTTTTATCATTCACTTTTAATAAACTATTCCAAAATTTGACGTGTTAAAAGATAATTTTTTGATAGTGCTTTAATAACTACGTTAATGATTTTAGGTTGATACGAACGAACGCGAGGCATAAGGAGAAGGAACGAGACCTCTTAACCTTCAGCAAGACACTTTTCCTCGGTCAGAAAAATTCAACTGTCGGTCAGAATTTATAATGATTCGTTTTTTCTTAGCGAAATGAATAAATTTTACATGAATTCACGCCGTAGTAAATACATGTTTATTAAAGTGACTTGCGAATCAACTTTAAAACTAATTTTTCTCATTCATGAAAACTGATTGCACTTAATTTATATATGGACATCTTTATATTTAAATATTCATAATTATGTACAACAGATTCAGGCGAGATGTAGCGGAAGTTCGTCATTATGAGAAAAAAATGCACTTTTCCACAGATTTGGCTTGTAACGTACAACCTGTTTCAGTTCATCGAACAATCTTCAGGTACAAGTCGAGGCCTGGGTCGTGAGTGCTGGAGTGTACGTGGAGGAACAATGTGTTTTCTGTTCCGAAATGACCCTCTTAATCCCCGCCTACCTCACTCCGCACTTCCCACCCTTCTTCAAACGAGTATAAATATGATGTATCACATGTTGGAATCTTGTCTTGTACCTGAAGATGGTTCGATGAACTGAAACACGTCGTACGTTGCAAATAAATCTGTGTAAAAGTGCAAATTTTGTTTTCCTCATTTTCGAGCATTCCCTTTCGATGCCTTTCTCGGAAATGCTTGGAAATCCTCTTCCTCTGAAGCTGCCGAACCAACGCCCGAATGAGCCGCAATGAGTCACCACCCGCCCGGCTCCGAATTTCCATTTACGCTGGGAACGGTTGGCACCCCACCCCCTGCCTTATATCTTCCGTTTCATCAAAATTCTTCCGAAAGAAGGAAAAAACGAGCCTGGCGAAAAAGCCTCGCTGCTGCCGAGGCCCGTCTGCTAGCCCAAGGCGAAAGGGGAAACGAGGGAAACCACATGGCGTTTTCCGTCTTTCGATTGGCAAATGAACTGTACCCTCCCCTGCCCGTAGAGTTGGTCTCCGCAAATGTTTTACGTAGTGAGAGAGAGAGAGGGCGAGGGAACTGTTGTTCGAACGCACATTCGGTTGAAACGACCCGTAGGAGCTTCAAAAATGTTTTGGCGAAGCAATCGAGGAGTAAATTGACTGCTTGTTGTGGAGGAATGTCACTTTCGCCTGCTTGAGCCAAGCAAAGGAATCGCATATATTCTATTGTTTCAGGCTTCACTTCGTGGAAGTATTTAATATCCAGACTAAAAAGAAAGACTTTGTACTTTTCCACAGATTTTTATTATATGGCACAACGCATTTCATCGACTTGCGGCATCATCAGGTACGGTACATAATGTACCTGATGATGCCGCAAGTCGGTGGAAAAGTACGTCTTTCTTTTTAGTATGGACACAAAGGAATCGAAGCAATCTTTTGATCTCTAAAGGAAGGGAAGGAATAAACAGTATTGAATCGTATATAAAATTGTTATCATTAACGAAAAGTTGAAGGCTTTGTGTAAAGTGCTCCTTATTGGTTCCCGTCAAATTGTTTTACTTCAAATACTTATACTGTTCTCAAAGTATCTTTCCGCTATCGTAGCTATCTTTGATAATTCCATAGAGGGCATCGCTTCGCTTTGACCCCGGGTGCCTTGGTTATTTCTCCGTTTATTTTGTCAACTCCTGGTGTCTTGCTTTTTCTCAGGTCTACCACGGACGGCTCTCTCGAATTCGCCTCTTAATATCTGCAAACCCCGATCGTCTTTATGTATCATGCTTTCATTTTAAATTAGCCATCTACTAGTGCTTTGGGAACTTGATAGAGTACTTCAATGTATTTTTTCCATCTATTCCCAATTTCTTCATCGTCTGTTAGTATTTTTCCATTAGCGGCTCGGATGTTTTGCGATTTTGTTTTCCTTTCCACAAATTGCCTCTTCACTAGTTTATTATTCATCTCGCTATTTCCATTTTTCATTTTATCATTGATTTCCTCGTAGCAGATATCTATCCATTCTTCCTTTGCCTTCTTGCACTCTCGTATGACCTGGATCCGCAACTGTTCCTACAGGTCTTCTTCACTCTCTTTTCTTGGAGTCTTGTATTTTCTTCTTTCGTCTATGAGATCTCTCATTTGAGCTGTTATGCATGCATTATTAAATATTTCCTCCTTACTGACAAGGAGCTCATCTACCGCTTTGGTAATTATATTCTTCATTTCTTTATATCCACCGTCAGTGCCGGTATTTTCATTATTTCTTCCTATTTCCCTTTCGATGGCCGTAGAGAACTTATCTCTTACGCTCTTTTCTTCCAGCATCTTTGTGTTGCACCTGGGTTGTTGTGTCTCTTTTTCCATCTTCTGGTATCGCAGTCTTCTGTCCACGAACACCAGGTATATGTGGGTATGGTAGTCCAGGGGGTAGAGGGTTGGACTACTGACCGGAGGGTCCCGGGTTCAATTTCCGGTCAAGCCACTCTGGGCACCTGCAGCTCCACCCAAGCTACGTGATTTTTCAGGTATCAGATTATCCTGGGAAACCATAACCGTCACAGGGAAAGGAACTGCCCCCCCCCCTACCCTGCTAATGTGTGAATTTCACACGCCGTCGGGCTTAGTACTGGGTGAACTCTACCATCATCTACCAAACCGACCTTCGGGTTGAACACTGTGTTTATATTTTTTCGATATATGTTAAAGTGCATGAAGATACCATTTTGCAAAGTAGTTTCCTAAAAAGTCATTAATGAGGTGAATGGATAATAATTATATCATTGATAACTTTAAGTGGTTTCATCTTCAAGAAAAGGATGCTCATGAAAAGGTGCGGCTCCATCATGATACATGTATATTTGTGTGTTCGCTAGGGAAGTAGAAGCAATTAAAGTGTTCAACTTATTATTCTGTAAGCCTGAGATGAGAAGAGTTTCCAAAAATCTCATGTTTACAAAATTGATCATTAAAACCAAATTGAGGGCAAATACTTAAGAAAGGATATGAAGGTAGTTAAGGACAGTGCGTAACTTACTAAGTTTCAAGAAGATAAATCAATTCAGCACCCCTTGAATATTTCTTTGAAATTTCGCTACAATGTTCCTTGAATGATCAATATACGCGTTATATCTGTGAATCAATCAATTTTGAACACCCACAAATGTAACCGGATCTTAATGACACTCACTCGGACACGAACAATAAATGTCGCAGCATAAGCGTTTTGCTCGAACCGAGAAGACTCCTTCCAGATACCCTCTGCATTCCTCCAGGCAACTCCCATCCCACATGATAATACTCTCACGTCACCCATTGGAGAAACGGAAAAACATTTTTTGAAATCTCTGCTTTGAAACGCATTAGGAAGAATGAATGAGCACTCGTAATTCTTAAGCAGGAATGATGCTGCTGGAGTGAGAACCGCCCCGTTGATTCAACTGCGCGCCATCTAGCGGCCTCGGCAAAACGAAGAACTCTGATTTCTGTATGCAAAAATATGCTCGTCCAAAGCGATTTCCACGAAGGTTGAGAAATATTCGGGCGGGGCCTGGTGGAAAAAAAGGGGCAGAGGAAAAAAAGCAGAGGATGGAAACGGAGAGAGGAAGATCAATGGCAGAGGAAAGAGAATGGAAAGGGGTTGGACGAGGGAAGAATGCAAGGGTGGCGTTAATGAGGGCCAAAATATAAATATAGGGCGGAATGGAAGTGGGGCGGGGAGGGTGGGAAGGGGGGTGAAAAGGATGGATTTTTTGTTTCGCATTGTTTGAGACGTGCATCAACAGATGGGGCAATTAACGCCCGCGGAACAGGAGAGGGTTGGGGCGGCTGAGAGGGCGACCGGAAGTGCGGGGGCAATGAAGGCTCGGCGTTAACCTGTGTAAATGGATATTTGAACTGGCCGTGATGGCAATTGAACTGTTGAATACTTTCAACTGAATACTGCTGCGATAATGATGTATGCTTATCGATGCTCCAGTTAAATATATACCAAAAACGAAGCTTTTCTGTATGGCTATGGCATATTTCCAAAGCTGGAAAAAGGTTTAAGATCTGATGGTAAGGTTTTTTTTAAAGATCCGTGATGAGAATCCCGAACGAAATTTCAGCAGCAAGTCGCAAGTTACTCAAGAAATGAGTGCACCGATGTGCCACATGGGCCCGGCGTGAGAGTGCAAAGACTCAGAAGAGTTTCAATCCTCTCGCCTGAGGAGACCTCCGGGGGGAGACGGCAGCATTCAAGCCATAATCCGACAGTTTCGAGCGTGTTTGCAGCGGGCGGAAACATCGTAATAAAAGTTGGCAAGGGCACTGCATACGTATAGCCGATTTAAGACATTTCTTCCTTTAAAACAAGTTGCTTGTTGATTATATTATGCCTCGAGTACCGCTGGAAAGAATAGCTCTTTCATTGTCCACTCTGATGACGTATGGAGAGAATAGTCGGGAAAGAGATAGAACTCGTGTGCCAAGTGAGAAAACAGAAATGGGAAAAAAGTGCTGCAAATTCAGTTTTATCGGGGCAACTTGGTGGGCACGGTCCTCTTCGGTTGCCCCCAAAGGTCACCCGTCTGTAAATCCCGCCTCGGGCATATTTTGCTGTGATTTATGTTTCCATGTCCAAGAGAAAATTACTGCGCGAATGCCTTCGTACAAAAGGGGACCTAAAAAAAACAATATATTTTTTCTTTAGAGATGCGAAGATGTGATCCGAGATACTTGGATTTTATTTCTTGCGGTCGTAGACGTTGAGACAAAACGGGTCCGCTGAGATCTTCCCGATGAAAACAAAGTCCTGTCAATTTGCTCGGGTGCCAAAGCGATCAGGTTTCTCCACTTTAGAAGTCTGGAATTCAAATTGCCTATTTTGTTTAGCGCGTTTGGCAACGACAAAAGGCGATGGGTGGAGTACAGGCAAACATACGCGAGTGCAATACATGCCATCACAAAAGTTATTCATACACCGTGAGCATTTTAACATTTCAAGGACTAACAAGGGCCTTCTACTGACAAAAACTTCAGTAAATAAGAATACATTCCAGAGGGAACTTTGGTCTAGAATTGTTGAACCCCTTTTCGCTCCATTTGGCCGTTTTAAAATGAATAACCATTCGCATTAAGAGATGGTGGAATAAAAACCATTTAAATAATACTTGTATTCCTAGAGGTATCATCAATGAAAGAGTATACCTAATAATAATTTCATGAGATTAACGTTATTAACGAAAAATATTTTAAGGGGTAAGTTCCTTTCTCTCTGCCGCCTACGACTTTCCAAGATGAACTGATACCGGAAACACTCTGTGTAAACTAACTCATGATAGTACTGCTCTTAAAAAAAATTGAATTTTTAAAGATATAAAAACTGTGTTATTAAAAATAATATAATATTTATTACAGACTAATAGAATACCATGCCCAACAGCTCGAGCGAGATGGCAAAAAAATGAAAGAAGCAGTTGGCCTACTTCGTCAGATGGCTGGCCACCTTCCACCAGAAGGCGCTGCTGGGACTCGCAGTTTCCACTGCGAAGGGAGAGCGGGTGGACGTGGGGATTTCGTTAAAAAAGGGTATTCCAACTAATCTTCTTTTTGGGTGGATTGAGCAAGCGCAGAATTCGACTCGTTAGAGACCACGGGTCCATGTCATATCAAAACTGTTTTTGCCACATCTTCCTGGATTTTAATAAAAAAATATAGTCAGCGAGCGCCAGCGTCTTCATCATTTCGCGATTAGACGTGACTGTCGGTGAAAGAAGAAAAACAAACAACTCGGACTCAGTATACGAGGAATGCCGATTTTGTATCTCTCTAATACTGGCTATTATTGTGAAGTAAGAAGCAATTTGATTCGTCTAATTACATCTTAGCGTGCTATAAAAATCACAAAAATGTAATGAATCAGTTTAACAATTAAAATAAATGACGTCACAGTGACTATATAAAAATTCCAAGTACGAACTTTGGACCTAGGGTAGTTCTTTACAAGCATCTAAACATTGTACTTCTCAATTAATGACTAAATTATCATATAAAATAAAAGTTTACCATTTTATATTCGACAGGATTTATAAACTCAAGGACAAACTACAGTTTTCCAGTAGTTGAAGTCAATTCCTTCTTGGACAGAGGAACACTTCAATGATAACCAAACACCTGTTGCGTGAGCGAGCAGTAACAGAATAAATTTTATGTTGATATACATGATTCTGTAAATTAAAATTCGCATTACATCCCACACTGCCTTATTCGCTGATTGTCTTCCGCTTCACGTTTCAATCAAGCCATTGCCATCCATCCAGTGAGTCCCTTTGGTGCTGAGCTGAGTGCGAGACCAAAGAAGGAAGAGCGTTACCTGCCGGCGGCAGCGGCGCGCGACAGTTTACGACCCCCTCGCGGGTCGACAAGGACCGTTTCTCGGGGCTGCGCGACAACTTTTGACGGCGCATACGCAGCCATTTCCGCTCTGGAGGAGTTTTCTCTGCCCCCCGTCTCCCCGATCTCTCTGGGACGCTCGGCCGCTATGCTACCCTTCTCAGTTTCCTATTCTGTACCAAGTCTGCCGAGCATTGACTCACTGCCCCCCAGCTATATATTACTCGCTCCAATAATCCCCGCTATCTTTCCATCTCACCCCTGCAAGCCGACCAGGAGGCGTGAGGCAGGGGTTGTAAGGTCACCAGCCGTCAGCAACTGGGTGGATAAGTGCTCGAGGGAAGTGGCTAACAGCTAAGTTCATGGGCCGCGGTTTATTCGTTGTTAAAACTTTGTTTTTGCGTACGAGAGGACAAAAAGTCCCTGAATCTATTGGTTCAGCAGTCTATCTCCCTTCGGAAAACTGCGGGAGCTGTCGCGACAGAAACTCTACCGGAGTCATCCTCTAATTTGCATTAAAATATAACGATTTCAATGCGCAAAAATCATTGGCCTTGATCGGGGATTCGAACCTGGATCCCTCGATCTCTGATCGAGTTCTTTAGCCAGTGAAGAAGCTACCTAAGCGTCCTCTTACTCCCTTGAAAATATTTTAAAGAAAGATATTTTTTATATAATAAATTAAGGGTATGTCCCTTTTGTTGGGATAGATCATCACATCACTAAATAATCTAAGACTTCGCGTCGCATCGACGTTAGAGACATTGCCCTGATACTACTCGGATCCTCGCGACCTAACTTGTCTTTGTTTCCTGTCCCCAACTCTCGCCTGATATTTTCCGACCTTCCTGTCTTCCCCCCTGCAGCCTTTGTCCAGCACATTCCAAGCACTTACTTTTACGGCGTTCCTCTTCTGTTTCATCTGTCCTGCTGCCATTCTCGCTCGGCTGTGCAAAGATTTCGTCTAGAGAGGTGCTCGACACTCTCCCATGTGGACGGAGTTTCATAGTTGCCGAGACTCAATTTCATATTGAGTCGCGGCATATTCAATTTCCATCATTATTTCTTGGAATAAATTTCTCGTTGCCTTCCCCAACAGCGTTTTTAATGTGACACAATTACTGAAAAGGCCACCCCGCTGGTGCCTTTGCAGCCACCTCCCTGAGCACCACGCAGACCTCCTTTCGTCTGGCTCCCTCCCTTCGACCGGGCGTGGTTGGGTCGATCAGCATGACACCTTAATAGGTTTTAATGAGAAGAGTTTTAAGAGAGTTATCTATATGAGTAGGAAACGTAGGTTGGTGTGTAGGTATGTTTGCGTGTGTGAGCGTATAGAGGACGAATGCAATAGAATACAAATTGAATTATTTTGGTGTCTCTTTGCTACGCTCTCCCAGCCGGTTTTTCATTACCGACATACGATAGAAGTGAGAAAGATTTCTCCTGCCCCGCCCTGTCGGATACCGCTGCTGAGTACTTATATTCACTGAACCCATTCAAAGAGGGGACGAGGGGGAGAGAAGTGAAGAGGAGGAAGAGAGGGAGAGGTGGAACATTTAAAAAATGTGGGGAAAACGATATTATCCCACCACCGCACGGGGAGAGTCCAAAAATGACACAGTAACGTTATCCTGACCTCTAAGGTGCGTGCGATTGTCAGCACACGCACTCACTTTCATGAAAGCACCCGAGCGCCAACAATTTTTTTTTCAAAGGGCTCGAAATCCGAAATCTTTATTTCCAGCGCTTTGCGCGCTCGACGGCCCCAAAGTTTTCTCTTTTGCTTTGGGCGAATGCGAGCGTGGGCGGATAATAGAATGCAGGATGTGACAGGCCAATGACGTCAATGGGAGAGGGGGGGAATGAGAAAGGTGGAAGGAGTGTGAAAAGGGTACGGCACGAAGGAGGAACAATGGAGGTGAAGGGGTGAATACGGAGGGGGAGGGGTGGGTTTCCTTAGAGGAAAAAAGCGAAAATTTCACGAAACGCACATAAATAAGGGGAACATTACTTAATAGGGAATGAATGCTGAGAAAAATTGAAGATTAGCCTTTTAAAATGGTTCAGGACTAGATTTCAAATGATGAGTAAGGTGATGTGGAATTGTTTAATCATTACCGGAGGGTGTTGATGGCAGTTTTTCCATAGCAATCCATAACGAGTGGCCAATATCGACCAAATCCCAAAGAGCAATCTTCGCCGAGAAAATTGGTGGCGAAGGAGAGGAGCCCCACGAATGAAGATGGAGGTTGGAAGCAGAGGGTCGAAAATGAATGACATCCAAAAATGAGATTTTCGCCGGAGGGGAACGTAGATGCTGGAAGAGGAAATGGTCCTTTGGCGTTTGTTCTGGGTGCTCGGGTTTAAATCCGTTTTACTCCGTCCAAACTGCGTGATTGTTTCAGATCTTCCTGGAGCACACGAAAATACATGCATGACTGCCAATGGAATTGAGCATTCATTCGTGAATTGCGCGCACCCTAAGGCTGATTCACGAGGTGAACACTACCTTCACCTTTCAAACCAACCTTCGGGTTGTTTACTGTGAGAGTAATTCATTGACACGAAAGCATTCGTGTACAAAAAGCGGTGTACCGCAGAATGAATCAGAGGAATGAACCATTCATAAAGGCACAAGACGACAGTATAAGCCATCTAAAACGGCAGCAGACGGTAGCTTCAGGAGATCAAATCGTCGGACAGAAATTATGCCATATATTTAAGAATATCATAGGGAGTCGATTCGAGGCACATTCAATTGCAATACTCCAGTAACTTTGCTCGCAAACTCCTGCGGCCATTAATGTATGCACGACAATATTATAAAACCAAGTCAATCTTACGCATGATTGCATGATCATTTTCTACAATTGAAAGCATGCATTATTAGTTACGACTGGAATAATTAACTTCTGACCATTCGCCTTGGCTATTGTGCTCACCTCTGCTGGAGGCTTGATGAACTTTAGTGAGCACTAAATACCTTTTTTCATTCCCTGACCATTTCGTCGTTTTGCTCATTTGATTATTGACATTGAAGTTGCTGTAGGTCTTAGAGAGTTATTCGTGCTATTTCGGCCACGAAGTTCTCTCAAACCTTGGCTTCATTTTACGTGCATTATACAGTCGGGCGCCTGGTTTCTCTTTCTTATGATTCCTCAAGGTGCGAGGGAAAAACGAGTTCTTGAATATGTCGTTGACAATGTCTACGAAATCCCTATCTTATTTTATCCCGGTGGTTGAATCTGCAGACATAATTTGGTGCCATAATAATCCTCTCTCTGTCACAAGAGAGCTCAGGTGACCTGTACTTTTCTAAAAGTCTAACTCTTGCCCGCTCCCTTCTAGGATCAGATGACTGTCAAACTGATTCCTCTAATGTTCTACTGATGCTTTCCCTCCTCTCGTAGCGGTTTTTAAGAAATCTGGGGGATGCTCTCGGAGCCTATTACAATTTTTGAATTAACGATGTTTCCCATTGATCCCAAAAAATTACCGCGTAAATATCAAATGCGGTCCAAAGCGGAGTTCTTGATGGTATCAGGAGGATATTTAAATGATACTTAGCAATGAAAAAAGGAAGCGATACGCTTTAAATGTAAACATTTAAATTGGAATTGTCTACGATGGTTGAGATGTTACGATAATTGTGTGGTAACACTTCAAATATTGGAAATTATATTTGTAGCATGACTGATAAAATTGATGCAAGAGTGTTCAGAAATATCACAACGGCAAAATATGTGGAAGAAGATATAAACGTGAACACAATAGAGCAACTAATCAAGATAATGTGCCGAGAGCGTTTGGGCAAGAGTTAACCAAAATGAGCGGAAACTACTTAGTTTCAAGAAAGAAAAGGGCCGGGCATTGTTGAAGAATGAGCGGGCACTGACCGATGCACGTTAGATTAATAACCGATAGAGAAGAAATCTCAGTGGGACAGTTAAAGAGAAAAATGGCGACGCAGGAAAGAGTTGAGAAATTTTGGATGAGAAAATGGAGAAAGGGCAAAAAGGAAGGCTTTTCAAGACACATCAAGGTTTACAATGAAGACCAAGAGGAAATGGAAAACTTGAGCGTGAACGCGAAACGGCAATTGGAGCGGGGAGAAATGAACCCTGGCAGTCGACGGGCAAGGAACCGAAGCGAATCCCAAATCAAAAGAAGCACTCACGTAGAGAGACGATGGAGGAAAGCCAAGAAAAGAGACAGACAAGCGAGAGGAAGAGAGGAAAATAAAGGAGAAGAGTGGGTGAGTGGGGGAATGGAGAATGACGGATGAGTGTGTAGAGCCCAAAGAAGGCTCTCGAAAGTAATTTGCGAATAAAATGAAAATATGACGGGTTATCTGGCAATCATGTATGCGGGAGAGAGGAATAACTGTTCTCTCTTGACAAAGGAGGGGCAAAAAGAGGGAGGAGTCTGTTTGGAGGGGGATGAAGGGGGTGGGTGGGTGTATGGCGAGGAGTGAGGGGAGGGGAGGAATGTATACACGCGGGGGAAGAGAGAAGTGGACTGGGGATGAACGGAGTAGAGAACGGGACGTGACGGAGAATGCACGAAAAGAGCACGACGTCGAATGGAAAGAGTTATGCATGGCGAACTCATTCGCGGCCATGGGATGAACAGGGAAATAGTTGAAAGATAAATAATTAGAACTCGGGATCGTCGTCGTCATCGAGGGAGCTCTCGCGTGGGGGATAGAGTCCGTGGCAGGCAATGTAGATGCCGTGCAACAGGTGGCGGGGGCAACATTTAATGCATAATCAACTGGTGGAGCCTGTCACTAGTTGGGGGGTGTCAAGGAAGGACGCTGGCGGAAACAGAAAAGGGTGGTGGAATACCCGCGAATGAATCGGAATAAACAATCAAGGAATGGGAAGGCGTCGAGGGACATAGAAGACGGGAGAGGTATGGTATGGAGAGAGGTGAGAATATGAAACGAGGAATTCGTATTAGGGAAATTTATGAAATGATTTTTAACATTCATTAAATTTACAATTTTTTCAGACGAGATCCAAGTCTGACGCATGCACAATCGTAAAAATACTCCATATCACAAGTCTTTGGTGGCAGATTGCGGAGTTTTAGAATGTTATAATGCCATGCCATAGCTAATTTGACTCCTCTGCGAAGACCAATGAGAAGGGGATATTGCTAAATGGGTCAACGCACACTACTCATAATGAGAAACCTAGCTTTGCATGTGTAAATATGTCTAGTAAAAAAAGGTTATTGTGTTGCTGGCATCCAATATCTTTTTTTCCCCAACAATTCGAAATAAAATTTCCTGAGAGTATGATGAGTAACAAATGTTAAGAGAAATTATAATCAAATTTGTAAGACAGTGACAATAATGAATGAACTAATTTTAAAATGATTCTTCGCTGAAAATGTAAACTATTCTATCATTTTGAAACGCAAAGGATAGGAAGGCAATTCTATGCAACCTTTCCGAGATAATAAAACGCCGTACGTTACATAAGAAGGATAGAAAGAAATATCTGAGAATATAGATTAGATAAAACTATAATAGATTGGGTAGACATTTCTACGATAGAAAGTGCTTAACATAGTAACATTTGATTTTAAATGGACCAAACAAGATATTTAGATCTGTTAAGTCCCCTTTTTCCCGTAAACCGCAGTAAAAGACTATCTCGTTTAACTGGACATGAAGCCTTTCATGGAGTACACACATCAGGAAAATATGCGGGTCAGCCTTTAAAGAATCTAGGCTCCATTAAACGGGCTGCAGGAAAATGTAATTGAAAGGTAAGCGAGATGATTTAGGAAGTTGCTACAAGTATTTGGGATCCATGGGAGGAAATAATAATTTAAGAAATTGAAAAGGTTCCAAGGAATTGCTGCATTTGTCCGCTTCCCCATTTATCGAATTACTGGCTTCTACATTTCTGTGCGTTCACAAGACTCCGAGGAAAAGAAATCAAACCGTTATTTATATCATATTTGAAACCTCATTCCGTCTAAAACCTGAAGCACAGCCCACGATACGAATTGGAGCTTCGGTAATGAGGACGAAGATGGTGGCGATAAAATGGCTCTTTCCCTATTCTCCTAGGCATCAGTTCCCTCTCGATAACTTCACCTTTCCTCTCCATGTTCTTTCATCCCCCCCAAAAAAGCGCGGAGGAGCGTTTTGCCATGAGAACGCTCAAAACTCGCCCCGCAGCTCTTGGACACCCCCCGCCTCACGCACGCTGCTCTAACGCACCACAGGGTAGCTCGGAGACGAAGAGACGGAACGGGAAAAGAAATAAGGTTGGAGAGAGAGGGAGAGGAGAAAAGGGCGTGTGAAGATAAAGAATCAGGAAAAAGGACGAAATCTGAGAAAGGGGGGATAAGGGGAAACGGGGGGAGGGGGGCGAGAGAGAGTGTAGGTGAGTCGGTTGAATGGAACACCCGCAGAGAGGGACAGAGGGAGTGGGAGCGGAGTCATCGCCGTGGCGGTTAATGGAGGGAGATGAATCGCCGCCACCCCCGGGGAGGGGGGATATGGAATGGCGGCGGTGGACGGAGCCGAGGGGGGGAGGGGGGTTTGGCGGGCGGTGAGACGGGAGGGGGGTGAAACGGGGGATTGGAAGAAGAAGGTGAGAGAAACACGAGGTGAGGAGAGTAATGCGAGGGACTAAAAGATAATAGATAATGGGGAGAGGAGGTGAGATACGAACAGGAGTGTCTTTTGGATTAGAAAGATGTCCTTTTATGGGCTATGGGCGAGCAGGGTGGTTGGGGGCGCGTCACCTGGATTAGTGGAGAAGAGAGAAACGAGGTGAAAATCCGAGTTCAAAGCTCTTAAGTTAAGATAACAGTTGATAGCAGCCACCTCGTCCGATGGGTTAAGGAAAAAAAGGAAACATTAACGAAGTAGAGTTTTGTCGCTTCCCTTGAATCACGGATGATGCGAGCATAGTTTCATGAATAATATCCTTTGATGAATCTACGCGCAATCCAGGTTACGGTGCGTGGTGGAACCGAGGGTGAACGGATCGTGTCTGACTGCGAGCAAAAAGAAATCCATTCGCCTGATTGAGAACATGAGTGCGCTCGCAAGAATCCCACCTTGCAACCAGCAAAATGCTCGCATTTGTTTTGTGACTGTCGCGGGGTTGGTGCGATCATTTATACCGAGAACAACGCCAGCCACCGTTGACGACGGACTCGTTTCCGCTGATAACATTGACTTGATGTCTGCCTGCAAGTTTATCTCCGATTCCCGCATTTATACGTATATGCTACTTTTTGAAGCATTTATATCCAATGAATTCCCTCTCTTGAAATTTGGAGTAGATTTCATGCCCACAAAGTCAAATCAAGGCAGAAAAGGCTCTTGAAAAAGGGGAGGGAAAAGAGGAGTGTCCGAAACATACGTGAAAGGAGCTGCGATGACTGAGGATGAATGATCCTCAAGACAATGAATACAATCTTGGAAATTTCTTTCCGAGTCAATGTATTCAAGGCTAGCAAGCAGCAGGAGCAAGTGCATTCATTCTTTCTCCTTTCTTTCTTCCCTTCCTATTCTCCTTTTAGTTTATTCAAAAAAGGAGGACACTTTTTTGCGGAGAGACGTCGCACCACAAAAACTCAGAATGTTTTTGGAAGCAGCCGAAGAACTGAAAGCCAGTCGTGCATTGGGAAGGTCTTGTATATTTGTGTATTTCAACATGGTACCCTGCAAGCCCCCGCTAGGGTGTGCGGCAGGGAGGGGGCAATTTCAGAAACATGAATGCATTATCAAAAATTAAGTTTTGATCCAATTTTAGTGGTTTTCAGTAAATGAATATGTTTTTTTTGGTAATCTACCGGCTAAGGTAAAATGTTTGAAATTATTTGAAAGATGTTATTTACAAACGCCAATACTGACAGCCTCTAATACTCGCACAATACGCAGTCTTAAATAAATCGAACTACCTTGATTATTTTCTTTAAAACATTGTTTAGGCAGTAAATTACTGCATGATTATAATTAAATAAATTATATATATATATATATATATATATATATATATATTCAAAAACGAAATCCCGCCATACGGCGCACAAATATTCATTCAAACATAGAAATAGATATAAGGAAAGGGGATAGGAAAACACATAAAAGGCGAACACAGGACATGTGGGGAAGGCGGTTTTTGAGCAGATCACGAAAGTAAAAATATTTCCTTAACCGGGATTTGAACACCGGACCTTCCACTTGCCGGGCGGACGTGCTACAAGTTACACCTATATATATATATATATATATATATATATATATATATATATATATCCCTCCCATGGACTACAACCTTGTCGTGGTGGAAGGGCTTGTGTGTTCCGATGACCCCTAGAGCTGTGCTGGCGGGAGTAATAATAATTACTCCTGGAAGGGTCACCCATGCCAGATAGGTCGAAGGTTAGGAGCCAGACGAAAGGTAGTCCACGCAGCGTCTGTTCCTCAGTGAGGCGGCTGCAATGGCGTCTGACCCCAGTGGGGCGGCCATTAAGTGATGGTGTCACGTTAAAAACACTATTGAGGAAGGCAACGGGAAACCACCTCAATTATCATTCCCAAGAAAATATGATGGACGCAAAACAGAATTTGAGTCCTGGCAACTGCGGGACTCGGCCCAAGGGGCCGTGTGTCGTGCCCGGCAGCGGGGGAGGCAAGGCTTCCGCGGTCGTCATCCCACGAAATCCTTGCGGGGGAGAAATAACAGCAGCAGGACAGAAGATGCAGAAGAAGACGAAAGTAGTTAGAATAGGAACCTGGAACGTCAGGACAATGTTGAGGAGAGGCAAATTAGAAAATATTAAGCGAGAGATGGAAAGAGGTAACATAGATGTTTTAGGCCTCTGCGAGGTGAGATGGAAGGATAGCGGGGATTACTGGAGTGACAATTATAGAGTAATATACAGCGGCGGGGATGAGAGCCAACGAGGGGTTGCCGTAATTTTAAATAAAGGGGTAGGAAGAAGCGTAGTCAACATAGAGCAAGCGACAGATAGAATTTTACTCGTAGAGATTAAAGCAGAGCCGACGAACTTGGTCATTATTCAGGTATACATGCCACCGAGCAACCACAAGGAGGAAGAAGTCGATAGGATGTATGATGAGTTAGAGGATATCATCGCGAGTGTTCCTGCAGGGAAACATTTGATAGTGATGGGGGATTGGAATGCGACGGTAGGCGAAGGAAGAGATGGTGGTGAGGTGGGGGACTATGGGTTAGGCACGAGGAATGAACGCGGGGAGAAAGCAATTGAATTCTGCAGGAGACAGGGGTTAGTCATCACTAACACATGGTTCAGACACCACAAAAGGCGTAGGTATACATGGAAAATGCCAGGTGACTCAGAAAGGTATCAGTTAGATTATATTATGGTTAGGCACAGGTTTAGGAACAGTGTGATAAATTCGCACAGTTTCCCAGGAGCGGATGCGGACTCTGACCACAATTTAGTTGTTATGAAATGTAATGTTCGTTTCAAGAAGATAAGGCAAGGGCGGCGGGCTAAAAAATGGAATTTAGAAGCAGTAAATGAATTAACGAGGAAGGAGTATCAGGAGGCTGTAGAGAAAATGATGGATGACGGTAAAGAACTGAGTACTATCGAAGAAAAATGGGAATGTATCAAGAAAGGGATATTGGAAGCCGCTAAAGACACTATAGGAACCGTTAACGGGAAAAGGATAAGGAAACCATGGGTAACGGATGAGATGATTGCAAAGATGGATGAGAGAAGAAGATGGAAAAATGTAAACACAGAGTTAGGCAAAATGAAGTACAAAGAGTTAAACAATAAATTGAGAAGGGCCACAAATAAAGCAAAAGAAGAATGGTGGAAAACGCAATGCGAGGATATGGAAAGTTTACAGAAGAAGGGTGAAATTGGTGCTCTATACAGCAAGGTTAAGTTATTATCGGGAAGTAAGAAGGCAAGATGTGTGCTAACAGTTAAAGATAAATGGGGTAAGATAATAGTTGAACCAGGAAAAATCCAAGAGAGATGGAAGGAATATATAGAAACACTGTATGGTAAAGAACTTAGGCCGACAAGGTTAGACATAGAAAAGGAGCATGACGTAGAAGAAGATAGCTTAGGTCCAGGCATACTCGACGATGAAATAGAAAGGGCATTAAAGGAGATGAAAGCAAATAAGGCTGTGGGGCTGGACAATATTCCTGTAGAAATGTTGAAATGGTTAGGGAAAGGTGGGAAGAAGGCCATATATGGACTGATTCGTAGTATCTATGAGGAAGGAATCTGGCCGGAAGATTTTGTGAGATCGGTGTTAGTTCCTATTCCAAAAAAGGCAAAGGCTTCGTCATGTGAGGATTACAGAACAATAAGTTTGATATCCCACGCAGCTAAAGTTATTCTCAGGATCATCAACAAAAGGATAGAGAGTAAGGCAAATGATTACTTAGGGGATGATCAGTTTGGGTTCAGGAAAGGAAGAGGTACGCGTGATGCCATTGCAGTAATGAGATCACTAGTCGAGAGGAATATAGAATACAATCAGGACGTTTTTGCCTGTTTTGTAGATTTCGAAAAAGCGTTTGATAGAGTGAATTGGGAAAAATTAATGCGTGTATTGCAGAAAATAGGAATGGATTGGAGGGACAGGAGACTGATCCGCAACCTGTACATGTCTCAGACTGCTCAGGTGCGAGTGGGGAACGGAGAGTCCGGATGGGCAGTGTTAGGAAGAGGTGTAAGGCAGGGTTGCCCATTGTCACCGGTACTGTTCAACGTATATGTAGAGGAAATGATTAAAGAGGCATGGGAAGAACTGGAGGTAGGAATGAAAGTCGGAGGGGAATTCGTAAAATCGGTTAGGTTTGCTGATGACCAAGCATTAGTTGCTCAGTCAGCCAAGGGGTTGCAAGCATTGTTGAGTGAATTGGAGGTTCAGTGCGATAAATATGGGATGAGAATAAATATTAATAAAACAAAGGTTATGCGATTTTCCAGGAAGAAAAAGGCTAAGCTAAATATTAAAATAGGCGGGGAAAAAATAGAGCAGGTAGAACAGTTTACATATCTCGGAAGTGTTTTGGACCAACACGGTCAAAGTGGTAGGGACGTAAGGAGAAGAATTGCGCTAGGCAAGGAGGCTTTCTCAAGGAGGAGGGAGTTGATGACGGGGACGTTGAGTAGGGATGTTAAGACAAGACTCGTAAAAACTCTGATATGGAGCGTAGCTATGTACGGCGCGGAAACGTGGTCGCTGAAGCAGGAGGATAGACGTAGATTGGAGGCTTTTGAAATGTGGGTGTGGAGAAGAATGGAAAAGGTGAAATGGACCGAAAGGAAAACAAATGAGGAAGTACTAGAAATGGTGGGGGAGGAGAGGGGTTTGTTGAGAGAAATCCTATGGAGGCAGGAAAAATGGATGAAGGGCGTATTGAGCGGTAGTGGAATGTTGAAGAGGGTAATAGAGGGAAGAATATTGGGCAAGCGAGGTAAGGGTAGGAACAGGATAGGGATGTTGGACGAGATGAAGGGAGGAAAGAAGTACACCGAGATGAAGAGGGACCTGATATAGATTAGTTTGCTAGGTGGGGAGTCACAAAATGTTTATTTGATAGTTGGGTCCATCCAAAAACCTACCTTAACCGGTAGATTACCTAAAAAAAAAAAAAAAAAAAAAAAATATATATATATATATATATATATATATATAGAGAGAGAGAGAGAGAGAGAGAGAGAGAGAGAGAGAGAGAGAAGAGAGAAAGAGAGAGAGAGAAAGAGAGAGAGAGAGAAAGAGAGAGAGAGAGAGAGGCATGTCCCTCAACCTCTCTGATATAGGACCGAAATGCTTCTCTATTCCCCTTTAAATTTTCACCTAATTTTTTATTTTGCTTTTCCTTAACGTTTGTTGAAATTAACTCTTACAATTCGCCCTCGATATCATATTTTTGATAATTGCGAATATCCTCATTCTATTCGTTGCTAGAGACAGATTTCCGTGTATTTTTCATTCTGGCGTGCCATTGCTTTTGACGCCTAAATGATTACCTAATTTCCTCGTCGTAACACCTAGGTTTCATGTTATATTTCTTTTCAAGCTACTTGAAAATAAATATAAACTTGAATGAACTTGTTGACTGCTGAGTGTCTGAGGTTGAGGAAGTGATTCCAGGTATCACAAGTATTTCGGTATTTTCTAACATTCTTAGAATTAACAAATGAACTCTTGAACATGCATTTTATTTCTTGAAGTCCTCGTTTTTGAAGAAGTATATTTTTCTTGCTAGCTTCTATTTTCCGGATGCACTTATCGTGTTTACTACTCTGTGGTCGCCAAGTCCTTTCCAAGAGTTCCTATAATTAAGACCTCTCCGTGCGCATCTGTTGCTAATAGGTCAAGAGTATTATTGCCTATATTTTTTCACTTATTTATGCCAGAGGTTTGATCTTAAAAAAGCCTAAAAAAAAGAAGAATTTTCCAAATAGAATGGTTGGAAGTCTTCAGAAAACGTTTTCCGGTTTCATGAAACGATTTCGTTCCCATGTTTCACACAATGGTGACCTCGCGCGAATGGCCCGCAAAGATGCTGATTGAGCGAGAGAAGTGGCATTCATTCCATTGGCTGCCATTCATTCATCTACAAATTACCGTTACAAGCCATTAGCCTCCCCAGCTCACCATTTCAAACAAAATCCCTCGTCTTTCTTCCTCATTCTCCTCAACCTTCTCCATTTTAATCGCGAAAGTCACTTCTCCGCCAAAGAGAGCCCAGCAATAATCGTCTGGGCAGAAATGTGATTACGAAGCATGAGGCGGAAATCTTGTCACGCGTCGATAAAGTAAAAGGGATTGGTAGAGTTACCACTCCGGTTCATTATAGGTACCCAGGCCCTACTGAAGCCCTATTTTTCATTTGCACAACAAAGCAACACTTGGCAATTTTTCTCCGCGAAGATTGTTCCAGATACCTCTTGCGCACTTTAACGGCCGTCAATTACTGAAATGGAATCTTTGCATGCAACTCATTGAAATTGAAATACTTTTCAAAGTTATCCATGTCAAAAGTATCGAAAAAATTTGCTTCCGCTAATCTTGATTTTTTATACATAAAAATATTCCTCACAATGGTTGCTTCGAAAAAGAGTGTTGCTTCAGATATGCAGATTGAATTTTCAAATATATATATATTAGGCACGATACACTAAATTATTTTTCACGCGGACAATAAAATAATCATGAATTAAACAGTTTTTGCTGCCGAACAAGCGACCTGATTCCTGCGCTGTTCAGTACAATGGAAAAGGGGACGATTCGATTTTACATGAGAAAGCCTGAAGGGTTTTTCTGGATCAAATAGGTGTAACGCATGCCTAAATTAGCAAATAGGCAAAAGAAAAAATAATAGAAACACAAATGCGAGCGCATTTGCATACAATAGGTTGAATCACCGAAGAAAAAGTGTTTTCTTGTTTTGTCAGCTCCGCAGGCAAACGGGACAGCAGGTTGCCAGCATTTTAGTAGTATTACAAGTAATCGCTAAAAAAAACTGGGATTCCTGATACGAGGTCAAAATAGTCATCGATGGAAGGGTTCACGCTATTCTGTCCCATGGCACCTCAGCTACTTTGGCACAGGACAAATTCTTAATATGAACTATAATAACCATAAATAAACAATAATTATGTTTGGCACATAATTAATTACACTTAATCTTTGTTCGCTTGAGCCTCTCGATCAAAGTGCCTCACGTGATTGGGAATGTAAGTTATTTGAGTAGTCCCGTTCTTGCGTGCTAGTTTTCGAACGGCTATAACTTTTCCAAATACAATTAGTATACTTCAAGCTATGCAATGGTTTACGGTAGGGATTCAAGCACCGTGGAAAAGGAATGCAAAAGGTCTCATAGAACCATATGAGAAGCAGTGATATAAAACCCGGATATATCCCACAGAGTACTTAAGGTGAAAATTCAATTCGAAAATCTTTTTCCATTAAAAAATGTAAATAATGAAAGGAATCTAAATTCTTAAATTAATCAGTCTATTATTTGACTATTATTCACTATAGCCTCAACTTCAAATAAGCTGTGTGATTACTCGGGAACCAGATCTTTCAGGGAAATCAAAGGCGGTACAGGAAAATGGACTGGTTGTATCAACCCCTACCCTGATTTTTGAATTTTACTGGCAGTTGGGCTTAGTGGGAAGCTGACTCTACCCTCGCCTATCAAACTGGCCCACGGGTTGATAATTGTGAGTTTCATTCCATATGCTAACTCAACCAAAACGAAAACTAGGAAATTAATGCACTAATAAATGAGGATAATTGAAATCAATGCACATCTTTTGAAGTAGTGAGCTCGTATTGGCAAATAATTATTTTCTTTAAAGGCGTTTTATGCCATCGCTTGCCTTTAGTTGATTTTTCCCAACCTTTCAGTTGGTTCGGCCTAAGTATTTTTTGGCGCAATTTTCATCATTATATGTAATATCGTGTGCATAGACTCCACCTGATGCTCATATAAGCATGAATAATCAAAAGATAAACTTTACCAAATGTTGTCCAATTATGTAGGAGAAACGTGCTGGATACAAAATTTCGCATTCTTCACAAGCGTGAGTCAGATGATAGCATAACTAATAAAATTACAATCACCAACTCATGCATTGCACAATCAAAGAAATTCAAGCAGGAAATGAGCAGGAAAATTAGATGCTCTAATAATCAATCCCTTTCAATACAATTATATGCCTAAGGAGATAGGAAAAATAGCACAATTTGAAATATTAAAACGGCAAAGAAATTCAGAAAATATTCCATTGACCAAGTTTTAGTAAGACCAAGTATTATTAATGCCTCATAACAACGTCTGAAAAATAAAATAAACTCTAACCGTCAAAGATATTTCCCCAATAATGAAATAGCATACGCCCAAAAATCTACATTGCATAAAATTCTCACATGAAGCCATGTAATTCGAAAATTAAACTGGCACTTGAAGAGAACTCAAATAAGATCTGCACAACCGTGTCGAATATTGTTAATATTACTGAGTAGTCCACCTTTTTAGATTGGTATTGGATGAACATATCGCGACGAATAGGAAATATTAGTGGAGATGATCGAAAAGTAACATTAGAGAATAGAAGAAAATCATTAGAGAAGGTCCCTAAATTATGAGTTTCAACATTTTCGTAAAAAAATTGTTTGTATAAAACCTATTCATATCCGTACATACATAGTACCCTGCAATTTACGGCTAGGATGTGTGGCAGGGGGTGATTAAACGCCAGACTATATTTGACACCAAATACTTTTCCCTCTTAGCGTGGTTGGACAACGTCATTCTGATCCCTTATCATTCGTGGAAGAAATCATCTATCTGTTCTACACTTAATCTATCCAATTTTATTGATATGATCTCACCTACCTAAGTAAGCTGGAGCTCATAATAAATTGTCAACTTTATCACTAAAGAAAAGAGATCCTTCCAATTTATCCCAGAGATTTAATCCGTAATGTAACCATCGCTCAGTGAGTGACCTCCAACCTAGCTCCTCTAATAATGGGAAAATAAATTATATGCTATGATATCTGAAGATCATACATCTATCATACGATATCATAGGTGATATATATGATACATTTATGACAGTGGTCCATTCTTTAAAAACATACAGTGGTATGTAAAGAGTTAACAAGTAATTCGTGAAATAGGACCAGCAATAAACTCATAAAACTCACCCAAATTTCATGGGAACACTGTAGCTGAAAGGGCTATTCATTCAAACATACATTCAAACTAATAAAAGGACTAATAATTTTGCATGTGGTGCGCTGGCAGCCCCCACCACACGCCCTTGTGGAGTTTAGTTGAGTATTGTGTTGAGGTAGAAGTGAATAGTGAGATTAGCATTAACACATTTGATTGTATTTTGTGAAGAGTTTGTAAAGGAAATGGGATTTTGAAAATAAGTTCTATGTATCAACAGTTTAATTTTCGTCGTCGTAAGAGTGAAAATTTTAACCACCCAATATGAATCCAAATAGCATTTCAGAAAATCACTTGCATACTTATCAGTGCGGTTTTTTGATGAACCCAGAAATCCTATTATACACATTTAACCCTTCGCTTGGGAACTGTTGCTTCTCTAAAGGCAGCATTCATAATTCCTTATTAAACTGAAGGTTAACTTTATCACAGTTTTGCGACCGCTAGTTAAGTCCAAAAAACACCGTTAAACAGCTTAATCGAATTCATCGGTAATCTCCAAGAAAAGATAATGTTCCTTTTAGCCTACGACTTGATTTAATGAAACATTACATAACTGGGCCTAAGTCATAGTTAACATTAGACTACATACTTCAACGGTTTGTATTACAGTATGCCAATATCAGCGCCACATACAATCTAATGTTCTGTAGGCTCCCAAAAATGTCTATTCTTTCCTTCCGTGAAGGCGATAACCCGCGTAAAGGGCCAGCCGAAGAGACTTCCGAAGTGTTGGCGTTGTGTGTTCGAAATCCACATCCAACTGTAACCCTTGAAAAGTTTTCTAATTATTCTTTGGCGTTCAATGCTTTACTTATGACTGCTTTTCATCGAGTAGATACACATTCCATGCCATCCATCCTTAAAATCTTTCCGCAGATGGATTTCCGTCCACTGTCGTTGGAGTCGAAGCTTTCATTCCATTCCCTCATGGTTGAAGTCACGTCGCAAACTTTCGCCCACACAACCTATTCTTCAATTGCACAGCCATTGGAAATTTCCCGAATGCCAATGCACTGATTCATGAGACATTTTCTCATCTATTATTCACTGCCAATACTTTAGATGCGTTTACTATCATTGTAATTAATTTCCGAAGAGTTTTCTATCAGCCTATAAGGTATCTCAATGTTCATTACGTTTCCTCATTCTCCGATGCTTTCTCCGAACCTCCATCCTAATCGCCTGCAGCTGATTCTGTATCAACAGGTGGTGAAACCCATCGATAGCTCATTTATCTAACAATGAAAGGACGGTGATGGTTCTCTAAATAACTGCTTCAAGCTGTCCTGGTCCTATTGACTTCCCCTCTACGCTTGTCGGCCTTCCTTATCACCCGACCGTCCATCACTAGATTTCGGGCTAAGGTCGCATTTTTAGGGAGACCAGATTGAATCCTTTTCCCCAGGAAATTTCTCTGGTAAACGAAGTCCGAATCCAATAAAGGTTAAACGGTTACAAGGTAAGGTTGTATTTCCTTAAACTTGGGAATGTAACATGTATTACTTTATTTTTGTGAAGGTGAAAAATCATTAAAAGTTATTTTGAAATCCTATTTAAATGTTGTGAAATGTGCTTGTTGAATCTTAAAAATCACAGGTATGCACACGAAATAACCTCAGTAGTCCAACGCTCTACCCCTGGACTACCGTGACCCATATATATATATATATATATATATATATATATATATATATATATATATATATATATATAAAAGGCAAAGGCTTCGTCATGTGAGGATTACAGAACAATAAGTTTGATATCCCACGCAGCTAAAGTTATTCTCAGGATCATCAACAAAAGGATAGAGAGTAAGGCAAATGATTACTTAGGGGATGATCAGTTTGGGTTCAGGAAAGGAAGAGGTACGCGTGATGCCATTGCAGTAATGAGATCACTAGTCGAGAGGAATATAGAATACAATCAGGACGTTTTTGCCTGTTTTGTAGATTTCGAAAAAGCGTTTGATAGAGTGAATTGGGAAAAATTAATGCGTGTATTGGAGAAAATAGGAATGGATTGGAGGGACAGGAGACTGATCCGCAACCTGTACATGTCTCAGACTGCTCAGGTGCGAGTGGGGAACGGAGAGTCCGGATGGGCAGTGTTAGGAAGAGGTGTAAGGCAGGGTTGCCCATTGTCACCGGTACTGTTCAACGTATATCTAGAGGAAATGATTAAAGAGGCATGGGAAGAACTGGAGGTAGGAATGAAAGTCGGAGGGGAATTCGTAAAATCGGTTAGGTTTGCTGATGACCAAGCATTAGTTGCTCAGTCAGCCAAGGGGTTGCAAGCATTGTTGAGTGAATTGGAGGTTCAGTGCGATAAATATGGGATGAGAATCAATATTAATAAAACAAAGGTTATGCGATTTTCCAGAAAGAAAAAGGCTAAGCTAAATATTAAAATAGGCGGGGAAAGAATAGAACAGGTAGAGCAGTTTACATATCTCGGAAGTGTTTTGGACCAACACGGTCAAAGTGGTAGGGACGTAAGGAGAAGAATTGCGCTAGGCAAGGAGGCTTTCTCAAAGAGGAGGGAGTTGATGACGGGGACGTTGAGTAGGGATGTTAAGACAAGACTCGTAAAAACTCTGATATGGAGCGTAGCTATGTACGGCGCGGAAACGTGGTCGCTGAAGCAGGAGGATAGACGTAGATTGGAGGCTTTTGAAATGTGGGTATGGAGAAGAATGGAGAAGGTGAAATGGACCGAAAGGAAAACAAATGAGGAAGTACTAGAAATGGTGGGGGAGGAGAGGGGTTTGTTGAGAGAAATCCTATGGAGGCAGGAAAAATGGATGAAAGGCGTATTGAGCGGCAATAGTGGAATGTTGAAGAGGGTAATAGAGGGGAGAATGTTGGGCAAGCGTGGTAAGGGTAGGAACAGGATAGGGATGTTGGACGGGATGAAGGGAGGAAAGAAGTACACCGAGATGAAGAGGGACCTGATATAGATTAGTTTGCTAGGTGGGGAGTTACAAAATGTTTATTTGATAGTTGTGTCCATCCAAAAACCTACCTTAACCGGTAGATTACCTAATAATAATATATATATATATATATATATATATATATATATATATATTATTATTATTATTATTATTAGGTAATCTACCGGTTGAGGTAGGTTTTTGGATGGACACAACTATCAAATAAACATTTTGTGACTCCCCACCTATCAAACTAATCTATATCGGTGTACTTCTTTCCTCCCTTCATCCCGTCCAACATCCCTATCCTGTTCCTCCCCTTACCTCGCTTGCCCAACATTCTCCCCTCTATTACCCTCTTCAACATTCCACTACCGCTCAATACGCCTTTCATCCATTTTTCCTGCCTCCATAGGATTTCAGGAAAAATGGATGAAAGGCGTATTGAGCGGTAGTGGAATGTTGAAGAGGGTAATAGAGGGGAGAATGTTGGGCAAGCGAGGTAAGGGCCTTTCATCCATTTTTCCTGCCTCCATAGGATTTCAGGAAATATATATATATATATATATATATATATATATAAATTCACTGATAGTCATAACAAACACAGAAACCAAAACACACAAAAGAGGGACTCACTGGTTCTCGAATTTTCGGTGGTCCAACCACCTTTCTCAAGAGGAATTAGGAACAGAATATATATATATATATGTGTATATATATATATATATATATATATATATATATATGTACATACATATACAGGAAAACTATATTTATTTGGGTATATTATTTGGGTAAAAACGTTTGCTGATGACCAAGCTTTAGTTTGTCAGTCAGTCAGTTTCCAAAAAGGAAAAGACTAAGTTAAATATTAACATAGGAAGGTAAATCATAGGGCAGATAGAGTAGTTTACATATCTTGGGAGTGCTTTTGACCAACACGGTCAAAGTAGTAGGGACGTAAGGAGAAGAATTGCGCTGGATAAAGAGGGTTTCACAAGGAGGATGGAGCTGTTGATGAGGACGTTGAGTAGGCAGGTTAGGAAAACTCGTCAAAACTTTGATATGGAGCGTAGCTATGTATGGCGCGGAAACGTCGTCGCTGAAGCAGGTGGATAGACGTAGTTTGGAGGCTTTTGAAATTTGGGTGTGGAGAAGAATGGAGAAGGTGAAATGGATCGAAAGCATAACAAAAGAGGAAGTACTAGATATGGTGGGCGAGGAGAAGGGTTTGTTGGGAGAAATTCTAAGGAGGCAGGGAAAATGGATGAAGGGCGTATTGATCGGCAGTGGGGTGCTGAAAACTGTAATAGAGGGGAGAATATTAGGCAAACGAGGAAAAGGCGGGAACAGGATAGGGACGTTGGACAGGATGAAGGGAGAAAGGAAGTACACAAAGATGAAGAGGGACTTGTTGTAGAGTAGGTTGCTGGATTGTGTCTAGTTAGGAGTCAGAAATTATTCATTTGATAGTTGTGCCCATCCGAAAAACTACCTTAACCGGTAGATTGGCATATAATAATACATATATCTCGGATAGCGCTATTATCAGTCATATATAGGAGTGACGATCACGCCTCCATGTGTAAAAATAGCTAAATACTCAAAATATTAATAAAATCGGGAGCAGTGCTTCTACCGGAACATTTGTTTTTGCGCAAAAAGCCTCTGGCCAATTTTTAAATGAGCGCTTTCAATGAACTCTCAACCCGTAGCATTAGCGATTAATAAAAGAGTGTGGAGGTGAAAAGCGGTCGAACCCAAGAAATAGGTTTGGAGAACTTTGTTAGATACTCACGGAATGAACCCGCTTCGTTGGCGATATTTACGCCAGCACCTAAAATACGAGAGCGGAAAAATCGACTATCGTGGATTGGTTATTCAGCGATTTGGGGAAAGTTTTTATTTTTACGTGCTTGGGAATCTCCTTGAATCGTTAGTGTTCGTGAGCAGCCGGTGTAGTGATGGGTGGTTGTCCGCTCTGAAATGTGAGGCAAAAGGTTTTTAAAGTTGCAATTAAGATTCGCTTCGGAGTCGTGCAACGCTTACCGAAGAGGAAGAGGATACCATACTCGGCAGTCTCTCTCTTTTTCAAGACATCGCCGGGGGCGCTCTTTTCCCTTCTACGGTTGGTAGCCCTGGGGGCCTGAAAAACTCCGTGTGCGGCAAAATGGAAGAGTATTAGGGGAAAAAAGGAAGGCGCAAGGAGGAAGAGGATTACGACAAAAGTGGGGTAAACGTTAAACCAGAAATGCCAGATCATGATGTACCGACCATCACAGCGGGGAAGGACGGTTTGCGACGACGACACAGTTGAAATAAACCCTAACGCATGGATTGAGGCGATTGAGCATTTTTTTCATTCGAAAAAAATAAATTGCTTATATAATAAAAATAGAAGTGTTTTTAAAAATGATTCGGTGGATGAAATTTTTCGAATAAAATTCTAAAACTTTCGGATTCGATGAAAACTAATTGCGATGTTTTACATCTTTCCACAAATCTCCCAGTCATTATTGAGATTTGGAGGTCAAAGCAGCCGACTATCATCGGCCGTAGATGGCGAAAGGGCACGGAGAAGGGTGTTTAACTGTACGTGTTTTGAGGCGAGATATGGATACATTTTTGAAACATATGTGATGGTTGATGCAATGAATTATACCTTTCTGGAGGATTTTTTCAATGAAAGCAATATATTTGATGGATTACGGTAGGATAACATAACGTTTTGTGTCGGTTAACCACGTGATATAAAATGTTTAACAGCCCGATTGTTGTGGAGGGGTACGCTGGGATGATGACGAGATGAAGAGAGCCAAATTTAAAATTTCTGCAAAACAACTTTTTTGGCGTTGGTTTGCTGGGTTGACACGTTTTTGTACTACTTTATTGATTTTATTGACTGCTGGAATCCATAATTTGCATGGTTAATGAAAATAACATCATTCGTGGATATATTTATCTGTACGCCTTTATTTCCGTGTAAAGTTTTCTATTTTTAAGTTACCTTCATCGAACTTTTTCATAACTTACGTATGTTGATTTTATTAACGGCCAAAAATTTAAATAGTTCCCGAAAAATTTTAAAAAAATTGTCGGCTGACTAAAAATAGGAATATAAATATTATGAAAGTAAAAATAGTTTCCTTCATCATGGAAAACACAATGACTCGATTGAATTGCATAGTTCACCAATAACTGAACGGTCGGATATCAGTGTTGTATTGTTTTCACAAATGAGATATTATATTCTGTGCAATGTGTGCAAAGGTAGTCAATTTTGTAACATACGCAAGGCACAGAATACCCTGTTCAATCCTTAAGTCGATACAATTATGCTCAATTGAGTCAAAATTGAACAACTTGCTGCCAAACAAATATTAAGTGTGTTAAGCTTAAGTTAAACGTGCCATATCAAACAATTACCGTATACTATTAGTGAATTGTAGCAAAGATTCAAAATCCATATAAAAAATGCAACTACTTGGGTAAAAATTCGTCTGTAGGTAAACCATAATTAACTATATTAGGAACCATAGTTAATTACACTTCAAGGTAAAGAATTTTTTCTCATACGAAGACCCTTTGATATTTCCGGGATTTACATTCATGAAATGCAACAGTTTCGTCAAAAATAATAGCCTATAATTATCATATTTGGAATGGTTACAATAGGCTCAAACACTTAATTGTTATTTGAATTAATCTCAGTCACTTTCTGACAAAACAGAAAAGAAATGTATAAAAAGCGCATTGTTCACAAAAGATAATCATAAAATATGTTAAACGGAATATACACGCATAATATTATTTTGGAATTTCGTTTGGGTGGACAAACTGGGATAATTAACTATTATGTGATGCCTCTTGTTACATCCCAGCACAAAATCACTTAATGCTTCGATGTAAAGTGGGAACAGGCTAATATTTTAACAATACGACAAACTTATTTGTGATTCCAAAGTTTTCGCACCATCCTAAAAAATGTTTAGTAGCATGTGTAGAGGAGACGCAAAGATTGAATTGAAAAATACCAAGCGCTGCATAAGAGTCGATACCCTTTGTGCACTTTTTTTCTCGGAAACGAAACGCCATATGCGGACGGACGGTGATAGCCTTAAGGAGGCGTTCGTTTTCCTTTGTCAGTCAGAATTTTAGAAAGCCTCGCTGCCTTATGAGGCAAAAAGCATTAAAACCGGGACCGCTTGCAATTGTAATAACAGGGCAAGTGGGAGGGAAAAGAAATGATTTGGCAGGTGCATTCCAACAGATCTGCGAGGCAGTGGACGCGCCCACATACGTATGTATGTGCGTATGTATAAATACATAGACCGGCATTGGGTCAGATAGTAATTCACTTATGCATTCACAACCCGTTATTTATCCCGAGCAATCCGGAGGGAATGAAGCGGCGTGGAGTGGGGGGAGGAGGGGAGCGCGGCGTCACGGGGGAGAGATGTGGCGATCGAGGAGCGGAGTGAACATCGTCGAGGAGAAAAGAGGTTGGGGCGAAATTTTTGAGCTGGAAAATAGATTACCAACAGCAAACACTCCCGCGGAAATAAAAGGAGTCTTGGGAATGGAGAGAAGAGAGGGCTATAAAGAGAGATTTACAGTGAGCAGCAAAGAGGAAAGGTGGCGCGGGAGAGAGCGGGGGTGGGAGGGGGGTGGGGGCGGGGAGAGATGAGGGAGGGATGGCGTGGGAGGGAGGGTGAGGGGAGAGTGCTCCAGGGCGGTTTCCCGGTCACCGGGAAAGGGGCGAAGGGACGGCGCGTGTTCGGTGGAAGAGGGGCGAATGGGACCTCTAATATAGATAGATAAACGCGTGTCTTACGTACTTCAGTACTTTCAGCCAAATGTTTTATAACGACAAAGGTTTTGCTCTCTGCCCGTCGCGGAAATGAGGAGAGACTGAACCATTGCATAAGGCTTAACCTACGCCTTGATGTGTGTTACAAGGCGATTGCTACTTTTAGTTCAACTCTTTTTACTGTTTACAGAATTATTTTGGAACTCATAAAAATCAGGATGTCTTGGATTTCTATTTTTGGGATAATTTTTATCTTTTAGGTTTAGACATGTTTTTTTACATTACCTTGTAGAATGCCTGCAAGCCACCGCTTGGGTGTGTAGCAGGGGGTGATTACACACCAGACTACATTTGACCAAAAATACTTTTTCGCTCAGCGTGGTCGGACAATATTATTCCGATCCCTCACCGTTCGTGTGAAAAATGAAAACTATCTGTTCTGCACCTAATCTCTATAATTTTATTGACATGATTTCGCCTCCCGTAGTACGATGGGGATGATAAAACATTTTCCACATCACTGCTAAAGAGACATCCTTCCAATTTATGCAAGACTGTAATTTATTCTTCGCTCCGAGAGTGATTCCCAATTCCTCTAAAAATTTTGATACGCTACTCAAGTTTATCACAACAACAGAGATTTTTCACCGTTGGTTTCGGAGATTTCAAGAGATAGATACATTATGTCACTCTTTTGAATTTCCGATATTTCCATTAGTTCGCGAGAAATATATCTGCATTGAAAAGGGCAAACAGAAACAGAGATTATAGGTGGATGCTAACAGTGGACCAGACACTTTTAAAAAATTTGCGGTCGATCGTCAAATGAATAAAAATTCTTCCACGGTAAACTGATAAAATCCCAAACACAACAGCCCCTAGATTGTAGACTTGAAAAGTATTTACTCTGGAAATTTTATTTATTTATTTTTCCAGTACCCTGTAAGCCACCGCTAGGATGTGTGACAGGGGGTGAATACACAACAGACTAATTTGGAGCCGAACATGACCCCACCGCGGTCGGACAAGGTTATTATGACCCCCTATCGTTCATGGAAACGGTGACATTTTAAATCTATCTGTTCTACACTTGCACTATCTAATTTTATTGAAATGATCTCTCCTACCGTTGTACGACGGGGATAATAAATTGGGCTGTATTACATTTGTGGATACATTTTAAGAACATTTTCCTATTTATGAACGCAGCCGGAGTTCGGGTAAATGGTTTTTAAAATTTTTTAACACCATTTTCATGTAGCAATTAAGGATTTCTTAGTAATTTTTATTTGAATCCAGAGTTAAGGAGTGTATTCAGTGAGTAGAATATTCGAAAATCGTTAAGAAAAAGTTCCCTACTCATGCATTGGACAAATGCGGTCATCTACACACTTCCTTTTTCACCTACTTAAGGATATTTCCCCTCTTCATAGTATTTTGGTATGGAAGGGTGGTCAGGGGGAATTTGGGATATACCAATGTGGCTTGAGGCTCAGTGGAGGCTCAATGAGGCTCCAATGGAAATTCGTCCCTTTGTTTATGCGCAAATCATACTTCCGAACTTGAGTTACATTAAAAAAGTAAAAAGATAATATCACTCGTGTGTGTATGTATGTATATTACACATACACACACGAGTGAGATTATCTTTATATACATATACATATATATATTAATATTGTACAAATAACACCTTTATGGCGTTACCCAGGAAGACTCCGAGGGAGATCTGGTACCCGGAAAAGCACAGATCAAACAAGCTATGTGCTTTTCCGGGTACCAGAGAGGCTACCCCTGGAATCGAACCCGGGCCCTCCCGGTCAATAGTCCAACGGTCTACCCCTGTACTACCGCGACCCACTGATGTATATATTTTTATATATAAATATTATATATATATATATATATATATATATACACTTAGAGTATATATAGAGATATGTATAGAGTTCTGTTCCTAATTCCTCTTGAGAAAGGTGGTTGGACCACCGAAAATTCGAGAACCAGTGAGTTTTTCCTCTTTTGTGTTTTGGTTTCTGTGTTTGTTATGACTTATCAGTGAATTTATATATATATATATATATATATATATATATATATATATATATATATATATATATAAATATATATATACAGACACACACACATGTAAAATATAAAAAAGAGAGAGGCATATATAGTAATAGAAAAAGCAGAAATGTATGTCTTGTAACAGTATTTTTTATAACGTGCTCAATTACAACACGATCCGGTGATTCGGCTGTTGGCCGAAGGCGTCTTTCATGCCGGTAGTTATCAGACTAGATACTATATACGATGTGATTCCAGCGGTGGGACTGCCAATGTTGCCGCATTTTCATTGCTAGCACCGATCGTGTTCTCAAACCTAAAGTTAAGAGAGGCAAGATTTGACAACAATGGTGCCTGATGACTCGAAACACGTAAGTAACAAAGTCTTGTAATGGGCACCGAGGGGAGCTTTCACGACAAAGAAAATCTAGCAGTTCTATCTCCCCTCTACGGTAAGTGTCGTGCATGGAAGGAAACTAAAGGGCTAGCTAGTTTTACTATTCATTTATCTATATCTACCATCAAATAGAGAACTATTATTTTTACTTTCAACTATGTGCCATACGGAGATATGACTTCAAGTTGTTCAAGTGGCTGAAGTTGTTTTCCGATTTCTAAGGTTTATAGATTTCTCTTATATTTACCAAATTTAATTTTCATATGATGTTGTGGACAAATCTTCTTGTTTGTTGTAAAACTTCCAGTCCTCACTAGACGATTCGAGATAAATGTGTCGGGGCCGCTCCGTTCTTTGTCACCTACCTAAATGTCTATGCCACTTTCAACCATTTAAAATAAGTAATATAGATAAAACAAAATAGTAACTTTTTTAAAATGAAATCGAAAGTCATAAAGATAAAAGATAAAGTACCGAGATAAACAGCGATTGACATTCAGAAATGACGTAGTTCCAGTTTAGCCAATTATGTAAATGATAAACCCATTGGCGCGTGCAGTCGGAGAATGGAAATGAGCGCCGAACTCATCAATTCAATTTGAAACTGGACTGGGTGAAAATAACTGTGTACCAATAAACCATTTTACTGTCACAACCCGGATTTAAAGTCACAAATGGCATTTTCATGGTAACAGTTGAATGGCTGAATACTGCTCGTCAAAATGAAACTATTCAGTGGTAATGAATAATAGTGTAGAGTTATTTTCATGCACAATTGGTGCAATTATATTATCTATATTCATCAGAAGATGCAATAGGAATATATATATATATATATACATATATATATTTTTGTACGTATATTTCGTTTCCATGAGAGACGAGAATTTGGAGACATAAACGCGTGAAAGATATGAAATCAGTAACATCAAACGTGATGGGCAAAGAGAAATCTTTGGATATGTTCTTTTTAAGTGGATATACTTAACCTATGATGGATTGTGTATAGGGAAATCACTAATATTTCCTCCACCGCCTCTCCTATGAAGGAATAGAGAAGGGAAAGGCTGGAAAATGCTGTGGGTGGTCAAGGTGAAACTGACGGATGAAAGGGGGATATAAAGTTACATTTTAACCGCATGATATCCGTATTCGCGAGAAATAAAGTTGGCGGGAGAGACAAAGAGAAGGTGAAGACAATGCAATTTGTTGGAGCGTCGTTAGGCGTGTGGCAATTAGAGAATGGAAATAGCAAAATTTTGATCCCTTTCCAACTGGTCTCAACTAGCTCAACGGATTAGGTTTAATCAGAATACGCCATTGCGAAGTAATATACAATGCTCTAAACTTGGCATAAGAAGAAACTGTAGAGGAAGTGGTAATGGGAAGGCCAGGATTCGAGCATGGGGCTATCCAGTTTGCGGTTGGATGATCTGCTCTGGCTTGCATTGTTTGTATTTTTAGTACCCTGTAAGCCACGGCTAGGGTGCGTGGCAGGCTTGCTTACTCGACTCTCCTTTCCGTGTAATTCCGGGAGGGAAGTGATCCTTAGTGTTATAATAAAAACTCGTACTCGTATCACAGATTGGTAGTCACCAACCACCTTCACGGAACGCGATTAAAAAAGCTGAGAAATACATCCCACAAATGTAATTCCTTCTTTTCACGCAGTGCCCATGCGATAAAAACTTTCATTTCCCCCTCCCCCTCTATGCATGTTACGTTCAAAAGAGAAAATGATTACACTTGTACGGTGAAGGATTCCGTTCGTTCTAAAACAAAGCATCAGTGAAAAAAGAAAGACATTTTTCATAAATTTGTGTTCATTTAATTAAAATCAGCGTGTACTACATTTTTGTCTTACTTGTTATTCGTAATAATACTCCAGTGACTTTAATGTAGAATGTGACGAATAAGATCTTTCTATTAGTATTTTATTGGATACGACTAACGCATGTTTCAGAGTCGACACCATCTGGAACAGGTGCTTTAAACGGCTTCGGTAACCCCAATCCAGGAGTTTCCTCATGAAAGGAACCCTTTCCTTATCTCCTAAAAAATAACATGTGTCTCTTTCGAGACTTTAACAAAAAAAACTGGGATGGATTTTGAATCAAATTGGATGTAGGAAATTTGATGGCAGTATGTCAGATTGGAGAAGTCTACAATTTTGAGAATGGGTTAGCTGTGTGCAAACCTCTTCCAAACCTCAAAACGTTCAGACATGTATAGGAATAACGGTATGACCCAACTTATAGCTATCACGACTCTTTTCAAACTACGCCCCATGAATTGAATGTTGAATTTTCTGATTTAAATTAAACCTACCACCTTACATCCTGCCACTCATGTGATTAGAGGCCAGGTGTAAATGCATTAGCATTACCTATTACAGCTAGGGCAGTCATTGTCAGCTGTGTATTATTTATAAAGTGCTCCGTCAAATAAAAGAAAGCCGTTGATTTATTCGTTATGTATACGTATAATTACCTAGCGGTAATGTGAAGATACACAGTGAATGAACCATTGCATTTCCCAATTTCTATCCTTTCTAATTATCGTTAACTAATTGAAAAAATATCATCATAATTCTCTGGTGTCGAAGGTTGAAATCATAACAAGCCATTATTTATGGAAATCCAAACACGTATTTCTAAGAAAAAATATTCATTCGCAGTGTATTGGAAAAGAAACTCTATACCAAAGACGTGGATTCCTTAAACAATATTTTCTCACTTCAGCCGTAAGTTTCCGTCGAGTTAACGTGAAATGCCGGAAAATAAAACTTATTTACCTTTGTAAAAGTCGTTGATATTAAAATTAAGGAATATATAAACAAAACCGTGTTGTGGGAGCAATGATTTTCCTGATCGAACCAAGGATATTCGAGGGTACTTTAATATAATTCCAGTAGCCATTACGGAAATGGATAGTCTTTGAAGTAAATTATCAACTTTCAATACTCGTATAAATAAAGGTAAAATTCTAATTATTCAACAGTATTCCTAATATTTTTTGCGGAAGCTTTACAGGGCATTTGCAGCAATAAATTGTATCGGATGGCAGATGACAGAGAGAAGATATTACGGACACAAGTGAATTGGACCACCAGGTTTCCTTCTTTCCCCTCTCCTGCTTCCTTCTCATGGGTGCAATCCTTACTCCCGCTAGGCGCTAATAACTGCTGGGCTCACCTTCGAGCTGTATACAATACAAAGTCTCGGGCGAGTGATAAGTACGGGATGGGAGAGCGGAAAAAAAGGAACGGGGAGGCGGTTCGCGGCCGAGGAGGGACTTTGGGGAGGGAATGATGGAGGGAAGAGGGGAGGGTGGGTCAAGGGGCGGAAGTGGAGGAGTAAGGGGCGAAGGGGACCATGCGAGCGAGTGGAGGGAGATGGGCGAGGAGGGAAAATGGTGGGAAAAGAGAAAGAAATAGAGAGGCCGTCTCACTCTCTCTCTCCTTCCTTGAAGATAAATTGGAAAAGGGGTCTTTTATGGAGAGACTTGGACGCGAGATGCAACGAAAGCGGCTGCTAGTCATTAAAAGCCAAACACTTTAACTCAAGCGGCAATGAAATTACGAGATGGGCCGGGATGTGGAGACGGAAAGTATGGATGGAAAGAAAGAGTGGGAATGAAGGGCGGTTCTGCGTGGGTAGACGGGGAGGGGTGGGGGAGGGGGCGGGAGAGAAAGAGGGGGGTTGGGGGTGATAGGAAGGTCGGGGGGGGGGAATAGGAAGGGGGAGAAAAAAGGATGCGGTGGTGAAGCGAGCACAAGAAGTGGGATATGAAGGAGGGAAATGTTAATGGCGCACGGGGAGATAACGCCAGGGCATCGAGCACGAGGCGCGCAGCCCGGGATTCTGGGTCCTGTCGAGGGAAACGGAGAGGACTTCGTTTGAAGTCGCAGGGCAACAGAGTGGAGAATTAAATCCTTTGTGCCAAAGGACAAGAGTGGCGCTAGATTATCTTTTAGAACAGGCCGCTAACCATTCTAAGCAAAAATTGAATCATATTGGCCACGAGGTATTTAGCGTGTTTTAGCTGAAAATAACAATGTATAAATTTAGTAACACTCACAGCATCTCTCTCTCAATGATCTCCTTGATCGAGAGACTCAAGGCCTCTCGATCAAGGGTGTTTACCAGTCAACGAGGATGAAACCTGGTTTGGCGCGAGATTGCTGCGGCATTGAGTCGAGGAAGATGGCAATATCCATTTCACATAATTAGGAAATGAAATACAGTTATTACTAAAACTTTTTGATAATGTTAGAGTGATTTTGACAAAGAGAATTAACCATAACTCCGCAAAACTTGGGTTCGGAAATAATCCTTAGTAGCCGAGCTACGCCTGCTGACATCTCCACATAGTACTATCGTTAAGAGATTTCGACTTCCTCCAACATCAATACGTTGCAAGCAGCCGAATACTTATAGTTCCGAATGCGTTCGAAAATTCTGGGGGTGTTCCGAATCAGGCGACAGCCGTACACGATTCGGACTTGCTTACTTAGGATACGTCGCTCATGTACTTTGTATATCCTATTTAATTTTTTTCCGGCTCCAAACCAGAAGTTTTTAGTTGGATAGAAAAACTCTATTGACCGCAATTTGTAACCACTATCAGAGTTTTTCTTTGTATCAGTCAACTCAGGGCCGTGGAGCTCAAATAGTATAGTTATTTACAACCAAAAGGCTACTACCTGAAGGTTTCTTCGAATAAGTAGGAAATACTTAGAGATCCTGCAAATAATACAGCAATTGCTGAACATGGTAAATATTTGTAGAGTAAATTGAGAGCAAGAAACATATTGAATAGAGAGTTTCTGGTCGGAGGACAGAATCCTTAGGAATAGGGATAACCCGCCGGCTACGGTCAACTATCAGTGGCAAAGTGGACACTGATTTTCAACTTTCTCGACAAATATGGATATTGGATAAAATCATGTATTCAAAATCAAATAGTTCATTCTAATGGCAGTCACATGATGACGTAAATACCAACACTGGAGATATTGCATTCTTTTTACTTGCCTTCCGGTATTTTATAATTTTTACAACATTTTCCCGAGCAATTACTTCTACGTTTCAATAACAAAACCTATGTATACATGATTCCAAGGAGCAATTTTTGGGTGAAATCAATTGTTTATTGCCTTAATTTATGATATTGGAAATATGAAGTATGATTATGTAATTAAAACAATTGTACATTTATACAGATTTTCATTACTAAACACCGCCCTTCGTTTCAGCGTTTATACGCTATTCTCAAGGTTTTCTGGGAAAGAGCACTTTTGACGCATTTACGTTTTAACCGCGCCCAATGGTTGATAGTAAAACTTTAAGTGAAGGTAAAATGATTTTGATTCCAGCCTGTTCGGCACTTGATTTGTTTTCGCACGTCCTTAGCATTTTACCCTTATTTAACCTTTTCAGCCAAGCAATTGGTTGCATAGTTCTCTCAAAGACGGTTTATAAGGTATTAACGAAACATATTTATCTTCATTTTCGACCATAATCTCTTCATAGCCCTTCAAAAATGGAGAAGATTCTATACAGAATACCTCTATAGAGGGTCTCTATCACTCAAACAGAATATATAATTATCATAAAAATATGAGCAGATGCACATATTTTAAGCATAAAGGCGTAACGTAGCTTTCAGGCTTTTATGCTAAATGCAGGTATTAATGCATATGTATTATTTACTAACACATTAAATCGTATTTAAACCCATAAGTCTTTTCCCATCGTAGTATTCGGACGTTTTGGGGAAAAGATCGTAGTCCATGAATGGGTACAACGGTAAGATTAAATAACAGGATTTATTTTTACATATTTTGTTTCTTAGGCCTCTTTTAAAAGCTGGTTTCTAATAAAGCGTTTATTTTCAGAATAATATTCCACTCTTAAAATGTATACAACGGCTACATTCCGTAAAATTACCTGCCGAGGTATAAAGCAATGTCTTTATTATATAAACAAAATGACCAATTACATGAAACATATCAGATTAAGATCGTAAAAATGTTGAAGAACCCTATTATATTTCCAGCAAGCACCAGAGCGGGACTCTTTAAGTGTCCGAGGCACATCGTGGAAGGGCATAAAAATTTATTGCCGCAGATATCAGTTCCTAAGAAGCTGAGTCGGGTTAATGTCTACTAGTTCCTAACGTCTATGTGATTTCTTTGGCATTAGGTCATCGTGAATAAATAAAAAAAGCAGATTCCGTAAAGCTCCGCTACACACGTTATCATCATGGACAACACACATAAACCATAAAAACATAAATTAAAAAAATATTATTGATGATGAACGTATTAAACAATGTGGTGGCGCTTAGGAGGAAGAAGCAAATGTTTATTTGATTCTACGCAAGTATTTGTCTTTCCCTTGGGCGGAATTTCAATGATCGCTGGACGGGCTTGTTGAAATTCCACTCGTCCACTTCGAGAATATCTTCTAGATTATCAGTTCAAACGTCGATTCAAGGAGAGATTTGCTTTTTCATGAACAGCTTTTCTTGGTTTTTAAAGATTATTTATGCATTTAGAAAATAACTGTCCTAGAGTCGTAACTGCAAAACCATGGTAAAAGTTTATTAGGAAGGGAAATTATTTCAAAGGTTCAGTATAGAACCCTCGAATCACATGACGTTTTCAGTTTCCTGTTTGAAAGAGTAATACAAAAGCGTCAGACCATCATGTACCCCTGGCGCAAACTTCAATTTTCCTCGTGATCGGAGTAATGGAGCATTAAGAATCAAAATGACCTCCGAGGGGAAAAAAATAAGCAGCAGAAGCCATCCAGGCAGTCTCATCGCGGCAATTAAGGTTCCCCCCGCGAAGTTCAGGGAACCGTGACATTATTCTCGGAGACTACAAAAAGTGAGCTTATGGTTCGACGGGGGTGCACACCCCCCAAACTAACAAGCGCGCCTATTCCTAAGCTCCGGTTCTTCCCGTCTTATAACGCATGCCTCCTCCTAAACTTATTCCCCGTCCTCGGCAGTCGTTTTGTCTCCGAGTTTCCGTCCGCCACCAACCCACATTCGCAGCCCTTTCAACCTGACAAGAAGACATCATCCGCAGAACCGCTTTCTTCGTCTCTGGGCTTCCTTTCCCTCTCCCGCTTTGCGGATCTACTCCTCCGAGTTCGACTTTTTTGTGAACCTCCTACCCTCTCCCCCCTCTCTCTCCTCCAATCGGAGGACCACCTTCCAACCCTTAAAACCCCCTCTTTCGCCAACCTTCTTCTCCCTAGCATCATCCCTCTCTCTCTCTCTCTTCCCGTCTCCGCAACACACCCCGTCTTCCTCCCTCCTATATCAAACTTAATTCCCAAACTGACAGGTTCATATTACGAGAAATATTTAAATTGGTTTTTTGTTTTGTCTTGTTTCCAACAACCGCTTTGCTACTTCGCTTATTTTTTTGTCGCTCCGAGGGCCCGGCGGGAGACAATATATATTCCGCCGCGGAAGATCCCGCCCACTGGTAATGTTAAATCTCTCCCCAAACACCCTCCGCCCCCACCCGGTCCCCCAAACACCCTCCGCCCCCCTTTCCGCTCCTCCCACCCGCCGTCTCCAGCCCGGTAGCCCCTTCCCTCCCCGAGCGTCAACCCCCTCCGTCGCGGGAGGGAGATTACGAGTTCCCATCCGTCTCCGCCACATTGCTCCTTTCTCCGGCCCAATCCCACTCCTCGCCCCCCCTCCTCCCACACACACACTGCCCCCACCCCTGCCCCTGCCTTTCTTTCCATTTACATGGACATGTGCATTTCGCCTCCATCCCCCAGCCACCGCGGTGGTCGGGGAGCGCGCGTTGAAACACAAGATTACGGTTCCTTTTACGAAAAGATGGGAACGCTGGAGGTCATCGGAGGAGTCGAGCGTATGTGTGGGAGTGGGCGGAGGGGAGGACGCTGGGGCTAGTGTCCAATAAAAATCTCCCTTTGACCTTTGGACGTTGCCAAATTTAGTCATTGTGGCGAAAGCTACCAATTTTCTGTCAGGATAACACCTTCGCCGCTGAGGAAGGCCTTGGCGGATATCCGTTGATGACTGTAAATACACGTATCTCCCTCCATTGGGCACCACAATACTGGAATCCAAATCACTCAACGTCGTCAAAGAAGTCCTTAGATAAGCGAGTTAAAAACCCATTTGCTTTGGTGGCTGGCCTATCCGTAAGGTAGAGCATTAACCTGGTTAATGACGTAAAAGGTAACAAATGTATCTGGAATCAGTTATAATTCGACACAACGTTTTCAAGATTTCATCAGCGAAGTTGGAACACTGAAAAAATGTTAACAGTTTTAGTCAAAATTTGGTTTCCATTTGTGTTTTTGGCACGGGAAAGAATTTTCAGCAATATTCACGAGGTTCCGTTGGCGCATTTAACCTAGGACCTCAATCCATGAAACTCAACGAATTCGAACATAAAATATCCAGGAATTTGTGTTTTGTTCCCAACACTTGCAATTTTGTTTTAGATATAATTCATTCTCTTTGAAATATTTTCCCAACGAATGAAAATTTAGCATATTTGAAAATGTATCTCTTTCATTCGCATAACTTAAATAAAGCGTGAATCCTTAGGCCGTTAAGTGCTTGGCACAAAACGTACTCGTTGTTAAAGAGCTTTAATTTCATTTGCAATAGATTGTAAGGTGGCCCCTGTAAGCCAGATGGCTGACGCGCTGGACAGATTACCCAGAAGTCACGGTTCTACTCCGAGAGTGGGAGTTGTGTTAACATTTCATTTAAGGTATGGAAATGGCTTACAGTTATTAAAGATATTCAGTGATTCTGAAGTAGAGTTTTGTCTACAAAATATACGTCTCTGAGATTTCAACTGATGCTACCAGTAACTTGATTAGCAATCCTCTACTTAGAACTTATCACGCGCCTTCCAACTGCGATATTGTTTCCTGACGCATAGAGAGCATACTTTTAGGCGGTGACCTAACAACCCCGAGATGTAAGAGTACCTACCCGGGATATTGTGTAGTTATGTATAATGCCAGATGACGCTGTATCCCTGGCCAGTGTGAAATTTCATAATTATAATGAAACAAAGTGATCAGTTAGAGGGTAATTACGGTGGAAGAAGGTAGAACTGGCCCAAGCCCAGCATCGAGTGAAATTTAAACACCTACGAACCAATGGGGGGGCAGTTCCTTTCTCTCTCCACAGGAGTCAACCGCTCAGTATCCTGGCGCTCTACCCACTGGGCTACCGCGCTCGTTTAATGTTGACACTACTACAAGCTTAATGATAAGGATGGATGGCGACGGTCAAATGAAATAATAATAGTATTAGGGGTTCATATTATATTTAAATTGAGCTAAATCAGCGATACAGTTGGCCCACAGACATCCAAACACAATAAAATATGCCATTTAAGGCTTACTATAACTGCACTAAATTACCATTAAGAACCTGATTTTGAACATAGGCGATTGGATACGAGCTCAGATATAACTTTGATAGTTTAAATATTAAAACTAATCTGCAAAAGTCATCTAGACAGAAATAGGAAAAAGCGTTTCCCGTGAAACATTTATCAATACGCTAATCTACCAGAAGAGAACCATCTCCGACTCGACTCGAGACTGCCAATAATGTGGGGAATGTCACTTGCCAAACTCCTGGAATACTGAATAGGCATATCTTTGATCAGATTTAACATCGCGGAATTTCTTGAGCCAGTTGAACACGATAACACCATTTGCATTGTCTTGTTAGATAACTTTTTCGATATTTATCATTGAATTCAAATTCATACAACGCTGATGATCGTTCATTTTTATGGCATAACTACGGCTTCACTTCCTTCTTAGTTTTACCACATTAACAACGTACATGCATTTGATATTACAGATATAATTACGATTCATTTGTTCACAAAACGAAACTGTGTTTCCCATCTATCATTTATAATATCTGTCGACGGTTGCGTGAGAAATGAAATATATTAACCCAGACCCTTCAAAGGTTCCTCAATGAAGAATTTCAAATTGAACACACAATTCTTATTTTACAACGCGAGAGATGAGAATAAGGAATATTGTGTGGGGAATATTCTTAGCCAGTCAATTCCTCACTCTACCCTGTCCATTTTGTTTACTAGGTATTTCTCTCGAAGACCATTTCCAGTTTTCATAAGAGCACGAGCAGGCATCTCGGACGGGGTGAGTATCTCACGGAACATCAACGGAGCAGGTACGCAGATTCCATAGAATACTTCAAGTTATTCATCTCCCCCTCTCCATCGCCATACTTTCCCTTCTGCCCCAGAACCCTCACCTCTCGCCGCCCTCCCTTTTTAAAACCACCGTCGTCCTCTCTTCCCTCCCGCTGATCGATGCATAGATTACCTCTGGTCGAGGCTACGGACAATTGCGAGTCATTCCTCACCCTGCCACCCACTCAATCACCACTCCCCCCTCACCCATCCCGCCCCCTCCCGCCCCCATCTCCCTCCCCCCGCTCCCTCACTCATCACTCTCCTTCTGCCACTCCCAACCTCCCCCCTGCATTCTCCTCTCCCTCGCCCACCCGCCTTTCTCCTCCACTTTCCCGTCCGCCTCCCACTCACAACCTCCTCCTCCCCTCTCGCCCCCTCCCTCTCCTCTCCTCCTTCCCCCACCCACTTCATCCCCCACCCATCTCATCCTTCATTCCTCTTCGTCCCGTTTTTGTTCCACTGATCTCGAGTCGTTAGTCAACCGATCACATCTTCCCGCACTCCTCCTCCATCCATCCCCCCCACCTCCTCCCGCATCCCCTTGTATCTCATTTCAACCCCCTTCCTCCCTCTCTCTCTCCCTCCGCCCCCCTTTCCACCATCTCTCCATCCCCGACTCCTTCTTTCCTTCCTTCCCGCTTACTTCTTTCCAGCTCCGTCGTCTCCCCTCTTCTCTTTTTTCTACACCGTCTCTCCCTCCCCCCTTGGCCCTTCTCACCCCACCCCTCCTGTGATCCACGCACCCCACCCCCACAACTCATCGCCTCTCCCCCACTCCCCGCCCTCATCTTTCTTCACGTTTGGACTCTATCCGCAACCAACAAATCCTTTCGAAAAACGAGAGATTATTCGTTTTATGAAAAAAAGGTCAACCGATGCGTCTACGCTACTGCGCTCTCTTATCTTCTGATACCGAAAACGCGGAAAAAATAATAATAAAAGGGGGAATGGTAGTGGAATGTGAAGACCGTTTCAATGACTGACATTTCTGCCTGCACCCCGCACGCCGTTTGTGTTCAAAATACGAAACGAATTAACACCTTATCGACGCACAGTTTTCTCGTGTCCATCGAAGCAGGCTAACGATACTAGTCAATGCGAGATCATTTATTTTTTTAAATTCTTGTTTATAATAAGTTACACTAGCTGACTTTTTATCAAAGGCAGATGTTTCAAAGCAAATTTACCAATCTTCACTCGTTTCATTAAACGACCCAGAATTTTCAAAGCTACAAATGTTAGAAAGAAATTAACAGACATTCAACTATATCATTTCCACTTTTCTTAGAAATTTAACCACTTGTATCCATCTCCTCTGCTTTCGCTGCGCTTAAGAAGACTAACCATTTGACAGGCCGTGCAGAAATGCAATTGGAGCGAAATCCAGAAGTGGCGTCTCACACGGGAAATCCGCCCGGCCGCCCCCCACCCCCTTCCCGGGGGTCATTTATCGCCCGGTCCGCGACACATTCACCCCACCCCCCCGTCCGTCCGTCCGTCCTCCCACCTCTCCCCCGAACGCCCTCTTCGATCTCCCTCCCGTCCCACCTCTCGCGCCATCTCCAACTCTTCCTCTCCTGGACCTGGTACCGACGAGGCATTCCCCTCCGAGTCCCGCCCGCCCCTCCCCCGCCCCCTGCCCAACCTCTCTCCTCGCCTTCGATCATAATTTTTGCTGCTACACATCTTCCACGGATCATCTTTTTTCCAACGCCCTGCGCAGTCTTCGTCTCTTTCTCCGGCGCCTCCTTTGCCTACCTGTTCCGCACACCATTCCTACTAAATTTGCCGGCCAATCAAATCGAACGCAGGTTAGTTTTGAATATGCTTTGCTTTGTGCGAGACCCTTTTATTCCGAAGCCCTCTCTCTCTCTCCTCTTTCATGAATATCTTCTACTGTAAGCAATTACAGTAACTTTGTTTTGCGAAAATGGCTACTTCTCGTCGTTTCTGTTTACCTTCCATGTTTTCGTGTCGCTCACCATCGCATTCCCTGCTGTGGACCGTCATTTACTCATTCCCGCTCGCCTCTCCTCCGTCCGCATTTCCATCATTTCAGAATAACACATTCAGAACTTTTTTCCCCGACGGAGCACGGCGAAGCAACCCTTCGACCTTCCTCGACCGCTCCCTTCCCGCCATCCAATCCCCACTAACCCCACTTAGAAACCCTCTCCCCACTCTTTTAATCCCTTTCCACTTCATCCGTTCCTCGTCCTACTTTTCCCAGTAATCCTACACAAGCCACGATGACCTCGGCCATGTTTTTCATGCGGAATCAACTGTCGCGAGGGTTTCCTTCGCTCTTGAACCTCCCGTGTGATTATGCGCGGAGCCAGTTTTCTTCCGCGTAATCTGGAAAAATATAATCTCACTGGTAAGGTAGCGAGAGATGTGGAGAGAGGGAAAATGTGAGGAAGAGAGAGAACGAGAGAGAGAGAGGAGGAAGACGTAAAATCAGAGAAAAAATATGAGAAGGTGAAAAGGGAGAGAGAGGACCGTCTTCCGCACCGCCCACGACCTGCGCCGACATATTCTCGCACCTACCACTTGAAATAGCAAACCCACGCGGGCAATTTTTTCTCGGTGGCGTATTTCCGACACGTTTCTCAGAAAGAAAGGCTCACGCGATTAAATTTCTGAGACCCAGTACACCTTACAGTGTTTATTTATTAGATGGAAAACTGCAGACCATTTAAAAAATCTGTCTTCCCTCTCTCCGTGACAACTGCGATTACTGACCTGAATGCCATCCAACTAAAACTGAGATGGACATATCTGATAAGGAATAAACTATTAATTATGATGATATTCAAAGTGACGTACACTTGAACGAAAGGTTTACTTTATGAGTAATGCAATACTTTAGTAACTGTCTCCGGTGTTATATGCATTTCTATTAAATAATGACAGATCTTTCTCATTTAATAATTAATGTTAAAATCTCCTGGAAGTCTTCATTTGTAATCCAGAAAATAAAACCTTGTTCTTCCTAAAATCTAGGCCAGAAGCTTTGAAACATATAATTTTTTTCATTCAGTATTAATAATTCATATTTTTCTCTAAGACTTTATCCAATTTTTTCTATTTGAGCATTATATTAGATTAAATTGAGACTGAGAATTTAAAGGTTGTCCCATGAATTTTGAAACTTATTCCCTATCTTGAAGAAACTTTTGATGCTATAATAAAAGGTTGGAGAATCTGAAGGGATATTAATTAACTCACGGTAAATTTGTCAGAGACGTCACGTCAATCGGTATATTTAAAGTAACACCCAAATTTCCTTCTTTCACAAATTTAGTATTGCGGGAATTGCTTGATGTATTACTTAAAACGATGTACACACATCTGTAAACGATACCGTAAAAGGAGACAGGGTGAATCAAACCATTTTAGGTATTTACGATGAACTTATTCAATAAAAAATTAAGATCAACGCTCTGTGTTCAAGCTTTCGGTCAATTTCCTTCGGCTTGCTCGAAAGGAAACACTTTCAGCGAAAAGTAGCATTCAAGGCCTCGAGGAACTTCACCGTTTAGATCGAAGCACGAATGAAGCTCGGCGCAGCGTAAAAGAAAAGCATAAAGGATATCTCACATTAATAGACCGACGGGTTTTCTTGCTTTAGAAACGACGCTCAGTTTATGGGTGTTTTTACGCGTATCCTCGACGCTGAAATTCTTTTGAGGGGTAAATTACGGCCGCGGGACACAGAATGCTATGAATTATGAAACGGAATATTTCTTCACATCAAACGCGACCGGAGAGCCCTTTTCCCGTGCGTGATATTAGCCCTGCGACCTGCAAATGACAAGAGACCGTGAGCTCCGCGTCCAAATAATGGGTTCCTAACGAGTCCTCGGTCCATCACGCCCGAACCGTCCCATCCCGATTTACGTCGCATGCGCAGCGCATATTATCGCTCCTCCTTTGTTTCCGGGAGAAAAACCGACGCCGCGACCACGCCCACCCGCCCTTCCCCTCCATCCATTTCCCTCCTCCGCCATTTGCATTTCCATTACGTCACGTGAAAAGTTAACACCCAAAAGCACTAGCTAGAGGCTGAGGGAGGTGGGTTTCCAGGAGGATTCGCCGTTGCTCTTTTTTTTCTTTTGGATTCACGGAAATTAAGGCATCATTTTTTTCTTGTTGGGAAAAACCGAGTGATAAAACGACTTGCATGTCATTAAAATATTTCTCTCATATGGTACATTTCTACAGGCATAAAATATGCAAATCAGGCGATTTCAGTAACAATGCGTGAAGATTCTCTTCGGAACAAAAAGAACATTTTCAAAATGATTAATGTGCAACGGAAAACGTAAGTCATTTACTCGTGGAAGCCAGAGGAGGAGAAATTTTTATACAATTTATTAAATATTGTTAAGACATTAAATTCATACGTCTATAGTTAAAGTTCCACAGAATATTCAATTTTAAAAATAAAAGGTAAACTCGCTTCAATGACACCATGCCGTATTGCCTTGAGTGATAAATCATTCCTAGTGATTCATAAGGCTGGATATTACGGAAAAGAGGCTAGAGAAATGCCAAATCAACACCAATTAGACTGTTCAGATAAGGTAAGAGAGACATACAGCGGAGGCATACATATTTGTAATAACCGAATAATTTAGTCGGGGAGGGAACGAGTTTAAGCTCTCATACTGACATCAATATTGGGGAAAATTCACGAGAAATATATGATAATAAGATCTAGTAAATCATTGGAATATAAATGTATTCATAAAAGGTTTGTAATAAAATTATATTAAATGAATTCATTCTAAATTATTAAAATATCAATCACCGCTTACAGTAGTAGATTTTACTCAGCTAATGACCGATAGTTATTTAGAAGTTCCCACCTTTTTAATCTAATAATCTCGCAAATAAAGAAGATAAGGCAACCAAAGGAAGCAAACAAGATTTTTGCAATAAAAAATATGTTCAAAATAATTTAATTATTTGCTGTTTTTTTAACTTGCAAGTTTTAATAATCTGTTTCCAAGGTACTCCCATGTGGAGAGTCAAATGATCCACGAAACTTAACTTCCTGAAACTTTATCTTTACCTGATTATTATTCCCATTATTTCACTTGATCGTTCTTAAGCAGTGTAAAAAAGAATAAGGGAGTAACTTACTTTCCAGCTGGAAAGTCGACATTTAATAGATACTCTCTTTAACTGGAGATGACGCGTAGTTAGATTAGCACGTATATAGAAAATTTAATCACTGTTTCGCATGGAAAAAATGTACAAAATCTGTACACACGTTAAATTCTTTCAAATCACTCAATGATATTATCGAGGGTGTTTTATTTGCGCTCTACGTGCCATAATTTACATCTTTATAGCATGTAGAAGTAAATAATTTACAATTTACATTTTGTCTCAGACAGGTACCTATGGCAATAGCCGTTGAACAAAGTTAATGAAAGGTTCCGATGCATAAGAGAAGTGGAATATCAGTAAATGCCGCCGATATGCCTCTTATAACTGCACAGTCTATGCAAAAAAATAGATTCCTTGCACACTGCTGGATAAGTCGTGTCAGTCAGTGTCATAACTCAGGATTTCATTTCGTATAAGAGGTTTCAGAAGTGGGGAATGAGTGTTTTAAAGCATAAGCAACCGTTACAACAATCGGTTTGGAATGCGCAGAGAGAATGACTCAATATAGAACACATTATTATATATTAGTATATGTATAGTATTATGAATACATTGAAAGATTCAATATGCGGCGAAAGATTCCCATGTTTACTGGACTCCATTCTCACTTTCAATGATAAAAACAACTAAATTTCAACCCGCTTTAAGTATAAATAAGAGTTGATTCAAGCTCAACGCTAAAGTGAAACGGAGAATTTCGATGACGAAAAAATCACTTAAGATATTGAACAGAAAAATCGATAGTAAAAAGGCATTGGTTTGAGCTATGTGTGAATATATTAATGATTTTAAATTTGTCCAGTTATAATATTCTGTCACGTTGGAGTCCATAATATTTTTCTGAATAGTCAACTCAGCGGTCAATTGTTTATTCATTCATTTCAGAAGTGGTGAATCATATATTACTTCATTGTACCTCAATTTTTCTAAAATATTGAAATAAAAGTAATAGAGGCGAAGAGAAATTTTAAGGAAATTTAAGTATTGCGAAGCGATTGGATTATTCGTCGTATTTTAGACGGATCGAAGGGGGAAATGGGCCAATCTAGTTTCTTCTCGTTTACACCGCAATAGCATTTGGGAAAGGTGTTATTATTAAGAACATCAACCTCCCCATAGCAGCAACTGATAATTAATTAATAATCCTCTCTACTGCATTTTCATGTAATTTAACCAATTAAAGTATCACAAATATTTTTGACTTTATTTATTAAACCATCGCATTTCACGTTTGAATTATTTGGATACGGGGTTGTTGGTGACATGTTGCATCGGGAATTAAACTCGGAAAAAAGTTTCACGGCGACGTAGCACCCATACTCGAGTTGGGTCTCAAACCCCAGACCACTGACTCAGCCGTCCAGGGCGTCACGCCCTGAATCTATCGAAATGTCTTCATTACGCTTTCTGAACATGGCGAGTCGGATTCATCATTTGCAATGCGATAAAACACGAAAAGGGAAATAGGTCAAGGAGGTGGTGCGATGCGAAAATGTTTTTCGCGTCGTCAATGCGCTGATAAGTGGAATTGATTCGGAAAGGTCTTCAAGATAAGAACCCCGGTGAAATTATTTTTAGAATCGCTTCGTTCGTGTTTGTTAGAATTTCCATTACCTTGTAGTTAATCGGCGGAGAGTAGCTTTTAAAATCGTGAATAACTGGGGGTGTTCAAAGAAAGGAACCTAGAACATATTAAAACCAATAACAACTTGAAATAAGGAAATTGCTTATTTATATGCACATCCGGTAATTGTTTATCCTAGCTTAGAAAACTTCGTGCGATTCACATGAAATTTAATTTGCTAATGGCTGTGCATATGTATGATTTCCTCAGAACGTATTTTGGGAAATTCCGTACAGTACTTTAAGAGATTGATGACATTGTTTTCAGCTCGAAAATTTTCCTCCACGAGTCATTATGCTAAATTATTATAACCCATTGTTTCCTTAATGTATTCATTTCTCAGCCTTTTCACGCGATAAGTACATTCACCATTTCTCGTCGCTTGCCACTTTTCTACCGATGGGACATTTTTCTTCCCCCGTCTTTTGTATCTTCGTCATTCCAAACTTTGAATACCCGAGTCTTTTAGCCCAAAGCTCCATGAATTACAGATTTTCTTGTGTGATCATTTCAGTCACGGTAAAGGATTGGTAATCTCCATGCATGAGTCTAGTACCTCCGTCAGAAATTATGCAATTCCTTGAATGTTAAACGTGGTCTTCATCAAACGTGGAAATTGAACATATTCATAATTTCGGAACGTAACTCCAGAAACGAAACGGTCACGAATAAATGAATGACAAAATGCACTCGAGTTCATTAAAAAAAACAAAAGTTAGCAAAAATATTTTGAAAATTGTTACTATCCCTTTTGGAGAGTCTGAAGCTATTCTCTGAAGAGACTATTCGGCTCTTCAGAGAATGGCAAGTACGACTCACAAATAGCAGTCCATAGTTCCAATTTTGTAAGAAGCCTTTCTCAAAGCGAACACATGCAGGAAAGAGTACTAAGCGCTGAAAATGGCCAAAAGGGAGTTGCGCCTGGAGCATCAGTTTCATTCATGAGGTGAAGATTGTGGGCCCTTTGCCCTGGATCCGCGGATATTTCATCGACTACGAATACAAGTTAAGGATCAACAGCGGCTCCTCTAGTTATTTCTCATTTGTCTGTCGGTTTAGACGCAATGATACATCAATCACGTCTTCTAGTAAAAATTATAAGGACATTTATCTCACAAATAGGCATCCGCCCATATTTTTTCGCATTCCCCCCAAGTCCTCGTATGCGCTCCTCTTTCCATTTCGCGCATAGCACTTACAATCATATTGCCCACGTAGTTTTCACAGCTGGTCGACAATACCACCCGTGTTTGATTCCCTGGACATTCTCCGTTTTGTGGGTCCCCAACTGCAACTGAACCAAATCGACAATTACCTCAAACTGCGAAATACCCCATTTAGTGTCCTACCTTTGTTTACATTCCTCCAATATCATTTTTACCCATCAGTTTAACCACCCATCAGTGTAGTTATTAAATTACTTATTTACCATGAAAGTACAAGTTCAACTTGCCAGTTATAACTAACAAAACTTTGTTGTTACTGCAAATGTTTCATCAACATTTAACAATAGAAGTCGGTATTTTGATATTTGAGGCCATGGTTTATTGGCTGAAATTTATAGAAGACATTAAAAAGCCGAACCTTTTGACTGGAAAATATATGTAATAGAAGCTGATACACCTGTTGATGATACGGCTTAATTGCCCGGCGATTCGGCACTCATAACCAGATAAAAGGCAATAAATTATGACCGGTTAACTATCTTTAGATTCTGTTTTGGTAACGTTTTGAATTCAAGGAAAGAAAGCCTATTCTCAAATAAAAATTTCTCAGTTTAATCATTCCCAAAAATATTTAATAATAACTGGGCTTCAAAAAGAAACAAAGTTAATCGGAAAAATATTAATGAGTCACACGACTATCAACGACATCTCGACAACTCGGCGTTGCACATTACGGGAGTAAGGGAAGCTAGCCCCTGTAATGGGAGCGTGAGAAATACTGATTATACCCCGTGGGAACCTCAGAACAATTATGAAATACATAACAGATTGCTGTAATAGGACTTTCGCTAATCGGACAATTAACACCCATGGCCGGAAATTTACTCGACTCCATGGCAAAAGGCATAATAATATGAATTTCCGATGCACGCACGGCTGTCGGTGTAATCTCAAGCGAACCTCGTCCTCTCCTGTGGAAATTAAAGAGCCCATCGTTTTCGGCGCGATTGCTTAAGGTTGGAATGGGAATCGGAATGGTGGGGATTCTCTGAAATGGTTGAGTATGTATGTTCAAATATAGCACTGCATTATGCTGATTTGGATAATCAATACTGTAATCTGTACAGAATGGGGGGGGGCAATTTAAACTCAATGGCAGAAGCTGAGAGACGTGATGAAACAAATTAAAACTTAAAACATTCACATCATAAAGATCAGAACATGAAATTCAAGAACCTTCGAAGAGTATGTAGAAGAGCGGGAAATGGGAATACGAAGAATGAAAAAGTAATTCTGTGGGAATCAGTGAAGTGAAGGCGGAGAATATCATAGAGGATGTGCCGGTTTTATTCTAGGAGAACTGTGAACGGAAATTCAGGAATTGGCAAAATGCAAACGAGGAATGTCTAAATGTTTGTGAATAACTCCCTGCTGTATAAAAAAACACAGGGTATGTTAAAACCGCACTAGTTTATGGAAAATTATGGGCATCTTAGGTATGAGCGCCTACGATTGATGGTTCAAATGAGTGAAAAGTGTAGTGAAATATGCATTTGAAGCGTGCGTGAAATTTACTAAACCTAAGAAACATTGACGGTCTCCCAGAAGTACAGCACTGCCATTTGTCCCCAGAAAGAATAGGGAAGAAGAGCGTGAAAATTTCAAACTATGAGGCTTACGGTACAACAAAGGTGTTGACAATTGCAGAAGAATAATTAAGCAGAAAATTTTATAGACATATAGATATAGCAAGGACTTAAGCAAAACGGAATGTCAGAAAAGCTGTTTTAGCTCTTGGGTTACATTTATAAAAGAATAAAAATTGAATAAAATGCTTCCTCCTCGTTGGAACGATGTGTGTATTATCCTGAATATTAAACAGCATTTATAAATATATAATTTTACAATGTGTCTTGAATTGCCGGTAAAAATCCTGGGATCTGAAAGTATACTTTTCAACATGGAGAAGGTGATGCAGAGGTAAAAAAAAGCGAAAGCGTCACTGAAATGCTTTTGGATTTGGGATGGGAATCATTGGAAGAAAGACCACTCAATGCTAGGTTAAACTTACTAAATAAATTCAGGTCCGCATGTTCCAGCACCGAGGTTTCGAAAATTATTCGCACTCCAACATACATTGGTCGCTTGGATCATGTGTACAAAATTTGGGAAATAGATGCCAGGACTAGCAGGCTCAAGGACTCCTTCTTCCCACGGACAATACGGGATAACAACTGTAGGGTCACACTCGGAGATAACAAAAATGCCACTTGTCACCCTCGGCGTCTAGGTAACAATTAGTTTAACTCAATTGCATGCTCTTTCACTAAACTCCTGTGTGTTTTTGTCAAAACCATTCCCGCATGACCGCATTAGAATGCCATTAAGTAATGTAGTGCTGTTTGCATTATTGTATGCTCTGCTTTTGGTACCCTAAATTTCCCCTTCCATCCCTTGTCCCTCTCCGTGGGTGAGCCCTCCTCCTACCTGCAGCGTTGGGCCAAATTCCTCACCTTGGGTAGGAGAGCGTTTTATGTTGCACGTTCTTGTTGTGGTGGTATTTCACCTTGCTACTTACTAAAATCTACGTTGCACGTTCTTGGATAAATTTCTTGCTGCATCCTAAGGTACAATTATTTGTCGTGAAGGGAGGTAGATGTGTATTTGCATGCGTGTAAAATGATAGGATGTTTCTATGAATGCATGCACTATTGTGAATTTGGGTTTGCATGTATGTGTTAGTTTTGAATGCGATTTTTCTTTTTTCCTTTTTTTTTTGGGTGGTGACCTAACACCCCCCGCCTTGAGTTTCGTTTGGAGCAGATCAAGAATGGAAGGAGCAAAAAGGAAATACATTTTCCGTAGAATGACCCAGACAAAGAAAGTATTTCATTCGAAAACAGTCTCCCGACTGCCAACAACGCAAGCGTGGAAGCAACAGGGCAATGGAGCAACAGGGCAAAGTGATGGAGCTCAACTGAATTAAATAAATAAATGCATGGGGTGCACTTGGACCCTCAGGGTCATGGCCAAATATCAGCAGCAGAATAAAAATTGGAAATAACAATGGAAACGTTGTGTTGACCAAAACAATTACGAAGTTCAAATGGACGGATCGAATAAATTATGTGAAGTTCGACGAAGATCCATGAAAAAGTAAAAGGGAGCTCTGATGAAAGACGGAAAACCTTGATTGGACATGTTGAGAAATGATGAAGACTGTCGCCCTGTGGCAAACCGATCTTGCGATTGATGAGCTGTGATGATGACCAGGTTAAAAAAATGCAATCGAGGGAATGAGTTGGTGATTTTTCCAAAGAAACTATTCCTACCAATTTTGCCATAATTTATCCAGAAACTCACCGCGCAGACTGAGCATCACATCCTCAGTCAAATCTCAAAACAAAAATTGATTTTCAATTGCCTTGGAATTTCGTGGGGTAACATGCTAATATAGTTTTATATTTTTCCTAATTTTAACTCAGTTATTCTCGCACATAAGCAAATGAGAATTAAAGGCATGTGTAATAAATACCACGAGTGAAGTATTTTAAACTGCAGTTATGTTAGTACCGGTTCAGCATTATGGTTGATTAATCGAACCCAGAGGAAATATCTGATCTTCAATGATATGCGACAAACCGGTCTTTTACCGTCTCTTACCGATGCATACCCAAATGTTCATTGAAATTACATACGCGTATATTCCTGGGAGATTCAAAACACAGAAATCGGGGAAAATCTCGGGAAATGTTTATCAGACTTGATGTTTTACTGTTTAGGAGCTGATTTTTATGAAAATCTAACGAAGATAAAGTTGAAAATATGAATTCCAAAAAAAATAACATCCATTGGCGTGGTATCAAAATAATTTATCCCTTAATCGGATTAACGCCCTTCTTATGCGCTCAAGGGTCCCTCACTCCTCCCATTCCAACCGAGAATGCTGCAGTTTTTATCCTTCTCGCTCGTTTCACCTCCATTATAATGCGGCCACACCCTTCCTTGATCACTGTCGCTGGACATTGATATTACTTCTCGATCGAAAGCATTACGGAGGTTTGCGGGTGGCTTCGATGCCTCCCACTTCCGCTCATTGCCCCACCCTCTTGCACCCCCCCCCACCCGCCCTCCCCCTGCCCACTCCGCCACCCACTTCCCTCATCGAGAGAGAGCACCCCCATCCCCTCTCGCCCGTCGCCCTCTGCCCGCTCCGCCGCCGTTTGCCCCAACTCCTGAAAATCCTAAATACTTTTAATGAGGATTTATTCATGTTGAACGAAATATTTATTCTTCTACCTTAAATTGAACTTTTTGAATTATCCATTGTTAATTACAGGAAGGTTATTTAACTTTCCAGTGTTTTTGTTAACTCGTGTTCTCTCAGAAGTGAGATAATTCCAGATAACTGCTTGGAAAATTTCCCATGTTCAATTGAAAGTCCTCAAATTAAAAGAATCTATGTGTGCGCAAACAAGGTTTACATACAGTATCGGTAACAATTTTTTCCTGGATTGTGCGTGCATTGTTGAATTCAGACCATCGGTTTAGTGTGCGTATGATCGCAGATGGTATTGGCATTGATAAGATGACAGTGCACACCATTATCAGTGAAAGTTGGCGATGCGAAATATCTGCGCTACACTCGTCCTCCCGAAGGTCTCAACCGACCAAAGAGATTGATTAATTACCATGATTAGGTTAATTGAAAGCAGAGTCGAGTGTCTGCTCGCGAAGACCTTTAACGGCATCACGACGACTGCCCAACCCCCCTTCAGTCCTGACTTGGCGCCAACAGACTATTTCCTATTCCCAAAAGTGAAAAAACCTCCCTCGAAGGACACCTGCCAAAGAAGACACCCGTCAAAGAAGTTCGCTCGCGTACCCTTTAGGGCCTTCCGGAATCAGCCTACCATGGAGGGAACCTTCGAGTTGGGGAAAAGCCACTCTGGCAAAAGTGTGTCAAGGGATGTACTCTGAAGAATTTTGAAGCATTTTAGCAATCTCTGGAATAAATCTATTTTCCGTTTTTTATACAAGCCATTTATTACGGATCACCAGCTGCTAGAGTTAATTCAAAACTACAGCTAGACAAGAGGATCCAAACTTCTCATCTTAATGCATTGACCAATTGAGAAATAATAATTGATGGAGATTGAACTATTGATTGGAGTAAATGTAGTTTTAAAGCAAATGGCAAAGACAAAGATCCCCTTTTATGTTCATTTAAGTCGAACTCCATGCACGAAATTGTCGCTTCACTTAATACGCAGGGGTAAAAATATTCTCCACTTATTCGTGACGTGTGGATCCGGAATAATTTTTAAACTATTAAACTAAAAACAATTAGAAACTATTAAATGAATTATCGATCACAGAGTATCAAACGCTCAATTTTGAAGTACAGTCAGTAATACGAAACGTCATGGAAAATGTTTCTTGGTTTAAAAAGGGACTATGCGACAATGCAACAATTTCAGAATGTAAAAATTCGAACCCGGGTCCCTAGATCTCCGGCCGAGTGCTTAAATGAATTAAAATGAAGGACTATGTGAGTTGAATAACGTATATGAATCAAAATACGTATTAGAAGGGTCATTTGTTTATCTTAAGAATGTTATCAAACACCGATATATTGGGGATGATACATGGAATGCCTCCCTCGATATGATGTGCTCGGTAGTCAGCAAATTCATTCCAAGCAAATTAATGAAATATTTCACGGAACCTTGATGGCACAACGAGGAAGTCAGGATATGATTTTTTAAACGTCAAAGTTATGTCACGCCGAGATAATAACGGAATGCTGTCTCTAGCGTCGAACGAAATGACATTATTTATGATTATAAGATATCTGGGGCGAATGCTAAGAAAAAATTTTGGCAAGCGCTATGCGAATTCGAAAGAAAAAAATTCGATGCAAATTTGAACGAGAATCCAAAAGTATTTATGTTTTGTGCCATGGAGTCTCTGGGAAATAATTCAAAGGGGCTTTCACTCAAAAACGATTAGGCGAAACAAGGAGTGCAGAAACAGCTTAAAGGCAGGTCTTGTCTCCTGCGAGACCACAACTAGCGCTTTTGGTTCATGATGCCTATGTTGGTTTACGGACAAAATAATATTCCAGTTTGGGGTTTTTTTTTAAGGCTTTAAAGAAAGCTTTCGACAAAGTATCAACAAAGTAACGTACTTTCGACAAAGTAAGGTATTCACAAACCTAGATGTCCATGGCATAGATAAAGATAATCCTAGGCTGGATTAAAATCATTTTGAATGATCGCAACGGAGGGTAGATATTGTTAGCTCCGATGCAACATAAGTCACTTCGCGTGTTCCCCAGGTTTTTCAAATAAGTGTCGTCAGACCTGTTTTTATTCGTTCTCCACGTCAATGGCATTAAATTTAGGGTAAATTGTAAAAATGTTTCTTTCCTGACGACGAAGAGATTTATCGAGACATTCATAGAGATATTTATTTCATTCTGATGAAAAAGCAGCAGCGGTAGATGACCTGAATGCAACACGTCGTTGAGAACCTTGTCGTATCAGAATTAAAATTAAAGGAGTGCGTAGTGATAAAGTTTTGGATTAGGATTAATTCTCTGCCGGACGCCTACTGCATTTAAAATATAAAAGCGTTAAGTATGGATTGGGCATTGTTCACGACCCCTTCTAGGTTAAATATATACTGAGAATATGTATGAGGAAAAGCATTTTAAGAACTAAGATTGAATAAAAGAGTATTGGGGAAATGCGACGGGAAGGTTAAAGAGGACTGCTATTTTGCACTGCCATTTTTACTGCCGAATTACATTCTTTATAGCCAACTATATTTATCTGAACATTACTTGATGACTAGACCTTCGTCTCTTGAAATTTTGTGTACATTTATTTGTAACTAACATTAGAGCAAAACTTAATTTTGGAAATAACGTGCCTGAGGGTGAATGCCCTCCATATCACACACCTTAGCAGTGGCTTGCATGATACCACCATGTTACACAATGTAGATACATTCATCTCTCATTTATCTTGACATACAGTGTCTCGTATATTGTCACACTGAATCCTACCGGTGCCATTTGCTTTATCAGAAGTAGCAATGGGATCGAATCCAGATACTCCCACTCCAGATAAACATTTACTATGCTGTGGAAATTTGTTTGGACATATTCTGGCTTGTGGGTCGCTGTAGTCCAGGGGGATTGGACTACTGACCGAGGTCCCGGCTCGATTCCCGGGCGAGGCACTCTCGGCACCTGCAGCTCCATCCAAGCTATGTGATTTTTCGGGTACCAGATCTTCCTGGGAAACCATAACCGGCACAGGGAAAGGAACTGGCCCCCCTACCCTGATGTGTGAATTTCACACGCCGTCGGGCTCAGTACTGGGTGAGCTCTGCCATCACCTACCAAACCGACCTTCGGGTTGAATACTGTGTTTATGGTTTTTTTAATACTCTGGCTTGCATTGGGTAATTCTGAAAATTACATTATATATTTTTGAATATCTATGAATCTAAAACAAGGAATATCACCTTGATTACTCAGTTATTTATCATACATATGCAGTATAGGATGGCTAAACAGATACACTGTCCAACTGCGTGGGCGCCAGAGCCTCTTCAATAATCAAAGCTGGCTGATAAAATTAGCCAATTAGCTTAAATCGGTCTTTCTCGCTCGTCGCACACACAATCCTCAACACCCTTGCGATGCGTTCTCTTTCACTCATATTTCCTTCGACTCTCTACAGCGGCAAGACGCCTCCCAAATCACGCAAAAGTCATGGCGTCAAAATGACGTCACCTTGGAGGGGGGGAGGGGGCGGCTGTCTTTCTGATTACGACGCCCGCTCACTTCCTTCCGCCCCCTCCGGAATCCTTTTGAACGTCAGGTGACACACCAAAAGCGGCGGAACAGTTCCCCCGAGTCGTCGGTCGATTGAATTATTTCGAAAGGTATTGTCTCTCTCTCTCTCTCTTGCCCTCCACACCTGAACACCCCACCCACGCACGGCGCCATTTCGATTAGCGGTAAAAGAATTCAATGGACGACGCCACGCAAACCTCCCTCTCGTCGCTTCCAGTAAAAAGCGGCTTCGGATTATCGAGCGGGCCCTCCTCACCAGTCCTCATGAATTCGGAAACTGGTGATAATATTAACGCTCTTCGGGGACTCCGCAAACGCTGAATAAACAACGAACATCCAGGGATGATGGTGAGGAACGGAATTCGTGGATTCTCCCTCTTAAGGTTATTTCGTACGCACAGCCAAATCAAATAAATTCATCTGAGGCTAAAATATCCTTCTATGAGTTCCCAATCTCATGCTTACATGTTCAAGCAATAAAAATATTTTTTTCAAAAATAATTTTTTTCAGTGAAGTTAAAGTGGTCTCCCCATAGTATCGTATTAGATCAAGTGTTTCGCCGGAGTGTTTGTTCGAGTGATCGGAGGGTAGCTCCGGGTTCAAATGCAAATAATGGGAGCAATAGAACAGTGATTGAGGAGGGAGGGGTGCCATTGAGGCAGGTCGATAACACAAGGGATGGATATGGGATTAATTAAATGCAGAGATATCGGAGATAGTTTAGGTTAGAACTAACGGAAACTTAAGAAATTAAAATGTAATTACCCATGAAAAATACCAGGAGATGCGTAAATACATCGTTATACACCGGGCCATGAGACGTAATTAGGATTGACTTCGTCATTCAGCAATAATTTACGCGGGTAGATTCACATGTGGAGTAATTAAATTTGGAAAGCAACTTGAAATCCAATAGATTTTAAAGGGGGGAAAGAAAAGGATACGAAAGTACATGGGAGTACTCTAAGTATTAACTACACGAAAAATGAGAAAATATGTATCAGGAATTTGAGAGTAGAGAATGAACCAATTGATGAAGTCCAGGAACCCATAGGGCGAAATAAATACGGTGGAAAGTTCGTTAATCGATTATATGTATGTGCAAATTTAGAGCTCATATATGTATATTTTCATTAAGGTGAAAACGATCAAAGAATGTGGGAAGAGGCGGAAGCATGTTCATATCATGTAATAACATTAGGCCAGTTAAGTTAAATGGGAGGTGTGAGTGTGGAAATTGAAAACAAGAGAAATGCAGACGTGCATGAGATTTTCCCGCATCCAGGAATTCCAGAACATTGAATTACACAACACAGTAGTGTTTGAAGGCGATAATACTCTGGGATGGGTAATACCTTTCCATAATTACTTAATGGTTTAGGAGAAAATCATATATTCTTATTGCTTTATTTTTTGGGTTCTGTCGTGGTATGTAGTCGCAAAGTTCGGCCGGAATACTAGCTTGGTTCTATTTTATTCGCTATCCCAGAAGAGAGTAAGGCAGTACCTAGAATATGTGGGCTGCATGACCCAATGCTTAACTGTGCACGTGGAAAAGAAACACCCCGAGCCCATAAAAAGTGAGAAAACGGTAAATGAATAATTCAGTCAAGTACTCGACTCGAGCTTGAGTTTTGGAATGTTAGGGCGCAAGAGGAGGGGGGCAATGTTTCTCCTTCCTCCCCCCCCCCCAGGGTGACGGGGGGGCATGACGAGTGGTAATAAGAAGGTTAATAAAACGTGACGGAGAACATGAACAGATGAATTTTTTTGTTCAGTGAACATTGAGGTCGATTGTAGATTTGTAAGAAGGGATAAACGTCGTAAGACCGTTTGTTTATGTCGAACGAATTGAATGGTGGATTGAAAATAAGAATGGGCGACATGAGGCAGAGAAGTAGTAGGGGGTCATCATCTGCCGATGAATTTATTGCACAGACAGGTGTCCCTATGTATTTATTGTACCAGTATAATAGATACATTGGGACAAAATGGCAAGAGGGGCATGGGGAGGTTGGGTGTAGGACCAACAGTAGGGCAGAGAGTTGATTGCGTCAGAGATGGGAATAGTACATTCGATGTTTTCAGGCTCAAATTTGAATTCATTATCAATTAAGTAAAAAAACAATGTACATTTCCACCAAATTTTTAATTAGGCACGAGTAGTTTCAACGCTGCAGCGTCATCCTCAGGCGCTAAAGTAAAAATTTGGTGGAAAGATACTACATTGTTTTTTACTTGATTGAGAATAATAGCATAGTTCGCCGGTCGGCCTAAGGATTGTAGTCTTCGTTCAGGACATTAGAACCAAGTATTATGGAACACTTGATATTAAGGAAAAATTAATATTTTATGAAGAAATATGAGAAGTATTTTATGAAGGAAGAAGGTAAAACATCTATGTGGGAGAGTATAAATTACAAAAAATGGAAGAGATCACTAATTGTATGGCTTGTTTTGACCAAAATGACGAATGGACGTTTGAAAATTAAACAACTTGGCTTTTCCACTTAAAATTTTTTATTATCACGACCTAAGTTTCGTTATGATAACAAATTTTATAAAAAATATTCAAATCATATAAAAAAATTTAAGTGGAAAAGCCAAGTTGTTTAATTTTCAAATGTCAATATGAAGATTTTCCACCAAGTTACACCAGAAACTGTTTTACTTAAAAATGGCATAGGATACAAGAGAAAAATTTATTTAGGAATGGAATCGTTAAAAAAAGGAGGGAATAGTTGCTCTGGTCATCAAAAGACATCAAGTAAAAGCAAACGAAGACACAATTTGGAATGCACCATTCTATTTTTTCCATCACATTTGCCACTGAGGATGAGAGCGTCGTTTGTTTGGAGGGGGGCGATGAGGAAATGAATTCCATATAGGGGATGGCGATGGGTATTACTGAAGAAGAGAGGAAAGGATTTTTAGGAGGTTAGAAAAGTTGACAGTGAAAATATCGAGAGGCAAGAGGATGCTGAACACGGAAATGGGAATTTGGGGCAAACTGGGGAGAGAGAGATGTCAGACATTTCGGACGGCTTGAACGGGGAGGGTGATTTTGGGGAGATGAATAAGATAATGGTGTCGGACAAAAATAACGCTTTCGGAGGTGCGTTGGAAGTTCACCACGATGCGTTATCATTTGCCAATACATTCCAAACCTCTGTTCATTAGCATGGTTAATCCCAATACAAATTGTATTAGTTTCAGATTTTAGTAGCTTCCGTCGCCAAATCCATCGCTCGCTTTGCCCTTTGGGAATTGAATCAAGGTCGGAGCTTTATTGCGCAGCTTGCCTTAGAACTGGCGACTAAGCGATCGCTAAGAGGATGAGCCTTGATAAAATTTTTCTTCGAGGGGGGAAAAAATGTCTTCGTCACGTGACGGAAGAAACTCCATTCACACGACGGGTATCGGGGACAGAGCAATTATCAATGGGCGGAAAGGTCTCTTAGAGACGTGAGGATGAGACGGAGCTCAATAAGAGGGTGGAATGCAGGCATGTACAATGCAGTGCGAGGGTGATGCAATACCAATTTCAATCTTAATATGTGCTCGATGTGGTCGGGTGGCCGCTCTTGTATAATCGAAGGGTAGTTATGAGCACACTTAATACCTTTGAGGCCTCTCACGTGATCGAAGAGAGTAAAAGCATCGCTGCGGCAGTTATGCAATGCTCTAACAGCAGAGACAGGATTAAGTGAAGAGAGATTGTCCACAACCGCCTTCCTTTTTCGATTGATATCTCATTGTTTTAAAATGCAACAAGATGTCTCACCAACAAAAGACGAAAATGAGGCAATAGTTTACGCAGAAGTTCTACACTTAAGTAGTTGATTTTATAATTATCTTTGAAATGTGCAAACATTCTTGGTGTCGATGCCACAGGGTTATTAGATATTTTTGTGGTATAGCTTTTTATACTTGGTCGATCGATCAGGGGTAGAGCCATAGTAATTGAACATTATTACGTTTCGTCATGAGTAACTGAAGACTATTTGCACTAGATCGACTCCATTTTATTTGCACTATCATTTTTTCCACTCTTCCTGCTTTCTACCTCCAATCATGAGGCCCAAAATGTTTATCACTTTCGTCTCCCGTCTCAAATCATCCTAGCTTCCATCATCCACTCCCTCGTAATATCTTTTTAATCCATTTTGCTTTACTTCCTCGAATTTACCCCAACGACTTTCCTGTCCTATGCAACACTACTTAATGGGATCGCGTACAGGGTAGAGGGGCTAGATTTGTAAAACGTTTTATGATAAACTTAGCAGGGTATCTTAAATATTAGATCAGCTAAGCTGGGAATAACTAAAGAAGCGAGGTTGAATTATAGATTGAAGCTCTTGCACAAATTGGAAGGGTGTCTCTTTAGCACCGATGTTGAAAATGAATTAATACCCCTATCGTACTACGGCAGGGGAGATAAAGTTAATAAAATTAGAGAGATTAAATGTAGAACAGGTAGATTTAAGATTTCATTTTTTCCACGAACGATAGGGGATCCTAATAACATTGTCCGACCGCGGTAGGGTCCTGTTCGGGTCAAAATTATTCTGTTGTGTATTCTCCCACTGCCACACACCCTAGCGGTGGCTACCAGGGTAGATAAATAAATAAATAAACACTCCTCCGTGTATCTACCTTCCTCTCGTGCGCCTACGTCCTGTAACCATTTCTTACAGATGAATTAAAAAAATTGTAAATCAGCAGCTAATGAAGCACCTCGCTGCAAGAGAGAGCTGGATAGAAGAAAATCGCACAGAGTCGTTAATTAACGATCCGTTGCTTGCTCTGGTGACAAGATCCACTGCCCACAAGACCTTTTGATTTTTATTCGGAAATTTGTGGAGGCGACTTGGAAAAATTTAATCCCATTAAAGAAAGTTTTAGCCTGAAAAGCTTAAAACAAGCCAATGAAATTTATGCCTTCTTCCCCTTTACTTTGTTTTTCCGAGAACTCCAGGATAAATCCTCTTTTAAGTAACAGGAGAGGATAACGGGAAACACGACGCCTCCGTCCGCATCTTTGAATTGTGGCGTCGCCATCGAAATGCGGAGCAATAAATGATTCCCCCAGAGAGAGGGATTCCCATTAGGCGCAGCCATGTCTGCGCAAGCGCGGAAACCGTGCTCCCCCATATCTCCTTGCCACTCCTCCACAACTCTTCGCCCCTTCTCCCTGACACCAGCGCTCGTATGCAACACCAATTTTCAATTCCCTCCATTACCCCAGAGAACCTCCCCCTCCCACTCCGCTCATTCGTCTCCCCACCCCCGCGGCCCCCAGGTCTTTAAACATGGAGCGGAGCCTCGTTCTTTCAGCAGGAACCCCCCATGCAAGCCACCCGCCCCCTTTGCACGGCCCCCCAACCCCAACGACCAACCCCACGGAGAACACCCAACCACACCTCTCATCCTCCCTCTTCTTCCCTCCGCAACCCCCTTCTTTGCAGCTCAAGTTTACTGCGCAGTCTGCGTATCGCATGAGCGCTAAGTACCCCTTCCCACATTAAAGCGACCAGCTTTTGTTATTGAGCTTGGGGCGAAACGGGAAAGAGCGGTGGCCTCCTCGACTTGGATCCAATTCTAATATATTTTTTATTTTTTTGGGTGTACCCCTCGCCATGAGGATGTCTTTTTCCCGTGATAAAATTTTAGGATGGCAATAGACTTTCACAAGATGGGTGTCGCTCACACTGACGGCCGAGCGTACTCCATTCGCCGACCTGTCCAGGTTCTTCAACTTCCGTCACAGTCATGCTTATTGCATTATTGTAGGCCCTTCATTACAGCGAATAAATCAAGGACTTGAATGGAGTTTTGAGCGTCGCAAAACATTCGAATTTAAGATAAATAGATGATGTGATTTCTTTGTTGCACGTTAAGTTCAATGAAATGATTGCAATTTTTGAGGATCTGAGATGCGACGGTTGTATTATTTTGTAAAATTATATAATTTACATTAGCAAGGACGCATTGAAAATGCTTTGAGAATAATGGATAACAGGATTATAAATTATGTATACATGTACGAGTATATCCAATATTCGGTCCATTGCGATGATTCGGGGTTAGACACCAAAGGTCTGACAAGTAGATCTGGGCGCGTGTGCTCAAATGCCTCTCAATCTGCATCTCAAGTGCTGATATTAAGGAAAATCTACGTTAGGCTGTAGAAATAATGGCATAAGTGACGTACGTTATTGCCCGGGTTCTCAAAAGGGTATTTGTTTTAGGTCGAATGGCACCGTATGCTTCCCAATCCCTTTTGTCACAGATATTCATTTTATAAGCTATAATAAATACCCTAATAACGACTCGAGTGCACACATTTACACGGGCAATTCGAAACATCGCTTTAATGGTTTTCATGAGTTTAAGTTTTGTTTTCATATCATAATAGTTTAAAACTATCGAATAAATCATTTCAGTATCAGTAATCCTATAATTTAAAGTGAAGTTAATTCAAATGACTCGTATGATGTCCACTTAGTGTTTTTTTTACTTTCATATGTACCCATAAGTGCTCAAAATCTGCCTATGTGATTTCCAACTCTAATGTCACTGTACTCGTTGAATTAGGGCATTTAGAAATCCAATAGAATGTGTCATTTATTACCTATGCGTACGAATATCAGATCCTTTCAAATTATTGAAAGCTAGAAAGAATTTATGAATGGAAAATTTTACCAGCTAATACTGCTCTGTGAGACGTTCATAGTCACAGCCAGTTGAGTCACCATTTTATTGATGGAATGGCGGAACTAATGGTATTTTTCTAGTTTAATTACTCTTCTATTTCTTCAACGTCATTCCACATTGGTATATTAGATACGACTCCTTAATAATATGGAGCGATTTACATAGACATCTATGAGGGGGGGGGGACGCTTCCATGTCGTGCACCAAAAATTGAAAACGGTTCAAATCGGGGAATTCGAGACGGTTAAATTTTAAATTATAGGACTAGCAAGTACTCTACTTGCATCATATATTTTAAAATTAAAATTACTGAAACAGAAAAAGATTACGTTCTTTGGTTTATGAATGTCACATTCTGGAACGTTGGACCAGTTCATTTGACTCCACCGGGTCCTTTCCACATTATGCCAAAATTTTCAATCCACTTTAATTTCCGCAAAATGGATGAGCGTATTGAAATTTTGACGGCGATGAATTTATTTGTTTATTAATTCCGGATTTTAATGATGTGCCACCAACTCCCCCCTAACTGTATTAAAGTACGCATTCCTAAAATTCTCCCAATCTAGTTTTTTGTGTTTTATTACAATTTTCCCAAGGCAAATCTTTTGATAAGTTCGTTGCACTATCCAATATTTTTCGGCAAAAAATAAATCTCCTTTCTCTGCAATTACCCTTTTTTATGCCATTTCCATGTTGGTACCACATACTCGCAAAAAATTCGAACATTCTTCTTACGGTTCTTGTCCAATGTTATCAAGAGATGGGAAATATAAAGTTTACGCAGACAGTGCGTTTTGGAAATAATACCAGAAATCTTGTTTGGAAATGAAATCATTTAATTGAGAAGTTTGACGTCATACGCGCCATTCATTTCAAAAGGGTTACAATTAAGAATTAATTTGCCACAGAATCCAGGCCTTTGGCCCACGGAAGGACTCGTTTGCGAATTTTATCCCGTTACCGAATAATCAAAGGACACGAGAGGAGCTAAAAAAATTCCTCGCGCTCAATTTCACGAATACAAGGGAAGTTAGAAAGGTTCTCGGAATAACGACCAGATCTCAGCGCTAGCGCAAAGAGTTTCCCGCGGAATAATAGGTAATCCTTTATGAGTAAACTCGTAACGCGTCAGTGCTCTGGGAAGAGATCTGTGGTGCGGACGCCTCTCTGTTGTTGTTCCCGTGTAGTGATTTGTGAAGATGAAAAAAATGGAGATTCGAGCAGTGATTATATATACTTCGTTAAGAAAGATATGAAAGCATAGGATATTCATGCCGAGTTTCAGAACACTATGGAGGGCTCTAAACCTTCATATTCAACTGTTTCCAAGTGGACAAACGAGTTCAGGTTTGGTCGCGACAGCTTATATGATGATCTTCGTAGTGGTCGGCCAAAACGTGCCACTATCCCAGAAAAATATTGCACAAATGCATAAAGTGGTCACGAAGGATCGCCGGCTGAAAGGGCGAGAAGTCGCTGAAGTTGTAGGAATGTCCTCTGAACGGGCATATCATATTTTTGCAGAGGAAATGAGTGTGAGAAGATCATCTGCCCGATTGGTGCCACGAACTCTGACACAGCATCACAAACGCTTCAGAATGGAAATTTCCGAACAATGTTTGACCCGTTTTAAGAACAACCAACAACATTTTCTGCGTCGGTTTAGCGTCACAGATGAAACTTGGGTCCACTTCTATTCCCCAGAAACGAAACAGCAGTGAAATCAAGGCCAGGTTTGGTGAGGAAGTCATCTTTCATCAAGTCAATGCACGCTCACGCACAAGTGCCATTGCCTGGTCAAAAATATGTGAACTAAGATACCAATTGTTGCCAAATCCATCTCATTCGCCTGATTTGGCTCCATCAGATTTCCATCCCTTCCCCAAACTCAAAAGTTTCCCCGGTGGAATGAGATTCCTTCAAACAAAGAACTAATAGCCGAAGTAGACGGGTATTTCGCAGGCCTGGAGAAATCTAATTTTCGAGATGGGATCAAGACATTGGAACATCGCTGGACCAAGTGCATTAATGTACAGGGAGACCGCATTGGAAAATGAGAAAGTGTCACCGAGGTAAGTCGTTTATTTCTATCCGAGAACAGTTCTAATTACCCTCTGTATTTGACGTCAAACGACCAATACCGATGGAGGGAGAGCGACAGCAGGGGGAGAGACCGTACCACAAAGAGCCGTACTCCCGTGGAAACTGGGGGAGGGGACGCACAGGGTGAGTCCCGTGGCCACCTAGGAGAAATTAATCGGCTGCCGCGCAATTTGAGCGGGGTGCCTGAGCAGTTGCGGCGGATGGAGCGGTGTTCTGCGGTCGTCGGCGCCGAGACCTGGGCTGCGCGAAGGCGACGGGAAGCGAGCGACCTCTGGCGCAGCGACACTTCCGGGCACTGCCTCCGACAAAAGAGAGCGGGCAATGTAGGGGCGGGGGGTGGGGGATGGGGAGGGGTGAAGGAGGAAGCATTCCCTTCCCTTCATCGCCATCCACCCAGGTTCCGCATAAGAGGCAGCCCTCGAACCACCACGTGACCCAGTGACGTCAATGAATTCCAGTTTGGCGATGCTGCGGAAATGGTTGCCTTTGGAGGCCTAAATTAGCACGTTGTTGCACGAGGAAAAATGATAAGTTGAGGATGAGTGAGGACGGAACGGGGAGAGAAAGAGAGTTCAGTGACGTTGCGAGTTCGTGTGTGCGCAGAATCAAAAAGTCGTCATTCATCGGAAATAATTTTGGATAGCCAGCTACGTCTCTTTCTGATAAGAATACTTCAAAGCGTTCCTGTGTCACTGATTTTTCGAACATCCCATACTTTCCCAGACAAACGTAGAGAAGGAACAAAAAGGCAGTTCTAAGGAAAATCTTCAATGGCGAGGTTAAAAGGTCCTCAGATACAAAGACTCATTGCTCGCATTGATAAACTGTAACTTTAATTTTGTTTAGGGAAGAGCTAACCCATGTATTCGACCCTAAAATTGAATATGACCCAAAATGACGAAGAAGGCTGGCAAATGATTGGTGCAGGGAACATATCGTGAGCAGAAATCCGTCACAAACGCGGAGTGTTTAAGTCGAACATCTTTGGAAAAGTGAGCACAGTCGACGGTCCACAGAGTTGCCCTATAAATTTCGCATTTTCCTCATTACTCTCTTTTCCCTTGGCAATCAATTAACCGAAGTGGTTAAATGATTCTGCAGTGTAAAATCTTCTAACATAGCTTACTAAGGCAAGAGAATCATTAAACGTATGTTTAAAATTTTCATAAAAAATGATTGATAATTTGTTGTAAGCATATATAGATAGCGCTGAATAATAGGTAAATTGTTTGAGAAAAAGTATAAATTAAGTAATCCTATACCTGCATAACATTTACCTATATATTTTTAATGCACGTACAATTATAATGGAGGATATTTCGATAAAGTTCATGCATTCCAAATGTTGAATCTATTGAGGTCCTAATTCCCACAACGCATTTTCCATATGGCGATAATTTTAAAAAGTGAATTGACAAGAAATAACTGTTATGAAATTAGGTTATTTCTTTACAGGAATGAAACATTGCAAAAATGACCTAATCCATGCTCGACTATTTTAAATATACTAGTACTAGTTAGTATTAAATATGCGAGTATAAAGTATTTCCTCTGTATCAACTCATCTCGTTCAGTATCCCAAAAATGTCCAATGCCCTCCAGATTTGTCTTTTCACATTCATCTGCCTTTGATTTTTCTTTTTCATCCATGCTTGCCATCGCATTATTCACGAGTGTGCATAAATAGTTCCTTCCCAGCATCCGTTACCAATAATATCTATTACAATGCTTGCGGCTTTGTGCCTTAATTGACCATCCGCGGGAGATGCAGATTACTTGTTCCGCGCCGGCCATTCTCAAATTCACACGCGGCATATATGAACACTCTTAGCATGAGCTTGGAGAATTATAAAAGATTTCACCGTAATAATTCATTCAAATAGCGGAAAACATTTCAAAATTTATTCACCTGTAAGTCCTCTCCTAAAGTTCTCCTCTTGGAAAAACAGATAACTGGTTCAGTAAAAGAAAATATGTGCAAGTCTAGGAGGATTCACCCTCGCGAGGATATATATAATTAACATTCTTTAGTGTCAAAAAAGCCAGTTCCCGTTGACTTCTGCCCTAGTCAATACCATAATGATAAGAGCAGAATACTGGAATATCATTCACCGAAGAAATTCGTTTCGGTCCATTGCAAGCTTAAAAAGGACAAACGGTTGAGTAAAATTTCTGAAGGATTAAAATAATCGATTTCCTAAATAAGGTCATAAATGGATAGATAGGGAAATCTTTAATATTCCAGTTCTCACCTCTATGGCTTATTTGATAGTTGAAGGTAGAACACACTCCGAACTAATGGTGACCGAGATGGCGGTTGAAATTCACGCCCTCAGGGCCGGTGGAGGGTCAGTTTCCTCCCCGTTCCACCTTTTTGCTTTCTCACGGAGATCCATTGACCATAACATCGCACCGCTTGGATTTTTAGATGCGAACGTCCAAAGGCGTCGGCCGGGTTTGAAACGGAGACCCCTCGGTCAGCAGTCCAGGCCCACTGGTCGTCCCATCATTCGAACTGGCGACGCGACTACGTAACCAACTCCGCGTGCGGAGGGAAGGGGTCCATTCCCAGAGGCATCAACGGGACGCTTACGCATGCACCGGCTCGATCTACATCCCGAGACTATTACTTACGAGTAGATTGGGGGAATGGACGGGAGGGAGTGAGGCGAGCGAGAGAAGAAAAGGAAACAATGAGGGTGATGGATCAGACTCCTGTAAGAAAGGAGAAAGGATCTTTTTCTCGGGAGGGAGGGAGGCGGGGGGCTTTATGGTCATCTGTCGTCGTTCCGACCAATCCCAGGCTCATGCCGCTTCTTCATTTCATAAGAAGCAGCTTCCGGTTGTTTTCGTGATCGCCGTTGACCTCTTTCCGTCAACCAATTTCCGTTCTTTGCACCAATTAGAGAACAAACGATCGACCTTACTTGGTTGGCTCCCAAGTGGTTCTGACGGAAGAACCGGGGGAGGGGGTCGCGCGGCCGAGGGCATGCACGGGGAGTGTGGGGGGCGAGGGCGAGAGGGGGGGGGGGGTGAGACTGCTCCCTCGCCTCTAGGGGTGGGCGCGAGGGGAGGCTTGCGGAGGACCGGCCGAGGATGGCGCAAAATTGGGCACTCGGTCGACGTTATGACTGGAAGATTTTTCCCTTCGACGACGGAAGGGTGTGTCTCGCGGTGGTCCTCTGAAGCCAATGTAGCTCGTGCCACAAACATGCCAGGACTGTGGACTCACCGACAGTTGCGGCCCTTCAGACCAAAAACGTCGTTTACGTAGGCCCACTTGAAAAATAAACTTTGTCCCGCTATGCTTTGAACATTTTAAGTAACACCGACACTAGTAAAATACATGTAGAATGTATTCAGTAAATATCCACGCCGATGGAACCTTTTCTCTAAAACCACTTAAGAAACTTATTTTTTGGCGCTTAAGTTAATTTCATTACTTCAACGAACTCCTTCCGTTTAACAAAGAGGGGAATCAGGAGTGAGTGGATTAGGCCATTCAAATGCTGAACCTGAACGGATTGGGTATAAATATAATTCAATAAATGTAGCGATCCCCTCCCCACCTCCCCCGCTCCCTCCTTTGCCCCCACCCCCCGTCGCCATCATGCAATTACTGTCGTGTGCGCGACTCGAGGTGCAGGGCAGAAGACGAATGACGAGAAGGGTTGTAGTTCGAGTCGAATAGTCGGGTCAATGCGCACTTTCTGAGACGTGTCCAGACGCAAGGATAATCAATGGAAAGCGAATAGTCCGGCTTGCGTACGTATAATCGGCATCGGTCAGAGTCTGGTACTAAAATGGTCGTTTTGATTCCAACAAATTTTATCCTCATTCTCTGGACAAACTGAGGATTGATACAGGAATCGGACCGTTCCCCTTTAGAAATTCAGCATCGCTGGGACCATTGGAGAAAGATGAAGATATTATTCTAAGTAAGGTTTTATCAAGCGAACTTCAGGTAACTCCCACCAGACTTTTTATTGTTATTGCTCACTAATGCACTTAAGAAAAAAAAGAATGCTTTCTTGATAAGATTACGTAGAGGAAATACCACTTTATGATGACTGTAAACCTTAGGTATTGTGAGCATAAACTCCCCTAAATATTCCTACTTTTCAAAGGTGTATATTGTTTATGAATTATCTACAACTAATTTTGGAACCCAACCTACGAGGATAAAAGTGATTTTCAACCAGAAAATCCATCGATAAAAAATGTCGAGCCGATCAATAGCGGATGCGAGGTAGAGAATGATTACTCTTGAGTGTGAATGCAAGCATACCTTCACAAAATGTTGATAAATGGTTGTCAATCTGAGTGCGAAAGGAACATAAATAATAAAATTGAGTAAACTTGTGACAAACACGTAACTATAAGCAAATGAAAATTATCAACAAATGCAACACCCAATGAATGCTAATTTTCCAATCATTTCATTCGCTAACATTATTTTCTGGAGGGCCTGAAGGCATTTTAAAAATGGCTGTTCAACTTCACCCTTTTGAGTGCCGCTGGTGTTGTCATCGACACGACTTAATTTTAAAAGAGGAACCATTCATTATTTCTACAGTAAATTATTTGTCCCAGAGTTATACGATTAGCTACATCAGTGTGGAAATTGTATTTGTAATTTTGAATGTTATGATATTATTATATGAGTTGATGGATACATGGATTATATGGGTGGACATATAATATTGATTATAAGTGTTGTATGGGTGAGATGATTTAGGATTTAACACGGCGATGGGAATGGTATAACAAAGGATGAGGATTGATGAAGAGGAGAAAAGAGACTGAGAGAGAAGGTGAGCAGAACCTGAAACGATTTAGAGGAAGTGTCCAACATGGAAAAAATGAAAATATTATGTGTGGTGGAGGGGGGGGGGATAAAAGAACAAGGATATAAAACCAAGAGGCAACGACGTGGTAAGTTTATTGAACTTTTATTCATCGAAGTGCGAGTAAATGAAACATAGAGAGCACCAGAATGGCCGCATCTTTTTGCCCAAGAGGATGCACAAGGAGCAGCAAACTTCCGAAGAAAAAAGAAAATATGAATAATTCCATTTCAATACAAAATAAAACTTGTTGGAGGAAGACGTTTTTTACATCAATATCTATTCTCATTTCCATTTGTAAAATGCGCCTCCATTTGATTGCGAATACTATGACTTGCATTCCTCTATAACGTAAATATCATGGAAAAGTAATGGTGATGGAATATGAGCACGGAGAGATCGTGCTCCACAAAGCAAAAGGAAGACTACGTGAGATTGTGCAACTGCCCTTACCCTGCAAGGCCCTTCCAGTGTAAGTGGCGGGGAGTAATTTCACACCAGAACTACTGCTACATCAAAATTAATCCCTTTATTGTTATTTACCGATAAAAATACAAATTATTTAAAAAGATGGAGTACCTCGTGGGAAAAACTAGCTAATATTACAAAATTACGCCTCTGAAAAACCGTGTGCTTTTGTCCACAGGGCTACTTTTAAAAAAATAATCCCGAAATTCATGGAGGAAGCATGGGAGTGCGACTGCCTAATTTTCCATCACTTATTCAAGTGACTCTCGTAGAATCGGAATAGTCTGATCACCGAAATTGAGAAAGCGCTACTGCCACTGATAGTGGCAACAGAGAACAACAGTAGTGTTGCGGTTTCAAAATTACGACGGATACTGAAAAGCACTCGTAAGAGGTTACACCTGGAGAAATTCACTTGCGCCAGCAGGGGACGCAGGAAGAGACAGCGATGGCACTGAGGCGGGCAACACAATGACGACCTCGGGTGATATTTTTCTTCCGGTGACATTTCGATCAATTTACAATGCTTCACCACTCTCTTTCCCCCTGGAGAACTCTCTCGTAGTGGAATTTTTCCTCGGAGTCATCATTTCACGTCTAATCAGTCCAATTACCTAAAAGTGATGTAAGCAAAATTTGTTCTCATTTTTGCACATGATCTTTCTTGGCATCATCCTCAATGCGGTGTCTTCTGGTACTAGTAAGGTTTGGAAAACACCGGAAAGTTACTTTCCAGGAATCTTCGATTTTATTTCTTTAGTTTGGCTGCAGTGTAGTCCAAAGGGAAAAATCATTTGGTCACATATGTAACTGTTAACTAATTTGAGTATCTGGCTATGTTGTCATTAATTGGTCTCTTCTGTTGCAACCTTCAGTATTACTCAAGATTTTATTCTCTTTCTCATGCTCAGTGCTTGCCAAACTGTTAAGGAATCTAATGAGATGTAACTGCCGAAGAAACTATAATTTTCTTCGATCCATGAGAATTAACCACAAAGTATAAAATTCTCTGGCTATTTCAAAAATGTATTTTTCTCCTTCATATTTAAATTATACACCATTTATGTTTTACTTCACAACATTATTTATCAGTTTATAAAAAATTATTACCATTTTTCTCAATGTATGAATAGGTAGATTGTATCAAGAAAAATCTACGATCGTTAGAATTTTTAAATAGGAATGATTTCGGTTGATTTGGGCTGTGAAGCTTGCAAAAGGTATAAATAATAATCCATTGATCTAATCTCGTAAATATCTCTTGAGCATATTAATGCCGAATATTTATGCTTCAATGATATGTCAATTAACTCCAATTACTAAAACTCACTTGAATATAATTGGGCAGTGAAGTTCATATTTTTACCAAAATATGCAATTATTATCTTTTACGTGGATTTAACGCTTGAATTTTTATGTGATGGCAGATTTAGCCAAGCCTTCTAACTCTTGTTCAGACAATTCGGGGACATACGAACATTTTTTGATATCATTTTAAAGTATTAATATCATGTGCACTTTCGTTGAGATTGGTCCACGTCAACAGCAATGATAAAACTATTGCTAATTTTTATCTAAACTTTCCGCATCTAACAAATTATGAACTCACCTGACAGTAAAGTTACCTTGTTGATGTGATAGGATATGAATTGGTTTCTCCATCTCTCACATTAAGCTAAATAATACTTTGAATTTGCAATTAGAGTCAACGAAAAATGTTAAATGGCCCACCACTAAATGTAAATGCGGAGGTTTTCTTTACAATTTTAAATAACCCTTATGAATTGTAGACGTGAATGTCCCATGATGACATCTTCAAATATCCCTTGATTTTCCAAACCGAAATATACCAAAAAAATTGCTGAATTTCTCCGGAAGAACGAAACCGTTTCTCAACCACCATCTCTTGTATTTAACGGTCAAGATCACAAGGTAAGAGTATATTCCAGAAAGAAATAATGCCTTTATTTTGGGCGGATATTCAACCTTGGTTCCCATAAAAAATACAAATTTATCGCCTTGTTTTCAAATACTCTGAAACTCAGCTCCCTCTTTTGGCGTAAAATAAGTCATTTTGGACAACGTCTCATTCTTCCTTCGTGTCTTTTTTCATTCCAAATGTTCGCCTTACTCTCAGTCGGACCTGATACTTTGGATTCTAGAAAAGGAGACAGCTTTTATCCCTACAACGACCGCTCTTTCCCTCTTTTGAGTTCCCATTCAATCTTTCCTTATATTGACAAAAAAAACAATTCCTCCTTTCCAATCCTCTTCGTTGCCACCACTCCCTCCGATGCTCTTCCCTCGTTCCCCGCATCGCTCTGCATAAATTTTCCCCATCTGGCTTCTCTAATTCTTCCCCGTTAACCACGACTAGCTTTTCGTTCCTCCCTTCCACCTGCTCTGGCTGTTCATGAAGTCACTGGTTTTTTCGTGCTACTTCAAAAGTTTGAGGTATTGGGTGCATGAAAAATCTCCTCAAACAAATTTCGAGGGGTCATATCAGATGGTCACGCTTATCGTACACTGAAGTGAATTTATTTTTTTCTGAACTATACCATAAAACTTTTTTAAGCCCACGACAGAATCGGTGCAGCTGATTATTCAGGGTATTACCTTAGCGAAACATTTAGTGTTAGCATTATTTAGTATAACTAACGGAATGAATGACGAAATAATATTTTTGAATTCGATTTAAGATTAAGACAATTTAGTTTTCTTTACATAATTTAACTTCGGTTCAAAAATGACCAGTCCATATACTCTCACAGAACCCCAAATGCGTCACTTAATAGCGTAAAATAATTAAATATACCTCGTACGATAGGTAATAATATAATAGGCAGATAGGTTTTAATATACCTCGTAAGTTAGATAATGAATTTACCTAAACATATCATGTATTAATTGCGATACATTTTAAAATTACCCAATGAAAACGGATCCTTCTTGTTACCTATTTTAAATGCACATACTGCAGAATCCAGCATTGGCGAGGTTATAGGGTGAATGGTATTGCCATTTTTTTAACAATTATCATGAAAACGAGCAAAAAATAATTAATAGAGCTTCCGTATTGAGATTATTAACTGATTCTGTAGCAAGTTGCTGTTTCCTTTGACAACACACAACATACGTTTATGGAAATTTGATTTCGCCACCATCTTCTGGATTTCATGTTTGCGTATGTATACTTACTTTCTGGCTCAACAGAGCCGGGGTAATTTATCATAATTAGTGCTCGGATGCATACCTACGATCGGTCGTTCTTTCCCCCAACACCTTTCTAGTCACTGGCTTTCTGCGCTGGTCTCATAAAATACTCGCCCCACCTAAACCTCTACAAATTCTTTCATCTCCTATTTTCAAATTCATTTTCGTAGACGCGAAGCTCAAGACATGGAGTTTTACATCGCCATTAATTTCTAATTCAATTTATAATCGCTCGACTCGTTTTCAAAATCCCCTTTCTCAACCAAGTACATGCTGAAATCAGGTTGTGCTTAGGTTTTCATTAGAATTAATTTACTTTTTATGCCATCTTTTGTCCTTCGAAATGAAAATCAGCTCCAATGGTCGTGAGAGATATCCAGTTTTTCCACCGACTCTAGAGGAGCTGGCGATTTTCGCTGCATGCCACGACTACATTCATTGCGTATTCCTGCATTCAACATTGAAAGGATGCAACGCCAGGATCTCTAATTCTTATTCACCCGGAAAACACTGTCATTTACAGAATCTGGCAAGCTCTTCGAATCCCTTGTAAGTACGCGTTAAAACAGCGAATTCAAGGGAGAAGGAACGATTTCGTAAAGGAAATAAAGTGAGAACGACGTCTTTGAAAGAAGTCTCCACTGCTCACGTCATTATCAAACTACTATATGCTCGACAAAGGCGGTAAGCCAAACGATGTACACGTATATGTATCACATTTCTAAAAAACTCATCACTTCAGTCAACTGCTTTTGCCAGATTTGTAAAAGTCGTTAACATTTATATTGTCTAAATTAGGAAATCGTCTTGTGACTAATAATTATGTCATTAAATTATTATAATATGACCTTTTCCGAATTAAACTAATGTTCTGATAATATTGGGGACTCTTATTTCGGCACAGCTATTATGAAAGTAACATATTTTCAGGCGAATCTACGCAAATCGGGAAGATATGTTACTTTCTAAAAATCCCGATTACATACAAATGAACCCGATATATTATTTGAACTGGCGAAAACTTTTAACTCGATTAATAATCTTTACTTACTTTGAGAAGTCTCTCTAATATTTTCATGAATGCAATAATTTCACTCCATCAGTAAAAAAAAGTAACTTGAAGACAAATTCTGTCAACTTTCTGAATGGTAACAAGCGGATCGGTGACCCACGGAGGACCTCTACTGAATTAAATACAAATGAAGTGATGCAGATGGTGCAATAGACAACTATGGCCGAAAAAGAAAACTGAAAATCGTGTTATATCGCACAACTTTGCATGCGATAAGATGATGAATTAAGGAAATTTTAAGTTCGTAACGACGAGCCTACCGCACCTTTTTTGCACTGAATAAGAAGCTACGTAAAACTTACTCCTATCCCCCAGTGTCTTTCTCAAACCGGTCTCTTTCCTAGGAACTCGCTTTTGTCACTCACACATTTTGGTTCCTCAGATTTCCCCAACAGCCTCCTCCCTCCCTCTCTTTCTCCCGCCTTCTCTTTGCCATTTCCTCCCGACATCATATTTCTCCCGCTCCGCTCCCAAGTTTTCAGATACAGAACCGGTTCCCGCCGTTCCGTTCACCCTGGTTTACGCATGCCTCATTTTCTATCCCTTCTTCCTTTCATTCGATTCGGTTGATTTCGCCTCTTTTCCATTAAATCACGGGGCAGCTCTCCGTGATTACTTGAGTTGGGACTTCCAGACGTTTATTTGATTGAGAGTGGAACTTTCCATGGCTCCCTTCAGCTTGGTATGCATCGAGTTCCAACCATATGAGATAGATATACAGACATTGATCCTTCATCCGCAAGTTCCAACAGTAAACCGTCGGCTTGTTTTCATTTGAATATCTAAAAAAATATTTAACGGGCCCGGTCCAATTAAGTAAATAAAACGATATAATACAAAAAAGCAGCTCAACTAACTACCGCTACTTTGATGGCGTTGCAAATTCTTGACTGGTGCACCTTGCCGTTTCTTAAACGAGCATTGGTTGCTTCATTTAAAGATCCCTTGAATTTTAAACGTCGTCTCCTATTAGTTTACGATTATGATAATTTTTAATTTTGTGGTCTTTTCTTAGATATTGATCATAATTTTCATTGCTTAATCACTTTGCATGAAGTTAATTTATTAAAATTGTAAGTAAAATAAACAAGCTTAAATGTAGTGAAATGAGACTCATGGTCAAGTGAAAGTATATTCTTTTCCATCAACCTCATTAGTGCAAAATGGTTTAAAATAATAGTGAAAATTTTAAAAAAATATATTTTTGGACCATCTCAGATCTGGAATTTGAGTGTTTAAGCAATCGGTTAAGCTTGAAGTTGATGGAAACGTGCGGGGTGTAGTCCATCGGGGAAGAACAGTAATGGAGTTTAATTTTTCACTATCCTTGCGCAAGAATCGTGGACAAATATGAATAAGTTCTTTGAAAAAAACGAGAGCAGGAAAGATAGAAAATTCCCCTTGTGTTGGGTTTTCACGGCCCATAACTCTGTTCGTATTTTCCTTAAGGGTTTTATTAAAACGTGACGGATGAGATAACGGTCAAAAATAGGACATTGCCCGTTTGAAATGAGCTGGACGTTTTTATCTGTTTGATTCCCTTACGGGCAAGAAGATACAAGCACAAAAGGCGAACATGAAACGCAACAACGTCTGAGAAATGACAGCTCCTACAGGTTTTGCAAGCTATAAATTAATTTAAGAAGATAGGATTAAATGTCATGATGAGGAATAGGTATAGTGATTTATCCCAGGCGAAAGATAAATTTAAAATTGTGAAAATTAGAAATGATTTATTCAGAACTCCTCCCAATGTTTATTAGGAAAATTCTTAAATGCATTTTCAATGAGATATGGAAATGAATTATCGGTTTGCCCGATTTTTTTCCGCCAGGGGAAATATATTTGAACCTTGAATCATAAAAGAAGATTTATCATTAGTTCGATTGATGTGAAGACAAAAATGTAATTTGGATCTCTTCTTCTGCTTCCTGCTTTCAAACATACTTTCGATTTTCTTCATAAATGATAAACTGGAAATCATGACTCTTTTGCATCGTTGACCATTTTATTTCAATGAAGAACATCCACTACAATAAGCCTTTGGGGATACCAAACAAACGTAAAAGTCATTTTTCGTAGCATTCCTGAATGAGTGGAATACAGTTATTGAAGATAATCAATCTTCAATGTTTTTCAAAGCATCAATTTTCATGACTAGATTTTACTTCCCAGTTACCCAATAAAATAGGAATGCGTATAGCCGCCGCTCCTATTCAGAATAACTCCTCAAATTTCTCACTGTTTGCCTGCACAGACGACAGAAAATATTATTTGGAAATATTCGTCTTCCATGGCGATCCAAATTGAAAAAGTATTTCGGTAAAAATAATAAATTTGCATAAATTTAAATGATCACGGCGTACAAAACAACCATGGCGAACTAGACTTTATATCTATGCTCAAAAGAGTAAATATTATCGGTTTCCTGATAACGTGCGTAAATATGACCTATGGATCTTATGATGTGAGAATATACAGGAAAAATATTTTTGTATAATAATTTTGGAATACGCACGTCAAATGTGTACGATAAATAGGAGACAGGATGAAAGCAGAAAATATCTAAATGAAAACAATGGTCAATATTGAAGTCCACTTGAATGAAATGCAGGATGATTTTATTGGAGAACCGAATCTGCCTAATGACCAAAATCTGCAACTTTCCATCTGGAAAAAAAAAATTTATCCCTAAAATAATGTTTCCATTGAAACGTATATAAGAAGTTCCAATTTATTTCCCAGAAAAAAACTACATTCTAGTCAGTCATAATGCTCAAATACCACAACACCTTCGTTCCTGCAAGAACATTCCCAATTTTCCTGTTGTATCACATACGGCTTTTATTTTTTTAAGACTGTCTTCTGACAAAGTGTAATTTCGCAAGAAGGAAAAACATATCGTTTGTACAGTTATGTCGACAGTCATGGTTCAAAATTGAAATTGGATTAATAATTCGAAAATAATAGTGCCATCGCATTGATTTTATTGGGGTGTCTCCGGTGGGTGCATGGGAGATTCGTGTACCTGTATGATCCGTGATTCTATTTCTAAGTTGAATTCCCAAAAATTACGACTATTACAGAACAAACTATGATGGTACATCTCAAAAAGCGTAAAGGATATACTTATCAAACCAAATCCCAAATATTTTTCGAGGAGTTCACAAATCCCTAATTTCAACAAAAGCGGTTCGTATGTAATTAATTGCCAAATTTACCTCTTGACAATTCCCTCGTCTAGGAGTAAATCAACCTGCATAAACGAAAATATCCAACCATACATTACACTTAGCAGTTAACTCTAAGAGTTTGGAGGGAAACTCTCCTTATCCAATTAACATTCACGAGAAAGGAGTCGGGTTTTATATTTCATCCCGTTTAAGGTAAAAAGTCGACTTCGCGGAAGAGATCCGATGTCGAGATTGGTGAATTTAATGAAATCAATTGGTGACGACGTCACCGGGCTGTAAAGAATCGGGTTAATTGGTTGAAAAAATAGTAGGCAATGGAAAGAGAGGACCTGGTGCGAATTACTGATTGCGAGATAAAACGTCCGGTTGGGCTTAAAGCTACTTCGGTATTTTCACAATCTCGAAAGGTTCAATAATTTTTCCATCCCAAAGTTATCCGGGAGGATGGAAAGCACTTAGCAGCTCGCTATCGGAATGAGTTCTCAAATTCAGCCCAGCACGCGCTCATTGACGACGGAAAACACTTTTTGGAAACCATTTAAAAGAGTGTTTACTGCCTAAAAACAGACGTGCCTTTGGCGAATGTAAGAAATGGGAACGAAAGAAATCGTACCATAGACGTATAATTTTCGTAATCGTATAATCGTACCATATATTTTTAAAGTTTTGATGACAAAAGCGTATGACTTTTTCATTAAAAAAACGAATTTCAATGACTTTTGGGTTTTCCATTTAGGGCATCACATTAGGAACTAAAGGGAATCGATATTTCTTTCAAACACCCTTGTCAAGAATAATAAACTTAAGATTCAAAGAACAGCAGCAAGGACAAGAACGAAGTCAGAAAGAATGTATATGGGGGAAGTAATTGAAAGAAGATATTTATTCGCAGAGTTCTTTACTAAATCATTCATTCAGTCGTCTTCATCTTGGAATATGCGTCGAATTAAATCACTTTTACCTTCATTAATATGTATTCCCATTACCGAGGACGCATTTATTTTTCTGGCGGGGGTAGCATGTTAAAACATTTCATTTCATGAATGATGACGATCGATTTCCAATTGAGACCCTGTTTGTCTGTGATGAGTAAATCCCAGGAGCCTCAACCATTGTGTGATAATAATATACAATATCCTTAAATTTAAAAAATGCGTGTACTTATCAACGGATGTCACCTGTAAACACCAAATTTTTCAGGTCATCAGAGATAAAACCTGTTGCAGGGATGAATTTCAAGCTAAAATAAGAAATTCTTTTTTTTTTCATTTTGGGGTTCTACGTAGAACACTTTGTTTCACAACACAACGCATTTGTATGGAACTTTCAAGCAGGTGCAAAAAATGGCGCGCTATCATCAGTAGGATGAATTAAATGGTGAACATAATTTAGCGACGGTATAATTTGTGACAGAGAATAAAATCGAAGAATATTTAGGAATGACATGATCTAATTAATACTGAATCGGAGATGTGCTGGACTATTTTTACTATGCTTGTTTTGCTTAAACATTTGACGATATGTTGGAAAAATTGGGGAAATCAATGAGAGCTCTTAAATTTTCCAGACAAAGCAGGCATCACGGCATTTTGGAGAAACACTAAATAATAAACAGAAACTTTATTATTCCTGAGCTAATATATTTTTCCTTATATAACTTTAAACTGCATTACAAAAGCAGATGTAGGAGAAGAGTAGGCATCGATAATAAATTATTGTTATCGGACATCTCGTGAACTGATTGACTCAATGGACTGAACTTTAGAACTGAAACATTTAAGAGCTCAGAACACTTTAAACAAATGCAAAAACGTTGGAAGACTCAGAGCTTGAGACCTAAGTTCAATCTATATTTGTACCTTTTAACAATATTTAAGAATATCCTTTTAAACCTGATCAACGATGGCAGCTACCCCATCTCCTGGGGGACACCATTCAATAAGATATCCCTGAATTGGCCCTTACAGAGGGGCACAATTTCGATGCTGGGCAGCGCATACATTTATCAGCAGCATTTCGAGTTTTAAATCTAGCTTTAAAACTCTAAATGCTGCCGACTACTTGGGTTGTTCCCGACAACCTGTGTGAGACTTCTGCAAGGTGTTCGACAGAGTAAATCGGGTAGAATTAGCTGATGCATTGCAGAAGGTAGGAGTGGGTTGGAGGGATAGACGACTTATCTGTAACCTGTACATACATGAATCTCGGGTCCTCAGGGGCGAGTAGGGCACGGAGATTCGAAACAGGCAGTGCTCGGCAGAGGAGTGAGACAGGGATGCCCACTGTCACCTGTTTATTTCAACATATTCACGGAGATAAAGGGAAGAGAGGCATGACAAGAGCTGGAGGTAGGAATGAAAGTAGGTAGGGATTTCATAAAATCAGTTGGATTTGTGAATGATCAAGATTGACTAAGCCAGTCAGCCACGACTGTTGAGCGACCTTATGAAAACGGGGCAGGTCACAGTATTAAGTTCACAGGTATTTCATCCTTTAAGCCAAGAGAAGCATTGAATGCGTATTAATCAATAATTCAATAATTTCAATTTATATCTTTTCATAAATACCTTATTTATTGTTAATCAAGTTTAGTTCACTCGATTTGGGGTTTAAAATCTTATGCTATTTGTCAGTTATGTATCTCCAGCTGGGCTCCAATTCGACACACGTGCCCTTCAATTGAAGAAACCAGTATTCTTCAGATCATTCGTAGTTAACATTCCAAATTTCCAGCGTCTCTCGTAACTGACCTCAAAGTTATGGCTTTAATTAGTGCACTACGTCATTTCATATTCCCTAGTGGCTGCAAGCCGTTTATTTCTTAATGGTATGGAGGGAATGTAGAGAGAAGAAGCGTGAGAACTTATTTATGAGTCCTTCGTAAATTGGTGGAATGCTATGAACATGAATTTTAAGCAGACTGTCGTGTTTGCTCTTCATCTTCATGTCCTTTGATGTACACAGTAAAATTGCTCACTCTGTGTATCAAAATTTTGATATTACCGTGTTCTGTTCACTGGAACTTGTATTGAAAGACTCGTATTAAATTACTAACTTTTAACCGAAAGAGCGTTGGATTTTAGCAGCTAGAAATATCCAAAAAAATATTATTTCCTTTCGCACCAATCTAAAATTTAAACTCAGGGAAAACGATGAGATAACAAGAGAATTCCGGAAACATTGCTCAAGTTTCATGTCCGAAGGGCTGGGTGGCTGGAGTCATCGGCGTGACCGTGGACCCCGCAACGGGATTTCACGCACGGCAACTGCAACTTCGCTCTCCGGGGGGGAGAGGTGGGGGTGGGGATAAGCGAGTAAGTGAGACCATTCGCATCTAGTGCGCGATTGGTATTTCGCGGCTCCGCTGACGGTTAGAGAGTAAAGGACTCGCCATTTCCCTGGGTGTGGGAAATACTCGGGTTTAACGATACACGCACTCGGCTGCCATTTGTGTGCTCGGGACCGTTAGAATGGCAACCGGCCGGCCTCACGCCGCCGTCTGCATGCGATGCGTCTCTGGAGAGCACGAAACAGAGACCACCTCCATGCTTCATCAAAGGATTTCGCACTTTTCAATTCTAAACGATGATCGTGTGAATCGATTGCCTTATCAACACGACGGCGACGACGAACTCGAATGTGCAGCGAGGTCATTGGTAAAATAATCACAATATTAACTAATAAATGGGAATGCTAATTTAAGTCGCCATGGAGTGAGTTCTTCAAATATTTTAAATGAGTATGAAAAGTGATGATCTCAACGGCAATATGAAAAATAAAAATTTGCATCAAGCTTTTTGCATCATTTCGCCATTATGCTAGTCTGAATTTGGATTTAGATGGGAATTTAACTTTCATTATGAAAGGTCTGGTGCTTTCCCGGAGTATGAGTTGGGTGAATTCTTCTCGGGTCTTCCACCGGGTTAATGTCTCCATAGCTGCCGACGCTTCGATTCATCGACGATGACCGAGTCGGGAATCGAAACGTCGGCAGCTATGGAGACATTAACCCGGTGGAAGACCCGAGAAGAATTCACCTAACTTTCATTATGCATTCAAGTGAAACTATTATTTAATTTATTGATGGAATCTAAATAAAAAAACGTTTGTAAAATTACCGTCTATCGACGGTTACTATTCTTAAGGTAAGGATAACGGATGGCGAATCAGGGTTGTGATGGGCGGGGTATTTGGGCAGTTGATGAAGTCAGATTTCAGGGTGACCAAACCAGCATAGATGGCGAATCAGTCGAGGGATTGCAGTCAGTGAAGAAAACACATTACAAAATCGCGAGGTGTGAGAGGTATGAGATAAATAATGATCATTAAAAGCGAAAGTATGAGGTTCTTTAAAAATATAAAGTCCATCATAAGATTGAATAAATTCAAGTAATAGATGAGAGCAGATCGCACAAAAGACGTTTTCTGTCAACCACTCGACTTAGAGGAAGTCCATCTTAAAATGTGGACGGGTAAGGATAAAAATGTTTGATTTTTGGCCCGACACGCGTTTTGAAGTCTCATCACCGAGTGTCCAAATCGCCATTGTGTCAACATCGTCATCATCACTAATCACCAAAATCAATCGTTGATGTCAATCATAAATACCTAATGATTACGTTCAAACGTTGACAGACATGTCGTGCTAAAAAATGAACATTGTGAAAATTTAATGAGTTGTGCAAATCTTTCGACCCCTGCAAATGGAACACTGCCACCAAATTGGGCAGTATCTTGATGGCAAATATTTTACGATGAGGGAGTTTGGTGTGAAGATACAATAGTCCAGAGACTTAATCATTTAGAAGAGAAGCTGAGCACAAATTGGAAGCATTTGAGATGTGGATACTTAGCTGTGTCACAGAATATGAAATATACGAGAAGAAAGACAAGCGAAGTGTAAGCTACGGCTGAAGTAGAGAGAAATTTTGTCGAAAGTCGCAAATGGAAAGAATTAAACGACTATGGAATGCTGGGAACATATCCAGAGGATTAGATTTCTCAGTAAAGGAAGTACTTTTTTCTGAGCAAAGGAAGGTTGGGGATCGTATAAATTTGTTGCTTTTGTATGCCATTTATTTCTTAATTGCGGGTGGTGCCCTAACACCCCCGCCACACACCCTTGCGGCGGCTTGCGGGGTATCAAGTACATGTAGAGTGAGAGAAGAATAGATATTTAATGAAAGGAAATGGAAAATATTTTTTGAGCTTAAAGTGCAATTAAAACGGTTTTGCGAGTGGTGTCCTAACACCCCCCGCCACAAACCCTTGCGATGGTTTGCGGGATATTGCGTAGATGTAGATTTAAAAGAGATTACAGTTATAATTCAGTTTGACGGCGTTTTAACAGTGCCAACACCCATACAAGATAGAGAGCTGTGCAGTATTTCTCACTCCATGAAAAATCAACTATTTTTCAATGGAAAACTAATTGAACACATATTCAATCACCAAAGTAAGGTAGAATAGCTGGAGAAAACAATAATTCCAAGGAAAATGCAACAACGGGGCCGTAACAAGTCTTGGGCACAGGTGTAAGCATGGTTTCGAAGAATAATTTGTCGATTTCGAATTTGATAGTTTTTCACATTTGACTCCAACCCATGAAGCAAGTGCATCGCATATGGATTTAGTTCCGGAAAATACGTCGAGTTTCTAAATGAAAAAAAAATCACACGGATATTTCATTCTAAATTGTACCTTGGTAAGTATATCATGAATATAAATAAGACGATTAAAATGGAGTCCGAAGGGCAAATCTCAATCAGACACATGCGTAGAATACTTTACGGAAGGCCGTAAGAATTAATAACAAGAAAGCTTTTCTGTTCATAATAATTAATAGAATAAGCTTTCAAGCAGTTGTAATTTAATTTTAGTTGGCTCGACGATTGACGTCGTTTGCAAAAAGCAATCAATGCCTACTTATGTCCAATAGAGATTCAGGTGCGAGGTGGTGGAATCGTTCCACAATGACAGAAACAAAGAAAAGCACTCGCAATTTTCCACTTTTAAGTGGAAAATTTCAAGTGTTTTTCTCTGTTTCTGTCGTAATGCTTACTTGCTTCGATGCAAGATCCATCCTAACTAACGTTCATGAAGTGTCAAAAAACCGAGCTATTTTCGAAAAGAACATAGAATGGTGATGGAAATTTCCAATTTTCATTTTCAATTAAACGATAAACAAACATTTTTCACCAGGGAAACGTTACAAAAACGAGTAATTTGAACAAGAGGATGAATTGATTGTTATACGCGAGGAACAATACAACCGCTTAATCTATTGTGAGTTGAATTTTCCATTTTCGCAACCCTGCAACGCCGTGGATCCGGCCAACGAGGACAAGAAGCCCCGGTCATGAAGAGTGAATTACCGGACGGGATGCCGACGAAATGCCAGGCTTTCGAGGTGAGCTCAGTCGCCACGTGAAAGGCACAATTAGAGGGCGAATCCGCGGGGCGAACGAGCGCGTGGCGGAGCGGGAGAAGACTGTGCGGAGTGGAGGCCGAGGAGAATGAAAGCGGGAAGGAAAAGCGGAGCGAGAGGGGGGAGAGCCGCGCAAGGCGGCGGCGACTGCGGCGGGGCGCGGGGGCCCTTCTCTCATTAAAAGGCGGAGAGCGGCGGGGAGGCGGAGGGGAATGGAAGAGCGAAGTGGATTGCGTGGGAAGCGGCGGCATGTGTGCTGTTGGAGGCATTCATACGATCTACATGAATATAAATATCTCCTCACGTTTGCCAGAGCAGCGCTAACACACGGCATCCCTACACCCTAGCGGTATATTTCCCTCCTCTTCGCACGCGGTTGCATCCCCCGAGTGGGCCGTTGGAAGGGATTATTTAAAAGGTGGGACTTCTTATCGCTGGGCTGGCCGTACTTAGCCGGTACGTAGGTGCAGTGGCGTGGAATGTGAACCGCTTGAAGCACATTTCATATTTGTATTGACATAAAAAAAGTCTTCTTGACTTTTCATCGCCATATTTAATAACTAACCAGTCACTATTGTTCAATTTTTCATGCACGTTATCAATATACTCATTGCTCGCTTCCATAAGATTGGTAGGTCTGTCTGCCGTTTGCTGCTCCGTACCGATGAAACTGCGGAGCCATTTTGTATTGCACCATTAAATATTCTTTCGATGAACAAAATTCGGTTATTGTTTGCTTGAATTGAAAATAATCTTTTCTGCCTTAAGATGATTCGGAAAATACGGAGTATCGAAATCGACACTGCAAATGCAGTGAGCATTTCGATATAATGCCCAGCGGTCTATGCTGGTGCGGAATTGAACAATTTTAGCGAACTTGGCAGAAATGAGTGTATTCCCAGAAGTAGCCCCAACACACAGCGAATTATTATCAAATGAATTTAGCCCAGCGATAAATTGTTGGCGGACTTTAATTTTTTTCCAGCCGCCACGAGTTTGGTCAGTTCTTGTTTGTTTACCAAACTCAGTTTAATATGCTCATTGGAACAGCAATAGTTTTTCATCGAAGATTGTTTCTAGTTGTTTCTTGATAGGCTTTTCTCCTGTTCTCAATGTATGATTTAACAGTCCTTGTTGGCTCAATTCGAATGACTCCGACGTCCTAAGAGACTGAATCGCGGGATTTTCAGCAATTTTTGTTCGTATACTCTTTCTATTAATTCCGTCCCGCCCATTGGTCTCCATGCCCTCCCGTGAGAGAGAATGGTGAAGTGCTATCTTGGTAAATACATTTTCAGTGACTGATTCCCATTAATATATGCAGCATAATTAATACTCCATTGGTTCTTTCAGTATGGAACACGAAGAATATGAAATCCGGATAATATTCACACGCCGTCGGGCTTGGTACATGGGTGAGCTCTACTATCACCTACTAAGCCGACCTTCGGGTTGATTACTGTGTTTATTATATACCAACACATGTTGATGGATACATAAAATTGACAATAATAAAAAAAGAGGTACGGTAATACAGAAAAAGATACGTATCCTACCCAGAGAATTGCCAATGGTAGAATAATTTTTCTTTCGAGAGTAAATCATTAATGATAATCCTTAAAAGCAAACTCTTTACCTGCTCTAACTCTCTCTATCTGGTTATTTGAGAAAACATGCTGGATATCGACAAAATATACACACTATTATTAGTAATTAATTCCCTCGCGCTTTCGGTCAGTAATTTACGTACCACAGTATTTTGGTAGGCTGGACCACAAAGATAAGATGAGGGAGATAGACTCCGAGACGGATAAATATATAGTATATATTCGTCCTTTTCTCTGACAATCAGGGATCATAACAGTTAGAAATCGAAGTCACAATGGAAATAGTAAAGAAAATCGAATCACAAGCAAGGACAATATTAAACGCTGCGTAGACATCGAGTACATTCGCAGGTGCGTATGCTTGTATATGTATGTGTGTAGGCTAAAATGGGTTTTGCATGAAAATTTTCGTCTGCGCATGTGTGCATTGGCACGTTTTCGTTTGTTTTGCAATGTGATTGCATTCTGTTTCAAAGGTGGTGTCGTAAAACCCCCGCCACAAACTTTTGCGGCAGCTTGCAGGGGAATGTGTAGATTTATTTATTTCACATTAATCAGAAAACAGCGCTTTGGTATTTACGTCGGACCCTTCAACAATTATTTAAAAATACAAACAAATACAAACATTCAAACCCCATATTGAGATAAACCCACCTAGGTGGGAATCAAACCCGCGCCCTCTGGGTTGCCAGGTGAGGACGTTACCCCACCGCAATCAGAGCCGGCAAAATTTGCATTCTGAATCAAATGTTATCGTGTTTGAGATCTATGAGGTACGTTAGTGTGTAAGGTGTACACGGAACAACGAAAGTTGGATCATTTTTCACGATCTTTCTGTATGGAATCAGAACATTTTCCCGGCGTCTAAAAACAATTAAAAGTTAATCTTTAGAGGTGGAGCGAGCACCAAGGGCTCTGGTGGCCGCTGTCAACCCTGCGTCCCTGCGTCGGTATTTCTCCCTAATGTCCCCATCGTTCCCCGGCGGAGTATCTCCAACCGTTCAATCTCCTCGCTGTCTTCACCCTCCGGCTCTCCTCTTCCACGCGTAAACCCAAACCCCCGCTCACCTTACTAAGGAAACAGAAGCAAGAGATACGGGGCCGGGCAATCATCTACTTTCCCGACATGTTCGCTGCAGTTTTATGCGCAGGAGCAGGGATTGTTATTGCACTCCCCTTCTCTGACACGCTCTCTAAGCTCGCAAAAAAACTGCATTGCCTCTATTTTACACTGGAAGTGGAACTTGGAAGAGTTGTTGCATGAGCGTCATTACAAACGAAACCCTCTGGGAAGGGTTATGGGATCCAGGCCCGTGAGTTAAGTCGGAAGAAATGAGCGAAGAAGGAAATTGCGATGGGAAAGAGTTGTGAGACAAGAGAATAGAAATTGCAGGGTATTTGCGGGACGGCTTTGATATGAGAATAAACGGAACATATATTTGAAAATATGCGTGATTCGCTCTTAAAAAATGCACAAAACTGCAGATCCCGAAGCGGAACACCGATGTACTAACTTGAGCATCCATAAATGTTATGGGGCAGTAAAATCAATTCCATTGCCTCGTAATACAATAAAAGATATTACTATATAGGAATAACTACTTTCGTGCATGGATTACTTGAGATGAGTTCTAAAATAAATCTTTCGGTGAAAAAGTAATGCGGCAAAAGTGTTATGCGTACGAATTCATTACAATTTTGTAAATATGCACAATACTTGGTTCTTTGCTCTGCAGTTGTAAAAATTTAGAGTGAGAGAACGCTTCAACAAATAATAATAACACAAAAGAGAATGTGCGTGTACATATATATATATATATATATATATATATATATATATAAATCTAATCAAATATTTTTTTTTCTACCATAAGCTTCATTCGAAATAGTATTTATAATGCATGCTGAATTATTATTTATAAATTAAGTCACTTATGCAAACCGAACCGTAATTTAAGCATTTGATGAAATATCGTAGGTAAACATGGGATGAAAATGAAATTAAATCAGCTATCTAATGTAATAAGAATTAGGCTCTTACCATATGATTCCACTACTCTTACCTAACTACATATTTTGCAATTCTGCATGTGATTTCAACATTATTATAACATGTCGTAGAGACGCAGAATAATCATACAATTCAGTAAAAATTACATCAACATTGAGAGATATTTAATTGGGAGGTATTATAGATTTATTTTCCATGATGTACCGTAAATCTGTGATGACTCTATAACGTACGGGAAGGTGTTTAGAAAATGATGCTCCCCATTCGTATCAACCAGAAATATTCAATGTAACAAACTACTCCCTCAAAATATTTTTTACTAAAATTTCATTCAATAGGTAGTGTTAATAATTTGCATGGAATTCAAAATAAACTGCCAGCTAAACATTAGAATTAATAAAATAGTGTAATATGAGAATGAGGAGCTGCTAAGAAACTGGAAATCTAATCTCAAACGAAATTGTGGTGTACACAGTTGAATAATATAGGATGATGATTTTCATGGAAAATTGACGGAGAGTGCTAACTGTATTGAACGTATATTTAAAGTACACACAACATGACCACTCGTAAACCAACCATAAGGCGAAGAGAATTTTCACTTAAGTAGGTTAAATTTAGACACACTAAATATCGACGTGGTCTGTCCTGTGGTTGGTTTGATTTGAAAATTCCCGCCGTACAACTCCTGAAATTAACGGTTAACGGTTACGCTTGCACGGGTGCGCCCAAATCGTAGAATTGAGGAAAAAAGAAGTAATCCTCGCGTTTCGTCGGTAATCTGGGAGAAATAATGAGACTCAACGATCGTCGCGAACGCCCTGGTCTCCTGTGAAATTATCGCTTTTTCGGCAGTGGCAAAAGCCGTCGTACCCGATGAATACATGCGATTTTTTTGCACAGATCATTCACCGCGATGGCTATAAATTGAAATGCTCATAATATGCAGGTATCTAACCAGGTTCTCAAGTCACCACACCAACAAATATACCACTTCAAGTTCAAATGGCATCACTCAGCGAAGCGTGAGAACATTTTCGGAGACGCTCGTTAGTTTTTACCTGTTCCGAAAAAAAAGGATACTTTTTGTACTTTCTCGTACACTCTCAAGATATCCTCATTTCTGCTCACTTCTATCGATGGTGAAGGATCATCTAAAAATCCTCGCTCGAAGTTTAAAAAAAACGCCGCAATAGCAGGAAACATCCAGGATGCAGACAAACCCCAATTGCGATAGACTTGAGCTTGGCGAAAAAAAATCGCAGTGGGGGGCGGGGCGATAAATTACGCCCTATTTGGAAAAAATGCGAGAGGGAGCGAACTCTTTATTAAAAAAAGACCATTTCCAGCATTCTCGATCACTTATTCATTTCATCCCGCGCCCACCTTAAAACCCCCGCAAGAAGGGAAACGTCTCAACAAAAGGGCACGCGGCGGGGGTTCCGCCGCCCCGGGCATTTCCGCAGTATTTCAACTCCCTCCCCCCGCGTCCCTTCCCGACACCCTCTTTGTCCGGCCGGATAATATTCGCCGCCTCTGCCATTCTTATCCCCGCCACGCTCGGCGAGAAAATGGCTTGTGTGTGTGGGGAGGGAGGGAGATAGATATCCGGCGAAAGTATATACAAGCGTGCGACATTTTTTTATCCATCCTCTCGGGGTGCATGAAAAAGAGGAGGTTAGGAAGACGCGCGCCCATAAAACGCTTGACCTTGGAGGGACCCTTTTCCGGTCCCCGGGTCCTTTCCCTAGGCCCTTTCCCTCCGCTCTCCGGCATCGGAGAAAAGAGGCGATTATTTGTGAATTGGGTAAAAAGATAAGTGCAGTGGAAAGGAGGGCTGGGGGTGATGACCGAGGGGAGGATGGAGGAGGGGTGCGGGGGGAGGTGAGGGTGAGAGGCGCAGTCAGGTGCACCGTCACCCGGGGAGACGGGACAGTCAAGAAGTCGGCTGGTTGCCGAAGGACGAAAGAAGAGATGGGGCTTGCCGAGTCCTGGGGGCTGTCTAAGGGTACAATCGCTCAGATTCGCAGGGGTGAATATTAGGGGTTTCGCCGCACTGACCTAGCTCTGGCGGCCTCCTCCGCTGGGCACGCTATCGGGATGAATGGCCGGCCTTCCCTCCCTCTCACTCTCCCCAGTCCCTCGCCATTATGCCCCTTGACCTCGTGCCCCGGTCCCCTTCCCGCTGTTTTCGAGGCCCGGTTGTTAGGGCGACGCGGAACAATTGCAACTCGGAGAGGGAGCACCGTGGGGACCGCAGCGGCAAATTGAGATGCACACCGAGGTAGCACCTCGCTCTTGGAGTCGGAGGAAAAGGAACACATCCCAACGAATACTGGATTGAGCAGCAATTAACAATATAAAGATCAATTGTCGAACAAACAAGAATTAATTACATGAGATTACTTCGAGGATCTTGCACACAGGTAGGTTGTAGACTTTCTGCCTGTAGACAGGCTGTATAGATATTTCTCATAATAGGAAGCTGTGGGTCGTGGAAATCCGCGGGTACAGCGTTGGACTACTGACCGGAGGGTCCCGGGTTCCATTCCCGGGCCAGCCTCTCTGGGCAATAAAGCTGTGCGATTTTTCGGGTACCAGATCTTCCTGAGAAACCATAACAGGCACAGGGAAAGGAACTGGCCCTCTTTATTACCCTGATGTGTGTATTTCAAACCCCATATAGGGCTATGTACTGGGTGAAATCTACCGTCACCTACCAAACCGACCTTCGGGGTGATTACTCTTTTCATGGTTTTTTAAAATGAAATTGTTGTAATGACAATTATAGAATACCTAATTTATGTAAAAAAGGAATAATTATTAAGGGACAATATTAAGTGTAGAGCAAAAATATATCATACAAATCAAGGTAGAAGAAAATTGTTGGTTACTGTACCTGTTTTTAATGAAAAGTTTAAGGATTTCAGAATTATTCAGTCATTAAATGCTGTGAAAGGGAGAATAAAAGACAGGCTATTAGGCACAGAAGGGACTTAGGCTTGGAACAACACTTGACACAGATTATATATGTAATTCATATTTGCAACATATTAAGCTATCTTTTTTATGCGGCACCTACTATGAAGGCAGAACTGACTGGCTTAGCAGGACCAAAATTAGTATTTCATTTATAAAAATCATTATAGTACACTGCTATTGTATATAATGAAGATTATACTACTTTTGTATTTGATCAAGATTGTACGTACAAGTATTTTATATTTGTATTGATTTGTAGCAATTCAATACGAAATAAATTCGGTAATACGAGATCTCATTAGAATTCCATGCCTTAATGAATGGTAAAATGTCCGTGACATTGTTTGTGGAGGAAAGGAGAGTCAATGGTGAAATGGGTAGTTTGGTGAAATCCTAAGGTAGAAGACCAATATGGCATTGGAATGAAAAATACTCGTAAGTTGAAAAAATGGTGCGAGAAAGAGAGACAGGTCGGCGAAGAATGAGGAATTCCTAGCCCTATGAAGGCTACGAATTAGTTAACCAAATAATTTATGATTTCCTAGCAGTAAACAAACTTCCATTACGTTACCTTCTGCTATCTTATCATTATCAAGAATTATGCGTCACATATCTAACTCTCCGCTGGAGAACAAATCACTTGTACCTAATCTCTATTTAGGTGACTTTTATAAGTTCTACTACAAAACTGTTCAAGACTCCGAAACGAGCTCGTGGAAATAGGTTTTATGAGAACTTCGAATTACAAAGCGATTTGTAGGGATTTATCGTCACTTCTTCAACCGTAGCATCAAACAATTCAAAATTATACGAGAAAAACGTTATTTTCGGGCTAATCGACTACTTAGAATTCATTCTTGTCCCGCATTTCATATTCAATGCTGTTCTAATGCTCTTCTGTTGTTCTGGACGAACTGTTTCGCAAACACCGCAAATCATTTCCAAAGAATTAAAAATTATTGAGGATATGACTAAGTGTTCGCAAAAGAAGAAACTGGAAGACTTGTCCTTATTTGTAGTAGAAATGAAAAGTTTTTTTCGCTAAGAAAACTTTTAAGGAACTTTAAAAAAAAATAAGAAGTGCCAAACGTTGAAGAATTCACATCTTATCTGTTTCCCAGATCCGCCATCTCTCCGCCCTAACCTTAAAAAAGATATCTGCGTTCCGCCGCCTTTTATTTCCTCCCTCTCTTTTTTTGTTTATCTTCGCTCGTCACCCAAGGGTCCTGGAACCCTCCTCACTTCCCCGTATAAACTGCCTCTACCCACTTCCCGTTCGTTCTTTTGTACTCTGACAAAAATCCTACCATTCCTTCGCCCTCCCCTCTCTTCCTCCCGCAACGCACATAAAAAGCCAATCCCTTTTGTTTGACGATGAATCCGTTCCTCCAGAAGTCTTAAAATTGAAGGAAATTTATTCTCTGGAAAGGAAATTTATTCGAGTGGCCTTGGAAGTATTTGAGCCGATGAATTCAAATTACCGTTTTTAAAAGCTTTGTGTTATGGAACGTTATGGCCAGTGAATAATGTTAAAGAAGCCATGAATACAAGTCGATTCTAAGGTTTCCTCAAAGTTAAATCTTGAAATGGAAATTATATGATAGTGCTTACATTTTTGGTTTCGAGTGACGGAGGACTACTATGAGGGCATCTATGGCGAAAAAATGCTTCTATAAATAAACAAAGGAATCTATAATTGAGTAAATATACCCGAGTGTATACATACGAGTGTATATATATATATATATATATGGCTCTTCATTTTTTATTACATCCTTATTCCTGCTCAATACACTGGATGTAAATTATTATTAGAAGTACAGGAAGATGCGCGGGCGTGAAGCGTGACACTACCTCATGAAGGTTTAGGACGATCGAGAAAAATATTACATTAAGCACAATAAAGATAATCAACTAAACTAATTAAAAAACCATGTCGGCTGGTAAGGGAGTGCAGTCAGAGTTAATTCGCGTCCAAATGTAACTCAATTACGAGTAATGACATAATCTCCAACTGTCCACAAAATCCAAGCGACACTATTGTGATTGTTTAACAGATGTGGACCTTCATGCGTAAGAGCGAAGGAGCATTCAGGGGTAGTGTTTCATAATCCCCGTGGATGTGGGCACTGTTGCATTCAATTACTTGAAAAAAACCGACAGAATTTAAGCTAGCAAGGCCTAAGACTTGGATGCAGTTGCGAGGAATTACGGGGCAAGTAAGTGAGTCTAAAGACCCGAGAGTGAAGAACTACGACCATGTGCTCTGACCGGAGAAAAAAATCAACGACGCAATAAAATGAAGAAAAGAACGGAGTAGGGAAACACTTAAGCAAGGGGTTAAAGCATAAACGAACCACACCAAAGCAGGGCTACGACAGAAGGTAGATGGCGATAACGACGCTAGTCCGGGGTGAGTGTCGGAAACACAACAAAATTTAAAAATATCTTGAAAAGGTATACCACGAGGGCCAAGGCAAAGAACATAAAAAGGGAAGCGACTCGTGAAAGAGATTCGGTGAGGGAGCTGCGCGCGTGGTGTGGGTGAGAGAGAAGGAAAGGGAGAGGCCGGGGGGAGGGAGAGCGGGGGGGGGAAAGGAAGGGAGGGCACTTCAAACGCCATTACCTCTAAACAATGGGTCATTAAGGATGTGATGCCCCAACCCTGGCCTTTCAAGGTGGGGAAGGAGAATGAAAAAAGCGGGTAGTAGATAAGGGTCGAGGAATGAGCAGGGGATGGAGAGGAGATGAGGACTATCGTGGAGAAACGGTGTGAGTAGTGGCTCGGACGTACCGCGGAAGGTTCATATATAATTTAGGGGTTAGGGCGTACATAGGGGCGTAGTGCTAGGAGGAGGGACGTGGAGTGAAACGGGAACCTTTAGGGCTGTGCGTGTGTCCTCACGATTGCGTGCGCGTGAGGGAAGGAGGATAAGCGGGCGGACACTTAGGGAGACCGCCAATGCAAGGAGCGCATTTCTCACGTAATGTTTTTCCTGAGGGCTTTGATGAAAGGGCGGATACGCCGAGATTATTCGGTAAACAAAACCGTATTCCGATCCCATCTAAATAAAATTAAAATGACACCGGTTACATCGAGCGATGAATTAAGAGGTCTAAGCCGACTTGTGCCCGCTACGTGACGATAAAACGCATGTTACGGAAAATCTTGATTGTGGATAATCTCTTTATGAGCTATCCCAGTACTTGGTAGAGAAGGATATTTTCCTATTATTAAGTGGACACGCACGGATCAAGTAAATTCAAAGTGATTTTGAAATGAATAGGTAAAATCTTTTGACTAAATACGATTCTCATTCCTCAGGTGCAATATTCATCGGCATTTAATAAATACATATTTTCAATTTGGAAGGTAACACTAACGAACGGATCCTTGATAGAAAAGTTAAACGAACCTGGGTACGAAAGAAGTCGAGATATATAACAACAATTAATTATACTTCTAGCTACACACAGTACTAAGGTAAATGAGTGGATGGCAGCTTTGAAAATCGGAAAAAAGGCGATCAGAGTTAAGGGGAGTTAGGCTAAAATGGTGTTTCGTGAAAGAAATGACGAGAGACAAGGGAACTCAACGCACTTCGTGCGAAGCACTGAATGGGTGATTAACGGAGGGAGTCGTCGGAGGCTTTACCTCCTAACCTGAACACTCTTAAGCGATAATAATTTCCATTAATTCCTGAAATGTTCTAGACCTCTTGACATAATGATTACATATTCCTAGGCTTCAGCATTCGATTTTCAATCAACATTCTCATTCCCTTCTCTTCCAATATGCCAGAAGAACACCCTAAAAGCATGAGAGTGCATGAAAATATCGACGATGGCTCAACAACTCTATCGAAGAGCTTCGTGTAAGTTGAATTGACGGAGTGTGAATGCCTGGGGTCTTGAGAAGCACTCCGGCAGTGCGATCCCAGCTGATCATGTTCCCAGCGAGAATACGGGTCAACCGCAGTCAAGTCAAGCATACGGAAAACTCAAGTTTAGTTGTGACCCATAATAACAGGCACCACATATTAGAAATAAACCTATTAGCGTCATTTTTTATCTGAAAACATGGTTAATTCTCACTGAAATGTCTGTTTTGCTGAACAAGACCGATTGAATTTGTTCTTACCTGAACCAGTAGATAACATTAAATATCAAAATGCTGCTGCTTCTATCACTTGAGTGAAACATCTCTCAATGGCCGAATGTAGTTTTGCATTTTAGTGGATTTTACAGAATTAAAAGTGTATATCAATATAATTTCGGGCTTCATATTTCATGTAGGTCGTGCTTAGGGTAGCGCCTGGAAACATAATACTAACACGTGTCTTGCTCGTACATAAAAGTCACCGAAACTTAGGGTCATAAAACCTTTTCAAAATAATGTTACGGTCGTTCAAGTAGTACGCGCAAACTAAAAAATGTATCAGGTCACACACTATCTATCCCAGTTCCTGTGCTTTTCTGCAAGCAGTCGTACAAGAGGACGGGCAGAAATATTAACGGACTAAAATAAAACTGTCTTGTAGAAGTTCAAGAGGTTTCAGAGAAAATATTTCTACAATAATTATCCCTCGTCAGGATATAGTAAGGAAAAACTATGGCTGCCATAAAAGTTAACACAGGCACATTATTAGTAGAGTCAGATGAGGTTCAGAGGCGATGAAAAAAATGCAAACATTGGATATTCATGTAAAGATATTAGGTCGGCCAGTTAAATTATACAAAGCTAATGCGACGTAAACAAGGATAGCTCGAGGCCAGGAACACTAGTAAGCATTTATAATAAGAATAAAAAGCCATAAGGCAGCTGGAGTCCCCACAGAATTGGGGACAAAGAAAAGGAAGGTATTCCGTGAACTTATATACAATATTTATGAGGAAGTAATTTAGCCAGAAGATTTCCCCTCGTCAATTTTCATTTCGTTTCCAGAACAATGCAAATAAGCTGTATAAGGACCTTATCGTGTGCATGTGTGTACCGGATCTCTCCGGTGTTCAGGTCCCGGTCGAGGAAATATTTTTACTCTCGTGGTCTGCTTGATTCCGCCTTCCCCACCTCTCCTGTGTTCCTCCTTCATGTGTGTTCCTATTCCCTTTCTTTATATCTCTTTCTATGTGAATGAATATTTGTTCGCTGTATGGCGGGATTTCATGTTTGAATGTGTGTGTGTAAAAAAAAATATATATATATATATTATTTATATATATATATATATACACGCACACATATATAAAAATATTTATGTTTGTGGGTGTGGGGGGGGGTCGCGGTAGTCCAGGGAAAGAGCGTTGGAATACTGACCGGAGGGCCTGGGTTCGATTCCCGGGTGAGGCACTCTGAGCACCTGCAGCTAAACCCAATTGATGTGATTTTTTCGGGTACCAGATCTTCCGAGGATACCATAACCGGCAACAGGGAAAGGAACTAGCCCACTTACCCTGATGTGTGAATATTCGCACGCCGCCGGGGGCGAACTCTACAATCATCTACCGAACTGGGCGAACTCTACAATCATCTACCAAACCGAGCTTCGGGTTGATAACTGTTTATATACATACACATATGCTGAGGAAATGTTAAGGGTGTCATGTGAAGGACTTGAGCCGGGAATGAAAGTGAGCAGCGAGATGCTATAGTTAGGAAAGCAAACGATCAAGTGACAACGAATCAGACAGCCAAAGTTTTTTAATAGATTCTTAAACAAAAACAATTCAAGTGTAACGATATGAGAATTAACCGTAAGAAAACGAGATTCTCGAAAAGAGGAAAAGTTATACATGAAATTTGGAAGAAATAAATCAGAGCACGGGCAACACAGTTCATGTGGAATTGGGCAGTATTTTCGAGTAAATTTAGGGGAGGCATTAGGAGAAAAATTGCGTAAGGGAAAAGGGTATTTGCATTCAAAAATTGATGGCGGGTACAAAGAGTAACGATGTGAACAGAAGATTAGCAAGGCATGGAGATGAGTGCTTTATGAATGTTAGACCTGGCCTCTCAGGCAAGAGGATGCGTACGTATGTCGCAGGCTTTTGAGATGTATTTGCGTTGGAGGACGGAGAAAATCAGTTGGACAGAGAGGAAGACAAACGCTGAAGTTTTCAATAGGGTGGGCGAAGTGTAGAAGCTGTTACTGGGAGATATAAGAAAAAGTCAAAGAAAGTGGGAGCAGGGTGTTGGTGTAATGTCGAAGGGCGTGATGGAGGGGAGAACGATCGGTAGGCGAAGTCGAGGGAGGAAGAGAGTGAACTTTGTAGAGAGCATGAAGATAGGCGGAATAAACGAAGGTGTAAACAAAGACATGATAGAGAGAAATAAAAGAAAAAGTTTCCAAGACACTTATAAATGGAGCGTCTTTAGATACGGCGCAAAACTTATCTTTAAATGGGTATAATAGCCATCCATGATTGCGTCCCTCCTCCTTGATATGCTCTTTCTTTTGAAATACTTACAATCTACATCAGAGGATCGCTATTAATACTGTAACCATTCCAAAATTTTGCACTTATTCTACACCTCCGCCATTGAAAGCGACCGTGGATGTTTTTAATAACGAAGAATCAGCGAATTTAATGTATTTATCGCCATTCAGCATCCATTTCATTCTCCGAAAAGAATAGGCATCCTGTATTTATCAAAAATAACTATTTGTTTATTTACCATTGATTTCCTAGTAGATACACTAATACTTAACCAATGGCAGTGATATTATAAGTGATATTCTTTCGAACAATATTCATGTGATATTCCACGCAGTCCTCTGCAATTAGCACCGCATCATCAATATAATTTGAATACGTCATTATGTGTATCCCTTTCTTAATTTTGTAGGTTGTCATCCACGGTAAAATTAAATAGGAGGGAATCTACTCGCCGTATTCCTTTTTTAAACGGTACACCATTTGTTTTTGCAGTAATTGTTTCGTCGGTGTAAATGTCACTTTTGACACTGGTGAGTTTGGCTCAGCCGTTTCTGTCAATAATTCGTGGGGAAGAGACCTCATGTATTGTAGATTCACTATATCAAAAGCCAATGTAAAATCAGCAAAACCCAAGTAGGCTGGCTTATTAAATTCTAAATATTTCTCTATGATCAGTTTCAGCATCAGAATACCACATCTAGAAAAGCCCTTTCTCTTGAAAACCCGCTGTTCCTCTAAAAAAATGAAACGTATAGTTAATTGACTAATTTGATAATATATTTTTGTTTTAACAACAAGTTAATTAAGGATTTTCCTCTATAATTTCCCGTGGTTTTCTTATCTCATTCTTTAAAGACTGGTGTTAAGAGTCCATTTTTCCGTTCTTTTGGCATGGTTCCTGTTTCTATACTCATATTAAATACTATATATGATTTTAGGTACGTTTTCAGTCCCACAACATCTTATTATACGAGTTCATCATATTCCCCATCTGCTCCTGGAGACTCTATTTCGATGCCTTTTCTGCTCCTCCGTTTGCTCTACATGCACCTCTCATACCTAGATATGTTTGCGTATGTGTTACTTAATCCTGCTCGTTATATAGGTCCTTGATGTCGTCTGTCAATTGTTTTATGTCGATAGCTTCGATTTCGACGAGTTCCTTTCGTTGTTCGCTCGAAGAGTTACTCACTTTCTTTGATTTCGAATTACCCATTATACATTTGTTTCTCAAGGTCATAGAAGTCATGTTCTAGTTGTTTTCGTACGGCTTTACCATTGACATTCTTTCACTTCCCTAATATTGGCATTAACACAGTTTCTTACTCGTTTTAATCCTTCCCATTGTTCAAAGGATCGACATGAAATGAATTCTTTGCAGGATGCTCTTTCTTCTCCGGCGAGTTGCTCCACTTGATTATTGATTTCGGGAGTATGTTCGCCCATTGGGTGCACTTTTGGGCGTAATTATAGATTCACTTGCAGTCATTGAAACACTTATCATTGACGCAATGAGAAATGTGCCACGCATTTAAAGAAAACGCATTCCGTCGAAATGATCCCATTCGCCCGCGCCTCTCTTCCACGACCCGCGGCTCCTACCTGGCCATTTCGACGGACTGTCAAATCCCTCGCCCCGCGAATGGCGCGCCGGCATCACACCCCCGGCCCTCAATTATCCCGCGAGAGAGGAGCGGGGAACGAATCTGATTATGGGGAGGGAGGATGGGAACGGTGATGATCGCCTGCGGAGAGATACTAACGAAGATAGCGGAGTTTACATAGGGTGATTGTTAGCGCCCGGAGAGTGGGGGGAAGACTGGGGGGACTGGGGGGCGGTTATGGTGGCTGGGCATTGGGAAGAAAGGGAAGCAAGGGTGATTCATGAAAGGTTTCAGGACGGTGGGGCGATCGGGAAGAGACGGAAAGCCAAGAAAATTATCCCGTTTTATGTGTTCGGAAATGCTATCACTTTGCTACTTCACAATATTTTAGCTTCTCTAGGTTTTACGTGTTTTACCTAACGTGTACCTACCTTTGAAAGAATGTACTTCCTAACCCGAGACTGATCTACATCTACATCTACATAAGTACCCTGCGAACCACCAAAAAGGTGTGTGGCAGGGGGTGTAGCACCATGAGGGAAGGGTAAGGGTTGAGGGGGTTGGGAGTTAGGTGAGGAAAGGTGGGGGGAACCTGTAGGAAAAAAAATATATATATACATATATATATGTATATATACACACATACATATACATACATACATACACACATGTATACACATCCTCGCGAAGTCCCTAACCTGTACGTTAATACTTATTGTAATGAACTAAGTCCTGGGGAATTTCGACTACGAGCATTCTGTTCCCTTATCGTTCTTGGAAAAAATGACATTTTAAACCTGTCAGTCTTGCAGTCTATTTCTCTAGTCTTATATTCGTGATCCCTTCGACCGTAATACGTTGGGGTTCGTATTATATCCTTGATGTCATCGGAAAAGGGCCCATCTTTAAATGTTTTTAATAAGTTCAATCTATATTGGAAACGCCGCTGTGTAAGAGAATCCCAACCTAAACTGTCTAACAAAGTGGATACGCTGCTGAGTTGGTCATAACAATGTTTGACAAATCTAGCCCCCCTCCGCTGAACTCGATCTAATTCCGAAACCAAATTTATGTTGTGAGGATCCCATATACTGGCAGCATACTCTAGGTGGGGCCTGACCAAGGCAAGGAAACATCGTTCTTTCACCTTTTCGTCGCATTTACCTAGCACTCTTTTCACAAATCCCAATTTTTTATTAGCACGACCGCATATTTCTCGTATGTGTTTTCCCCAGGACAGATCGTGAGTAATTGTTACACCCAAGTATTTAAAGGAATCTACCCTCGCGATTTTGGTTTGTTTCACTTTGTAACTATAAGGGAGGGAATTACTCTTTTCCCAAAAATGTATTACTACGCATTTTTTAAAATTCAATTCCAATTGCCATGTATCGCACCAATTTTGAATTGCATCTAGGTCGTTGGCTAACACGACTCTGTCTTCGTGACTTCGGATGTCCCCATAAATTACTGCATCATCGGCGAAAAGACGGAGCTTGCTATTAACTACGGTACTGAGGTCATTTATGTAAATAAGGAAAAGGAGGGGGCCTATGACACTTCCTTGTGGTACCCCCGACGTGACCTTGACAGTATCGGATGATACACCGTCCAGGACGACTGTTTGGACACGATCACTTAAAAATTGTTTAATCCAGTTAATAATACTTTCGTGTATTCCATAGGTTTCCAATTTCGCCAGTAATTTGCAATGAGGGACTTTATCGAAAGCTTTCTTAAAATCTAGGAATATCGCATCAACTGGAATATTACTTTCACCGGAGTTTAATACATCATGTACAAAAAGTGCGAGTTGAGTTTCGCAGGATCTACCCTTACGGAAGCCGTGTTGGTTATTAATTAATAAATCTTGGCTATCGAGGTGCCTCATCATGGAACTAACAATGATGTGTTCAAGAATCTTACAGGAAATGGAAGTCAGCGATATTGGCCTATAATTACTGGGGTCCTCCCTGTCTCCGTTTTTAAATATGGGTGTTACCGAAGCTACCTTCCAGCCGTTTGGCACGCTTTCTTCTGCTAATGATTTCTTAAATATTATATCTAGATATGGGGCAATTTCAGCCGACAGTTCTTTATACACACGTGCCGGTATCTCATCAGGTCCCGGAGATTTGTTGGGGTCTATGTTTTTAAGGAGTAATTCTATTCCGCGGGTGGAAATATTGATTGCTTCCATTGAATGCTGAAATATTTTCGGAAGGTTCTCGGGTGTATTTTGTGAGGATATGTTGAAAACACTCTGGAAAAATGAGTTTAATATGTTGGCTTTATCTAAACTACTCGTTACTTTATCCCCATTTTCGTTATTCAATGAGTTTACGGTGGACTTGTTTCCCTGCACTTCCCTGACGTAGGACCAAAACATCTTTGGGTTATCGTTCAAATGTTCGCCTAATTTTTTCCTTTTGAATTCCGCTAGCGCCTTCCGGAAAGCCTTCTTGGCAGTGGACCTAGATGCTTTGTAGTTCTGTATGGTTTCGTTGATTTTATCAGGGGAGGAATCTTTAACTGCATTTTTCATTCTGGCATGGCACACCCTTTGCCGCCTAAGAGATTTCCGTACTTCAGAGTTGTACCATCGGGGTTCCTTATTCTCTTTTATATATTTACTAGGTATGAACCTCTGTATTGCTGAACGTGTTATCCTAAGAAAATTATTCCAAGTATCCTCGACACTACTAGTTTTGCTTAATTCGTCAAATATAAAAAAAGAACTTTTTAATTCACATTTTAAGCCATCATAGTTCGCTTTATTGAACAAATACACCTTTCTCTTAGGTTTGTTGACTTTATCTACACTTAGAGAAAATTTAGCGTTTACAGCCCTGTGATCACTGATTCCGTCAACAACTTCTATATTTAAGACCTTTTCGGGTATATTTGTGGCTAACAGATCAAGAATGTTCTTTCCCCTTGTTGGTGAAGTGACTAATTGATGTAGGGAATTCGAGGTGAACGCGAATAAGAGGGACTCGCATAGATCCTTGTCTTTACCTCCATTTATAAAATTGTACGAATCCCAATCTATTGTGGGAATATTAAAATCACCTCCGATAATTAGGCTATGCTCACTGTTGTGGGATGTAAAGCGTTGTATCTGTTTTTCTAGGTCTGGTATTGAGTTAATGCTAACGTGGGGTGGTCTATAATACGCACAGATATATATTCTTTTCGATCTGGGTGTTTTCACTGATCCTTCAGAATTAAAAGGAAAACTAACTGACGGTGTACCCTGTTGATTCTTTCACTTAAAATTAGTTAGAAACCGATGATAAAAACGAATTCGGGTAATGAAGTCGTGGGTATTGTTCACACCGTAATAACTATCAGGTGCTTAAATCAGTCAGGCGCGTAAGTCAGGGCAAACCTTAAGGCGCTTAAAATTCACGAGAGAAGGAAGGGTAAGGGTGGTCTTATGCCAACCGCAGTTTCCCAGTTTGTTTCTGGAAGGCAGAAACTCCTTCATAAGGCGAGCTCAGCTCAGCCAGGTGAATCACCCGGATACGAACACGAGACCGCCAGTGAGGAAGCCAAAAGACCAACCAACTAGAAAAGGATATGTTTCTCCTATTCAATCAAAAGGTATGTTGACCCTCGAAACAATTTCAATTACCACCGGTCCCGATGGGGCCCTCGCCTACCAACCCTAAGGCCGCGGGTTCAATGCCGACCTAGATGGGTTTTCCTTCACTTGGAGCTTGGGGGTTCGTAATTGTATTTAATGTTATCTCATCGTTAAAAGTCCGATACAAATGCATAAAAGTGCTTTTTTATATTAGTACTAAATACTATATTTAAATAAATGCGATGAAAAAACCGTCCTAAAGAGAGAAAGAAAAGCATTAAAATTATCATTCCCACGGAAGCCCTTGCTGGTTGGACGTATAATAAACATAAGAATAGCAAAGTGCAAATCGGACAGGTTTATTGAAGGGGTATTATTTCGGGACCTAGAAGGATAAATGTGTCATCGAAGTTCTACAAGAGATTACTTATTAAATTGTGTAACCTCGTGAATGGCTATTTCTGTACGTATCTCTTAATTCATTACAACTATCACGATCAGTCTCAATCGAATACATTGATTAGATGTTAATGTAGCGTGAAATCTAATGTGGTTTATTAAATATCTTTACGGTGCGAATTACTTTAATCACTTTATTAATAATATTTATTGTTTTCTGATTGTACACTAATGTATTAGGTGACTATTGAATGTTTGATGTGAAATCCATTCATTGCCATTGACCCTGGATTTCCAGGTAGCATGTACATGTTCATGCGGCGACACATTATTCCGAGGAGGGTGATGTGGAATATTTTGGCCATGAATAGGCAAATGGCGGAAGGGAAAGAGGGTGGTGAGATGGGCTGTGGGCAGCGGAAGGATGGCGGGAGTTGAGGACCGCTGAGGGAGGGAGGTGTTGAGTCGGGCAAATGCGTGTGGGATGCGTGGGAAAGGGAAGGCGGGCGCGGGGCAGAGGCAGGGATGGAGATGGCCGGAGAAAGAAAGAGCGGAGGATATACACTGGGGGACTATTCAAATGAAATTGTGGGAGATAGCGAGCGGAGGTCTTAATGCGTGAAACGGAAAATGAATTAACCGAACGGTTATGATTACTACCCCGTCATTTATTTCCCTTCCTTTCCTCCCATTTCGGAGGCCACTTCGTCCGTGCTAGCGGAACGAACGCTCTCGACCGCGCTCTCCGCTTTTCCTTAAAGACGTCCCCCTTAAGAAGTCCGCAGAAGAAATGAGAATAGATGGCGAGAGGTGATATATTTCGCCAAGTTCCTGACGTCATTAACGCAGGAATATTTTCAGCCTTTGAGAATGTACAGGATGGTCTCATCAAAAATGTTGAAGTAACCTAATCAAGCCATTTCAATTGCCACGTAAAAGTAAAGATTTTTTAAAACATTTCTTTAATCGCAACGTTAATGCATGCTACGTTTCGTAATTAATCGTAAATATTACATCTAAGAAAATTAAAATGATAGCATCTCCCTTAGCCATCGTTTGGTTGTTTAAGACAAGTTCAAGATGCTGATGAATATGAAATCATTGAAAGTGGACCGCTTTTTACATGAACATTACACGACGATTATTAATAAAGAAAAGTCATGGGAAATAAAAAATTCGTATTGACTGTTCCGTAAAGTTTTTATTTTCGAGCTAATTGGTATACTGTATTTATTAAATGTTATGGCTTAATCATCAAAACTCATCTCGTGACTCGCAAAGCAGTACATTCTTGCAATAATGCGCCCAGTCAAGATTTTTGAAAAACACTGATAAACAGATACGGATTCACATGTTTAAATTGTTTTATGCTATACAGAGTATAAAAATTATTTAACATGTCCGATGAAAAGCTATGTATTTATTATAACTTGGTTTTATTACTTAGATCGAAAACATCCACTGTTATAATTTTTTTTAGCATTCCCACTAGTTAATTTATCTTACATTAATATCACGGCTACTTCAAAAGTATTTCATAATTATACTAACTGAATGTAGTGTGATTAAATACTATACTCGTACTAGAATACTCGTAAACGGTTAAGCTATTGAGCATAAACATTTTTGATTGATAGCACAATGTGGTCTGAAAGTAAAACCATATAAAAAATTCACACTACACGTTCCCATTCTATAACCATGTGATACTCATTATGTATTACTGCTGATAACTACCACGCGGTCGTTTCAAGACCAACCTTAAAAGGTTATAGAAGGGATTTAGTTCCTGGGATTTAGCTTACTTAACCGTATGGAATACCACGACTTCTGGTAAGGATAAAAATTCGCAGTATATCAGAAATTTTCTTATTAATTCAGGAACCGTGATCAGATCTCTCCTGACATGACTCACCCACAAAAAATTGCAATATCCGAAGTGCATCTTCGTGAGCAATCACGCTTCGACCTAGTTAATTGTCAAGTGTCCCCGTTGGGGAAAATCTCACTCTCATTTGACTCAACGGGTCACAGCCTCAACGTCCGTCAAGAGTGCGCAGTGTAATTATCTTCACGCCTTTCACTCCAAAAAATAAAATAATAAACTGTGAACGAATTACTTTTATTTAAAAAATAAATTATAAAATGAATGAATAGGAAAGGAAATCGGACCCCAATCGATCTGGCTACTCTGAACCAATTTCATTTTAACTAAAGTACATTATATGTGACTCCACTCAACCATTAACCAATAATGGCCGAGTAGCTTTCAGCTAAACCTCTTCTGTTCGATGGGAAATCACGGTTGATAACGTGGCTCAGGGTGGGAAATCAAGACGAGGGGGTGGATAAAAACGGAGAGGGAGTTATGGAGAGGAGAACGAAGGAGAGAGAGATGAGGATATACAAGATAGGAGACCCCACTGCCACAAATGGGAAAACACAGAAATGAGTTGTTTGATTAAAGCGGAGTTTCGGTTAAGAGGAGGACTTTGAAGGTTGAGGAACTCTGCGAAGGGAGGGCGCATGTGAACCCGTGTGTGCGCGAGGGGGGGGCCGGGCGAAAGAGGTGGAGAGGGACAATTATTTTTTCTCCCCCAGCCCACCCGCCAATTATCCATTGTTCCCGAGAGACTTCCAATTCTCCTGGGAGACCGGATGGAAAGGCGCGGTGGACTAGTGCAGGAAAATGACGAGAGAAGGAAAGAGGGTGAGGGGGGGTGGAAGATGATGGGGCTCCGTGGAAAGAAGAAGGATGTATTTGCTATAAAACCCCCAGACGTGCTCCCACCAATACTCGCCCCCCATTCCCTCCCCCCCGGCTGCATTTATTCCTTTGATATCGCCAAGGGGGAGAGGGGATCACTCCGCACGCCCACGTGCACCCACTTCCCTCGCACCCACCGCCATCATCCTTCCAGAACGACACGGAGACTTGTCGGGGGGCGAGGGTCGAGCGGGATAGGAAATCGCTCTTCTTCCATTTCCAACCCCCCCCCCCCGTCCCCTCCCAGAGGACGCAGACGGAAATAAGTTCCTCTCTCTCCCTCCACATATTTACGAAACTTCCGAACCCACCTACCGCGACCCAACAATGGTCGATTTTCGGGCACGCGGGGACGAAGAAGTTGGAAGGGGGAGAGGTCAGCGGAGGTAGAAAGAGAGAGAGGGAAAGAGAGAGAGAGATAGGAAGAGGGGTGGGCGTGGGGAGGAGGGAAGAAGCGACGCGGAAGGAAGGGAAGGGTTCGGAGACGGCGCAGGGGTGGGCAAGGAGAGAGAGAGACGGGGCGATACCCGTGAGAGGAGAGCATGGCCCCTGCGAAAGATGGGAAAATTGAGAGAAGATGGATGTCGGGAGGGCGGGGAAAAGAATATGCAGAAAGGACTCAAATACTATACGCTTATACGTACGCTTCTCTAACTAATATGTAACAAGTTTATGCACCAAATAATTGTATTGCATGTGTTCCGAGCAACTTCATCAGTTGTGGGGAGTAACTTCCATCACGAAGAAAAAGTTGGTTGGTACCACCGAAATATCTGGAAAGCGAGTACCTTTTCTGCTTGTGTGTGCAGCGTAAACGTATGAAAGATGACCCAAATCTTCTAAAAATGGTCATAATTGGAGGTGAGTTATGGTCTACGCCTATGACCCCGTAATAAAGGCCCAGCCATCCCAACACTCAATTTATGAACGAGGTATATAAATATAGTATATAACACTTGTGTGAAAGTCTCACGGACGTGATTAATAATGTAAATGGAATTAGCACTACTAGACAAAGACGAAAATACGGAAACTCACAAACAAAGGAAACTCATTAGGTATCGAATTTTCGATGGTCTAAACCACCTTTCTCAAGAAGAGGAGTTCTGTCCTTCCTTTTACTATTCCATTTACCTATTATGTGTACACATAGATATATCTATGATATATTTGTTTTTTATGACATATATATATATATATATATATATATATATATATATATATATATATATATATCAGCGGGTCGCGGTGGTCTAGTGGGTAGAGCGTTGGACTACTGACCGGAGGGTCCCGGGTTCGATTCCCGGGCAAGGCACTCCGGGCCCCTGCAGCTCCACCCAAGCTGGAAACCATAACCGGCACAGGGAAAGGAACTGGCCCCCCTACCCTGATGTGTGAATATTCACACGCCGTCGGGCTTGGTACATGGGTGAGCTCTACCATCACCTACTAAACCGACCTTCGGGTTGATTACTGTGTTCAGGGTTTATATGATGTATTTATGTACGAGGTATATAATATATTATATAAGTATATATATATATATATATCCCTGCCATGGACTACAACCTTGTCGTGGTGGAAGGGCTTGTGTGTTCCGATGACCCCTAGAGCTGTGCTGGCGGGAGTAATAATAATTACTCCTGGAAGCGTCACCCATGATAGGTCGAAGGTTAGGAGCCAGACGAAAGGTAGTCCACGCAGCGTCTGTTCCTCAGTGAGGCGGCTGCAATGGCGTCTGACCCCAGTGGGGCGGCCATTAAGTGATGGTGTCACATTAAAAACACTATTGAGGAAGGCAACGGGAAACCACCTCAATTATGATTCCCAAGAATATAATGATGGGCAATATAGATAATATGAGTCCTGGCAACTACGGGACTCGGCCCAAGAGGCCGAGTGTCGTGCCCGGCAGCGGGAGAGGCAAGGCTTCCGCGGTCGTCATCCCACGAAACCCTTGCAGGGAAGAAATAACTTCAGCAGGACAGAAGACTCAGAAGAAGGCGAAAGTAGTTAGAATAGGAACCTGGAACGTAGGGACAATGTTGAGGAGAGGCAAATTAGGAAATAAGTATTAAGCGAGAGATGGAAAGAGGTAACATAGATGTTTTAGGCCTCTGCGAGGTGAGATGGAAGGATAGCGGGGATTACTGGAGTGACAATTATAGAGTAATATACAGCGGCGGGGACGAGAGCCAACGAGGGGTTGCCGTAATTTTAAATAAAGGGGTAGAAAGAAGCGTAGTCAACATAGAGCAAGCGACAGATAGAACTTTACTTGTAGAGATTAAAGCAGAGCCGACGAACTTGGTCATTGTTCAGGTATACATGCCACCAGGCAACCACAAGGAGGAAGAAGTCGATAGGATGTATGATGAGTTAGAGGATACCATTGCGAGTGTTCCTGCAGGGAAACATTTGATAGTGATGGGGGATTGGAATGCGACGGTAGGCGAAGGAAGAGATGGTGGTGAGGTGGGGGACTATGGGTTAGGCACGAGGAATGAACGCGGGGAGAAAGCAATTGAATTCTGCAGGAGACAGGGGTTAGTCATCACTAACACATGGTTTAGACACCACAAAAGGCGTAGGTATACATGGAAAATGCCAGGTGACTCAGAAAGGTATCAGTTAGATTATATTATGGTTAGGCACAGGTTTAGGAACAGTGTGATAAATTCGCACAGTTTCCCAGGAGCGGATGCGGACTCTGACCACAATTTAGTTGTTATGAAATGTAACGTCCGTTTCAAGAAGATAAGGCAAGGGCGGCGGGTTAGGAAATGGAATTTAGAAGCAGTAAATGGATTAACGAGGAAGGAGTATCAGCAGGCTGTAGAGAAAATGTTGGATGACGGTAAAGAACTGAGTACTATCGAAGAAAAATGGGAATGTATCAAGAAAGGGATATTGGAAGCCGCTAAAGACACTATAGGAACCGTTAACGGGAAAAGGATAAGGAAACCATGGGTAACGGATGAGATGATTGCAAAGATGGATGAGAGAAGAAGATGGAAAAATGTAAGCACAGAGTTAGGCAGAATGAAGTACAAAGAGTTAAACAATAAATTGAGAAGGGCCACAAATAAAGGAAGAATGGTGGAAAACGCAATGCGAGGATATGGAAAGTTTACAGAAGAAGGGTGAAATTGGTGCTCTATACAGCAAGGTTAAGTTATTATCGGGAAGTAAGAAGGCAAGATCTGTGCTAACAGTTAAAGATAAATGGGGTAAGATAATAGTTGAACCAGGAAAAATCCAAGAGAGATGGAAGGAATATATAGAAACACTGTATGGTAAAGAACTTAGGCCGACAAGGTTAGACATAGAAAAGGAACATGACGTAGAAGAAGATAGCTTAGGTCCAGGAATGCTCGACGATGAAATAGAAAGGGCATTAAAGGAGATAAAAGCAAATAAGGCCGTGGGGGTGGACAACATACCTGTAGAAATGTTGAAATGGTTAGGGAAAGGTGGGAAGAAGGTCATATATGGACTGATTCGTAGTATCTATGAGGAAGGAATCTGGCCGGAAGATTTGGTGAGATCGGTGTAAGTTCCTATTCCAAAAAAGGCAAAGGCTTCGTCATGTGAGGATTACAGAACAATAAGTTTGATATCCCACGCAGCTAAAGTTATTCTCAGGATCATCAACAAAAGGATAGAGAGTAAGGCAAACGATTACTTAGGGGATGATCAGTTAGGGTTCAGGAAAGGAAGAGGTACGCGTGATGCCATTGCAGTAATGAGATCACTAGTCGAGAGGAATATAGAATACAATCAGGACGTTTTTGCCTGTTTTGTAGATTTCGAAAAAGCGTTTGATAGAGTGAATTGGGAAAAATTAATGCGTGTATTGCAGAAAATAGGAATGGATTGGAGGTACAGGAGACTGATCCGCAACCTGTACAAGTCTCAGACTGCTCAGGTGCGAGTGGGGAACGGAGAGTCCGGATGGGCAGTGTTAGGATGAGGTGTACGGCAGGGTTGCCCATTGTCACCGGTACTGTTCAACGTATATGTAGAGGAAATGATTAAAGAGGCATGGGAAGAACTGGAGGTAGGAATGAAAGTCGGAGGGGAATTCGTAAAATCGGTTAGGTTTGCTGATGACCAAGCATTAGTTGCTCAGTCAGCCAAGGGGTTGCAAGCATTGTTGAGTGAATTGGAGGTTCAGTTCGATAAATATGGGATGAGAATCAATATTAATAAAACAAAGGTTATGCGATTTTCCAGAAAGAAAAAGGCTAAGCTAAATATTAAAATAGGCGGGGAAAAAATAGAGCAGGTAGAACAGTTTACATATCTCGGAAGTGTTTTGGACCAACACGGTCAAAGTGGTATGGACGTAAGGAGAAGAATTGCGCTAGGCAAGGAGGCTTTCTCAAGGAGGAGGGAGTTGATGACGGGGACGTTGAGTAGGGATGTTAAGACAAGACTCGTAAAAACTCTGATATGGAGCGTAGCTATGTACGGCGCGGAAACGTGGTCGCTGAAGCAGGAGGATAGACGTAGATTGGAGGCTTTTGAAATGTGGGTGTGGAGAAGAATGGAGAAGGTGAAATGGACCGAAAGGAAAACAAATGAGGAAGTACTAGAAATGGTGGGGGAGGAGAGGGGTTTGTTGAGAGAAATCCTATGGAGGCAGGAAAAATGGATGAAAGGCGTATTGAGCGGTAGTGGAATGTTGAAGAAGTTAATAGAGGGGAGAATGTTGGGCAAGCGAGGTAAGGGCAGGAACAGGATAGGGATGTTGGACGGGATGAAGGGAGGAAAGAAGTACACCGAGATGAAGAGGGACCTGATATAGATTAGTTTGCTAGGTGGGGAGTCACAAAATGTTTATTTGATAGTTGTGTCCATCCAAAAACCTACCTTAACCGGTAGATTACCTAATAATAATAATAATAATATATATATATATATATATATATATATATATATATATATATATATATATATATATATATTGAAAATAATGAATTGCTGAGATAGACGTACGTGTATAGTATTAATTTCGGCCGTTTCCCGTCTTCGAACTCTCTTTGCTCTTCTATTTTCAAGGAGCAGTTCCAGGAGGCGTCTGTCTTGAAGGTAACCGACGTGCATTTTCACCCGTGACGCCCGAGGAACTTCGCGGCGGTGAGAATTGATAAAATCCCGGGCAAACACCAAGAAATAATTACATGGAAATGAAGATTAATAACATGTGTGCTAGGATTAATTCATCATCGAAAGTGAGGAAGAGGGATTCCCCAGACGAAAGGAAAGATAAGGAAAAGTGTATACACTCCCGGAATTCATAACACTAATTTGCCCACGAAAACTATGGGCGCAATTTAAACGCTTTGCGCGGAAAATATGACAAATGATAGCCTAGAAAACCTAAGAATAGGAACCTAAGTTTTTTCTTGAGCAATGCGTGTGTGTTTTTTTTTGTTTAGGGACAATGCTCGCATTTACGCAAAACAAATGCGTGGTAATAAATATCCGGCGAAGGGAATCTGCGCATGGGAAAACATGAAGCGGGCCATTCGGAAGGAAAATTACTCCCTGGTTTGGCATGATACAGATCAACTTTGTTACCTAGGGGAACGTGTTAATAGCTTAAAAATTAAAGTGGATACCCATTACGAGCCGTCCTTGATGCCATTTGTAATGATTATAAGGATCAGTAATTCAAACTTAGAAAGCGCGAAAAAATATCAGACACCCCCCTCTCACAAATTTTGAATGTTTTTAATTAGACAGACCGGAACTCACTTCAAAGTAATTCAGTTGCTAGCCAGTAAAGAAAAATAACACAAATCCTACGCAGAAGATCATAGATTCAAGAAACAATACCCAATTTATAGGCAATTATGCATGACAAATTTGGAAATGGTAGCCTCTAATAAAATAAAAACATTCTATTATTCATGTAAATGGAAGAGACCGTTAAGTTTTAAAAGCAAAGGTTCAAAGAATTTTTTGGCTCACCATTCGGAAAAAATTGTCACATACTACCGTCGTTCCATCATTAAAAAAACGGTTAAATACTTGAATCGTATTATTAGATAACAAAAAATCGTCTTATTAACACTTAATATAAAAAATTGCCGAATCATATAATAGTAAAAACTTTTATGATAATTCCATATATTCATGTGAAATTTTATGCGTGAATGTTCATTGAATATGTGTTACCACATGAACACTACAACTTGTAACAAATACCTTTAACAATAATAATTAATACAGCGACAGTTTTCATTTAAGAAAATTCACTGAACTGTTATTATCAGTTTATCTCTGTTTGATATTTAAACTGCATTCGACCAGCAGTTGTCATAGAAAAGTAATTAGACTGAAACATGCATACATTTTTCCTTAAAATGGTCATAGTTTAATTTGAAATTTACTCAAACATTTCGCGCTGAACCGCTGATAAAATGTAACTTCCGTACGGACTAACAATCCTGAAAATTCATCGAAAAATATGATAGAGATATTTGAACTCATCCCATCGAAAAGAAATAATGATACGTACATTATTCGGAGCTGTTCGTTCATAAGGAGTATGATTCCAGACCATGCGACCCACGGAGACCAACCTAAATTAGCCTTAATGGTGGATTTCCGTCCCTACCCTAAATATGTAATGGAAAAGGGCGAGCGACATCATTTTATGATTTACAGGGACAGAAACCCCCAATCTAGTATCGATTTTGAGACGTTCTGAAGGGAGGGAGAGAGAGAGAGAGGGAAGCAGATCGTGAGACGATCACGATTAAAGCGAAAATCATTACATCTGTCTTCGGCGGAAGGATTGGAGCACGACAGGGGGGGTTCGTGAACAGTATGAGAGATGACAGAGCATATCGGATTCACGAAAAACGTCCAAGTCTATATTAATAACTCGTTTTCTGTGCAACTCACGGAAAACGTGATTGCAGAAACTCCGTCTCGATTTGAAATCGGCAAAATCACGACGGCCGAGAAGCACGTTAATAAAGTCACAAAAGTGGCTACGTGAATAGAGTTACACTCAAAATAACTAAGAACTGCTGAGGTTTATGTGACGCTGGAATATCCATAAGAATGGGGAGCCCTAGTTTTGGTCCATTTCGATTGGGCTTACGTTTCTTCTCTTCTTCATTGCCAAGATACCGTTCGCTTTCCCCTTTCCCTCATTTTTGTCATATTTTGTACTTCCCTCCGACTACCTTTGGCTTCTTCTATTCGGCCGGTCACGCTCCCCGCCTTTCTGTAAGAATTAAATTGCAATAATCTAGGAGAGGGGTGCGTGATGCAATAAGGACGGAAAATGATGGAAAGATCAAGAAAAGTTGATACAATAAGTTCTCTGAATGACTCCCAAAAAGAATGGTTTTGGAATGTCCTTAAACTTGAAGTTGCTGGCCGATCCGATGTTGCGCAAGGTTGGAAATATCGAAATATCTTTGATCGTTCGCATCTCAATCACACCATATCTCAATTATATTATGTAATAATATTCCCGCATTCTTTGTGAGACACATTAACTGAAGAATACCATGCATGGTTAAGGTTCAAAAAAGTGATTTTTTGCGAAAATATATGCAATAATATTTGTCTTTACTTCGACAGTTAGGTAAAGTAAAACCAGAAGAGCAACTCGGCTAGGTAGCACGTTTTGTTTTGGCATCACCTTCAAATGAAATATGTACCTTTATGATTTTACTTTGGGTGGATTTATTTTAATTTTATCATCATGTATCTGCATCGTTTGTTCTGTAATATTTACTCGCTTTTTAACTTCTTTAGTTTTAATTTTTAGTTAAAAGTCCTCTGTGACCAAAATTGTTCTTCCAGGTCGTATGAATCTTCCCCTTATTTTTTACCAGCGCAACAGAGTGAAACAAAATTGAGACATTTGGTGTTCTCTATTCATGCGCCCATTTGTCAAAAATAAATTCCCATAGGCGCCCATTAGTTTCCATCGGGCATGTTTTAGGTGCAATTACTTTCATTTCAGATAAATGCGAGGTCACGCTGTTGACGAGAGAAGAAACTGTAACAGAAAACCATTTGAAAATGTTTTAACTATTACGAGACTACGTTAAATAGCTGAACTTTTCATACGATGGATTTTGTGCACTAAATAACCAGAAAGAGTGTTATTCGTGCATACGTGGCCACGTTCATTAGTGAAGCATCGTACTAAGGGGCTTAAACAAACCTCCCTGTACACCAAAAGTAAAATATACTGAAAAATCACCAATGATGAATAAATCAGAACTAGTTCATCTGAAATTTCAACTAAGAGACGCAGCATTTTTCTGAAAAATATGAGTGGATATAGTTAAAGCGTTCTGTTTTGCAACCCAAATGTGTATTCCTAAATTGACTCAAGACATGACAGCGCGAACTGAGAGAATACAAAATACACCAATTAAAAGCTAACAAAAATGATTATTTAAAATACGTATTAGTTATATTATATATAATATATTACAAGAAAAATGGATCAAGGAAGATGCCATTACATCTCATAATCGTGAATGAGTAATTTAAGCCCATAAACTTCATTGCAGTACCAAACAAAATTATTTTTACTGCTCCTAAACAGCGTTATTAGAGTCGAGCATGTCATTACATCAGTTATTTTCACTTGCTACTACTGAGATCACATCATGTATCTGTTAAATTGAAAGCATAAGTGACACCAGCATGATAAAAATGGGAGTGTTCCAACTCATCATTACTTTCTCACCTTACCATGCTTGTGCACCAACCACCGACGCATGTCAGCTCTCTTGTCAACTTTACAACTATCGATTCGCCGAATTGATTACAACTAAGTGAAGGAAGTGCTTGAAAATAAGGGAAACGTTCCAGTATACTAAGAATAGAGTAACTTGCAAAATAACTAAGAAGAGCGATTGATGTTGAAGTATATTTAGTATCTCGGAGTAACAAAATACCTCCTCTTATATCAGAATGGTTAGAGTTACTGGAGTAAAGGTATACAGTCCAAAATTATGGCTGCTTAAGCTAATAATTACCACGTTTTGACGTTTCTCTATAGAAAGATAATTACAACGGAGAGTAAAATGAGTTTAGGGAGTAAGTATATTTTTTAAAGGATGTTATCTCGCCGTTACAAAAACTGCACAATACCCAAGGGATTTCCTCTTGAACATTTTGCATTGACCTTAATTATAATCATCAATGAAAAACCGAAACATCCGTCCAGGTCTCATTTTCAATTACATTTCGTGATTCTATATATCGAAATCTGACCCGCATTCGCATTTTTATTTCAGGGGTATGAAGCGGAAAATACGACACAGACAGGGCCTGTCCCAATAAGTAAGTAAAGTGATTTTTCATGGCGAAGCGGACGACTCGAGTGGGACGATTTGTGGCGAGAAAAATGATGAGGAGTCTTGGGAAAGCTACACGGCCCGCGTCAGTTGTCTGCGGGCCGTAACAGTCTGCGGATCGCCGCTAGACTGAAGCCCCGTTCGAGGGTCGCGTCAAAAATTCATGATGACGATACCATGAAGCAATGATATGAGTTTAACTCGGAAAATGGGTTCTGAGACCATGCCCATGGTTAAGGATGCTAATGGACTTGGAGAAACGTCCCCAGTGATGATTTTCTGCATGCACAGGATATTCTGGGAGGGTAACGAGGGGGTTAACGATCAGGCCTAGACATCTATTGACAACACAGTGCGATGAAAATGTGCAAAAAGTGAGACATATGCTCAATTCTGATTGACCTCCAAGTGTCAGGATGTTAGCAGAGCGCAGTATTCAAAAATCCACAGCGCATTGCATTCTTACAGAAGTACTAGGCGTGGGGAAGGAGTGCCAAGATGGTCCCCAATGAAGTTCTATCGGAAGACTGCTTGCGTATCAATCTTGGACCTCTTGGACAACAGTGAAAGTGACCTGAATTTTTCAGAATAGATGGTTACTGGTGAAGAGATTGAATCTTTGAGTACGACCGAAGTACAACCCCTTTCAGTACCATTTTGGATCACTGGATTATGTCAAAGAGGCGCTGATGAGGGGCCTGAACGAGATTCCCGTCGACACCTACCAGGTGGCGTACCAGAAGCATGGCAGAGGCCCTGACTTTGGTGTTCTGAAGCAAAAGGCTGCTGTTTTGAGGAGTTTTAATAATTCATACTTTGATCTGCAATAAAGATTTCTCCCAATGCATTCTACTTATTTTTTGGGACAGAGCATATTTGCTTCGAGATCCAAAGAAATGACCAGGAGCGAGGATTCTTAGCTTTAATCATGCCTACGGTAACTCTTCTCTAAAATTCTTAAACTCATGTGGAGACTCTAATAACAAATACCGTGGAGAATTCACATTTCATTTTGAGTTTTCATTCAAGCCCACCTCTACGAAAATATACTCCAACTACAAAAATGAAATAAATATTAGCGTAAACCGCATGTTTCAGGAATTATTTTAAAGTGACAAGGAATATTTGTTACAAGGAAAACCTCTGCTATATAAGGAGGTTGTAGTCATAAAAGCAGCTGGAGTCATCGCTACGGCGTCCAACGTAATCCTAACTAACGTATTATTTTATGAAAAATGTTTTTTCCAAAGTAGCAGATATCTGAGATGGAAGCTAACAAAATGATGTATGCCTCCTAAGGATTTCTTTCATTGCTCACCTGGTCTACGGTGAACTTATTATATGAGGTCCTTACGTCCGTAAAAGGTCATAGATTCTTGAGAGGATATTAATTCTGAGTTGGATCCTCCTCTTCGTAATTTTCCAGCCCTCCCATTCGAAACTCGGAACACAGAGGCACGTCCACACCTCCACGTGGGCAGCGGAATGAATTATAATAATATCCGGGGAAACAAAAAAGGGAAGGAAGAGATATCCGGTGTTAGGTGCCACATGGGAAGGATTAAAGCAGCTCGAATCGTTCTCGTGAAAGTGATGACCGCACTCAATTTCTCGTGCCCAGCTCATTCAGGACAATCAACAGAGCATGTCGCATTAATAACACAGGTAGGATATTGCGAAATTACTTTACATTCTGATCACAGGTAGAAGGCTCAATGTGGCTTTCCAATCTTGAAACTAGTCACCGTCACTACGCAACACCGTCAACTGAAAGTCGGAAATAATGGTCGACTCCTATCATCCACAGGAAATAATTCAGCCAATGAAATAAGGGGTGTAACTCCTATCAGCCATTAAAATATTTGCTGATGGCACAACATATTACATACCTTCAAACATATTTTGTAATATATATGTATATACATGTACATAATATTTTATTGCGGGTCGCGGTGGTCTAGCGGGTAGAGCGTTGGACTGCTGACCGGAGGGTCCCGGGCAAGGCACTTTGGGCACCTGCAGCTCCAGGGGGGTCAGAGTCTTCAGGTCAGACTCTGACCTGAAGAAGGCCTGGAGTAGGCCGAAGGCTTAAATCATCTACAGTGTGAGTGTCCTTTTACGTGTTATCTGTTTTATTCTGTGTTCTATTGTGCCGTCCAAAAGTTATATTGCTCTCGTGAGTACTTCCGCATCATATATATATATATATATATATATATATATATATATTATGTATCAAACATAGAAATAGGTATAAGGAAAGGGGATAGGAAAACACATAAAAGGCGAACACAGGACATGTGGGGAAGGCGGTTTTTGAGCAGATCACGAAAGTAAAAATGTTTCCTTGACCGGGATTTGAACACCGGATCTTCCACTTGCCGGGCGGATGTGCTACCATTACACCACCGAGGAAATTTAATTTACCTTTAGATCTGCGATGTTTTTAAGACGCCCAAGTGCTCCGAATCATTTGCCAAAGGAAGGCTTTTAGAGAGCTGTTCCACCCACCAAAGGAGAAATAGACAATACACACAAGAAGAGGGGACAGTTGGTTAGAAAGCATATAGTATCATATAGAATAGGAACAGTACGTTTCGTGGCACGCATAGCCAGAAGAAGAGATGAGCCACATTGGCCAGATACACATTCAAATACGAAGTCCCGCCATATGGCGCACAAATATTCATTCAAACATAGAAATAGGTATAAGGAAAGGGGATATATATATATATATATATATATATATAGATGATGCGGAAGTACTATATATATATATATATATATATATATATTAGAGTTCTGTCCTTCTCTTACTTGAGAAAGGTGGCGTGGACCACCGAAAATTCTAAACCTAGTGAGTTTCTTTTCTTTTTTTGTGTGTTTCTGTGTTTTTGTCTTTCTCCACTCGTGCTATTCATATACATAATATATCTAGCTTCAAAATAATTGTAGTGGATGTGAATCCGAGACATAAACTGTAATTGTTAAGGTCATTATAAACAATGGCCTTACAACATTTATTTTTAAAAATCCAACCGCTTACACTTGATTTTTTCATGTCTGATACGCCAAACTTTTCGCCTCTCCACTCAATTGGGCCTCTTTGAACGATTCTCGACGTAAATAAAAAATACAACGCAAAAATGCACATGATTCTTCAGGGGAAGATAAAAAATATCGAATCAGCTCTACAACCAGCATTGCACGACTCACATCATCTTACAAGAAAAATTGTAAATATGGTAACGTATTTTCCATTGGTCTTATTTTGTTAGCGGATGTACTGCGATCATTTTAATACACTATTAGACTGCAAACTGCGCACATTTACTAACAAAGAAGAACTATGGTAGAGCACAATATACCATCCATACACTACTACATAGGACCTTCTGAACCTTGTATGGTTGAGTTGGAAACGGAGTATGGTGTTGAGTAATTTCCCCTGACCTGAATAAATTCATAATTCCTTGATTGCAGTGCACGTACATTTTTCATCGTACGAGCATCAATTGAAGCTTCATATGAATCTTCTGGTGTTCTAGTATAAGTATTCTCCTTAATTTCATGTCTCTTGTGCAAATTAAATTTATAAAATGTTCTCTCTATAAGTAACTGAACATCTGAAGGGACTCTTCACGCGAACAACTGTCCAGTAGTAGTACCCCCATTGGGGGGGGGGGTCCTTCGTGCGCTACATTGATCCTGCCTCTCTCATGCACACCGAGCAAGCGCGGGGGCCCTCTTCAAGTTGTCAAAAAATTCCATCCGTCATCCGTTTCCCGAGACTCCATAAAAGGGCTCATAGATCACCCACCTTTACACCCCATGCCTTTGCACTCTGCTCATTTTTCACTTCCTTCTTTGATTACGTAATCCCACGCGGAACAACACCCTGCTTATCTCCTAAACAAGAGGAGCCACGGGCAAATCCTGTATTAGCGCTCCCACCGCGTAAACTTCCTCCTCCTCGTCGCCCTCCCCCCCGCCTCCTCTCTCCGCAGTCCCCTGCACCCGCCCCCACTCTGCCCTTCCGTCGACACCCCCTCTACGGCATGGCCCTCTCCTTCCACCTCCCCCGGGGTCCACCTCGCCTCCCCCTTCTCTTGCCCCTTCACCCTCGCTGACAGTCACTCACCCACCCACACAATCCGCCCGGAGAGGGTGGGAGGGGATTCGGCGGGGGTGGAGGGGCAAGGGAGTGAGAGTAGCAGTCGCGGCAGCTGTGGATTCGTGATTTCCGGTCATCGAAGAGGTGCACACCTGCGAAGTCAGGCATCGATCGCCCCCTTCCTCCCTCCACCCGTTCCCCTCCCCCCTTACCTCCCCCGCAACCCCCTAGTTGACGCTCCGATACATTCTTTCGCGTCCATACATCGACGCCAATTTACTTCTATGAATTTTCTGATTGGCATTCTAGGTCTCTATCTAAGCTTTAACAACCATCAATTTCCTTGAGAATATTCAAGGATCGCCTGTTTTTAAACATATAAAACAATCGTAATAAAGAAATTTCCTGCTGAACATAATGAAATTCTTCTAAGAGCACTGAGTATGTCGCTTAGGAAACGTAATTATTGATTCGATATCATCCAGAGCCTCGTCTGACTTCATAATAATCCTGAAAATGGCCATCGGACAAAATATGAAATTTCTTGATCAATAATAACTAATATTATGTAACGCAGCATCCCATAGTGCAACAAAATTTCACCATTGCATATAACACTTCATGCCAACTTAATTCTTCTAAAGATCCCTGCTTCATCACTTCAAGCTTAAATTTATTTAGCCAGACCTACGAAAGCGTTACTTGCTCTTAATCCGTGGTCCCGGTACTGAAAATCTGGCGTGTCAAAATAAACTCGCTCGTATTTTTACGATACAATTTCATGCCGCAAGTCATTTCATTCCCAAGCAATAGTCGGAATTCAAAGCATGCAAGTACTTAGGGAATAAACTGTAACTTATTTTCGAATTTCAGAGCATTCATAATTTTCGCTTTCTCGGCCGTATAAATGAGAAATAAATAATTTTGTCAGCGAAATATTTATGTAACCTTTTTAAAAAGGAGATTCTTTTCAAATATTCAAAATTATTTGAAACTTTTTGGAAAAAATTGAATATAATCCACACAATCATCTGCTGGTTAAAATAATATAAATAACGCCTACATTTTCCTTTAAATGTCCATATAAATAATTTTTTCCTAAGAGAATACAGATTTATAGAAGTTTGAATCCATGCTCAAGTATGGAACAAGGAAAGTTAATCAGGAACGGAATTATCGTCAAGAGTTGTTTCTCTTTGCTGAGAGTGGTCTCACTTAGGCGTTTTTAGTTTCCCTCGGGATTCAGTCATTCCTTATATCACTGAATTAATTGAATTTGAGCATGAATTAATGTTGATTACTTACCCCATGCTAGAGTAATTGAATATCGGAGTTCTCAAGTTAAAATAACTTGAACGTTGCGGAGAAGGGAAATTCGCCACGGAAAGCTATTTTATCTATCGAATCCGAGCATCTCGGTTTCCCGGGATGTTTTTAAGAAATGCATCAGCATTCACCTAGAGGTCACCGCAAATCTAATAATTATGGGAATACGATATCACTTTAAGATGCTGAATGTGAATGAATAGATTTATCGATAACACCGATATTTATATATCTAACGCACCTATATATATCTAAAGCTCTCTTCCCTCTGCAGACCCCTCGCCTTTCCCGCCCGCGGACGACGCTCGCTTCTCGACCGCGACCGCCTTTCCTCCGACTCCTTCTCCTGCTTTCATCCCCCACCAATTCGTCATCCCCCCAGCGTCCTCCAGGGGAGCGCCCACCCCCGTCAGATACGCGACTCCTCACGTCCATCCCCCACCCATTTCTTTCTCTCCCCCTCCGTCCCCTCTCCGTCAATCCACTCATCTCACACCCCTTCACAGATTCCCTCTTCATTCCTATATGCTCCTTCACCCACGTACTTAGGCAAGCTCATCGACCTCTCCTCCCGTTTCCCCTCTTCGTCTCCCATTCACCTCCCTTCGAGGAAACCATTCTTGTTTCACAAGCTCTCGAAGGCTCACCCGCATTCACAAACGTGTATTATTTTCGTAAAATTCTATAAAAAACCATGTTTTCCCCGGTTAATGTCCCGAGGCGAAGGGTGCTCAAAATGAATGTTCCACGTGCATATTATTTTACGGGAATTACCAAAAGTTTCATCGTAATACATTTCTACCTCTTACAACAAAAAAATAGGAAGGTTTTAAGCATAGATAATGCGGACCGTTAATTTTATTTACAGCCAACTGGAAGATAACAGCTGTCGCTTAATTAAAAAATCAACAAGAAGCGAGATTTGATGCATCGAGTTAGAGGAAGCATTGCCGTTTAGAAGACTCATTGTGATGCCGCCATACACGTTCACAGCCATGCAACTCAAATGTTGCCCGCGAATCAAAGCAAAGAGACCAGAATAAAAAAATTACTGCAGACATCCGCCTTGCAATTGGCCATATTTAATCGTCGCCCCGTATCCAGGGACATTTTTTTTAATATCGCGGTTTCGCATTTCCGTGAGCCAGTGAGCTCCAACACCAACAGTAAAATCTCCGTGAGCTCCGTTCAGGTAAACTGGCCTCAAAGGACTGTCACCATTAGAACGAATTCAGTCACCTAGACAACTGGAGCCATGACAGTATTTGTGGCGTAAAATTTGCCATTTGTCGATCAAAATGAGTGAATAAAAGAAGGCGAGTGAAAGACTAGAGATGAGTAATTTTCAAGCACTTTTATCAAAGAGAAAAAGAAATTGATGCATCAGATTTGAGCAGTTTTTTAAATTCCAATATTATGCGGCAACATAACTTCATTTTTTAAAGGATTGTTTCTTTATAAAAAAAGGAAGTTATGATGCCGCACACTGTATTATTGTAGTATAATGCTTTCGTCTTAATTGAAACAGAATAGGCCACGCCGTCATTTTTGTGTGTTTACCCTGTTCTTAGCGTCTATTTCAAAAGTATGAGCGCTTTTTTCGTGTCCAGCATCAGTTCCATCACGCCCGAGAGCAAACCTTCACACAGAACTAGCCGTATTTTGTGTTTTGTTAGCAGTATGCATTTGATCACCCTATCTAATAGTCACTCCAGGACAGTAGTTAATAATTAGCCGAATATTCTCTCTTTATTTGCCCCTTGTCTCAATTATCTCCATTTCGAAAGCGAAAAACCTTCAGATTTATCTCTGAGCAATGAGTAGTTTTTTTACTTTCTTCGATTGATATTATAAAACACTCTCAAACTCAACTCGTGTATTTCTACTGTTTAACACTTGATGGAATTTTTCTCTGTATTTTTTAGTGTTCGCAGAATTCAGTTTTTCCTCAACGGACCACCGTCACCGTAAACGCCCATAGTTGTAAGTTATCACGTGAAAAACATTCATAAATCCGACAATAGGAAACTATTTTTGGCGAAACCAAAAAAACAAGCACATCCGTCACAGCATTCTTATGCCGAGTGCTCTGAGCTGGCTGCTGTAACCGCAAAGTGAACTAAACTGGATTTTTCGATTCACTCCACGCATCCCTCGGAGTATAACTCTGAAGCCTTTCCTTTCTTACACAAGTTCCCTCGGCCCTGCTCCCCAAAACTTCATCTCTTATTCTACCGCCGATCACATTTTGCATCTCGCCCACCCCCGAAATCCCTCGTCTCCACGCTCGGAAATTTCAACCGCCTCCGTCTCTTCTCCTCCTTGAAACACGCGCGCGCCCCCAGCCCCCCCCCCCAACCCCCAGTCACCCCCTCGGCCTGTGCGCGCACATATTCCTGCTGCTCACGTCCCGCGACGCCACCCTCCTCGCTGCTGCTCCCGAGTATACATACGAACACGCGCGCGGATGGGGAGCCGTGCTATCGGAAACAAAACCCGTCGGATATTGCACGGTTTTGGCGTATTCATGAATCGATGGAGTGTGGCACGGGGAGGTGGCGGCCATGATGGGACGGGAGCCTCCCATCCCCACCCTTTCATCCCCCCCTCTTACGGAGACTAAAAATAACTCCTATCTGCTTGGATTTTTGAGGTGTTCGCTGAATATGATCCCTGTCTCCTTCCAGTGGCAGTCCATCAGCAGTTGCGGAGTGAGGGTGCCGTTTAGACATTTTGCCTTCTGCCATCTTACGTAGAATGTGCCCAAACAAACTTAAATGTATCTCGCTTTCGACTTTCGCTATTCCGCTTACAGGATTAGATTCAATGTTTAATTATTTTCGACCAGAGAATAAAATGCTTGCTATGCAAAGGGTATGGGTAATAATGGGGGATCAAATCTTATCATCTGAGCCCGATTTGTTCTCCAAGTGCTCAGCTACCACCCAGGTTTTTCTAAATACGCGTCGGTTAAATTGTACGAGAGGCATGGGAAGGGCAGGGGTAGGAATAAAATTTAGATAGGGAGTTGATTAAGTTAATAAAATCGAGGATGAACAACGTCCATTTAGCTAAAAAGTTGTGGGGTTGAAATTAATATGGAGCACATTGAACAGTGCTTGGGGAAGGGAAATTAAATCATACACATGAAAAAAGAAAGTATTGAAATTCTCAAGAAGAAGAATGGCAATTATTTGGGATTAATGCAGAGGAAATAATGCAGAAATAAAAACATAGGAGACCGTAGAGCCTCTCACGTGAGCAGAAGTTACATTGGACGAAAATTGAGAAAGCAGTAATGGAAAAAATGATAAAGTAGTGCATATTAGGGAGAGATAGATTCCTTCGGGGAAAAATCCCCAAGGGAGAGAAGATAAGATTGTATTTAAGACAGATATTGAAGAAAAATAGGATAATATGAAGTACCGAAAGGAAAAGAAAGGATTAATTGCTAGGAATGATATGAGAGGAGAGATCGTTGATTTGAGAAAACAAGTAGAATAAATTTACGAAATATTTAGATGATAGATAAATGGTAGAAATAGAGTGAGAGATGATGGGTATGCGAGATAAATTCAGGGGAAAAATAGAGCTTTTGGATATTTATTCAAGTAAGGTGGAATGTCTGTCTATCCGAAGAATAAACCCATACATCCAAAATATATAGTAAGGTCTTATGATAAGTGCTTTGAGGTATCAATAGCCATGTAACACAAATACATTGTTAATCCTTTCAGTGTCTACCTAAAACTTACCTTACGCCGGTCGAAGATTTCTAATAAAAGCCTTTACTTCCAAGGTAAACGTGGGCTAAACCAGTGTTTCAGAAAGTGGTACAGTAATTGACTAAAATGCTGTGCTTCATAAAATCGTTCAGGTAAATGTGTGGGGCGATCGACGACGTCCTTTTAGAGGCGGCGGAGAGAAAAGCGTGATACATGCAAAACACCATAATGAATAAAAAGACAAATGTGACTTCTAAGACACAATGATGGGTGGAATCGTAGATTGAATTAACTACTGAGCATGGTCTCAAAAACAATGCAAAACACATATTGTGCCGACATCCATTGTAAGAGCCCTTGACCTAATGTGCGCGGAGCTGGATGGATGGCAAAAAACGGCTGGTTTTGCGAAACTTTCCAATTAATTTATGCTTTTAAAGATTGCCATTTTATTTTTATCTCTCATGTGCAAGTTGATTGCAATTCGTTGTTCTTTAGAATTTCTTTGTAAGTTCTTATTGGCCTTCTTTCGTCTACTGCGATTTCCATTAAAAACAGGGCACGAGAGGTGTCAGATGCAAGTAAGGTAATGTTTAGACTTTTTAATTTTACTAATAATAAATCAATGAACAGATGAAAATCTCATGAAAATTTAAATCTTTTAAGGCATACTTAAAAGATTTATGATATCGAAAAAGAGGAGAGGAGTGTTTTTGTTCGTAATCAATTCCACCGTTGCACTCCCTAATCTTCTCAGTCCGTTAGATTCGCCCTTACTGCCTTCCCTTCTCCCTTTGCTCTCGAATGGCGCGTTTAAAGTCATTGGCTTCTCGTCAGTTAAACGTCCGATTATCACAAATAGTTTCTGCACCACAATCGTGGAGTGAAATAATTTCTGGTGGGTTTCCCAAGTAATATTTATCAAGTAGTATTTAGAGCTGATTTCGTGGTGGAGAAATTTCTCCAAGCACAGATTCGTATGTCGACAGTCATTTCTCTACCCCTTCTATCTGGAAAGGGCAATCAGGTTCAATAACATTCCCATATACAGCAAGCTTCGATTAGAAATTTCAGAAAGAAAATGTATTCGATTTCCGCCCATTCAATCCTTTACCCACGCCCCCCTCCCCCCCGGATGCACGGACACACTCCGAGCAAGGGGAAGTTCATCACGTGCGATCGGAGTCGTGTGTGTGATTCACCGATCGCCGGCCAGCCGGGCAAAGGCCGTGTGCGCAGCTCGATTTCGAGGGAGTAGCCATTTCGCCGCATTTCCTGGAGGACCCTCCAGCGGCGCCTTTCCGCCCCCCGCCACCCCCCCCCCCTCTTACGACCACTCTTTCCAACACAACGGCGGCACCCACTCCTGCAACCCCCACCCCCAATCGACCCCTTCTGCCCCCGGGACCAACTCGAAGAAGCGGGGAATGGAGCCGATCGAACCCGAACGATTGGAAAACGATATCCGCCCCATGGATGGATTGCGGAGACGTGTGCCTTGATTACTTGATGGACTTGGGCGTGCGTGCGTGCTGTCGCAGTCACGTGCACCCCCTCCCTCCCCCTCTCTTTCTCCGCCTCTGCGTGTCTCCGTCCGTCCTCACGTCCCGGAGGAAGTGACGACACCGCGAGGTGCGGGGTCGCCATCGCGGCTTTAAAAAAGGCGAAGAAAAAGCGGGAAAGACCCGCGGCGACGACGGTAGAGCGTGCCGGGAAGCTTTGGACGGCTCGGCGGCGAAACCCTCTCCATCCCTTGGCATAACCGAGATACGAGGCCCATCGGAATCATTTATGCCCTCCGGGCGATTGTTTTCGTTTATGGGCTTGCTTTGATGCCTCGCTAAAGCACGAGATGCGAATGGGTTAACCGTCTCCTCCAGCGATAACGGAAGGCCACGCGGGTGAAATTGAATGCGACGCCTTTACGCCTTATTCAGCAGAACCTAGTCGTCATCTCGTGGAGGGAACTTCAATAACCCGGGTGTTGCTTAAGTCAGTTACTTTCTTTCGATGTCCAATGGCTAGCAAGTTTATACTCCTCTGACATTATTTTTTGTTGAATTCTTTTTCCGCCAAATCTCATGGAGACAGGAAAGCAAAGGAATAATTGCTGGACTCTGATCTTCAGTACGGTACAAATAATGGATTCACGAGGGCCAGTGACCCTTGTTGGATGTCTCCGCAGAGTATCTCGCAAGTGGTTACGGGTGGAGGATTCTCAACGACAGTTTTCGTACGAGCAATCTAATGCCTGGAGCTGAGAACATTTACGTACATTGCCTGCCTGTACGTGTATATCTCCCTCGCCCTAAGCAGGGGTTCCTCCACCTCCGCGAACCCGAGGGGGCCCCCTGAACCACCCTGCACCTGCTCCATTGGGATAAAATTGCATAATGTTAAGTCTATGAACGTACTATGACACTTTCGAACTGAATATGTGGTGCGGTGGTGTGAGAAGTTAGCACTACTTGTTCTGAGACCAATCCTCATTATGCCTAATATTTGAAACTGCAAAACCCCTTAAATGATTATGAATCGAGCATTTATATCAATTGCCAAAGATATATCTTCATTATTTTGTAAATGTATTATCCATGCTAAAAAGATATTGCACTTTTCGACAGGTTTTTATTGGTACAACGCGTTTAACCGACTTGCGGCATCATCAGGTACCTCATGATGCCGCAAGACGGTGAAACGCGTTGTACCATTTTATAAAAAGTTGTGGAAAAGTACAAAGTCTTCTTAGTATGAATAATAAATACTTCCACGAAGTGAAGCCTGAAACAGTAGAATATATTTGTAAATTTATCTAAACGATTTACTTTTTGACATTAAATTATGAAGTATCGTATACAGTGTTAATAAAACAAGTAACATATTATTCATCAGTTTCATAAAAAGTGTGGTTTTGTACAATATTCTCGAATTTTCACCAAGTCCATAATTTCAGGATGATAAATTTTAAAATTAGTTAACATTACTGCAGAATAAAAGTGAGAACGATCGATCATTGCTATAAACCAGCAGAAACATAAAAAAGTTTTAGTAACTATCTATGAAACCCGAACTCATTTAAGCTAAACATGTAGGTTTCCCTGAAATATTTAACTGGCTTCTTTCTGAGAGATGAGTGCTCCAGAGGCCTTTAAACACTTACTGGTTTAATTCCTTAGTCAACTTTTGGAAAGAATGTAAAAAATGGGACCGTAAACATCGAACGCAACATCAAAATAATAAGAATAGGCGGCGCGGATTTAAGGAACGGTGACTAACTCTTGAGCCGGAGCCATCGGCAAAATATAGGAGAGGAAAGTTCTTTTTCTTTCTGCCTTAAAATGTTCTCCAGGAGGTTTTGTCCACGAAGGCGGGGTTCTCCTGTTCCAATGACCACTATCATAACGGTTTACGGACTCTTTGTGGAAAACGATAAAAATACACTCAGAAAACATCCATTTCCCCAAGCAGATGAATGCGATACGGTCGCCGTTTATGAGGGCGAGTGCCGTGCTCCAAAGTTTTCAAGCTCTTCCCTCGAAAACCTTATCCTATGCGGAAAACCTTAAACCGTTTGACATAAATGTTAGTGCAGAATAAATCAATTGCCCCACAATTGCCAAAATAACGGCCTACCTGCATTTTTTTCCCAAAGCTGGACCATAAAGTTGTCGGGGAAGAGATTGAGTTTTATAGAATCGTTCCACCCTCTTCGGAGTCGGTTTATTCTTGTTTCTCCTGGACCGAGGTCCAACACTTGAGTCAGTGTTGCTTATTTCGGTATTATCCTCGACCCTGCTCGGACACTACGGTGCCATGGAGGGTTTTTTCTCCCCTTGGCGGGAAGGCGAGTCGGAAAATAAAATGCTGGCGCCAATGCCTTGTACCCCGACAAACTTGCAATTTCCATCGAATTGAATAGATACATGCTTGCTCTGGTCCCATGGCTTTCACTGATTTAAAGTATTTAAAAAGTTGTAGGAATTGTATTAACTACGGTAAAAATCCATTTTCCTCAATAAATAATGCTTCAAACTCAAGAAGCCAATTAGCCTTCGAACAAAAGCGGTCACTGCTGAGGTAAAGGAAATGCAATAAATACGGGTATTACTTTCTATTGACTTTTTCTGATGATTTGGTGATCCGTGAATGACAAAAATAAGATTTGATACATTTCTATCAAGTGTGCTGAAGAACAAGTACCAGTAATTGCTAGACTATGCCGCGCAATAAAACCACTGCGCATAACAGTGGGCCAGCCAGGCATTTGGAGGAGGTGGTAAGGGATGTCGACTCCACATCCCCTATTATATTCCCCGTGATGGCCATGGTTCTTCTACACAGGCAGATTCCCGCCATCCTTCCCATCCCATAATCACAGCCAAATCGTACAATATGATGATGATGATAGCAGCTACTATTCGTGCAACTCGGAAAATATTTTCTCGAAATGATGTTGGATGAAATGTTGGTGAGAATGACCCTTTGGGCAAAGGGAGGGAAACGCTATTGGTTATTTTTTTGAAAGAAAAAGGATTAGGGATGCCAACATCATTCCACTCGTTTTTGCGTCTTTTTTTAAGTCCATCATATATGAAACAAATTATATATTACACCGATGCGTTGAATGGAAAAACGTGTCCTTTTACGGTACGGCATTGACGAGACAAGAATTGCGAGGAGAGGAATACTTGCGAATCGATTAGCCCAAGTGTCGGGTTTTCTACTCCAACTGAAAACTCCAGTTAAGGTGTCAACCACCTTCCTAGGGAAAAAATTATGGTAACGCCCTTGGTACATGCGTCACAATTTTTGACATTGGCGAAACCAAACAAAATGTTTTTTCGGACAACAATGTATCAAGGGATGAGAAAAAGCTTTCGCATATTTCGAACCTCCGGCCTCAATAAACTGTCATGGAAACTAACTAATACCTAATTAAAAGAGTTTTAAGGTTTCATTGTTCGGGAAATATATGCCAGAACTAGCAGACTCAAGGAGTCCTTCTTCCCCCAGACAATACGGGATAGCAGCCGTAGGCTTATAGATAGCAAAAATTTCCCCTACCACCCACAGCGTCTAGGGAATAATTAATTCTACTCAAATGCATGCACTTTCACTAATTTCATGTCATTTATTGCCAATCCTCTCCCACATGACCGCATGGGACTGCCATTTGATGAATGTAGTGCTCGTTACAGTATTACTTGCACTGCTCTGTTGTTTTCAAGTTTCTCCTTCCATCCCTCTCAGTGGTGAGTGGCGCATTCCCTACCTGTGTACTTGGGGGCGGAGACTATGAGTATATGCAAGTGAGCAGGTGGAGAGCGTATACTGCGCCACCATATCAATATGTAATTAGTTGGCCATAAAGGGACACGTCGGAAGAACTCGTAAGTTAATGAATTCACATATCGATAGATTCATGCCAGAAGAGAGGATACGCATTTTTGTTCTCCGGAGAGCTTTGTGTGAATATATCTTTTTGCCAAATTATGGCACACTGAAGAAAACCTTGACCTTTGCATTTAAATGCTGTTTTTTTCTTAAAAATTAGTTCTAGAGAGTAGTTCAGTATACATTCTCAAAATGGATATTTCGACGAAACCGCCCACCTAGCAGGAGGCTACAGGTGTCCTCAACTCGAGTCCAAACCAGCTCCCGAGTGCCCCTTGTACAGCGACCCGCTTGCAATTATATCGATAATGGGCTGACATCATCTTGTCGGCCAATAACTGCCGTGGCAAGGGACTTCCGTTCATCAGGAAGTGGGCTGACTAGGTTCATTCGGCTAATTCTGATGTTACTGGGCGAATCTCGATCTAGTCAGGAGTTTCAAGCACCGATACAAAGGGATGGGAATTGGTAGAGTATATACAAGGTACTGCACTGAGATGAACTCGAGGTTTCGAGTTGTGGCATTCAAGCATTGCCCGCGCAAAAGAGCCACAATACCTTTTTATTTGATACACAGGTATTTTCTCTAATTTTTCATTCGTTGACCGAATGACAACTCCAAGTGTGCATGAGGTAATAACCTCATGCGCAATAGGTATATTACTCTCATTTCTCATAGTAATATTTTAATCAAAAGTAATTTGACATTTTATTTTTCATAACTGTTCTTAGTTCAGGTCTGAAGACATCGTACTGACCCTTTCTATTGCCTTTTTTGAAATAAATTTTAATATCCATGAAAGATATTCTTTTAGACACGGTTATATTTAGAAATGTCTTGCGCGATAGACGATTGTGGAGGGGTCATCCCTGTCTAACCAGTGGCCACATAAGCACTTCGAGGAAGGAGGTGGGTCACAGTACATTATAAAGGATCCCATTGTAGGTCAACTAAGGAAAGACAGACATAAGTAAGAAAATCCTCTTAGTTAAATATATGAGGTACAGTCAAATGAAAACCTAACGGTCGAACACACTAGACCAGCCAAGAACATATCCCCAACAATTACTTCCGCCTGTGAGTTGTGCTACTATGCACTTCTACTGCCACAGCGATGGCAGTATTGACACGTAACAAGTGTTGCCACCTTTCGCTCAGACTGTGTGTGTGTTATGGCGGTGTTCGATTGTTATTGGACTGCCCTTTATTTGAAAGAATGAGCTTTAAAATTTGCCTGTGGGTCCTCATTTGTGAAATCGGTTGGTCCTCCGCCTAACACCTGTCCTTTGTCCCCAACTTCCCCTTCCTTTTCACCCTGTCTCTCCACTCCCCAGACCGCCGCGCAGTTCCGCGCCACGGACTTCTGCGACAACTGCGCAGGCAGCAACAACGCCCACGTCTTCCTCCCCGGATTTGAACGAGCTTTTGAATCTGCTAGCAGCGAGCGATAAATTACGGATTCGAGCGCGCCACTTTCAATCATCCGCGTGCACCACCACTCCACCCACGCCGGCCGGCCGCCCCTATCGCATCCTCCCTCTTCCACACCCCCCCCCACTCCCTGCCCCCATCCCGTGATCTCCATCACCCCAACCGCCCCCACCACCTCATCCGACATTCCTTCGCTTTTTCCTCCTCCCCAGATTCAATCGGCTGTCAATTAGTTTCTGTGGCAATCCCTTTTTGGTCAGTTCCCTCAACCCCTCCCCTCTCCTTAGATTCCCCGACCTCTCCTCCTCCCCTTCTTCTCCACTCTTCCCTCCGCCCTTCCTCGTATTTCTAGTCCCCGAGACGCCAAAAGGGCACAACAAAAATCTTCAATTAACGCACCTGCGGGAGGGAGAACACGAGAGCAGATGAGCACACGCATGCGCCGCAGTCACCGGGGAAATGGCGCCGCGGACGAGGTTGGACGGTGCACGCGAGGGCCGCCGCCATCGTCGAGACCGGGACGCGGACGGAGGCGAGGGTGGCGGGGGCTGCGAGTCTCATTCGGCGTAAAGGAAAGATGCGGCTCAAGAGTCGTCGAGTCCAGTTCAAACTGCCATTAAAATATTGATTGCATACATCAAAGAATTTAAGTTCGGTGATTTCAGATTTCGTTGACTTATCCCAAAGCTATACATATTTGTAAAAATATCCAGCTTCCTCATAAGTTATTCGCTATAATTGGTGCAGTATCAAATCAAAACATAGCTTGGACTTGTAACGCTAAGGAAGCGAGAAAATCATGGATTCCACAGTTACATGCTGATCACGAAATATATTTCATTTTTCCCTAAATAATTTTCTTTTACTAAGTATGCTCTAATTTATAATTCAAAGTAATAGTTGGATTAAAATCTTTTGACTTCCCCAAAGATTTGTGACTTTTTCTCCCATGGTGAACATGCTATCGAGTTGAAAATGATTTTATTGGTCTTGTGACAAGTTTCAACAATATGGGTTCAATTTTATTTTAAAAAGTTAATAGTTGTCTCTGAGTGAGGTGAACTCCAAAAGTACGACGTGAAGGAAGAATACCTAGAAATAATTACATCATAAAGAACATTGCGGCAAATACCACTCAGGGTTTAAAACGAACTGTTGGAGAATATTCAAATGACCAATGAAATCAAAAGCAAAATAATATCTGGAGGATTAAATCTATAGAATAATGCTTATTGCTAAGTACTGATGGTAATTTTGAAAATTGAGAATATTTTGGCACAATCACTTTGGTTAAAGCTACTGTTAGACCCAGATTTCGACCTATCCGATTTATGGAATACGATAAATCAGTTCTCCAAAGACAATCGAACATATTGTGGTAACCCATAACAAAACTTTAAGTTCATCCATTTAATTTTACCGAATGAAATTTCATAAAGAGAGTTAAAATATGCGCAAAAGGAATTGTCTAATTTTCCCCATGTAACGCGTATGCATAACATTTGGTGTTAATTAAATATCGTCAAATGTAAGCGCAAAACGTTTAATTTTAGCCATCCATATTTAAAACGTGATTGAAACTAAAATAGGATGAAAGCGGGTCGTGTGTGGGTTGTAATCCAAAGGACGAGAGTGGATCGAAAAGGCTAAGTTCGAGAGGACTATCGACTGAAGGCTTAAGAGGTGCCCGGGAGGGCATGTGGCAGAAAACGCATGTAAAGAGTGGGTTGTGTGTGTGTGTACGTGTGGGTGGGTGGGAAGGTGTACGAGGGTTAAGGGGAGAAAGGGGGCAGTGTTCGTCCCGAGGGAGAGAGGGGCAGGGAAGAGCAGGCGGATAGGGGAGGAGGAGGAATAGGAAGAGGGAGAGAGATAGCTTCCGAGAAAGAGGAGGCGAGGAATTCTTCGAAGGCAGACATAAGAGCGTTATCACTGCTGAGCTGTTGGTGGTCGCCTCTCTCCTCCGTGGATTCAGCCCACGCAAGCTTAAAAACGCCCTAACGCACACACAACCCCTGCCCCAACCCACCTCCCTCCTCCCACTTCTATCAGTTCCTTACGTGCCACCCATCTTCTTCCTTCCTCATTCCCTATCCCCCCATTCACCCTTCTTCCTTCCTCGGACCATTCCTCCCTCACTCCTATACAGAATCTAAAAGTAGCAATACTGACTGAATGCCTAACGAAATAGGAATGACTTTCCGGAGTCATCCTTTCAACTACGCTCTCCCGCTCATTTATTCGCATTTCTTCAGGTGTTATATACACTTCCGATTGAATCTTCCTTTCTATTTTTTGTCTTTATTTTTACATTAAATTCCCTACTCGGCAGGTGATAATACTTATCGGAAGTTTTCTTCTACTTTCGAGGGGTCCATGCTTCTTCCTCCTGAACTGTCACCCAAGTGAAAATTCTCATTGCCCTTCAACTGTCCTTTATTTTTATGCAGCGTATTTTGTCATTTCCCTGGCCACCATTGCCTCTGCACTTAGCCATGTTTCAAATTCACCGTATGCTTCACACATTGCAGCCTGTATTGATTTATTTGGTTAGAAAAATCGCCGTCCGTCACTTATCCACCAATATTCCTGCTCATATTACATTTTTTAAAATTCGAGAAAACTAGAACTCCTGTACTTTTTCAGCTTTATCCTATGTTTTCCGAACTTTTTGGATTGGTTTATCATTTCAGTTCTAACTACCATGTGCTGTTATCGCCGTTATTAGATACGAGACAGAGCTTTAGAGGCTTTTGAATCACATAGTCCCAAGATACCTATGGATAACGTGGTAGTCTAATGGCATTCGTCTGGCTTCTATTCTCACTGCCCTCGGCTTCACACAAACTGTGCAGTCCTTCAGATATCAGGTTTTTTGCTGGAGTATTCTCCTCGAATTACTCCAGAAACATAAACGATTTCCTTTCCATACAAATTTTTCTTTCGTGCCTTAATCTACTGTTAGTATTTCCATAGTTATTTTATGACGCCATGCCATCTTCTATTCTCATCATCATTCAATTATTTGGAATTATATTTGTAAGCTGAGTACTCAAGGTGATATGGATGATGCTTCCAATATTTATATTACTTAATATTCAGAGAATTCCTTCAACTAATTTAATTGATTAATGAATCATTACCAACCTAGAATTTGTTAAATTTCACTCTTCAGTACATTTGTACATAACTCCTGCAATTATAACATGATCTCTGTGTTTCAGTCAGTTTACACGGAATAAGGAAGGAAGGAGGAAGTAGATAGAAGGGCAGAAGAGGATAGGACAATATGGAGAACTCTAAGGCAAAGAAGAAATAGATGGATTGGACACACATTGAGGCACAACGAATTGATTAGGAATATAATAGAAGGAAAAATAGAAGGGAAGATTCCACGCGGAAGACCAAGAGGCATGCACATAGGATACATTAAGGAAGACGTAAAACAGGAAAGGTATCAGAGATTGAGGGAATTGATATTAAATAGAGGCGAATGGAGGGCTGCAATAAACCAATCCTAGGATTGAAATACTGGTGACGATGATGACCTCCATAGCATGAATTTGTTCTTTAATATCCCGTTTATTTTTCTGTTGTTTGTTTGTTGATCCCGCTGATTTTTCCATTCACTGCCTCTCAAGAATCCTGCTCACTCAAAGCTGCTTCCTTTTTCTCATCCCTGATCTACTTTCATCCCCCGATTGTAAATCACAATCCATTTATTCGTCTCCCCCGCACTCTTTCTCCGCCGTTCAGCCATTCTTCCATCTACGTCTGCAGAGCAATCGCCAGCTATTGTACTCATCACAGTCGCTAGGTCACTAAGAGAAAATGTTTGTCAAGGATTGAGTTATGAAGAGAAAGCTAAATTTGACATTTCATGGAGCGATTATTTCAACTTTTTCATGCCGAAATTTCATCGAGACAGTTTTCACATTAGTTAACATAAATGTATATATGCTCGTGGAAATCACAGTAGGCACTGGCATAAATTTAATCACGATGTGCAAAAAACTACTATAAAAATGACCATACGAAATGGCAAAATGATGCGGCACTGTCACCTAGAGTCACACAATAAAGTACTCGTACATAATGCAGCACGCCATCCTTAATCACTTTGTAAATAACATCTAACGCTGTTACTATTAATTATAATTTTAATTGACGTAATGGGCTAAGTGGATGCATAAAAGGCCTGGGTCTTGCATATATAAACCCCTACAAAAATTATTTCTTACACAGAAGTTCGTATTTACAGCAAATGATACTAAAAGTAAAAACATTGAATTCACCGATCATCTGTTCCGAATATGTGGACAATTTGGAAGGATTTCAATTCACTAAAGTAGTCTTACTCACTCTCTCCAAATGATATTTTTATCATACATGCAAAATATTAATGAACTTAAAGTATACTGTTCCATTGTCATTTTCTGAGGGATTTCGGGCAGGTGACTGAAATAAGAGTAGCAAATAATGAAAAATATAGGGGGTTTTATTAGGGAACGAATACATTGGTAAGAAACAGGATAGTTTGAAGAATGGCTAAAAATGTAATCCTTCGATTGATAACCCATGGAGAGGACGTTTCTTGGAATAAAAGTGACCAAAATTCTAAAAAAAACACTAGGCTATTTACGAAAATTTGGTAAATGATTGAAAGATGGGCATGAAATCCGAATATTATTCAGTATATCAGGTAAGCGAGGAAGGGGCAGGAATAGGACAGGGACGTCAGACGGAATGAAGGGAGAAAGGAAGTATTCGGTAACGAAGAGGGGCTTGTTTTTGTGTTTGCATGTCGGGTTGTGATTTGTTGGTAGAGAGAAGGGAATTGTTGCTGTATCGTTTGGTAGCTTGCGCCCATCAAAAACCTACATAAACCGACTTTAATGATGATTTGATGAGCATGTGTGACTACCGACAATGATTATAAGGGGATATTTGGATGATTATTTCAGGTTCCCGGGGCACGGCATGGGGGACCGCTCGGTGGGAACCGCCCGCGCCTCCACCTGCACTCCCGCCATCTTCCCGCCACCGAGGCGGCGACAACTAGGGTGACCAACCGCTAAGGCGTCAGCTCTCGAGGGGACGGACGGGCAGTCCAAGAGCAGGAAGCTATCAGGAGTTGTTGGTCTCAAATACAAAACGGCCACGAAGTGAACCGGGCGGCGTAGAAACACCCCGTCAACTGAACAAACCTTCATGACTCATGGATCAGAATTTATTTCGACGAGGGGAAGAAATGACAACCCTTTCCGTCGACACGATTTCCTTCTTTAAACTTCCGATACGACCACGTGTTTTTCAAAAGTAAAGAGATATGTTGGCAACATGTGTGTAAAAAGAAAATGTACCTATTTCTACATAAAGTCTTTGAATCAATTCCTTTAAATGCTTGCTTCTTAACGCCCTCTTGCTGGGGAAACGATCTTAAAAATATAAAATAATATAGAAATTCCATCAAGATAAATAAATTAAATATCGCAGGGGATTTTGGAGAGAGTCCTCTGCAATGCCTCACCCTCCCTCCGTGGTATTGAGTGGAAATGTATTATTGACTCCATCGTAATACGGTAGGCGAGATCATGTCAATAACATTAGAGAGATTAAGTGTAGAACGGATAGATTTATGATGCCATTTATCCACGAACGATAAGGGATCAGAATAACTTTTCCCCACCGCGGTAAGGGTAAAAATGTTCGTGTGAAAATTCGTCTGGTAAGTATTCAGCCCCTTCCCCACACCCTAGCGGTGATTTGTAGGGTACCAAAAATACAAAAATACCTAAAAGAATGGATGAATAAATTGTCTATCTTATGGCCAACGTGGAGTAGATCGTTCGTCTTGTTGAGTAAGGCCGGGGGGAGGGGATAGATTGATAGTCTCCTCTATTTTGGAGTGAGAGTGATACTATGGAGTCTCTTTCACCAGCTAAGAGGGAATAGTTAACAAACCGTGAGTCGGGAGAGTATAAGCATAATTATCAAAATCCGGGAGGGTTGGCAATCCTACTCACACCCCACGCACACGCTCAACCTTCGTCCACCCCCGCCCCACACCGTACACACCCCCCCTCTCCTTTCGGTCGCCCGGCGGTTCGTGTGACACCGCGCGCCACTCAGGGAGTCGTCCAACTCAAGCCAACTCCGCATTTTTCAATTCTTAGAAATATTTGACCTGCATCATCTCCTTGCGTCTTCTGTTCCGCGGAATGGAAAATATTAGAAAAAAATAATACTCTCTTCCTGTTCGTTAAGAGGGGGAAGGGGGCGCTAAATATTACAGCTTATGCGTGCAGTTATGAGGTGTCGCGTTTTCTTCGAATAACGACTTTTTAGCCTGGCGGCGAGTCCGCCTTGATGCGTCTTCCGTCACGTACTCAGTGGCGCCATTTCCATTGACGCTTTACGCGTTTTTCCGTCATGACGGTATGTGCTACGAAAGATTCGCTTGAAAGCCTCGCGTCTCGCATACAAATATTTTGAGGCCGAACCTCCTAGTATCGTGATGTTAGCGTTCAGCATTTATGAGAAACTTAAAAGTTAAGTAACCCATCATTAAATACTTTTACGCCGCTTTTACCTCTCGTACCATCCATATAAGGCGTAATAAAAGCCCGGAAATGGAGGAAATTACAGGTAAGAAATATTTTTAAATATTATTAATGTATTATAAACGAATAATACTGGATACAACTCTTGCATTTTAATCTGGTAAAAATTCCCTGTTGTTTTATTACTCCTTGTTCTCCTTTTTAGGACTCTACCATATGACAACAAATTCCTAGTAGAAGGGAATTAGGTACGTTACTTCGTTGCTCAGATGGGCTTCAATTTCCACTGCTTTTCTTGGGGGCGTAGGGGAACGATCGCTGACTCTCGAAATGAGGTTTAAGTATGTATATCGAACAGGAATTGAATTTCCGAATGATTGATGAAATTACTTTCGGAGATAAATGAAACCGCATCCAATACCAAGTCTTTCTACGGCGACGGAGGTGACCAAATTTTGAGTAATTTAATCTTGTGGCACAAGCAACTCCTATTCTAACGATGTTTTGAAAAATTGAAATGACTAAATGGGTATCTTTGGTAGACTTAATATTTTTTCTATGGCATTGGAATGAAATCCTTTCCTAATGCTTTTATCCCCTGACTTTCACTATCATAAACATCCCACTGTGTTTCTGGAAACTCTTATCAACTTTTGGGATTCGGATTTTTTTCAGTAAAAGTTATTTCTCGTTGGATAGAATGAATTTTGACTGGGATACCATAATGCAATTACAAAAAGTAATTTTTGCAGGTCATACTAAATATTCTTAAAAATATTCAATAGTTCGATGACTGAAAAATATTTTCATATCTTACTTGGCCATTGATACACATTTCTTTCATGAAACTGTAATAGTAACTTTAACGGAGTCACCCGCTATGTGTGCATTATAATGCAACCATTTCAGAGAGTAAAAATCATTCGCCTTGACCGGGATTCGAACTTCGAACTGATTCGAACGATTCGAAGACGTCTCGGTAGCTTAAGTGGTTAAAGCACTCGGCCGGATATCGAGGGATCCGGGTTCGAATCCCGGTCAAGGCGAATGATTTTTACTCTCTGAAATGGTTGCATTACATTTCTTTCATATTTTCTCTATAATTTTTAACTTATCTGTTACAAGCCGCTCAAATGAGACCGTTACAATAATATTTATATTTTTAGTGCCAACGATAACATCATCATTTACTAAGAGAAAATGGTAATATTAGTAGGATATTAAAACATGAACACATTTTTACGCATTCATTAGCAAAATGAAATATAATAAAATGAAGTATTTTTTCCCCGATTAAAGTAATAATGCCTCATCCGTGTACACATTTCAATATTTTTGACGGATGATTTGTTGCTTGAAACACCTGGTATATTCGAAAAGCCCAATTCCAAAAAGTGATGATAAGAGACAGGGTGAAGAATGAGCGATCCACCCGCGCAGGCGCGTATTGTGGCGGATGGGGGAGGGACGGGAGGGAAGGCGCAAGCACTACGTCTTTGAATTTATTTTCGGATGACAAAGGCCGAGAGCGCATTGGCAGAGAGAGGAGAAATGTGGCAGATGGATGGAAAAAGAGACGGGGCGGAAGCTGAAAAAACTGAGGGAGGGCGAGGCGAAAGGATGAGTGAGCACCTGAGGCGACAACAAACGCACTGATTACCACGAAAACGAAAGATCATGCCAAAGGCAACACGTATCTTCCTCGCCATTCATGACATTATTTAAGATGATGCCATTCTCGAAGAATGTCGAAAACAGTTCACAAAAATAAACAAAATCACACAAAAGTTCTAATTTCGACGGGAGAAAATCGAGATGGAAAATTAAACAATGGTTCCCATCTCCCACCACGATGATGCGATGCGAGTATGAATCGTAGTCAGCAGTGTGACCCATAAATTGAGACGAGCCGTTACTTCGCGACTCTCGTTATGAAGTCACGAAAATGGAAGGGGAAAAGCTTCAATTAAATGACGCAGTTCACATATCCGCAAGCAACATGGTGATCCAGATTCAGCGCATGAAACGCTCCATTACTGTCATCGGGGCGCTAGTCCGAAGGGTGATAATTGCTACCGTTTTGCTTTTGGGCGCAGGGGAACCACCGCCGAGTCTCGAAATGATGTCCCAGCATGTTTATCGAGCAGGAATTAAATTCCCGAATGATCGATGAAATTAATTTTTTGGAGATAAAGGGAACCGAAGAACCTGTTGGTGTTTTTTGGAAGATGCAAGATAATTGAAATAACCGAAAACCGTGGTCCAACAAGTCGATGGATACCAATCTCACTTCCTGCTAAGGAGACGCGTATTTTTGCCGGAGGAAGTGGCATTTTTAGATGACGGCTCAAAAGTGGGAAGGATGAGTAAGAATAGAGGTCGCGATGACAGACGGAAGAGGGGGAGGGGGGCGGAGGCGGGGAGAGGGAGGAGGCGTGGTGATCGATGGAGGGACGGGCGACGGGGGGTTGGCGAGAGGGAGAGGAGCAAGGGGTGGGAAGCGTGAGCGGGAGGAGAACCGGGTGGGGGGGCTGCGATCGGGTGGTGGGGGGCCCTGGTGGACTTCTTCCCGCCCCCCCTTCCACGTTAGACCCCGGCCGCGTTCTTCGTTGACATTCGAGCGTGGACCTCATTAGGTCATCTGCTCATTCCAGTCCATTTCAAGAATTGTGTGAAAAGCACTTGGGGAACAAAACACTTCCGTTGGACTGGACCCAAAATTGAGTCTCCTATCATTCCCATCCCACTCTCCAGGCTATCCAGCTTAAGAGTCGGTGGGGATCACCTGAACATAGTTACCGCTACTGCCAGAGGTCATCGAGTTGGAAATTGACCTCACGAATATCGTTATTCCGAGTCATGTAGCAGCATCGGATACATTTCTAAACAAATCCATTACAATGCACGAGAAGTCGCTTGACTGGTCGACTTGAAAAGTGTCGTAGGACGAACATTTCCATTCGTCAAATCACAGCACAATCCTAGGCTAAAGGCAGAGGCGAAAAAGTATTTAGCGCTGCTATATCATGCTTGATTATGTCAATGGTGGCTAATGGGTAATTGGGTGGATTTTAGTGAAGAATCAACCTTACGTCATGCAAGGTTGTAAGCATCCTTCCAAATTTATATCAAATACTATTTTGCAACGATTAATTATTGTCACTTGTAATATTTACTTGAAGTTAAAACAAAAGATATTCCATAATTATAAAGATAAATATGGTGTTCTCCATGTCATTCTACTGTGTAATATTTAGCGCGTGTGACTACCCTGACATACATCACAGTCCAGCACCTTTGGAAATGACAGGTCTCAAGATTTATCAAACTGGTAATTTCTCGCTTCAAAGTCAGAAATAGAGGATCTCTGAAATAGTCGAAATTACAGTGCATCCATAGCTAAAAATAGCTTCAACAAAAATCAGGACGGTTTGATTCATTTTGATAAGTTAGAATATAGTGCTTCTTCGATTCACGCCTTTATTGCAATAAAAAATGGAGCAAATTTAATTTCAGAAAAAATATAATTTCATCTGCAATGATCCTTTTGTAAAACCTAAATTAAAAAATTGCATGGGCTCATGTGAAACAATCAACCAGCATCTCAAGCTTGAAGTTTGAAGAGAGTAGAGAAGTGTGGTTTCTTCGAGTGGGAGGGACACATTCCTTACAATTTCAAATCCTCGTGCCAATGCCTACTTTTGCTCCCCACAGTGATATTCATGGTTTGCTGAGTGGCTTACAACTGTCAGCATGATACCAGAACAAAACAATACGACGCAGCGATAGTGTAAACATGACCGCTCCACTTGCAACATGGACCAAAGAGAAACAGCAATCTCTCAGTTGCTTATTCAGTCGTAAGAAGGAGAAACATGTCTGAATTCATCGACGAATTGAAGTTCAGAACGGTGACACACATATTCCGCTTAAGCAATGAAGTCCGGACCAGAATTTCTTAACCATTGTCATGCATACACCGAGTTATGACGGCAGAGGCTTTTAGAGCAGTTAAAGGTATGGATTTTATAGAAGCATCCGTAAACATTTGAAACGATGAAATATTTCTATCGTACGCCAAGAGGGCTACATTTTAAAACTTTATTATAGAGAAACTTTAGTATTCAAACAAATCACAAGATAAAAAAATTTTAGGTATTAGGGTTCTCATTTGACAAACCCTTCAATTCTGCATCATCTGATTTGCTATGTTTTAGCCCTGTCGTTTATATGGTTGTGGTTTATTTTACTCCCTTTTTCATACAAAAAATAACTAATTAATGAGATAAATTAACCGTTGTTTTGAATTAAGTCTTCCTCCAAGATGCATACCAACTTGCACGTTATTTGGTAGATTTTTACCAAATAGCTTCCCTTTCCCCTTCTCCTCCCATATCTTCCCTTGCCACTTGCCCTTCCCACTAGTGCTTACAACCTCTGCCACACACCTTTTTGATGGATCTCGGGGGATTAATGTCAATGTCGAGCCCCCTGCTATCGGAACACAATAAGAGAAACAAGTGCCTGGTGCACCTAAGAGAAGGGTACCAAGGTTCGGGAGAATACGCCACTCCAGATGGAATGCGAACCCACAATGCACCACACTCGCCATATAATTACCGCTCGTGCGATTCTCATTTATATCCGTCGCCCTTCTCTCCCGTTCATTCCCGCGTCCCGTCCACGTCCCCGTAGATTTCTCTCCCTTACTTCATCCCACCCCCATCCCCCCTCCCGCCCCACGTTGCGTCTCTCTTTCACCCTCCCCCTCACTCCCCCCATCCTATTCTTTCCTTCCCATGCCACCGGGGCACCCCGCCCCCACTTTCAAGCCCCCGCATCAACCCGCGTCGACTTCATTCACGATCGGGCTCATTTCACCCTTCCACCCCCCCCCTCCCAACCTCACCCCTGCTCAACCCCGTGGCGCGTCAACAGTTTCATTCGTCAGCCGGTGGTGGCGCCCGTTGGGGAGAGGAATCCGCCGGCTCGGTTCGCGGCTATCGCGTGGGAAGTCTCGCTTCCGATTTGTCTTTTATGTAACAACCGACTCATTTCACTCCTCCTCGTGCGTTGTTTATTCTATCTCATCCCGCGGATCTCTTTGAGACGGGCGAGGATACACAAGTCTCCCGTTCGGACTCGCTCGCTTATTGGGATGGTCGCATGCGCTGGATTAGAATAATATGAAACCGAAGGCAAATAATTACCCCTCCCTGCCCCCACCGTTGGCTAAGAGCGTTAGAGTCGCATTTTTGTTTACTTTGTGAAAATGGGCTCGGCGAAATTGAGATTGTCCACATGATAAGTGCTTCTCAATAAATTTATATGCGGATTTGTAAAAAAAAGTAAGTTTCTTCGGGTTTCTTGTGAATGAGAATTTTATATCGGAAAAATGAGCTGTAAAATCTATCAGAATGTGACAGTAGTTCTCTTAGTTTTTAATTGGTTGTTATAATTTTCTTCCATAATACAGCGACTCACCACGGTGACAGAGCTAAATTCTACTCACCCGTTCTTGTCTTAGTACCTTAGACCAGCATTAATTAACAATCATATCGAAACCTTGAGACTCTTCCAGTGACCTCGTAAATTCGAAAAGGTCTCTTATCAGCACTGCGGAGAGACTCCTAGAGCTGAAAATACCGATTGATATGAGCCTATATACCGATTCGTCTGACTTGGTCTCCTTTTCACTGGACATCCAATGGCAGACATAATAGAGAGCCATTCAATATATCGATTAATTATCCAATGAAATCGTAATATTATATGTGTATTGTATATTTAAACATCATTTAGAATGCAAATAAAACTACAACAAAATACAGCAAAACTAGGGGCCGCTGTACCCCAGGGGTAGAGTGTTGGACTACTGACCGGGGGGCGTTGGTTCGAGTTCGGTTCCATTCCCGGGCAAGCTACTGTCGCTCAGCTCCACCCAAGCTGTGTTATTTTTCGGGTACCAGATCTTCCTGGGAAACGATAACCAGCACAGGGAAAGGAACTGGCCCCCCTACCAATGAATATTCACGCTTCAGTCTCAGGGGAGTCTCAGGAAAGGCTGGAGGCCGATGGCAGTTGGCTCTCAGGCTTGGCGGAGTGCGATTCGTTCGTTTGCGAAACCTCTAGAGCGTGGCTTTGTCAGGCTCCGTCATGAACCGGTTATTAGAACAGTGCTACGTTATCAAATTTTACATGAAACTGGGCAAAACCGGGAAAGAGACTCATGACATGTTCAATGCAGCTTATGATCATAATACCATGGGTAGATCGGGTGTTTTTCAGTGGCAAAAGTTGATTTGAGAGGATTGAGAAGATATTGAAGACGCCGAACGTTCAGGACGCCATTCCACCTCAAGAAGTAACAAAAATCTTGCAAGAGTGAAGGTTTTGTTAGACAGGGTTCGTAGATTAAGTGTTCGCATGGTTTCTGATGAACTTGACATCCATAAAATTGATGAGCATCGATTTTGACCGAAAACATGGGCATGGAAAAGGTGTGTGCGAAGTTGGTGCAGTGAGTGCTCTCGGACGAAAAAAGTTAACTCACAAGCGGATCTGCCAAGGGATTCTCGACCATGCCTCAGCAACCGTAGAGCCCTGTCATTCCTCGACCAGACTTCTTCCACTTCCCCCGCTTCAAATCGGTAGTAAAAACGACATCACCACGGCTCCGTAGAAGCGTTACAACAGGCCGTGGCGAGGGGACTTAGCAGAATTCCGGGCGCCGCCTTCCAGAAGGCGTACGAGGCGTGGAAAACCCGCTGGCAGAGGCATGTGAACGCACAAAGGTGCTACGTCGAAGACTTTTGAGTGAATGTATAAAATTTGGCAAGTAATTTTGTTAATCGACTCAGTCCTGCTACTTTTGGGACGGAGCTTGTAAGTGAGCCTCGTGGATGCCAAGGGATTTTTGTCCCTCAAGCAACTACAGGGAAAGCGTTTGGCTCGGGGTGGCTGTGATGTGCTTGCACTTTTGGCGAGTTGACCGTGAGAATCATAGCAAATCAAATCATATCTCTGTTGTAATTATTATGTACCGCTGTGTAATTATAATGGACCATCCTGCTGTAGGAATTATAATGACCCCCCACTACTTGGGTAGATCAGACCGCAAAGATAAAATAAGGATGGGAGAAACAGATTCCAGTACAGATAGGTTCAAATACTCATTCTTCCCCAGAACAATCAGAAATCATAATAGTAGGAAACCGAAGTCACTTTAGAAAAATTTAAAAACATTTATTTTACGATTCGGAACTAAATTAAACATTGCAAAGATGTTAGGTGTATCTGTAGGTGCATGTGTATGTTAGTTGGTAGCTTATGTGTTTGCATGTGTGTGGGTTTTAAGGGTTTTTGCATGAATGAATACAATGCTTTGTTTGAGGCTTTGTATGCGGTTTTTTTTCTTACTTACGGGTGGTGCTCTAACACCCCCCGCCACACGCCCTTGCGGGGTATTTAGTAGATGTTGATGTAGTTGAGCAAACATTCAGTGCATTGCTCAGTAATAATTTACTCAATTAAGGTGTTAACATTACTACCGCAAAATAATGTTTCTCGATTGATGTGTACAACACCGTTATGTACCAACCAATTGAACTTGTATCACACGAATATGTTTTGGTCCACGAAATGCAAAACTTTGACTAAAATCGAGGCGAAATTTCATGGAACAACTACTGAAGCTTTCTCAAGAAACACCTAGCCTTCAAAAGTGCTTGAGCAGCACTGTCATTCGATTCTGCTGAGAGAAGTATTTTTTTTATTTCAGAAAATGACAAGCTCCGCCCTCTCTATCTTTCTGCTCCTCTTCGCCATTAAAATATTCGCATAGTAAATCCGTGAAACGTCCGCCGTGAGATGAGTTAGCTGATTCCCGATTTCAATGTCACTTTTTTTTCCTCGCCCCGTCTCCTCTTTGACATTTCCGTCCGTCGACGTTGGCCGCTGTCGCTAGAACCTGCGCATTCGGATGGACTGGTTTAGTTCAAATTTCCTTATCTTCATTTTGAATTTGCTTATCATCTACTTAAAACGGGTACCCACATTTGCTTTGGTGACTTCTTTTTGAAGTCTTCACAAGTGACGCATAAAAAGAGAGCGAAGGAGGACCTGGATAAGCATCGTGTTATAACGCGAGCGCCGCTCATATGCATTCCATAATTAAATCTATTCTAACCGTTAGACATCTTGACTGGTCTTTTAAGCTGAATCATTGTAAAAAAATATATATATTTTTCTCTCACCTTTTACATTTTTGCTGAGCGACTACATTAAGATGAAACATTAAGGTGATATGGACGGGAACACAGAGAATTATAATGTTTTATCTCACACTTTCATCTTTCAATGTTCAGGCATTCTCGGAATGACGCCCGCCAGGAGTCTTTTTTTGCTTTCATGTTTTATCCACTCGTTGCAGATAATTAACTCACCAATTATTCCACACGACCCTCCTGGCCGGATATAAGTTAATTCATCAACTTGAATTTATTTTTAAGTAGCTGACACACGTTGGAAAATTTTCGTGTTTCCAAAATATATATCCACATGTCCGTGGTTTCTCGCACTAGCTCGAGTCATATTTTACTATCCAATCATGACATTATATTATACTAATATAATTTTCAAAAGCTCTCACGACTGCCATTATTATGGACTTCAAAATATTTCAAATCATTGAATTTTTCTACTGTAATGACTTGTTAACGACACTGACTCCGTAGTAGGACTAGTCACTAGTAAGACACGTTTATTTGCCGAAGATGCAGTGGTTTACAGAGATATACGTAATTCTGAGAACACAGCAGCTTTATCAGACGACCTGAATGCCATCCAATTTTTGGAAAATGTTATTCAAATTTTGGAAAAAAAGAGCGATTCTCTCCGGAACGCCTACTGCATCGGGAACACCGAAATTGGAATGTGCAGACGCGACTAAATAGCTTCTGAAACTCTTGCATAAATTGGAAGAACGTCTCTTTAGCAGTGATGCTGAAAATGTATTATTACCGCCATCGTACTTAGGTAGGAGGGACCATGCTAACAAAATCAGAGAGATTAAGTGCAGAAAAGATAGATTTAAGATTCCATTTATGCTACCAACGTGAGGGATCAGCATAAAATAGCGTATGTCCGACCGCGCCAGAGAGGAAAAATATTCGGGTCAAAATTAGTCCGGTGCGTATTCACCCCCTGCCACACACCCTAGCGGTGGCTTTCAGGGTACAAAAAAATCGTCCAATGTTTATTAAAACGAATTGCATGCATTGCTTCGAAGCAGTATTTCAAGATTCAATGGCAGACTAAAAATATTTCATTCAAATCAAAGTCAAAAGTTACTGAGCTCCCTTTCCGAAAGTAAATCTCAACTGGTTCGGTAGACGTTATTCTGGGTCCATGATCCAATTCTTCTTTCGTTCCAGGTTTGCACGCATTTCACTCATCATTCCTCATCTTATCATTGGCAATATTTTGCAAACTTCACATAAATTTACCCAAACTCGGGTAAAGTAACGCGGGAGCATGATGAAATGGATTGAGCCCTAAGACTGCAGCTACCACAGATACTTGCTCTTCATCGGAATAAATAGGACGATAATTGATATAAAAGTCCTTCCGTGAAATTCCACCTCTCGTGGGCGTTTACAAACATTGTTTTCAATTTCCATTTTCAGCAGGCTGTCATGTTGCACCGTTTTTAAGGTTTGAGATTACCATTTGCTTGAAGGTGGGAGTGAATGACCAGGACACGGAAATAGGGACGAGACACGAAGAGAAGAAACTTTGCATGGTTCAGAGACTTCGTGACTTGATGGCCAAAGTCATCACTAAGTTGGAGTATTTTGGGAATTGGAAATTTGTCAATGAAGCGCGAAAGTACTTCAAAAGTTCAACCGATAAGAATGTGTTTTACTGCTCTCAATAATACCAAAAGGGAAAACCTCTAAAGTGGGCGACTGCCAATAAAAAATATCTCATCGTTGAATTGTTGCCTTGGCAAATGACAACTGCTTGATAAAAGAAAGAGGCTAAAAAAAACTGGCTCATTTTCCACCGAAAATCCGCCCAATGCTTTCCGAGTGTTGTGACGCGGCATTAAACGGGGAAGAGTCCATTTGAATGTCAGGACTCATTAGCTGATTACAAAATGTCACCGATTTCAAAATAGGACGCAATTAATACTCAAATTCAAAGGCTGTCAGCAAACGTTGCTAGGATCGTAACCAATGCTTCTGTTCTCTACTGTGATTTTTGCCAACGAGATTGACAATTTTGACCTAGTTGACCTTGCATTGTTCAGTAGTTGCGTGGAGTAGACTTCCAGTTTTTCATAACAAATATTTCCGGTAGGTATTTTCTCGCCACGCCGCTATCAACTATTTAACTCAAGTTACTCAACTGTGAATAAAACACGACCGATGCGACGGGAATTTTTTGTACTGTCAGCGCGGGGGGTGGGTGATATGACAATAATGTAACATATATACGCAACAAAATGGAACGACCCCATGCCACATGCTCTAACGGTGACTTTCTAGTAACCATTAAGATTCACATGAAGCATGGGACTATTTCCTGTCGTTTATGGATGAATTGCCGACCCGTAAAGCGGTGTGAAGGATCCGACAACATGTGACGTGAGGGAGGAAGGGCGTTAGAGGGAAATGTGAAAACACCCGAAAATTGATACAATATTTCATGGGAAACCGATCTACACACGAGGTTGGCCACCATCGTACCATATCCGCTGCATGTGCACCTTATTTCAGAATTTAAAATACATAGACAACACAGACCTACAAAAAAAATTTTTTTTTGGTGTCGGGAATCTTTGTGATGATTTTAACTATATTTGTAGAGCTGAATCCAAATATGAAATCCGTTTTTATTTAACAGCTCTACTTTTTTAGATATGACACATCTTACGATTAGTCGTTTTAATATTTGATATATTCCGGGAAATAATTTTCTATATTGTAGGCCAATGAGATAATTATTAATATAATATTCCCATATCATCATGTAGAAGATTTTTTTACGTAAGTAACAACATATCTATATCTTGAAAACTATAGCTGATAGGAAAAAACTAGTGTCGTAATTGGATTCAGCACCCCAATTGTTCTTTAAATCAACATTAAAAGCTCCGGCACCAAAACCACTGTTGGCCTGTGTAATGATTGGAGCATCTGTGGGATAATAAAGGACAAGTTTGGAGGTTTGACACAAGCCTTGGTGCGGATGGAAGCAAATAGATGAAACTGTTTATATATCCTTATCGATCCTCATGATGCTCGATTTAGTGCCAACATAGAAGGCGAGCAGCGTAGAGGAGCTAGATTTGTAAATCGTTATTAGGACACTTGTAAATCGTTATTAGCATCATTACGGTAGGAGAGACCTAATCTCTCGAATAAAATTCAAGAGAAAAAGTTAAAACAGACATATTTAATAGATGTTATTTTTCAAAATTTCGTGTAAAAGCAGTCTGGTGTGTAATCACACGCTGCCATACACCCTAGCGGTGTCTTGCAGGCTACCGAATCTCAGAAATGGGACCACGCAACTAAAACAGGCTAGCATTCCGGCGAAGGAGGCTCTAGCTCTCCTACCCAGTCCCAGGCGAATTCTTATGCGTTATTCAAATACACCGCGTGCAGGGTTCGACTGAAAATTCGCGCCGTTAAAGTATGCATGCATGTAATATCCAAGTGGCGCTCCTTCGGGAGGGAGTCATACGGGGGAAGGGGGGGTGAGGGGAGGGTAAGGGAGGGGAGGTTGGCGGCCGAGGGGGCGAGCGAGGGTGTCCTGAGAGTGCGGAGACCAGAGTCTAGTGTGGGTGTGGGGAGGGGAGGGCCGGGGGGGGGAGGGGTTGGCGTGGAACGGAGATTCGATGGAATCCGATGGCTTGCGTGGGCGGACGCGGAATCCACAATGAAGGAAGGAAGGGGGGAGCTCGGCGAAGAGTGAGTGGTGAGGCGAGGAGAGCGGGGGCGGCGTGGGGAGTGGAGACGGAATCGGTCGGCACGAGTCACACTGTGGGGGATGGGATGGGGCGGGGGGGGAAAGCGGAGTGGAGAGGGGCGGTGGGAGGGGAATATCATGGAAGGAAAGGGAGGGGCGACGGGGTGAAGAGAAATATGCACGAGGGGAGGGAGGCGGGCGGGTGCTGTAAAAGGGATAAATGAAGGGATTTGAGGATCAAAGGTTCAGCCAGAAGAGAATTGGCGGTCTTGACACCAGGCGAAAAAAACTATAGCCTAATCCCATTTCCATTTAACAGAAAGCACTTCGCTCTCGCTATGGCGGGTGTCTTAAAAAATTTGTTTCGCGTGCCCTTGGCGTCGAGTTTGCGAGGCATTATGCCATGCTGTGAACTGGGGCCTCATCAGAGCGGGAGTCTGTCCTCTGTCCTGTACACCTTGAAAGAATCCGAGGCATTTGGTGCGGAAAGAAAGTCGCCGTCGGAGGAACTAACGCGACCATTGGGACAAGAGAAATTCGCGATTTTTCAAAAGAGACCAGCAATCAATTGAATCAATGAATTTCCTACGATCCTTCAGTAGACTCGTTTTTCATTTCCATCTTAAAGACAAATATTCAAACTTTCTTTCAACTTCTCATGTGGTGTGTCTAAGGAAATACACTCACCAAGGTTCACATTGTCGCATTAATATCTTGACTTCTTAACTTTCGAGGCGTGTTCAATGCAAGCTAGGCACAGGGGTACCAAACAATCGTTTATAACTTGTAGTAGGAATGTTCCCTCATCTTCACAATTGAACATTAGGTCTGCGAAATTTTGTTAAATTTAGAAAGGTATAAGAATTAGATATTATTTCTTGACCGGTATAACTAAGAGCATTTTCCGCTAGTTTCCGATAAAGTTTTTTCAGATCAAACGAATGCATTTGGACACAGTGATGACTTGAGTTAACGACACTTAACTTCCATGAAGAAACGTATTTTTGTGTTGATTAAGACTCTTTTATCAGGAGCACAGAGCCGTATCACGACTACTTTATATCATGTTATTACCCTCTCCAAGGCAACGAGTTCACGGAAGCATCGACCGCACACTGCTTTTTAGATTCGCATAAAATCTCGTGTTTCTATCCATCTGCTCCTAAAAAACATGGGACCGCATACTGTACTTTTAAGAGAACTGGGTTTCTCCCTCAAGACGCTCAACTGTTAGTGGCTTCTCCAAAAGGGATTTATAGCTCTTCGAGCATTTCCTTTGAAAATCTTCGCCTTCGTCCATCAATAAGCGTAAAAAATATGCAGAGCGACTTTTAAATTAAAAATTATGATATCATCACATTAAGACGTTAGAACTTTCATTAACGCCAACGTAAAAAATAGATTATTCTTCAAAGGTTTGGGAGATTAATACGGCATTATATAACATATAAGGCAATATGCGGATCCGCTTTAAAGAAACTGGGCTTCATCAAACGGGTGTTGGGGAAAGGTAATGAGAAAGTTAAAGAGAGGTGTTATTTTGCTCTAGTTAGACCACATTTTGAATATGCCGCAAGTATTTGGGATCCTTGGGAGAAAATCAGGCAAAAAGAACTAGATGAAGTCCAGAGAAAATCCGCCATATTCGTTAAAAATATTTATAATAAGAACACAAGTGCAACAGGTCTCTTAGGGGATTCAGGCTGGGAGACCCTTGAAATACGAAGAGAACAAGCGAGACTTAGACTTTTAGAAAGGTTCAGAACAAATGAGTTTAGCGATGGCACTAGAGGAATTATAATAGTCCCACATTACTTAGGTAGATCAGACCTCAAAGATAAAATAAGAGAGATAGATTCCAGTACAGATAGATTCAAATACTCATTCTTTCCCCGAACAATCCGAAATCATAATAGTAAGAAACCGAAGTCACTTTAGAAGTATTAAAAACATTTAAGTTGCAAGTCGGAACAAAATAAAAAATTCAAAGTTCATGCATGTGTATGTTTGTTGGTAATTTGTGTGTTTGCATGTGTATGGGGTGAAAGGGTTCTTGCATGAATGCTTACCATGTTTGGTTTATGCTCTATAAATTTGTGGCTTCTGCATGCGTTTTATTCTTTCTAAATTACGGGTGGTGCCCTAATACTTACGGGATATTGATTAGATGTAGATGAGTACATTCTCGTCACATTATCAGAAAGAAAAACGAAATAACATCCATGTTTTAGAAATATTTCGTATCGTCACCTCATCTGCCATTCAATATGTTAGAGTCACGTTTGAACAGATATAATCGCATTTCAAACAAGCATCAAAAGTGAAATAATAAGGGGGAAAACCCCAATGGCCGTAATTACGGAAGCCATTTATGTTTTACTCATGCGTAGTGTTTCTCACGTTTATACACCACATTCAAACTTAATTAGCATAAGAAACTACCCATTTTTAAGTTCCACGATATCACAAATGAAAACCAACACCTAGGAGTATCTTTCCACCCAACTTTACCGGCCCCGGTGGGGACGGGGTTTCGTTCTCGTCTGTCATCCCAGAGGTCGCAGGTTCGATTCCCGCCTGGTTGGTTTTTCCTCCACCTAGGGCTTGCGTGTATGTAACTGTCAAATTGTTATTTCAATGTTCACGGTCCGTTGCAAAGGTCGAAGTGCTGCTTTCGGACTAATGCAAAATAAATAAAACTCCACTGTGTAGAGATGTTCGGATAGGGAGTGGTCAGATAATGATGAGAGTTGGAAAGTGCAGAAACGAAGTCAAAATGGTGATTGTGGAAACGTGGAATGTGGATTACGCTAATGCCTATACGGCAAAATAAAATGGTTGCAGAAACACTGACTGGGAGGGACATGAGAGAAAGGTGTAGGAATATCATAGGAATCAGAGGCAGTCGTCTATCTGGTTATGGATGTTTAGTTTTCGTATTTCTTCAGTGAGAAGGCAGTCGTGTCAACGAATTTGTTTCCTTCATTTTATGCCCAACCCTCCAGCCTATCAATCACGAATGGAGCCCCTATTATGCGAGGGAAATTGTGGGATGAAGAGACGAGCTGAGTGAATTTATCTCCTCGTCATCTCCTTCCCCGATCCAGTGCTTCAAAATTTGATGAAAATCAATTTTATCAATCCGAAAAAGAACGAAAATTAATGATCATAGCCACTAGAATATGTTCGTTTCATTTTCGGGGTAGGGCACACTTTGATTATCAATCCAAAAGGGTGATGCATCGCAGTATTAATTTTGTGTTTCGTTGAATAACTTACAAAGCGAAATGTATAAACAGACCAATGGAAAGAAATATTACCTGCTGCCAAATTCACAACGTCTGCTTACTCCCACAAAGTGTTTCGGAGGGCGCGAGTGTGATGTTTCTTCGGTGGCAGTGTTAGTGGCGGGAGGGCGAGGGAAGGAATGCGGGGAAATGACGAATCACGCGCAGAATAAACGCCTCCGGTGACGAGGACGCCATCCGAGAGCCCTTCGCACACCACGCACGCTTCCCCCACGCCTCCTCCCCGCCCTCGAGTGGGCCCGCCCTCCCCACACTTGCCGAGCCCTAACTCTCAAATTCGCAGTTGGAAGGGTAACTGTACATAATCGTTTTTTGGGGATTATATTATGCATAACATGCATATGAATGAGGGCAGAAGTAAGCTTCACCTGAATAAATGAAGCTAAAGCAAACACTCTTAATAGGGAAATTGGACGGTGAGAACTCTCCGGATGACATTACCGATTCTCGGAGGAAAAAAAGAATAACAAGAAATTAGTCATGCCATTAAGGGGGGTATTATCTTTTCTTTAGGGAGTTTTGTGCGTGGAAAATCACTGCATATGTTCGAGATATGCATAAGCAGCCCTGGCAACTTAACTAACCACGTTATCGTCAATTTACGTACGTGTGTTAAACAATTCTAATAAAATCATCCTAAGGCTACAGGAGGCAAATTCTTCATAATTCATCTTGTTGCCACTGCCTGTGTAATATCGTATGGTGATGGTGGCCATGCTTGTAATGTCTCGTTAAGCAAAAGGCCCACTTTAATCTCCGTCCAGAGCCAAAAATCAATTCCGGTATCTACTGTAATTAGATCTCCACGTTAAATTGTGTTTTGACAACAAATAGATGCCAAGGAGGAGGTAATAGCACTGGTAGATAATTATTTTATTCCTAGAAACCGTAAAGCATGTAGCTGTTGTCAACAGAGCCGAATCGCAAAAATTGGTCCTCAGGTCGGTTTGAAAGATTAGGGTAGATCTCACCTAGTACTAAGCACAACGGATTTTGAAATTCATACGTAACAGCATAATAAGTGGGACCAGATTCTTCCCCTGCGGCTCTTATGGTTTCCCAGGAAACTTGGCCAGCCAGAGGTGTCCATGGGAATCGAACCTGGGTCCTCCGATCAGCTCAGCGGTGATCCACTTGGAACGTGGTGTTTCATGTTGTAAAATTTATTTTCATTTGTTGAAAAATCGCACATATTTTTAGTAACGCAAAATTCAACAACATCTAAATTAAATATGATTTCTTTCAAAGAAGACAAAGCATCAACGCTGGAAAAAATTCACGGTAAAATAAATAAGAGCAATATTTAGTTTTTGACGTCGTAAAAGTAATCTACTAATAACCTTTCATTGAATGCTTGGGCAGGTATGGCAATCGTGGAAAACTAGGATAGACTAAAGAACGAGCATATTAATTGAAAGGCAACATTGGTAACCAAAGCACAAGAATATCAAACTTTACGTTTGCACACATTTGATTTTTTTCCCGAATTGTCGGTGCTTGAACTCCTCATTCCCTTTCAGTCATTCGAGCGCTTTCGTCCCCTCAGCGTCCAGTCGGCGGCCTCACTCACACCCACGGACATCGCCCAACACCTGCTCTGAGCAGCCGCCGCGATCCGTAGGTGCCATCGTGAATGTTTTGGCCATCTCTACCCATGGGGCAACTTTCCTCTGCGTTCGAGCTTGCGATCATAGATCTGACGACCCAGTGACCCATCGACTGATGGCGGTAACAAGTGCCGCGATATGTTCCGTTTAGTAGCGCGAAACTTTAATAAAACTGCTGGACTATCCTTTATGCATCACCGAAATGAAAACAGAGATAGGAGATCGCTTGCGCGTTATTCGGATGAGCCCGACTTACTCGTGGCCCCGAACTTGAATTTCCAGTTCAAAAGTTTTAGCGTTAAGTAATTAATGCTTCTACAAAAGCTTGGATCTTTGCACACGGAAAATAGAATTCAATAAAAACTATAAAAGGATAACGTGACTTTTACACTTCTAGTCAGGGTTTGAAAGTACAAATGGATTCATCTCATTCATCTCCGCATTATCCAGATCAGTGGTAATCTCAGTTTCTTCCAATTGTATACATATATATATATATATATATTTTTATAATCTATTTATAAAATAATAATATATATGCATACATAATGTATCTAGAGAAAATATAAATGGAAAACACGTAAAAGGGCACTTACATTTAAGAAAGTTTGAGCTTTCGTTCTTCTCCGAGGCTTCCTACAGGTAAGTCTTACCTGAAGAAGGCCAAATGAAAGTCCGAAAGCTTTAACTTTCTTAAATATATGTGCCCTTTTCAGTGTCTTATCATTATATTTTTGCATTCTATTGTGATTTTGCCGTGCAAGTATATACGCATGAATAAGACTTCCTGTTCTCATTCAACACAGTTAAAATTTTTACAATGGAAAACAAAATAATTAAGTCAATATATATTTCATGGATACGATAGCAGTTGGCGATCAGTGGATGAGCTGGCTTACAAGTAAGTAAGCCAACCAAGTACGCGCTGGCTTAAAAGTAATTGTGAACCTCTGCACCACCTCTTACCCATTCGAATGCTAGATGACTACTCCATTTACTTAATCAGTCAATCCGATCGTAAAACCCCAACTTATACAAACTTAAACCGACAAATTTTTCTGCCCTTCTAGCTCCGTTGGGAGTCGGATTAATTACATAGCTCTAATCACGTTCTTATCATTTGCCACCGGAGAAATTGATTAAACAAGATCATTTTTAATTCACCTTGGCTGCCATTTCTTACAAATCAACTGACTTAAAAATAAAGGCAACCCGACCAGGCCAAAGTGGTTTTCATTGCGTACAGTAAGTACTAAACGGTAACGACTCCGCACCTGTTTCGCAAAAGTGTATTTTGAAAATAAAGTCATTCCGATACTCCATTACTCTATGTACCACAAACCACAAATAAACACAGTTGTAGACACTATTCGGTTTGGTAGGTGACGGTAGAGTTCACCCAGTACGCCCGACGGCGTGTGAATATTCACACATCAGGGTAGGGGGGCCAGTTCCATTCCCTGTGCCGGTTATGGTTTCCCAGGAAGATCTCCCGAAAAATCACATTGGTTGGGAGGACATAGCTCTGTATGAAATCATTTCTATTCCACTTAGCTGATGGTCGAATTTCTTATAAAAATCACCAAATCACGTCCCCGAACCAAACCAGCACGTCCCGCGTGGCGTCCACACCGCGATGCGCGACTCATCCAATTCATTGCAGTGAGGGATTTGTCGACGCCACCGTGGGTGAAGCGGAATTCATAAAAAGTTTGCCTACTCTCGCTATCATTCATTTTGTTTCTGTTTTACACATTTGAATTGGTGACTTTGGCATTTCATGTACTAACGGTAGCTGTGGGAGTGAGTAAATGCCGGTACCAACAACCGAGACGAGAGTCCGTGCAAAAGAGACGCCTGGGGACTAAGGTCAATTATGGACCTCCACTTCGTTCGTTTCAAAGGAACCCTCTCTGAAAGGCGTCCATCATCCCGTGCTCTCCCTCATTCTCTCCATTATCATGAATGTTAACAATTTTCGATCATTTTCTTACAAAAATCATTTGGGTTATTCATTTCCAATTATATTAACATACTGACCTCACCTTTAGATGAAGGAACCAAATGTGCGGCCTCATTTCGTGCAAACAATGATGCTTTCTCAGAAAGTACACAAAAACTTAAAAAATTAAATTAAAATTGTTACAGCTCAACCTGTATTCTAAATATAGCCGTATCCCTTTGGGTGTATTTATTATATTATGTATTAGTATTATATATTAGTTATTTTTAACCTGATTTTCACAAGCTTTTCGTAAAAAAATCTTTAGTGGGAATGTCGAATGGATACACAGATCCTTCTATGTGAGCAATTAAATCATCCAAGGGGATATTTTTCGGCTGTATGCTAAGGTTTAAACCATGAGTCTTGTCTTAACATCCCTACTCAACGTCCCCGTCATCAATTCCCTCTTCCTTGAGAAAGGCTCCTTGCCTAGCGCAATTCTTCTCCTTACGTCCCTACTACTTTGACCGTATTGGTCCAAAACACTTCCGAGATGTGTAAACTGTTCTACCTACCTTCTATTTTTTTCCCCGCCTATTTTAATATTTAGCTTAGCTTTTTTCTTCCTGGAAAATGGCATAACCTTTGTTTTATTAATATTGATTCTCATCCCATATTTCAAATTTATATACGAACTAGAAAAGAATAACCATCTCCCATTCCTTGATCTGCTATTAACCAGAAACACTAAAATAACATACGACGCGTATCGCAAACCAACACATGCCAATAACTACATACATCATGATTCGTTTACACACGACAGTCACAAACTTGGCGCCTTCCATTCCCTTGTACACAGGTTAGTAAACATTCCCTTTAATAGAAACAACTATTTCCAAGAATTAAAAAACATCAAACTCATCGCAATTCAAAATGGTTTTAAAGAGTCCATTATCGATGACTTAGTAAAAAAGCACAAACATAAAAAACTAGTTCAAAACACAACCACTCTCACACCGCATAAAACCCCTCGGTACATCAAACTTCCGTTCCAACCACAATTGACAAAAGGGCTAGGAAAGATTTTCAAAACCGTCGATACCAATATATCATTTAGCAGCAACAACAAACTAAGACATTTATTAGGTAATACTAAGGACACAATCGACACCTCAAATAAATCCGGTATTCACAAAATAAATTGTTCCTCTTGCGACTCATCTTACATCGGCCAGACGCGGAGGAATATTAAAACCAGGTACAAAGAACATATCGCCCATTACAGACATAACAGACCAGACGAATCGAGTTTTGCCCTACATTTACTCAAGGAAGGCCATCAGACACGAACTGATACTAATCAAACAGACTCTCAACCACCTTTTGGACGCATACGAAAGCATTTTTATACACTAATTCAAGAAGGCCGTAGTTAACTGTGGTAAAGGGCCTTTTCCATGATTCCATGATGGCCAATTTCATTTCATTATCATGAATTTTATAATAATGAATCATATTATAATTACAATTCCAGAGTTATTGAAGAAAATATTCCCATTTTTAGAACATAAAGTCTTGAAATTTTAGCTTTGGTTAATATGATAAGATTTTGGCTACAGGAATTTTGGTTACCACGACGGAACAGATTGCCAATGGTGGGAACGTAGTCATATTTAACGAAATTCCCTTTCCCGGAGTTACCGCTGTGAAAGTGCGTATTTGTCAAATTCGGAGTCACGTGACATGAATGGACCCCTTCCTCACTTCTTGGGCACCAGCACCCTCTCCCGAGCGTGACGTGTCGGCGAAAATACGCATCCATTACCATTTTAGGTATCAAGAATGTATGACGTGCGAAATACGGGCGAATGATGGGGCGGCGTAGCCATTGGAACGAAGGTAGGGCAAACCAAGGGTGGAGGATCTACAGTGGAGGGTTTGGGGGGCGCAGGGATAGGACGCTGGGGGTTGGCCGCTTGTGGATGTTTTGCGGTGTGGAAGATCTGGCGAAAATAGGAGGAGGCGCCCTCGATTGTGATGGAAAGGAAAGGTGGCCAGTGAGATGATCAAAGATGCATGCGACCTCTACAGATGGAATATCTTTTAAAGCAGAAATTCGCGAAACGTGCAGCAAAAGATGCTGTTGGAGCGGAAAGCTGCAGGTTTTAATGTGCTGGGGACAGATATTAGGTATTCTCATATTCAAATAACTACTTCTCAAGAATTACTTAGAATGCGCAACTAATTATAAGAAATTCATTTAACAAAACACCCTTATAATGAGATTCCATTTGCTATCCATTATCAGATCGTATTTGTTTCGATAGATATTTATTTGATCGTACCGTGAGAGAGGGCCCTAAAAACAAAGCTTGTCATGCTTCGCACATATACCTACTTAAAAGTCTCACCGGTATTTCATCCCACACAGAGAGCCCAGTTCGAATCCCGGCGGCGTGGAATATTTTTCAATGGTATGTCGATCCCTACTTGAGGTGCTTTGTGGAGAGCAGTTTGAGGGAGTACGTCGTCCGTCGGGTGGGACGTTCAACTGCGAAACCCTTGGCACCTTTCGTTAAGAGTAGGCTAATGCCGTCGCCGGGTTTCTCTCCACCCTTCATCCTTTCCTGTCCATCCTTGATGGCGAGAATGACCTTACCTGTCGGTCACCTCTCCTAAATAATACTAATACTACCGGTGTTTCATTTTAACAGAATATATGTTCGTCATTTGAATTTTGTGGGTATACGCTTCCCATTTTCGGGAAATGCCATAAACCAATGCGCGCCATCAAACATCGCTCCCAGTAATAATATTTGGATTATATGAATTTTAATACGTATCACTCAAATTTTAGATTAAACAAGGAGGGAATAAATTAATTTAAAGAAGATCATTAAACCAACATTAAATCGCGAGGTGTATTTCAGTCGCGATTACAAGCTCACGGAGAGATCAGGATTCCATTTCCGCTAATCTCTGCCAATTAAGGAGCGACGCCGATAGCTCTTTTGGAATAAATGACATTATGGAATGGTGCTCATTTTTTGATCGCGTTTTGGCAAACGATCGTGGTTATCTTAGAATCCGTCATTTCATGGTATCCACTGCAAATCGTTAAAAGAACAGCAATGAAAATGTTATAAATCGACTACTTTGGAATGCCAATAGAGGATGAGAAATGGATACAGAAAACGCAGAGGGAGAGGGAAAAAAACGGTCGCGCGCATTCAGGGCGTGAAACGTCTTATTGCCGGAGTAATTTAAAGGCAATCAGGAAGCGCCCACAAAGGCGGCGAGTCCCTTATTTCACGAGGGCCCCGCGCAAATCGCGACGCCCATTGATAATCCAACCGAGGCGAGGGTTTCCTCCGAGTCACCGCTATCGCATAAATAACCATCAAAAACCCTCCGAGCGCCCCTCCCTCCACTCACCCCCACCCCCCTTCATCTTCACCTTTCCCCTCCCGCCCCGAGAGGAGCACAAAGAGAAGGAAAGTAGAGACACGTCCCACTGGTGGCTACCTTCGCGTGTTTCTTAATAACCATTCCTACTACCCCCGCCCCGCCCCCACTAACCCCTCTCGCACACTTCTTCCGAAGGCATGACCCGTCTTCGTCCGTCGCCGAGCACCCCCCCCCCCCCCCGCCCAAAATCCCTCCCTCCCTCCTACGCACACACCCCCTCCGAGCAGCTTCATCGCTACGCGAAACGAGCGCACCCGAAAATTCGTGCCCTCTGAGTCCTGGCCTCCTCCCCCTCTTCTAGCGTCCTCCTCCGATCTCCAAGAGCGAGCAGCGGTGAATCACCGCGCGAGGACCAAGCCAAGAGGGCAACTCGCCCATTGAGGAAAGAAAGAAAGGGGGGATTTATTTTTTTCCCTCTCCTTAAATTCTGCGTGCGCTCTTCCGCAAACACTAGCTATACCGCTACAGGTCAAGATGTGAGCAACAGAGTGCGGGATATTTCCTCGAAACACCACCACGCCTCGAGCCGGACACAACGTCCCCCCCCACCCCCTCCCCCATTCCAGGTTTTGGCGCCTCCCGCCGCCCCCATCTGCCCTCCTCTTTCCCTTCTTCTTTCCCTTCTACCCCCTCTCACTTCAGACCCCCCCCCCCCCCGAGCAGATCCCGTGACTTCGAAACCTTCAAAGGCGGCATTTGCTAAACACTTTACTTACTTTCAACGGACGGTATTTTTTTTGTTTAACCGCGAGCTTCCTAATGCTCTCATCTTTCGAACGTTCCTCAGAGTTATCCTTTTTCTGAGTGTATTCACTTCCAGCATTCATTTTAAAAATAATTTAATGAGCTAACCTGCGATTCCTCCTATTACTTCAGTTTAACCGCCTTTAATTCGTTATAAACGTTTCAGCAAGTTCATCTTATGGCTTGTCGATTAAAAAAAAATTAAAAGGGCATTGCTAAAATAAAGGGCTTATTTATGTGACCATTTAATGCAATTCATTCACTTGAAAATGAAATTGGCTTATTCATAATTTGATACTAACTCCTGCTAAGACCTCTCTCGACCCCTCAATCATTTAAGTAACATCATAGTTCAACGTTACTCAAACTTAAGGAATAGTATTGAATTGGCGGAGAAAAGTTTTCATGGGACCAGCAAAATGAATCATTTCGCTAAATTCGTATGCATGGCTAAAAATGAGCGTTCGGCTAAAAATTAAGCTTTTGAATGAATTATTAAATTAAATTATAAAATTTAAAAAAAATGAATGCTTCGCAACATATGCCTACGTGAACTCTCGTTGGTATTTTAATGTAACAGCATTTCTGCTCGCCATTCAATTTTGCAGAGTTAACCTTGCATTTAGACTAAAAATTCGTATTTTAATATGAAAGTTACAAATACAAAGCCGGTTTGATAAGAACATTCCATAGAAACTTTACTCTGTGTGTTGAAGCCAAATTAAATTCCGCAAATAATAAGTGACTCCACCCGATGGCAATCTGACGAACTCGACTATGGAGTGGGTCGTGTGTGGATTTGGACACCGAAGTTTATTTTTTGTACCAAGCGCTGTTAGCGATATGAAATTTCTTGTCATTTTATGATTTACAGGGAAGTGGTGCTCCGATGGATGGAAAGGGGCTGACCGGGTTTGATTCCCAGGGACGCCACCCTTCAACTTTGTGATTTGTCGGATACCAAAGGAGGGACAGGCAAAGAAATTGCCCCGCCTACACTGATATGTGAATTTCACACGCCGTTGGCCTTATCATTGGGGTGGGGTCAGCTACTCGTGTCAAACCGACCTCCGGATGAGTAGTTGGTCGTTGGCGATATAATTCGGCATAATACTTCCTGCTCAATGAGCTTAAGCATGATTCCCGAATTTCGCGATTCTCTTCTGTAATCGAATACTCTGTCACCCAAAAAAAATCTCAAGAATTCCAACTTTAAAAAATTCGTGACCTTTGGCAAAATTGGAAAAAAATCCCTTAACACGCAAAGCCTTCAGCGCCACTCTGACCGATTTCTCCCCCGCCCCACACCCACTCAACCCACTATCTTCACCCTCTCCTTCCCCTTCCCCCACGACCAACCTATTCCACCACGCGAGTGTAGAAGATCTATTTTCTCACCGCGTCCCGGCGATACACGTGCTCTTTCCCATCCGTCCTGCTTCCCTGTGCGCACACACCCCCCTCCACCCCCTCGCTCCCATCCCCACCCTCTTTGCTTCCAATCCTCATTCTAACGCTTCGGCCTCCCTCTTCCATACCAATACACAATGGCCCATTCCATTCAGCCCATTCCACGTTGGTCGCCCACGCAACGGCCGCCTTGCCCCATTCACCTCCTCCATTCACCGCGCCACTCCCGCCCCCCACCCACCGCCTCCAGCCTGCCCCCTTCGACGTATCTCTCCAGCCCCATCCTCTCTTTCCCTCCTCCAAGCTAGTGCCTTATCACCCCCGAGCATCAGCTCATTACTGCGTGCCAGCAATTTCTCGCTCTGCGGTGCTTTGGCACGAAACCGTGCGGGGACGGAAAACTCCAGGCAATGGTTTTCCAGAAAACAGGTATCGGGGTGTTTGCATTTTTCTCATATAAGCTCAAGATTTCGTTTACCTATCCCAATGATGAATTAAGGATGTCATAAATGACAAAATAAAATAACTTCATGTCGAATGTGATTCATTTCTATAGAGAATGCTTTTTTTACCATGAACGTGGTCTACATAATGACCTTAGTGAACCTACAGCTGAAGTCTTACAGCTGCTACTTACGAGACTTCCAAAACGAGTAGGTAGATTTGAGAAATTACTAATTCGTTTGCGCTCAAAATCTTTGCCAAATTCCAAAATAAAATTCAAAAATGAAAAAAAAAGACATCCAAAGCGTGAGAGACTTCCGTAAGCACTAATTTTCCCAGCTGCGAAACTTTTGTATTCAGCTTAGCGACACAAGGCGGGGAGAGAAGCACCTTGCAAGTTCAATATCACAGGAATGAAGACTAACTTTGCAATTTCCACTGGACTTTTTACTTTTCACGACCAAGGCTTCCTTGCAATGTAACACCATCATAATTGAGATGACGTGGCATTGCAACGAAAAAAAGTCGTGAAAAATAAAAGTCCGGTGGAAATTGCAAAGTTTTGTCTTCATTCATTTACTATGAAAGACTTCCATCAAGTAACGCCTGAGGCAGTTCCGAATATTAAATGCACAAGAGAATTGTTGCGGAAAATAGTTAGTAGTCAATAGTTAGAAAATAGGACATGCAATGGAGAAAAATTATATCACACCTATCGTGAAAACGTGCGAAACCTTCGTGATATATGAATACATAAACTGGATTTATCCGTATCGAATATCATGAACTGCGATTCCAGAAACAGCATTTTAAAATCTTACGACAACTTCCAAGGTTTGGTTGTTGTTCATCAAGTCTCAATAAATATTGGAGTTTTATTTCAACCAATTTAATTTTGATATTCGTATCAAAAATCTTAATGCCGACAAAACCTGAGACAACCATGATTCATGAGAAATTTCAGTGTGGTAAGTATCATGAAAAAATAATTATTGTTACACAGAGTTACTGCTGGAGCCAGTTTTAATAGGGCCTCTTTCGGACATTTATTGCACCCATTGGGAACTTCATTCCTCCGCACATAAAATGCTATAACCTTAGAAATATTTTTCATTACTGCATTCACTGTATAGAACTTAGATTATCATGTTATCAATCGTGATACACTTCAACTCACATAGATATTTTTTCATACACATATTTATTTATTTTACTATTAGTACTCCCATTCAAACAGAATAACTCATCGACAGCGGAATTGAAGAATGCTGAAATATCTATGGCTAGATGAAATTTCAAAACGATGTAAAGAAACGTTGCCACGATGATGGTTTAGTCGCAACCTACGAGTCCACTCAAGTTGCCAGACAATTTCAGGAAATGTTAAAATTCTCGGTAGAGACAGGTGAGGCAACTCATTCATACACGCCCTAAACACAACAGTTTTCAATCACTATGCATAGTGAGATGCATTTGCCTAGAAAATTCCTGTCCACCCACATTCTGCCGTTCCGTTCTCAAAGAGAGACTTCTTTACCCTTTCCGCCGTTCGCTCACTACCCTAGACTCCCTCTGCATTTGAATGGAGGACGGGCGAAGCTCTCCTCCGCGTCGATTCCACGTCCATAGTCCTCCTCCTCCTTCGCTCCCTCCCTTCGCATTCCTCCGACTCTCGGGGACAAAATAAGGAGACGCCCACGCAGGCAGAGCGTGGAAATCGGACGCACGTCGCGCGCAGTAAAGAATAAAAGGCGTCCCCTTCCGTTGTCAGTGACGACGGCAACGCCAAAAAATACCGCGAGCTTAAAAAAAAATAACGACATTTTGGGGATGGCTAAGGACAAATGAGGTGAGGAATGCGAGAAGCTTCGGCATCCGGCCGCATTGGGGGCTCACGCGCGGCCAAAAGGCCCCGTGGAATCGGGTGACGTGCGAAGGAAATTAGGCGCCGGGAGAGAAATTCCAGCTTTTGCGTGCACCTTGAGCTCGAAATTCAGCTGAAGGACGAAACGAAGGAAGACTCTAAGGCGCTAATGTTAATTTCGTTGAAACCCTCCTAATCTCATGTCTCTTGCGGGTAGACTCCCGATGACGAAATGTTAAGTTCAACAACTTCATATTAAACGAATCTCTACCTAAGTTGTAATAAATAATTTTGATGGAAAAAATATTTCGTACGGAAGAAATAAAGGCTATTTTCATTCAAACCAATAATCGGTACTTGTGAGTAGGCGTAAAATATATTTAAAAATTTATATGACTTTTTTTTACTTAAATTCAACTAAAAAACTAATTTTACTATTGAAACGTCAACGTTTCATGAACAATTATCACGTATTTTCGACGAATTTAATGATCCACACGCACATAGAGACAAAAATCTAACGACTAAATTCTAAAACTTGAGTAATTGTCACTGCAAGTTCAAAAAGAGATCGATACAACTTTGAAAAAAAAATCCTGTTGATCTACTCGAATAGCGCAGCAGACCACTCACTAAAAATGGCTTATTTTATCCTCTTTTTGAAGAGGGAATTAACATCAGGTTGACAGAAGTAACCAATCCAGAACCTTTATCCCACTCAAGCCATTTGACATGGAATACTCGCAGTGAAAAACGACCCGAAAATCCTTTCCATCGGCCGAGCCAAAATGCAGTCAGAGCTCGCGCCACGAGGATCGATGGTCTTGTAATGCTTTTGATGTCTTGACTCCACAAAGTACTCAAGGGGATTGCTTAGAGTAACGAGAGACTCCTAGGGGACCCAAGGGGAGGGGGGAGTGGTGAGCAGGCGAGAGGGAGGAGAGGTGAGACCAAAAGGGGGAAGGAGCATAGGTGGGTGAAAAAAAGGAGCGAAAAGAGAGAAGGGAAGTAGAGGAACAAGTTCTATTAATGTCTCCCTGATTCCGCTGTTTCTTTAGATGTAAGCCGTCTTCTGAGACATTTGTCCCGAGAGTGGATTCCATTTTTAAAGGGCTTTGTGCCCTGGCACTGAGCCACGGGAGCCGTTAGAGGCCGATGTTTGCATTCAAGAGCAACGCGCAGGCAGGAGGGAGGGACTGGGGAAAAGGTTTGAGGGGCGGGGAAATGTATGGAAAAGAGGGGTGACAGGGTGGAGGGGGGAACGTAAGAGGGGTGGGGGGTGCGGAAGAGGGTTATCGCAGCGGAGCTGTGTAGTAATAGGATCCCGAACCGTGTTTTTATGCGGACCTCCTAGAGTCATGAACGAGTTGGAGGAAACAAAGAATAAGGGGATTTCTCTGGAGGGTGAGAGATGTAAGACGGGGAGACATTAGGAGGGATGGGAGGGGAGGGGGTGGGCGCGATGGAAGCGTTACTGCACTGATGGAAGGAGGCGGAGGAAAGAGAAGAAATGGGGAGATGTTTTTACAAGAGGGTGAAATGGAGGGAAGGGTGTGTGCATGTGAGGGGAAGAGAGGGCTGAATAGTATTGAGGGATACGTGCTCCCTGCCATTCTCTTCTTTCTTCATTCTACTAGCCTTCAACTGTTTCCCCTGCCCTCACGCCTTCTCACCGCTCATCCCTCCTCCTCCTACCCCCCCCCGCCCGCCCCCCTTTCCCAACCATCCACTTTCCTCCTCACGACACATATTTGTCGCACGCAGACCCATTCATCCCTTCGCGTATTCCTGGACTCTGCAATTCACGTGACGAGATCCATCCATACAGGATTAATATACCCGTATGTTCGTCGCACTAGCGTCGCCAAGTTTTCTACATCTACATTACACCCAGCAAGCCGCCGCAAGAGGGTGTTTATGTCACCGTCCATGGATGCACAATCACATTCATTACACTTCTACACAAATATCAGTTGAATCATGCACTCGAACAAAGTTATTCATACGAAAGAGGCTACTTACATGCGAGAATATTCACTAACACGATACATTTAATTTTTTAATGATGGATCTATGTTTCGATTTCAAGAAGGATGTTGATAAAATGTATACACTACCTATACTAATCATACCTGATCTACAATAGTTAGCCGGAGCCTGTAATATGCCTTTAACATCCTCAGATAAGTAGCCTGCCTCAAATTTACGCAGTAAATTTAACCCGTATTTTAAACAACGGTCAACTAGTGGTACCCATCCTAATTCTTCCAGTCGTGCTGTGGCGCCGCTTTGTGGTATTCGGTCAAGGCAGAGTCGCAGGAGGATTTTATTTGGACCGAGGTGTGTCCAGAACATTTGGATAATGTTTACCTGTTCGTCAATTGATGGGTTCGAACAAGAAACTGTAGGGCCATGGGATTTTGAAAAACGGTTTCATTAATCGATTGATTGCAAATTAATAAGAGAAAGTCTACGTGCCCCTGAGGTTCGAGTTGAGAAAATATTAGTCTATTTTTAATATAATATTTTCTGCAGATTGCCTTTACTCAAATGTATTCCTTGTTTAAAAACATAGAACGGAGAAGATATATTTTGTACTCTAAACAATGGAATGCTTCAACCCTAGTCAATTCGTTAGGTATGGTAATGGAGGAAATTTCAGGAAGCTAACAGTTTTGAAATTATTCGGACTGACAGATTCGATGGTTTGTTTGTGTACTTCCATGTTCACCTAATTGCTGTTAAAATATTACCTACAGCAGTAATAATGGCACACTTTCATATAAGATTTTTAATAAATTCGTTCAAAATATCAAACGTGCCAAAATGTTAATTCCTACTACTCGAGTTGAACCAGCAATTTCCGGGGGTATACAGTGGAGGTCAGTTACACAAGCCATTTGTATACAAGTAGAACTTTTAGTTTCAGGCACAAATGCTTTCGTGTTTCACTCTAGCTTTTTACAAATAATATCAGATGTTCAATCTGTCGGAGTAAAAGCTCTGGGTGAATTTACGTAATTCCTCCGACCGTAAATAACAGCGAATTGCAAAAAAATATCTGGTTTTTTAATTTCTCAAAAGAAAGCCCATCACTCATTAACTTATTAAACCTTTTCACAAGTTTCGCCCTTATCGAGCGGGAAAGTTCCATTTCTTGACTATTTATCGTACCGTGACGACAGACTATTAACATCGGAAATAAGCGAAAAAATTGCATCTAATCTTACGAAATGGCCTCAAACTTATTGCTACTCATAAACTCAATCACGGTAGAGACACTTTGATTGATTAATTTGATTAATCATATTTTAACCCTTCAGAAAATTTCGTCCGCCAAAGGCCTTTCATTACGCAAACTTTCAGGAGATTTATGAACTCCCCCCCGCAGCCCACTCCCCCTCCGTCGCCTCACCGTCCGGAGCACAAAAAGAGCCCAACGAGCGCCATAGAGACGAATAATAGAGCGGCGGCGTGCGTAGCAGCATTTTGAGGGAGAGGAGGGGGCATTACGGCTTAAACTCGACCAGTTCTTAATGCGCGGGGCCCCCCGCTCTCCCCCCTGGAGGACAACCAGTTCCCAACTGGATATGCGCCATTGTTTGTTTCTTTCGGCACGGAGGCAAAGTATTTTAACAGTTCCCGTAGGCGGAAAAAAGCGTGGGGGAGGGTTTTCCTTAGGCTTTCATTATTCTCGCCCCCAGAATTACATAGACACACGAACGTGGGATGAAATTTCGAGGAAGAAAAAAAAGGTATCGGGTGCGATAATGGAATTGGGCAGACGAGCTTTGATTTAAAATGGCGGATCTCTCAAATGGGTGTATGTCGTAAAATCGGGGGTGCGCATGGTGAAGGGACAGAGGCTCATGGGAGAGGGCTTAAGGGTTGAGGGGGTGAATGAGAGGCATCAAGAGAGCCGGCGGTGCTACATGAGCACCAAGGGTGCCGCGGGTGGGGAGGGGAAGGGGGGGGGACCTCTCCCGCTCGACCCATTGTTGAGTGCTCGCGCGCGCGTGTGTGTGTGTGAGTGCTAGTAACACCGAGGACGCGAGCGTCCCCGGAAGAGCTCTAAAGGGGGCGACGGATGCCGGGGAGACGCGCGAATGCAAATTAATGTGCCCCGGGGCCTTCCCCCCGTAACCCTCTAACCCACGTACCGCCGAGTTCCAGGGGGGGGTGTCGTACGAGAGGAAAGAGGGTGCTGGAGAGCGGGTGAGTGGGTTACGGGTTTTGGAATGGATTCGGGAGTTGAGAGAGAGTGAGAGAGAGAGAGCGAAAGGAGAACGGGAGGGAGAATGGGAGGGAGGGAAGGGGGGAATAATCGCCCCGACAAAAGGGGAAAAAATCCAGCCATCTGTTGGGGATACCCGGAAACACGCGGATGCACTCGTATTCACACCCGGGTGTGTTCATTCCCCCAGCCTCCCTCTCCCCACACCCCCATCGCTACCCTCCGAACGCCTCCCCCTGCCACTTCCGTGCCCTCCTCCCTTCCATGCATTTTAACCCTTTTCCACCCTCTCCCTCCCTCCCCTCGCCCCGACGCCACCCTTTCCATCTCTCCCATCCCTCAAGTCATTCCCTCGCAACCGGCCGGCGGGCCGACCCCAAAGAAATAAAAGGACGCGAGGAAGAGACGGGACAATTTTGTGTGCACATGCAGATGTTGGCGATTCTCCCGAAAAATCTTCCCTCCTCCTCCCCCTCATATTTCAATTCGAAATTTGAATAATGGCCACGCGAGCTCTCTTTTTGGGGTTTGAGCACCCCTGCGCACCTTCCCCCGCGTGCAGAAAGGGATCGGGCCTACTCCTCGACCGCCGTTCCCGCGCCTCTGCACCCTCCTCTCCCTCTCCAAGATCACTAATGGCCTCCAGGACCCTCTCCACCTCCCGCCACCCTTCGCCTCCTCCCCAGTGTCCCTCCCTCCGGACCTGCGTCCGTCCTTCTGGCCTCCTTCCTCCGCCACCCGTCCCCACCCCGAGTCGAAGGTGGCGGCGGCGTCGCCCACCCGTTCGGCGGGGCGTGCGCGAGCCGCACCGGGGCCTCGTGCCCCCCCTCCCCCCGTCCTCTCCCTTCCTTCCTCGATGGCCTCCTCTCACCGGGTGGACAATCCGAAGGGACACGTGTCCGTCCGCCTCCGACCTCTCCCTGACCGCCCAAAAACACTCGATTTGATTCATATCGCCACCCCTTCAGCCGTTACCCCCCTCCCCCTTTCTCTCGGCTTGGCCTGGAATGACTCGAGAACATTTTATCCACGATTGTCAAAATATTGGTTCGGTAAGAATTCGAGGGAAAGAGTATAGCGGGGCAGATCGAAGGCGAGGACGGTGTGCATGCACGCATCTATCCAATGGACTCGACGCTATTCCAAATCTACTCGTGCATTGGGCCAGTTATGGTAGACTTTGGAATAACTGCACGACCAATGCAGTCTAGAATAATTACTGCCCGAGATAGTGGCGTGCACATGAATTGGCATCGAGTTTCCTCGCTCAACAGTAATGGATGATATTAATTTGTAATGTTAATGGATTACCTTCGATAGCATCCCGAGAAGATTCATTGTGCAACAAAAGCAACACACACGGGAAGATTATGTAAAAAATCAAAACGAAGCGACGTTGAAAACATCCGTCTTTCATGTTTTAGTTCTGAACACTAACCGTTGAATATTCGCGCCCTTCCAATCCCAGTAAACTTTGGCTTCGCAGGTCATGGAAATGGAAAAGTCGTTTGGTGGACCATTTTTGAAAGAACGTGGATTTTCTGTGAAATGTGATAACTTTTTCTCTAAATGATAATAGTATATGTCGAGTGGTTATGCGGCGAAAATTCTTTCATTTCGATCAGATTGTTGACAGACATATATCCATCACAATTATGTATTCCATGAGATAAATAATACGTAATTTCGCTATTCGGTCCTAATTCTCACCGTTCACTACATTCGGAACTGTAGTACACTTATTCTTACGATCGACCTAATACGTTCACCAACTTTTCCTGTGGTCGAAGTTATGCAAATACTTCGTCAAATGTTGATCTTGACCTAACGAAGTTAATTCATTTATATACATATCATTACTTGAAATGATGAATAATTTGTAATAACTAATTTATTTTTTAATTAGAAATTATCACCAGCGAATCGCGGACGTGATAAGGGTGATAATTGCATCCTAATGGCATACAAATATTACCTACCACGACGCAACTGCCCCTTATTTAATACCATGGCACAAACAACCTGGTATAATACCAGCAAGAATGCCGGCTCACTTATTTGAGAGTATGCATTTATTTCAGAGCTCGATGCAATTCTCTCGGAGCGAAAAGAACAAGGGCCACGTTCTTACATTGTGAGGAAAACTGGCTCACATATGTCACCCGAGGGCCAAAACTTTCAGCGACTCCCATAGAACGGCCTCCCAGCTGGCCATCTCATGTGCCCTAACTAGTCATCAAAGAATATACAGCGGGGAAACAATGGAAGTAGGAACAGACTGTTATAAAATAATATTTTATCCCCTCAAGTCATCGCTCCTTCCGCATTTCCTCCTGCCAAGGCCAGTCAGCCAAGAGACTAGACAAATTTCTCGAATCCTCCAATCCAGAGAGCCATTTTAATCAAAGGAGAGCACCCCATGCCGTCCGAACTTGGAGGATGGAAGTGGCAAGAGGGGAAAAAATCGGTGTCCATTCCTCTCCTTCCTTCGTTCGCCCTGCTTTCCACCCAGGAGATGCCGAGAGCTGAACATAAGATCACCTAAGTCCACGCGATAGCCATCAACTTCCACTCTTACTAACCAAAAACTCAACAGAATGGGGTGAGAATGCGGGGAGAGAGAGAGGATACGAGGACGCTGAGACGACTCCAGCAGATGTTCAGGTTTTTGTGGTACACCCTCCCGCCGTCCCCCACCCCTCCTCCTCCCCCCCGCTTCCTTCACATCATCCCCTCCTCCCACACCGCCCGCCCATCTATCCCCCCCACCAACTTATAAACCCTCTCCCCCGATATGCATAATTCGTACAACTCTCATTTTTCTCGCTCCAAAGCCACACGGAAAATTTATTGCCGCCGCCATTGTGAGAGGGCCCTCCCCGGATCCTTTGGGGAAAGAGTCCCCCTCCCTTCGAGCCCCCCCCCTCTCCCCCCTCGTTCACTCCTTACCCCCCGCCGCCCATTTCCATCAGCCTTCATGCCACCTAGGCGTCGCATATTTTAAATATATGTTTTTTTTTATTCTTTCCGTATATAGAGAGAGAAGTACGCCGATCGAAATAATATGTAAAGCGTTCAAATCTTTTTACACCCCTTTCTCTTCGCCGGCATAAATCCATGAGTGCTCCAATATATATATATATATATATATATATATATATATATGTTATTTTGTAGAGAAAAAAGGAATTGACCTCTGAGGTCCTTGTTTCCTACTTTCGTCAGGGTTGCTCTGTGTTTTTGTTGAATAGCGATATCTGGCTCTTTCGTTTAAATTAATATTCATATCCGTGAGTCTTTTTACAATATACATACATATATTCATTCACATGGAAATATATATAGGGAAGAGAGATAGGAACACATATTACGTTATCTCTTGGTCAAAAAATCGGGGCACTTGGTTGCTTAAAATATCGCAGATCTCAGTGTATAAATTACGTTTCCTCGATAAGTCAAGTGGTTCGAACATCGGCCCGGCAAGTCGAAAGATCCGGTGTTCAAATCCCGGTCTAGGAAATATTTTTACGTTAGTGATTCTGCCTGATTCCGCCTTCCCCAGCTCTCCTGTGTTCGTCCTTTACATATGTTTCTATCCCTTTTCCTTATATCTATTTCCATGTGAATTAAGGCGGGATTTCGTGCTTGAATGTAAATATATATATATATATATACCATACACAGTAATCAACCCGATGGTCGGTTTGGTAGGTGATGGTAGAATTCACCCACTACTATACGACGTGTGACATCAGGGTTGGATGGCCAGTTCCTTTCCCTGTACCGGCTATGGTTTCTCAGAAAGATACGATATATACGATACGATGGTACCATACGATATATATATATACACACACACTTTTTAAAGAGAACTCACATCGACATTTGTTCTCCCACTTATCTTATTACACTTTCAAAATTAGTAGGTGGTTCACTTCCAACCGTTCAACTTTTGTTAGAAGCAGGCTATAAAGTCTTATTTTAGTTTAAAATTTTGGAACTGACTCTCCTCCACAACATACAAGCATATATGTTCATTGATTCGTGTATTTTCTTTTATTCATGAAATCCCCTTTATATCTTAGTCTTTCCAACTGAGCTGAGTAAGCAACATCTAAACTTCGCCAGGAGATTTTAGTTGTCGGAGAACGTCCCTAAATCGAGAGGTACCGAGTGCTGATCCCTTTTCCGTGTTAAATACTTTTCCCTTTTGTTAGCAGCCTTTATCTTACCTATCCGATATTCCTAATACCTGTATCCATGTTCTTTAATGTCTAGCAACGTATTTCTACAGTTCGATTCCGATGCTGATAATATATTTTCCTTCACAAACCATTTAAGTATTGTAAATTTCCTTCGTTTTTTCAAACTTTCATTCCCAGCCTTTCTTCCTCTCTCCCGCCCCCTCTCTCCTTGAGAACGAAATCCATCCTTCTTCTCGTAAGTCTCCTGAATCCTCTCCACAATTCCAAACCGACCCCTCCCCCTCTCCGAGCCCTCGACGCATTCTCGTCCTATCTCTTGTCCATCAGCTATTCTAACACTAATCGCTGCCCCCTATCTTGCCTTCCTCTTCCCATCCAGAGAATTCAACATCGAAACCCCCACCTCGTACATGTTATCCCCCTGAAAGAACTACAACGAGGAATATCCCCATCACGCACACCCGTGCACAATTGAATGTTTCCTCCTTTTTTAACTGGAGTCCACTGAAGTCTCGTAAAAAGAATTTGGTTTTAGATTCTACACAAATGTCTTCCGTACTGAATACATTTCTACTCGGTATCAGGCAAAGGGTTCAACGATTTTCTTGAGAAGGTAGATGCTCCAATAAATATTTCATGGCCACAATCTGCTTTGCTATAACATTTCATCATCAAATGACAAATAATAAGTCTTTCATTCCCGATGTAGATGACATAATGAAGTGCAAAAATGGAGCGACTTGTAACTACTTTAGATCTTGATTCTGGGTCTTTTCACAAAATGATTACACGTTTCTTAATTTAAACACTGGTTCTCAAATAGTTTTCCATAATTTATGCTACTGATGTTTATGGCAATTATTGCTCTAAATTGACTGATGCTCACCTATAGTATACATTTCAATGAAATTTTGAAACAGCTGTCTACAATAATGAGAGTATGTGTACCTCACGAAAAATGAAGTTATGCGTTCCAGGATTTGAAGGAGTGAAAAATTCAATACTTTTTTCCACAAACGTACATTTCTAACACTCTTATCACTTACTTGCAAAAATAATACGCTTGCAGTTTGCCATCCCTGCCCTGAGGCTATTATTGCGCACACGGCTGCTCTCATCACCCAAGGCTTCAGCAGTCCACGGAAAGGACAAAATCCTAGGGCTACTACGATTGGGGAAGCCGCAGATGAAACACCAAACAAACTGAAACAATTATAGAGAGCATATCATCAATGTACACATAAATGTTTATTTAGTTTATAATATCTTTTAAGACAAACTTATACAACAATACTATGACTGTGACAAATATATCCATTATGAAGTTCAGCATATTTGAAAGGGCATTTTTCCACTGTCACGATGGAAATTATATCGATAATTAAGTATTTAAAAGTTTTCCAAAACTTTTACAAATATTGATGAGTGTTCGAATCAAATACTCCCTGAAGGCACCGTTGCCTACGATCTAGAAGAACTTCGAAGACATTACTTCTTCGTAGTAATGGCAATTATTTATTATTACAAATATGAAAGAAGTTTGAAGGATATATATATACTAGAAGTTTGAAGGATATATATATATACTCGTACTTCACTCTCCAGTAATGATGAACATTGAAAAACAATGATTGGTCAGACCTAAGTATAATCTTTGATTAATAACATTTCATAATAATTTTGATAGTCGTAAAATATCATTCGAAGTGGCACATTCAGTTCATATGACTACAAATTTCATAAGAGCATAAAAAATTGAGGGAATACATATGAAGTTGGGTGCAGTGTGGAGCAAGATTATTTACGTACAACTGTATGCCGATCGAAAGTTATTTCAAGGTGTGATTGATTTCATGTGTTTGTAAAAGATAGCCCGGCATGGCTTCTCAAGTATGCATCTGGATATAATTCCTCGTTTAAATAATTCAGCCGAATCCTTTTCTAAAATTCGAATCGAAAAAAGAATCCATATCACACGCTGAGCGCTAATGTGCATCGCTCCACTATTTACGAGGCAATAACGCCACGAAACATTTCGCCCCCCTCAGCCGTTAAGATATACTTCGTGAAACTGTTCCCCCGCGGGTTGAGTGCCAAATGTCATTCGATTCCCACGGCGTGGCCCCCGGGAGTTTGGAGACATGGGGATGGCAGGGGGGAGGGGGAGGGAGGGGCGGGGCAGGGAGCCGAGCGAGTGAGCGCGCGCCCATGATGCTGCTCCTTTGGCGACATTAATATTTCAAACATTAGAGCACATCTGCTCCTCAATTTTGCTAAATTCACTTCATTTTCCATTTCCCATCATCTTCTTCTTGACAGAGAGCCAGGAAGTTCCATCTTTTCGTGCTAAATCTCATGAATAGCATTGTATTCTTGCAGCCTAGGTTATAAATTGCAGAATGGGTCCCGAGTAGCTTAACTAAATTTAACTAGCTTAACTTAAAAATTCTGTAAATCTCATAAATATTGCTACAGTTCGTATGCCCAATATATTACGTCATCATCGAACGCACACCAAAAATTGCAGACCCGTTTATTCTCGTATGAAGATGAGTATAGATGCATGTCTCAGTTTTTAGTCCAGCGGGCCATGCAGGCTGGCATGCAATGAGGTTACTGGCTAATGAGTTGACGTAACATGTAGAAAAGTATCAGCATCATGGTGGAACGCATCCACCTCCAAGAGCTTGGGGAAAACAAATATGATAGTATTTATATTATTTTGACCGCCATCAATACATTTCTTGGAACATGATTAGAAAAAAATATCACCAAAACGAACTCATATTGTGATGGGATTTTCTAACAATGAGAAATTGATTTTTTCAATTGCCACAGGAAAGAGAAGAAATGAAAGTATCTATATATAAGGTACAGAGGGAAAAAAAGTAAGTCATCACTTATAAATATGAAATCATCTATATTCATGAAATAGATCTAGAGCAACATTGAAATATGTCTTATGTAGAAATAATTATAAAACTTCTTTCTTGGGGCGAGAGATTGAGACTAGATAGTCCCTTTTCTTCTGCCGAAACTTTCGTCATTTACAAGCATAGGTATGCCAACTATCATTGTAACAAAGAGGGTAGAAATTTTTATTATGAAAATAGGAACATACAGAATTAAAGAAATAAATGCTAATTGGGAAAAAAATTGGGTAGAGGGTGAATAGATGTATACATCGGTGGGAAAAGCGTTAGGCTTTTGAATTGATATTCTTAAAGGAAAAAAAACACTGCATGATGCTTCTCCACAGAGAAAGGGGTGTATGAAAAACCATGCGTGCGTGAGAAACGCACTGAGATATGAATAATGTGCGGATACCTAAGAGTGGCGAAAGTACGTAATGATGCATTGAGGAAGAAGTAAATTCCCCACATTTAAAAGTTCAATCTCTTCACTTCATACTCGATGGATATTCAGGCTTTGGCTTTGAGTTTCAACTGCGAAATTTCATTTCAAAACTCTCTCTCTTTGCCATGCTCTCGCCATGAAAACAGCCGCTATCATGCGGGCGCATCGCTCACCGATGGCCCCCTTATTATTCAAATTCCGCCCCAGGGCACATTACCCATGCAGCCGGCGATTAACGCTTCAACGGCAGTCTCTCAAAAGGCTCGTCGATGCCCACCAAACGACAATTTAAAGCCCTTTTCGCATAATCTCCATTCTCATTCGACCTCTTATTGCAGACCTTCGATTTCGAGGCATCTGAAAAGGAGGCCTACTTTGCCTGCATTCAAGGTTTGGCCTAAGAGAAGCAAACTTGATTTATGTTTGCAGGTATGTCACTAGTGATTTGTTCGCGATCAGAAGTTTAGAATGGAAGATGAAGGAGAAAAGGTGGGGGACCTCCTTTGGGGAATGGAGGCAGGGCCCATGGGAAAATAAGCGAAACTGCGGAAAGGGGTTCAGGTAACAGCCTTTTCCCTTGCTTGCTGTTCTCATTCTGGAGAGGGGTATCCGCCGGAATAGTAATGTTAACGTATCTGGTTGAACTTCACTATAAACCTTAAATTTAAACCAGAGGTCGATACTCGGTTCGGAAATTCGAGTACCGATGCTTAGGTAACACTACCAAGATCCAGAACACTAATTTGCGGTACTTAGATAAACGCAAATAACGTAAAAAAACTGCTTTGAAACCCTTTTTTGTATACACGCCTTTCTATCTGAGAGTAGAAATAAATAAAAAATAACCACAAAATTATTTTATGCATATACAGGTTTTATATACTGAAAATAGAAACTGTGTGTCTATATATATATATATATATATATATATATATATATATATATATATATATATATATACATATTCAAACTTGAAAATCCCGCCATATGGCGCACAAATATTCATTCATTCCTTATACCTATTTCTGTTTGAATGAATATTTGTGCGCCATATGGCGGGATTTTCAAGTTTGAATATGTGTTTGGCCAATGTGGCTCGTCTCTTCTTCTGGCTATGCGTGCCATGAAACGCACTGTTCCTATCCTTTATAAGATCGTATGAATGCTTTTCTACTATCCTTTCCCCTTCTTGTGTCCCGTCTATTCCTCCTTTGGTGGGTGAAACAGCTCCATAACGCCATCTCTCGGGCAATATGTATCGGAGCACTTTGGCGCTTTATAAGATCGCAGATCTCAAGGTAAATCAGGTTTCCCTATTAGCTCAACTGGTAGAGCATCCGCCCGGAAAGTGGAAGGTCCGTGGTTCAAATCCCGGATAGGGAAATATTTTTACTTTCGTGATCTGCTCAAAAACCGCCTTCCCCACATGTCCTGTCTTCGCCTATTATGTGTTTTCCTATCCCCTTTCCTTATACCTATTTCTGTTTGAATATATATATATATATATATATATATATATATATATATATATATAATACACACACACAGAAACACACACAAACACAAGTGTTAATAAACATAGAGCACGTAATAATGTTGACTCATACTACGCTTGAAGTAAAATTTTCCGTGGCAGAACCACCTGCTTCATTTTTATTCATTTATTGACTTAATTCAGCGAGATTGAGACTCATAGTCCCTTCTCCCACCTAACCCGTCAACATTACCTTAAGGACAATTACATAGATCCAACCTCTAGGTGAAGGAAAAGCCACCTAGCCGGGAATCTAAACCTCGACCTCTGGGTTGGCAGACGAGGACGTAACCCCACACCACCAGTTTACGTTATATATATATATATATATATATATATATATATATATATATATATATATATATCTTGAAGGAAAGCCTAACGGATGTGGATACAAATTTAAATGGAGAAGCGAGATAGGAACAGCATATATAATAAAAATGGAAATATGTATGTAGGGTCGCGGTGGTCCAAGGGGTAGGGTGTTGGACTACTGACCGGAGGGTCCCTGGTTCGATTCCCGGGCACTCTGGGTACCTGCAGCTCCACCCAAGCTATGTGACTTTTCGGGTACCAGATCTTCCTGGAAAACCCTAACCGGCACAGGGAAAAGAACTGTCCCCCCCACCCTGATGTGTGAGTATTCACATGTTTACACATGGGAATATTCGGGCTTAGTACTGGGTGAACACTAGCATCACCTACCAAACCGACCTTTGGGTTGAATACTGAATAATTGACGCCTCGTATCCGTTGTATTTCTGATGTCAAAACGGAGAATCTTCCCCCTCTCGCACGCTGATGGAGTTGTTGGATGGCTCATTCTTTCAGAACGCATGACGAATGTATTGATTTAAACAGTCGTGATTACCCAGCATGGAATCATATTCGTTAGTAAACTCAGAGGAGATTTTGGTCGAAATCATTTTGTGGACAAGCGATAAAATATTTGGTTATGTTCGTATACAAGCAGTCACAGTTATCAAAACGAAAGTTGGCTTGATTAATGGCGATAGTGCTTATTTACTCCTACTTAGCGAGCCTACCGCGGTTGTTTAAGCCCCACGTTATGTGAAATTCATTCATGATGAAGTATAGTTTCAGGAAAGGAAGCCAGTGAATTCCCCAGTGATCTCACTGGGAGAGCTGGTACACAGAACAAAAACATGGGGTGAACAGTGGAGTGCTCAGAGAAATGATCCGTTTTTCCATCCATGATTTTCGCTAGCAGCCAAACATTCGTTCCACTCATTTTGACGTAGACATAGAAGTTATTGCTTACGTTCATGGCAGATCTTTGACGCGATAACCTTGTGCTACGTAATCATACAAATTCTACATGAAATTTTCTGGGATTACCAGTTGGGAACCTAAGAAATAAATAATGTGGAACCGGAGATCTTCCTGTGGCTCTGTGACTTTTTTCAGTAGACTATCGCGTAAATCTTATATAGAATTATTAACTCCGTCAATCTCCAGTACGAAAATAATAAGGTTTCGTATTCAAGAATCTTACGATAAATTACAATACTGGACTTTATCTTTTCAGGTATAAGATTCGTAGTTAATAGGAAAATTTTAATCTCATATAGTAAATAAATATCTGCTTCCGCACGTGATTTTATAAATTTGCTGTACACAATAAATTAATAGACCTTCGTAAAATATGTTACGATAACCTGCTGGAGTCATTAAAGACAATTTTAAATGACTAGTCCAGAAAATCAGAGAAGAATTGGCTTGCACTTTCTGATAAATTAACAATATCAGTTTCATCACCGAACGACAGGATATTAGATGGCATTTAGTTGAGAGACAATAACATTTCTGCGGATTCCATATTCATTTCCCCGTTTTCAAAGACCTATTAATGTTCATTTACAGAGTTCCCCCCTCGCCGTTAATCTGGTGACACCATACTCTGAGCAATCACCGACTAAGCACCACAGCAGTGGCCAACCAGGGGGTCGGCCAGAAAAGAACAATTGAGATAAAAGGTTGCGCCGGGTGAAACTCACGCTTTAACGGCATTTCACGGAAACTTTACTCAGTACGAAGGCCATATTACCCAGGTGACATGTTCGGGTGGTACTTCTGCTGGACAGGTACATACGAGAGTGAAACACTCGTGTACATGGGTGAAACGCGGGGACGGGGGATGTGATGGTGATTGATTGAAAGTTAGTGAAATCTCCATAGTTATTTTCTCATTCCTCCGAATGCTATTCCACCATGCTCAGCCTGAAACCGCTGGCTTGGAATTCCTATCCTCCCACGCCCAGCAGTTTCACAAAAAGTATCCATAGCATCACTCAAATTAGATTTTAGATGGTTTTAGTCATATAAACGTTGAGACGCAGAGACGCTTGAGACGCAAAAACAGATTTCGAGACAGATTTTTCGCAAGCTTCAGAACAAATGATTTTCAGTTTGGCACAATGGGAATTATTATGGTCCCATACTATTCGGGTTGCTTAGACCACAATGATAAGATAAGGAGGAGAGACTCCGGTACGTTTCTGATTCGTTCTTTTCTCGGGTAATCATGAATCATAATAGTAAGAAATCGAAGTCATAATAGAGCTAGTACAGTATTAGATAGTAGTATTAGAAGCGAGGAGAAGATTAAACGCTGCGTATACAGCTGGTACATTCGAAGGTGCTCGTGCATTTGTATGTTAGTCGCTAGTAATTGCATTTGCATGTGTGTAAGTTGAAATGGGTTTTGCATTAATACATTCGTCTGTGTGGGTGAGTATTAGTATTGTATGTTTCCAATTCTATTTGTGGGCTGGTGACCTAACACCCCCGCCACACGTCCTTAGAGCGGATTTCGGGGTATTTCGTCGATGTAGATAAAAGTCATGACCCGGATATGAATCGGGAGCCTTTGAATTGCTGCCGAACACTGCCCTAATGGCCCAAGGGCACCGCCCTCATACATAAGAAGGGGTATAATTTAAGCACCAAGAGTTACATTGGAATGGGAGCAAATAAATATCAATTTTCTTTCGTTATACATAATTATTCCGATGCACTGCTATTAATTTCGGTGTTTTCTGACCGATAAAAATATTTTAAGGTTTTTCCTATTCCGGTGTTTCAACAGTTCTAAGGATCGTTCGGAACTGCAACAACGTGCTTGAGCATCATCCTTGGTGCAGAACAGACAACCAGGGCTTTTTGGAGATAATAGGGGAAGGGTGGAAATTGAAAGAATTTGGAGGTGGCCGGGGGTGGGGTGGGGGCGAGGGATGGCGCCCCCTGCTCATTGGCCCTCTCTCGGCCAATATGACGACGGGTCCGACGCCCCCGCATGCAGTGCGCAGGTTCGGGGCGAGGCGGGGATTGAGAGGGGAGTGGGGGCATTCATTATCCGCCAGGGCCGCCCACGCACTCGAGGGCGGGGGAGGGGTGGGGGGCGCAATCGGGGGCCAACATCCACCACGAAAAGCGCAGGCGCCACTCTCTCTGCGGGTGGTGGGGATGGGAGGAAAAGTTGTGGAAAGAGAGCGATATCGAAATTTGCGAGCTTAAGGGGTGTTTGCGCTTTTGAAGGGTCGCAAACGAGTGTGAAATGGTGTCACACTGTATCATGACTCTGTACACGCATACAGGAATGTTAAATGTTCCTACCCCTAACCAGACTGCGAAGGTGTTATCTTAAACATAACTATTTTAAACATCACTTTCGCCGACATATATACTGAAGACTTGACGCCTAAAGAGGAAAGTTCAGTAAAAAATACAAAAAATGGGGGAAATTTAAAGCCACATTTGTTCTTGTTTTTACGTAAGATGCCCTCATTATGTCGTCGTCTCCTTCGCTATATCCATCATAAAGTAAACAAATTTACGAAAGCAAGCAATGGCGATAACCAGATTGTTCACCTACTCATTGCATAAAACCATTACGTAACAGAGTAAATTACTGATAAAATATCGAGGATGTTGGGCAAATTCTTGTGAAAAAACATACCGTAGACTATGTTATAAATATTTATGTAAAGAATAGATCGTTAAAAAAAGATAGGATGATTACCGGAAACGACGACAAAGGAAAAGGAAGTCATTTATTTATCTGATTGATAGTTTTACGCAGAGGGAAGATGATATTGGTTCTGTTACCCATACGATTAACAGAAAAATAACGATGGAAATATCCAAAAATTGGTTTCAGAGTTTTTCGATTACGTCTCTGCCCATTTAAATAAAAACCCCTTTCCCATTTGGACTAAAGAATCCCTTTTGATGTGAATATGAGAAATTGGTTATTTGTTAATGGTGCATATAAATGTTGGGATCACTAGGAAGGCAAGGGTGGATGGCTTAATTTGAGTATAATGGCATTTTAGGGAGGATTGAGAGGCATGACACCTGCTCGTGAAAGAATGCGCACATGGATGTATGTCAGCCTCACGACTTTGTAAGCGTATACAGCACTCTAACCCGAAGCCATTGCAAAGGCCCGCAGAGTCGAGGGAGCAGCTAAAGATGCTGGAATCTCATACACGCACAAGCAACTGTACCAACTCAACATGAATAATAATTGTCGCTATTTGACTTGTAACAGTGTCCGATGAAGTATCTCTGCCATCGGACGATTAGGCAGTATTTCAGGGTGCAACATCGGACGGCTCATGGAAAGAAATCCTGGTTGGAGTTTGAAGAGAGCGAGCGGGTAGAGGGGTGGTAGGGGGTGTGGGGGTGGGGGAGGGAAGCGCGAAGTGGAGGGATGAATCGAATTGGGGAACGCGCAGAATCGGACGAGGAGTCGTTTGGGGGAGGGAGTTCTTCGATTGGGCTGCGTGTTGCCCGGAATCCTGGGGACTGCGCTGGAAAGGTCGGATCGGGGCCGCCGTGGGAAGGGAAGAGGTGGGGCTGCGTCCGAAAGAGGGATTTTATCGAAAAAAATACGCATGTTGCCGCTGCTTCGTACTCCCGCAAGGGCTGCACTTGAGAGGCTGACGACACGTCGTCTGACAAATGGAACAGTCATTCTCTTCCAATGTGATATTGGATGGAAAACGGCATGAAATGAGAGATTAATAAACGTTTGAATCCTTTCATGGAATTTCAACTAGTCCACGTTTTCAACTACTGAGACGTATTCTAATAAATATAACAAGGATACCGGAATAAATTGAGCATCTTTATGTAACTTAATTGGATGGCAAATCACATAGTAAAAGTAACTCGTCAATTGATATGATTTCATTTGAAGGATATTTTGATACGAAATGAGGGTTTTAGATTCTTAGGGTCCACAATCATACAATTCATTTCTAAAGAGGAACTTCCCACCAAGCTTTGGACATAGAGGATTAGGTTCCTGCTTATCGTGTAGATAAACGGGCTGTAAAATATATACAGAAATGGATGCACCCGTTCCACTTTTTTCAGATAAATAACAGAAGTGAATATAAAATACGGCATTTATCGTTGGCGAGCATAGCGATTCCCCATTCGGATGTCCAGGTGTAGATCACGGTGTGTCCAGAATATAGATCACTGAAATGTACCAATAAATTTACGAATAGAGCTTTACAATCAGATCACTCCTAGCATGTAGGCGTTTATACAATACAAAAGTGGAGATGCGTAGAATGGAATTTGACACATGAACACAAATGAAATGCAATTTCCGAAGAAGTAATAAGCACGACCACGACGGCTTCGTTGCGAAGCAACATAATTACGAGAATTATCAAGTGGGTAGAGCGTTGGACTACTGACCGGAGGGCCCGGGTGCGATTCCCGGGCAAGGCTCTATAAGCACCCTCAGCTCCACCCAAACCTTGTGTTTTGTCGGGTACCAGACCTTCCTGGGGTACCATAACCATAACCGACACAGGGAAAGAAACTGGCCCCCCTACCCTGATGTGTGAATTTCACACACCGTCGGGCTTAGTACTGGGTGAACTCTACCATCACCTACTCTGCATTTCTCATAATTTCATCTGATGATATTGCCTTACATCGAAACCATGGTCGAACAAAATAAAATTTCTTGTGAAATCCGCAAAGGTAGCCTTCTCTCGTTTACGCCAGCATGAAATCCCTCCTCTAAGTAACGCCTGAGACAGCGTCCTAAATTGACTACATTGTCGCAAGGACATGGCCGCGCGGCTGCAAGCCTTTAGTTCCGCGCGGCTGCAAGCTATTAGTTACAAAGAGTTCCCCGAGTGACCATCCGTCCTGCACTGAGGGTGTCCAAATAATGCACCGGACATGAACCGGATGTGACCCTGCCAGTGCGGGCCACGTGTGCCTGACCCTCGGTAACCCCCGCAGGGCAAGGGTCCAGGCGTGGCTCGCGGGGACGTCATTCCTTGAGGAAGATTAACGACGTCCCCTGCTGGACAAGAGGGTATATAGGGGTCTTACGCCTTGCGATAGGAGGGAGTCTTGTGCTTTGCGTGATAGAAAGGCTTGTGCTTGGCGACATAAGGGTCGTTGGTTCGGACGTGCTCCCAGTGCGACCCGCCGGTGACCATCACGACCGAGTACGGAGCCGGGTTCGGCGCCTTGCGTCGGATAGAAGCGTTGGGTCGGACTTGTTCCCAGTGCGACCAGCCGGCGACCATCACGACCGAGCACGGGACCACGGGGTACTGATGGGCTCACTCCCGACTTATCCCGCGAGTGCCCACCCGGGTTAGTTGTAAGTTGTTCGCCATGGATTAGTGTAAATTGTTCTCCATGGCTTGATTGTTATTGTGTTTTGATATATGTCTTTAGATAATAAATGTATTTAAAGTAAGAAGGTTGCCTTCATACATTATCGACCCGACCTCCCCACCTATGTCAGCCGCGACATATTGGTGTCAGGTGTGGGGTGTGACTGTCAATGCCCCGGAGCACCAGAGTGAAATTAATAATTTGGAATATGGTATATAAAAATGAAGTCATTCTTTCAGTAATCCGAAGACCGTTTCTCCACTTCCTCAAAAATGGGCTTCCTCTAGAACGGTTTTCCCTGGCATTGACCACGTACCGCGGTGGGTCTGATATTGTATGAAGCATTGGTAATATATTTGTAGCCATGGAGTTGTCGATTGGTACTACGTCCCGCTCCTTTCCCCTTCGATGGGAACTGACTCCCCCGCCTCCCGTAAATGTAATGGATTTTATACCTTCTGTGAATTGTATTGACGGCCCTTTGGGATCAGAATCAGCCGCCCCCACCCCGATTCCCCCATCAAATATATTCGGCTCCCAAATTTCATTGATCCCCTGTTTTAGTGGGGAAGACGACACCACAATAGATACCTTCTTGGAACGAATTCGAATCGTGAGTCATTTCAGCTATTGGAACGAGGCCCAAACACTAGGTGCGGCCCGCCTTCGTCTAAGTGGAACTGCCGCTGAATTTGCTAACTATAATCCCCATGTCGTTGAATCCTTTGAAAATTTTTCCAGATATATGAAGGAACGATTTACCCCTAAAATTTCCAAAATTTCACTGGAAAAATTGTTCACTAGTTGTGTGCAAATGCCCTTAGAATCTGTTTGCGATTATTCAACCCGGTTAAGGGGGATTTCAAGGAAACTCCGTTCGTCATTTAACGAACCCGACTCGGAGGCAATAAAGGGAATGATTGAAGAGAGACTTCTGACCCAATTTCTGGCAGGTCTTAGAGCGGAAATTGGCCGCTTTGTATCCGTGCGAAATCCTAGAAATATATTAGAAGCCGAAGAATTCGCTCGTTTAGAAGAGGCTAACGCAAGGAATTATTCATCCCTAAATAAGGACGTGAATTTGCTATCCCATCCTGTAAGGGAGACTCCTCCTTCCAGTCTGCATAACATGAGACCAATCCCGCGTCCACAATCAAATTTCTTTTCCCATTACAACCCAGAGCATTTAAACTACTCCGCGACAATCCCGAGTTCACGTGATTACCGGGTACATCAATCTCAGGTTCCTCCCCCTCAAAATTTTGGAATGTACCCCTACCCCGCAAGTTATGGTCTCCCACCCCAAGTCACCCACCTAGATGGCGGTTATCCTAATAACATCTGTGCCATGCAGCCAAACACATTCCAGGCGCCCAGACAGCAGCGTCGGAATACGCCCGATCCACGGCCCCCTATTGAAGCCCGCATGTGCTATTACTGTAAAAAGGTTGGACACATCGCGAGAAACTGCCGCGCCAAAATACGGAAATGTTTTAATTGTGGTGACGAAACTCACCCCTCCAGGGACTGCCCCTTGATACGATGCGGTGTGTGTAATCAGACAGGACATCTTCCTATTAATTGCCGTAATCATGTCTTAAATACGAATTCGGGAAACGTGTAGAACCCGACCAACCGGTCGGGAATGAGTTAGTGCTGGCCGTAACGCCAGAAGCAGGAATGACAGTTTCCGTTGGGATATTAGGGGTACGGCATAAATTTCTTGTCGATACCGGTGCTGCAGTAACAATTGTACATCGAAAATGGTTCCCCTTTGACCACCTAAAAATTTCGCGATATGACACACCTGTAAGAAGTGCCTCCGGACACCCGCTGAAAATTATCGGTCAATGCCAAGTGCCATTTGTAATTGATGATAAGTTATACACCCATGACGCGTTGGTAATAGATGGGAATTTCCCTAACTATGATGGCATACTCGGATTGGATTTTATGGTGCGATATGGAAGTAGCATATCGTTGGAAAATCAGAAACTAAAGGTTTGCGACGGTCATGAAACTAGACTTGAATCCAATAACAAAAACTCAAGGGTTTTTCCAATTGTAACCGAAGATCTAATCTCTTTTAGTGAATCAGAACCTCAAACACATAATAATTTTAATTCTAATCCATGTAGCTCGCCTTTGCCTGATGTAGGTTTGAATTTATTGGAAGCAAAAAGTAATGAGGATAACGTTAAAAGCGAAGACGGTACCGCGACTGTAATTATCGATCTGTTAGGACCCATTGAAGAGGGGTTTAGTGAGGATAAATTAGAAGCCTCAGTGCGTGTCTTGGACATTTCTGAAAGGAACACTGATGGCGAGATAGATAGAATCACTTGCACCGGCGGGACAGATGAAAGGGTTTCCTGTACGCCACAGTTAAAGGATGTTCAAACAGATCTGTTTAGTGGGGCACCTGAGGGTCTTTTGTGCACACTAGATGTAGAAAGCGGTCCGATTGTAGTGGGAGAAGAGCGCCTTAGCGGGACAGATGATGGGATTTCCTGTACGCTACGGGGCAGTGAGCGAAATCGCGGGATAGATGAGCAAGGTTCCTATTCGCACGATTTTGAAACCAGAAAAGCCACTACTTTACGAGCAATTAAAGTACCTCCTCATTCAATCGTACTAGTACAAGTAAAATGTTCCAATCTATCAGGCAAAGAGATTTCAATTTTTGAAGGAGAACATGGTGTATGTATTTTACCTATTCTCGCCTCCGTTTGTGATAATGATTCGGTCCCTCTGCTCCTTTCTAATTCTAGTAATGAAGTGCAGGCACTCAAACGAGGCACCCACATAGAGTATGAAATTCATAAAACGAGTACGGAAATTCCCAGTGTGAATATAGTGGAGTCAAGCGATGTGGAAATATGGCCAGAACCGCCTAAGGACGGTGATTTGATTTCCTTGTTTAAACTAAGCACTGTGCATCCCAATGCCATCGAACCTTTGAAGAAACTATTAAGTGAATTTGCGGACATATTTGTCCACGGGGACATTAAATTAGGCCGAACTGATGTCATTAAACATACCATTGATGTAGGCCAAGCCAGACCGATTAAAAGGGCGCCCTACCGCGTCCCACATGCCCTAAGAGAGAATTTAGATAAGGCAATTCAGGATATGTTGGAGCAAGGTGTCATCTCGCCATCATCAAGTCCTTGGTCTGCTCCAATCATACTAGTGAAAAAGAAACCCGTGGAAGGAAAACCCTTGGAGTATAGACCATGCATTGATTATAGAGCCCTTAATAACGTGACGAAAAAGGAAGTTTTTCCATTGCCCAACATGGACGAGACCTTCGATCAATTAGGCGGAGCCCAATATTTCAGTTCTCTTGATTTATGCAGCGGATATTGGCAAGTGGAAGTGGAGGAGAGTTGCAGAGAATACACTGCCTTTAGCACTCCCACAGGTCACTATCAGTGCAACCGAATGAGCTTTGGACTCTGTAACGCCCCCTCTACCTTTATGCGTTTGATGACACGGGTGATGCAAGGAATGGTGAATAAGGGATGCATTTTTTATTTGGACGATGTACTACGGTATGACGACACACTGAACGGTCATATCTCTGGCCTTCGCGAGGTTTTTTGCAGGTTGCGAGACGCCGGTCTTAAACTCAAACCTGAAAAATGTAGTTTTTTCCAAAAACAAGTAAAATTTCTGGGCCATATTATTTCATCGGACGGCCTTCGACCTGATGATGACAAGATTAGGGCTGTTAAGGGGTTTCCTATCCCAACTAACGTCACACAGGTACAGTCGTTCCTAGGATTAGTTGGGTATTATCGCAAGTTTATCCCTTATTTCGCGCGAAGTTCAGTGCCACTGACCCAACTGACGAGAAAAGGCATACAATTTGTGTGGCGGGAAGAACAGCAACTAGCCTTTGAAACGTTACGAGACCAACTTATTGAATTCCCTGTGCTGCGATTTCCTGATTTTACTAAGCAGTTTATTCTGACCACAGACGCCTCGCCCATCGCAGTTGGTGGCATTCTGTCACAAGAATTCGAGGACGGCGAGCATATGGTAGCTTGCGCTAGCAAACAGGTAAGCAAACAACAACAGGCGTATTCAGCGACAGAACTTGAGTGCTTGGGCGTCATAGAAATGATCAAAAAATTCCGAATTTACCTTCTTGGTAATCATTTTACCTTATACACCGACCATAGGCCCCTTCGCTGGTTGCTTTCCGTTGCTGAACCTAAACCGCGGCTCGCTAGGTGGATTATGGAATTAAATGAATACAATTTTACGGTTAAGTATCGGCCAGGGAAGGATATCGCACATGCTGATGCCCTTTCCCGCATTCCCCCACCGATTGTGTCCATAATTGATAAAAGCGAAGGGTATGAACCTGTGTGGGATAAGAGACGTATCGCGCAAGAACAGAAAAAGTGTCCCGACTTGCAGCCTCTTTTAGAGCTTGCTCGAAAAAACGACCCACGGTATTTTTTTGATGACGATGAGGTGCTATATAGGGTTGAGACCAAGACTCCGGACCCTAGCTTTACCATCTGCGCACCTAAATCCATGAGAGCTCACATACTGCAACGTTGTCATGATAATCCCTTAGCAGGTCATTTGGGAATAGAGAAAACCATAGAAATTGTCACACGACAATTTAATGGAGCAGGACTGTATACTGCTACCCGGGAATATGTGGAAAATTGTTTTCAATGCAAGAAAAGAAAAGGCTTAAAAAATCCCATCCCCCTTCAACCCGTCGTTGAGACCTCCCTTCCGTTTGAAAAAATTGCCTTGGACATTATGGGTCCCCTGAGATGTTCCCGAAGAGGAAACCGTTACATTTTAACTTGCCAAGATCAGTTCACAAGATATCCCGAGGCATTTGCGATTCCCGATCAATCCGCGGAAACTGTAGCCCGCGTTTTTACAGAAAACATAATCTGTAGGCACGGGGTACCTAAGTATTTATTAACGGACCGGGGATCTAATTTCACTTCCCAACTCATGCGCAGAATTTGCTCCTTACTGCATATTAAGACAATTTTTACCTCACCCTATAACCCTGCGGCCAATGGTAGATTAGAAAGGGCACACCAATCCTTTGCAGCGGTCATCTCGCATTATGTCTCACAAGACCACCTAGATTGGGATGATCACCTCAGTTTCGCACTATTTTGTTACCGGAATAGCAAGCATAGGACTACAGGGTATAGTCCCGCCTACCTTGTTTACGGGAGAGAATTAACCATGCCGTGGGACGACGTTTTGACTCCTATCCGGCCCTCCTACTCAGAAGAAACGCCATATGATCATGTCCTGCAGCGTAGGCTACAGATCGCCTACTCGCAGGCCGTTGAATATAATGCTCAAAATACAGAGAAGGAGCATAACAAGCATAATAGAAATTTAACGTTACCCAGTATAAATGTTGGGGAATTGGTATTGCTACGAAACATGGCGCTATCTCAAGGGCAGGCTAGGAAACTCGTCTCCCGATGGGTGGGACCGTATAAGGTTATTAAGGTGAGGAGCCCTGTGACATTTGACATTGAAAATATACAAGATGGTCGCAAATTCACGGCGCACCACAAAAACTTGCTCCCTTTACCCCCTGATCCTGAGTACGTCCCTCCCCTTGTTGTGTCTGATGAAAGCCAATACGTTTCTCGCGAACATACCCCGAGGCCCGAAATCGACTCCGAAAGGAATCTGACACAAAACACAGATAACCCTTTGTACAATAAATGTTCACCTTCGCTTTTAGAAGAGGAGGGCCCGCCCTCAGCCGTAGGACCCCGATATGATCTACGACCCTTACCGGGTAGAAAAATTTAGTAATGCTATTGTGCATTTTTAAGTATTGTACTATTGTGTATTAGATCCGGACGCTCCATGACACCAAATATATTTTTATGTTTGTGATTCGAAACATGGAACATGTATATTTAGTAATTTTAGATATAATGTAAGGTCGTGGGCACAAACTCCCGATAATCACTCTGCTGTGTGTGCTGTTATCAATGAACTCAGTGAAAGTGGGACCGTTGGTTGTGCCAAACACATGGCTTCCCACATTGCAGTGGAGACTCAAAACGTGTGCATTCGATGACTAAAGTGAACCATTGTCCAGCCTGGTGAAGTGTAATGAATCGTCGACATGGTGGAACATTTTTAAGTGCATACGATGTCTAAAGCATGAACTTTCCCTTGTGTGAAAGATAGTTAGTAGTCAAAATGTTCTGTAAATAACGTACGTAGTAATATAAGGTTATTTGATATTTTAGGTGATGGATTGTATTATTTTACGGGTATAGCCACCGATTCCCTTGCTCACGCTATCACAAAAATAAACTCCGCCAATAATTTCTTTTAGCCTTCTGCATGCCATCTCTCCCTCGCACTTTCACGTCATAATGGTGTGCAACTACCGAGAAATATCGTGGAGTTGCCTGAGATTGGTAAATTAACCCCGTCCATTCTCCTTCCTACACTTCTAAGGGACAGTGTAAGAGACTGCCGTCGTACTTATCATTCATTGGGTTCCTAGCGGGGGTGGTACCTCCCTCTACGATGTGCCCACACAAGAGTGTTACACCAGCCGGGGAGCCTTGAGATCTTGATCTTACTGCCGTGGGTTCAGAAAGGGTTGAGCTTTAATGCTCTCGAAGCCCAACCGTTCCCGACACGAGCAAATGGCCCGTGGCCCTACAATAAGGCATCCCGACTCACCTTAATTAGGTGTGACCGCAAGTCGTGATCGATTTGTCTTCTACCGGCGGAATACTGTTTGCAATGCACGAACGGCAATACCCTGATCCGTCCTCCCGCCTATCCTATCCTAACCCCTAGCGCCAGCTCATACAACATCGCGGTGTTTCTCGGTGTCACACTCAAATAAAAGCAGCGTTGTCAAATTGAGTTAGCATTTCCTCCTTGTGCTGTGTGCATAAAAGGCGACCGTACCGGCGAATAGTACCATAGCGTGAGCAAGATTACTTAGTTAACTGTCCAATGTTCCGATAATATGACGCTCTGGATATCTCAGGGCAAGGGACCATTATACGGGCATCCGAGTGATCAGCAACCTATGGCCCTCATTAGCTCCTCCCCGTGTCAGTAACGTACGCACAAAACTACTCAAATGCAATCCATGTACCTATGACTTCTGTTTTATAGATGTAAGTGCCTTCGTTACCCTCTTTGAAAAAACACCTGTATTTGCACCCCAGCAAGTGGGTCTCTCCTTATTATTCTACCTGTTCAGTAGTATGTATTCTTTTCTGTATTTTATTGGTATTTCCATGTCTCTTTAAAAACCGGGGTGATGTCGCAAGGACATGGCCGCGCGGCTGCAAGCCTTTAGTTCCGCGCGGCTGCAAGCTATTAGTTACAAAGAGTTCCCCGAGTGACCATCCGTCCTGCACTGAGGGTGTCCAAATAATGCACCGGACATGAACCGGATGTGACCCTGCCAGTGCGGGCCACGTGTGCCTGACCCTCGGTAACCCCCGCAGGGCAAGGGTCCAGGCGTGGCTCGCGGGGACGTCATTCCTTGAGGAAGATTAACGACGTCCCCTGCTGGACAAGAGGGTATATAGGGGTCTTACGCCTTGCGATAGGAGGGAGTCTTGTGCTTTGCGTGATAGAAAGGCTTGTGCTTGGCGACATAAGGGTCGTTGGTTCGGACGTGCTCCCAGTGCGACCCGCCGGTGACCATCACGACCGAGTACGGAGCCGGGTTCGGCGCCTTGCGTCGGATAGAAGCGTTGGGTCGGACTTGTTCCCAGTGCGACCAGCCGGCGACCATCACGACCGAGCACGGGACCACGGGGTACTGATGGGCTCACTCCCGACTTATCCCGCGAGTGCCCACCCGGGTTAGTTGTAAGTTGTTCGCCATGGATTAGTGTAAATTGTTCTCCATGGCTTGATTGTTATTGTGTTTTGATATATGTCTTTAGATAATAAATGTATTTAAAGTAAGAAGGTTGCCTTCATACATTATCGACCCGACCTCCCCACCTATGTCAGCCGCGACAACATCCTGATAAAGTAGAAAGACCTCTGAAGGATCAGGAAAGCTATCCCGTAGATTATGTCGATGGTGACATTATTACAATAACAATGATTAGACATCGTGACTTCAACCAGATAACGAAAACAATTAAGACCCAATGGCAGTTGCATGGAGAAAAAATGGAAGATGATGTAATTGACATGATTGATAGATGAAATATGGTAAAAGGGAAAGAGTAAGATTATGGATTCCGCGGAGGAATGTCTAGACCGAAGGGAACGCGTGAAAAGGAAATCACGCATGACAAGTTTTGGTCCTAATGAGTGAGGAGATTAAAAAATTGAAAAAAAATAGTGAAGGAAAAAATATTACAAAAAGAGATAATGTAAATTCTTAAGGAGTAGGACATTATCACTCAAAATTTTGTGCAATTTTCTGTTTCGATGAAAATCTTTCGACGAGGTTCAAGAGCCTTGCATGGTGGACGGGATGATTCCCGAATGCATGCTAGTATTTTCCGTAGAAATTCGCTCTTTGAGCATGCCAGATCATTGCAGTGAGCAGTTTGAGTTAAATGAGAACTAATCACTATTATGTTATAAAATGGAAATATTCAAGCCGCTCATAACGCCAATAGTAGCGATTTATTTTTGCATTTAGGTATTCACATGTCGGAATTTGTATATAGAAGCTATTTGAGCAAGGATATTTATATATTTTACGCCCACTTGTTTCCTTGGTGGGAGAAAGTCACCAATATTTGTTCAATTCTTAAGGTCACCTGCCCCGAGGATATATCATATGCGACTGCCAATTTGCACCTAATCACATTACCTCGGTTTGGATTGATTGACTTTATTTACATACTTCGTTGCAATTAGGCAATTTACCTGGTGGCAACGGTCCAGTGTGATCACTGGTCACTCTTACAATGCACATACATACACACACAAGAAGAACAGATATGAGACAAAATGCTCGTATATTCAATGACACTTTTAAGATTACCGACCTCTCCTTTACTATCACACAAGGATTAGGTGTACACCACACGAGTACATACTACGCACCGTCCATCGCCACACTTCGTCCGTAATCACGTATCTTCAATTTCATATACCGTTCAAAATCGCGTCCCGTTAACACATTATTCATAGCACAAGTACATACGGTTTTATTTCTCACTCACACGTTTTTAAGGCGAGCATACACCTCGTTTTAAATTTATTTAATGAATAAGGTAAGGTAATTTAACAACCATCAACACAGTAATCAACCCGAAAGTGGGTTTAGTAGGTGATGGTAGAGCTCACCCATGTACTAGTTTTATTTTCCTCTTGGCGCGATAACGAAATCGCTCCACGACCAGCACGCCTTTGAATTATTCGAAGGACTAAACTGCTCGACTTGCCTCAGAGTTGTAGAGATGTTATCGCAAACATTCGAGTTTTCAGTCGTTACATAATTGTCGTGACTCAGCAGCACATTTTTAATCTGTAAAAGGTGTAAGCGAGGTATGTCGCCACATATAATTCAAGATGTGAAAATAGATAATGCCATTTCATGTTAATATCTAATTGAGATGAAAACCCTCACGACGGCCAAGAAGTTGTAATATACGTCCGACTGTTGCCCTGGAGCAACAACATACACAGGCTGAGCGACTTCCTCGGATGCTAGAAATCGATGCGACGCATTGGGAGGCGGAGGAAGGCTTCCTTTCGCTAATTACGAGCCGTCATCATTAGATGAGCTCTTCCCTGGTCTCAACCCCCAATAACAACTCCGTATTGAGATATGGGTCCATCTAACATCTACCAAACTTCGGAACGAAGGATATACCATGCTGATAGGTTGCCAATATAAGTGTATCTCAAAAGAAAAGAAATGAAACAAAATGCTGCAGCATGCTGGTGAAATAATACATTCGTATTACATTAACTATGGAACTTAATTACAAAACTACCAAGGGTCCCGACTGAAAAGGTTAGACATTTATTAACTTAAAAAAGGAGCAACCTTGTAATAATTTCGAGCGATCGCAGGTACATCGTCACACTTTCATAAATAAAACCCAAAGAATTGCGGCTGTGAAACGGCGCGTCACTTGGAAGCATCGAACACATCCGCAATACCACCTTTCAGCCGAGGTGATTGATGATCACCAATCAATTTTTCCTACGCATTTCTCACCTTAGTAAACTTATCTTAACACTACATAAGTCTTTTACTAGGGAGGTTTTAATATCCCTCAAATTTTATACATTACTTAATACTTTAGAGCATCATGCTGTTCTTAAGTATCGGTAACCTTTGAAATTATCGCTAAATGTGAAGTTCGTTCAGTGATAAGATTTTCAAGGCTAAAATACTTCAAAACTGCTGAAATTCATCGGAAAATTATTGCTCTGTACGGGCCATATGTGATGAGTGACAAAGAGAGTTGTGCGTCAGTGCTGTCGTCCATTTAAGAGTGTGAACACAAATGTTCATTATGATGACAGAAGTGGCCGCTGCACCTGAAAATTGACGAAAAGTTGGTAAAAACCGGTGTTTTACGACATTTGAAATCTTTAGAATACTTTCCATAGATTTATATGACTCTGTTGCATGGAAGCACGGCTGAAAAAATAGGATACCGCATGTTTTGTGCTCATCTCGACGAGGAACTTCAAAATGTCGTCATTGGTTGTTTGCGATCTCAGGCGGCAGAATTTTATGCTGAAGGAATTAGAACACTAATTCAGGGATATTACAAAGGTTTTAATGTTTGGATAATATGTATAAAATGGTAGAAATATGTAGTTTTGAGATAAAAGTAATAAACTTTCTGTATCTATTACAATGTATTTTTATAGCATAACAGAGGTTACTTTCGGGAAAGCCCTCGTAGATTCAAAAAACAGGAAAAAGAGAAAATTTTCATGAGAAAATCAGTTTTCGATGAAAATTTTCATGAAAGTATATACGAGTAAAATCAGAAATGCTTTAATGGTAACTAATTTCCTCTAAAATCCATAGCTCAACTGCTACATGCACCTTAACGGACTAGTTCACTGTCTCGTACATATTAGAGGATGACTCCGTTAAAAGGTACTGTTACGGCATCTCCCGCAGTTTCTTGGAAATACATGGCAATATTAATTTCGTCGCACCAGGTCATTTTAATGTATAACTGCACGTAAGTAAGGCAGAAAAAGTCAAGTGAGACAAATCTATCAGTGGATGGAAATTTGGTATCATACGAGCGGTTACCTTGAAGAGCAAACGAAACAAAAACGTCTACGGGCCACATAAGTTCATGGCAGACACGATGAGAGTGTTCTAAATGACCATGGAAATTCCGTAATTGGTAAAGACTGCTTCAACTCTCTGGACCGGGACAATCAGCCTAACTTATCAGTCAAGGATGATGATCTATCTCCTTGCAGATCATACTTTCAGAAAGCTCAGAGGATTTAGAGTGGGTAAGTGAAATATTGGGTTATCCAGAAACAAATAATCAGTAAGAAAATGGATTTGAGTGATTCAGTAATTCGTTCATGAAACGGATATCTCATGCTCAGAATACAAAGAATAAAAATTGACCCATGGGTATTCCAAACACAGCGAGGGACTAAAAATTGAAAAAATAAGGAGGATAAATGGAGACAGTAAAGTGTGATTTAAATAGAGAGAGAATCTAAGAAGAGCATTGGGTGATAAAGAGATTACGTCTAATCATCTATTTAAGTGTGTGAAGACGAATATTTCACGATACCTCACAAACTCAAAAAAAGTCATAGTAAAAAAGAAGGAGGTACTCAAAGATGAGAAATGATAAACTGAATGCAAACGAATGGGAGCTTTTAAGTTAGACGAAAAAGAAAAGATATCTATGGTAATACATTGAATAGAACATTTAAAATACGAACAGAAACATTATTAGGAATTAATTTTGCGTCCGTATCTTGAAAGGAATCTTCAAAGTAGATTTAAGTGTACTTATGGTACGGTTAAATCTTAATGAATATTCTTAAGAAACAGATACACAATCCGCGCAATGTGACGAACTTATTTAGATAAAAAAATACCGATTACATCATGAATTTTTACTATTTTCAAAAGATCAAGAGCAGGGAAACTCGGCATGGATTCTTTATGCCGCCTACCACTGGTACAATTAAGAAAGTTATTCTGGTCTGCATTTAACTTGTCTATATAAGCATCTTGATTTTCTATAGAAACTTCCTAATGAAAACTTTCTTGTGTAATATTCCACAAGGCACATAAAAAAGTTTTGTTTGTTCTTCGCTTTATTCCTTTAAACAAAGAAACATGTGACCAATGCCATGGAAAGTATATGCCGCGGAACGCATAAATGGAGTTAACAAAATTCTGACATCGCTTAGAAACTATTGCCTACCCAATCACGTAATAACTGTACAAAGCTCGCCATTTGTGTTCTTTTGTAAACAAAAATATGTTCTAAAAAAACTAGCTTTTTTCCTTTATCTTATTTTTAGAATATTTATTAAAACCTCTTAGCAAGTTAAGAAATGAAACAAATGAATAATATAAATAATACAAATATAAATGTGTATTTAGATAAAAATAGCTCATTACATTGAAGTATTCATGCATCAAGAAATGGATTTCAATGTCGATTATTGAAATTGATATGATTCAAATATTTTTTCCACGCTAAAATCAAGACTTTTTAATTTGAATACATATCAGTCTCTCAAGCAGATATTTCAAAGCTGACGTTCGTGCGTGGAGTCCCTTAACCTAAGTTTTCTGCGTTAAGGGCGACGCGACATGCACGTTGCATGAAACATCTAACCACGATTAATGTTCAATCGCTCCGTTCAAGATTAGCCACGGGCAAAAATTAATACAACTCAATTAATTGTCCTGGTGCTTGTTTCACTCAAGTTTTCCTCCTTTCGTTTTCGGCGCTCATTCAATTCTTCAAATTATGCTCGTCATTCACGCCCTCCGAAATGATCTGGCCGAGTCTAATTCAAATTTAAGCATGAAATCCCAGTCAACTTCCTCGAGCATAAAGACTTGCTCCCGCTCCACATTTGTCACGATCCCTCCCCTTGCTGTGCTCACCGACGGCGGAGGCTCCAATGGGCTAGGACGCCTTCTCCCGCGGGGCTCCACCCAGAGAAAAGTGAAGGCTGCCCAAGCAGCAATATCGAGCGAAGGACATGAAACCATCAGCATTCACACCGTGAAGGCATGCGGGCTCCTTATAATAATGTAACTACCAACATACGACCCTAGAATTTTCAGTCTTTCCTTATCATGCATGTCCTCAAGGGTTGAAGTGTTTGAAATTTCATCATAACCTTCTTGTGTCGATGAATCAAAACTTTAAAATCATTCCCAACTATCAAATAAGTCTGTAGTGAATAAAATAAACGACTTTCGCATTCCATACAAAGTTTGCAATTGGCGACTTCTTATGGCTCATCGCGTCGAGAAATTTTGCATAGTACTCGTAGATAGTTGTAGGAGAAGAATAACGCAGTAGAGTATACCTGATACCTTTGTGCAAAACAAAGAGATGATACGGTGGTACGATGAGGCATGAAAGTTCCGAAGCACAGAATTTCGAGTGATTTTTTTCGAGAAATAGAGATAGATAATCTGGGAAAGTACCGTTGAGAAAGGCCTCAAAGGCGTTTGTGAATGAAATGGGGAAACCTAAACCGTGATGGGAGACATTAAAACAAAGAGGAGGCGTAGGTGCGAGAGGAGGGGAAAGTTGTTGGTAAAAGCAATGTCTGAAAGGGGGAAGATGAGAAGCATTAAGGAAACAAAAAATAGCTGCCATGGGACATAACGCCACCCACTTGGTCTCCATGTCATGTCTGCTTGCGCGTGTTTAGGCAGCAACGGCGGGGGGAGGGGCTTCGGGGGCCCAGGAGGGGGGGCGGACGGGGGGAGGGGGTCCGCGGGGAAGCGGGGGCGAAGGGGGGGGGGATTCGGCGGGAGGTGGCGGCGTTGGCTCACGCGGCGTCGGTGGCCAATATCTCACTGTTGGCTCCCTCCAAGAGGGGGAGAGGGGGCACGGGAGGAGACAAGGATTCCCTCTGTTCGAAAGAATGAAGTGCTGTGGAAGTGGAATAAAAATTAAAAGGGACAGATCGTGGGTGGCCAAAGCGTGCTTTTGGCGAGGGATTAAAAGGGTCGTCGGAAGGAAGCGGGAGGGTCAACCATTCGCCCCACAGCAGCGCCATATAATGCGCACTGTTATCAGCACGAGAGGAGGCGATGGAGAAGTGCTTGCCCCCACCTCCAGTTCGCCGGAATAACACCCGGGGGCGATATATCCGGAGGAGGAAGGCCGTTTACACCTCCCTGATATCGCTCGCATCCCCCCTCCCTCCCACCCAACCTATCATTTGTTGAACACAATTGAACATTTAAATATTCTTCTTTTCCATATTTATTATTAATTATTTGAAAAGTTCTCGAGTGCTCATGATTAAAAAAAATTGCCTAACGTATTTGAGAGATGATAGAAAACACCCAAAATTAACCAAAGCCGTTAAAAGACACTTTTATTTACTTGAAATGGGATTTATCTTCGACAGTTTTTTGTTACATAGGATATCGTTATGCATGATAATTTACCATCCTTGTTAAATATTTCATTCGTGATAAATTGAATGAATCAAATAGAATTGTAGACGAAAACTAATCCATAAGCTTTTATTTTTCCAGTGGTCTCTCTTATATTTGTCTCCCTTAATACGCGGATGACTGTCCTAGGGTGTCGTTTTTGGACTGTTTCGGACAACAAGATGCAGATGACGAACTTGCACCCAGCGCCTATTTCCTCTTCTTGCACTTGAAACTGTGGCTGCTGGGTGGAGCATAGTTTGGAGACGACGAGCGGCTCAAGAACGTCGATGTTTACTGATTCAATTCCCAGGCGTCGATCTTGTATGCACAGGGATTAAAAAAGCTGGTGCAGCCGTACGAAAAATTAAGAATTGGTGTTCGACTTCAAAAAAGAATAATTAAGGTGTTATTTGCGTGTATTTTTATAAGGATACCATTAGATATGGAGAACGGGTTGAAAAAGTATAATCTGAATTTTTAAAAAGTTTAAAAAACGAAGGCAATGGTCCGGAATGGAAGTCGGGGAGAATATGTATCCAGGTGAATTCTAGTGAATATAAACATGCCGGAAGAAAAGGAAGAGTTTTTCTATTTAGGCAGCAGGATCACTAGTTTCGGTAGAAGCCAGAGTGAGTGATATTAAAAGCAGAATCAGCTGAAATTCAGAATCAACTGAAAACTGGAAAGAGTACTATCATAGTCATGATGAAACGACTCGACAAGATTTACATATTGAGTCTACCTTTCCGTTATAGACGACATTTATATTATACGTTGTTATATTATATACGACATTATACGTTATTATATGTTATATACGACATCATTATAACCTTTGAGTTATAGACGACATGAGCAGCGGAGAATAGAAGATTGGAGATAGATAATGGGAACGATGCGCCGTTGAAAATTCCGTAAATGTAGTGGGTAGATGGAGTAATAAAGGAAGAAGTAAATCGAGGAGTTGGCGAATAGAGGAGAAATCTACAGAGGACACTTGAAAAAGTGGAATTGATTGGACGTAGATACCCTGAGACACCTAGTAGAGTTGCCTAATGCCATAATTGAGGAAACATGGAGGGTAAGAAATTACGAGGCCTAAGATGAACGAGTAGCAGGTCTTATCAAAGAAAATATCGGTGCGAGGGACTATGATCGTGAATACCCCGCGATCAACCAAATATGTCTGTGGCAGGAGGTGCAAGGACCATACGAGAAGGTTGATTGAGAGAATATGGGAGGGAAAGGGAAAAGGGAAACATTTTCGTTAAAAACTATTGAATAACGTGAAAATTTGTATACATGCTGGAAGATGACTTAATAAAAAATGAGTTAATTCATCTAATAAATTATTTATTTGTTATACAAAAGGAGGGAATAAAAAATAACCACAACCATTTATACGGCAGCCCTCCTCCGTAACAAGACAGGTCATGGAGAATTGAAAAGTAAGAGGGGGAAATTCCGCTATCACATGGACATGCAAATCATAGTCTCCGCCCCTAAGGTTACAGGTAGCGAATGTGACCCAATATGACAGAATGAAGAGATTGGCAGAAAACAGGATAGTCTGGAGTGCTGCTCCAAACCAATCCTCGGATTGATAACCACTGATGATAAAATATTTCATTTTATGGCCATTTCTCTATCAAGTAAGATTTATGTTTGGAATGAAATACGAGTACTACGGGGATCGGGATGGTGCGGTAGCTAACGTGCAGGCTTCCCACCGAGAGGGCCCGGCGGCGACCGATATTTTTCAGTGCTATCCCGAGTACGCCGTCCGTCGGATGGGACGTTAAGCTGCGGACCCCTTGGCGCCTTTCGTTAAGAGCAGGCTAATGCCGACGCCGGGTTTCTCTCCACCCTTCATCCTTTCCCATCCATCCCTAATGGCGCAAATGATCTGAGCTGTCGGTCGCCTCCCCAACAATACTACTACTACTACCTAAAGAACAACTCATTTTCAGTTTACCTTTCCGCCGGCAGAGCAATGTCGCGTCGTTCGTTTTTCTATAGAGAACTGGACCAAGGATTTTTGAAACAAACTTAAACCACACGTGAAGCGTTAGCGGCAATTTGATTTCGTGAAACAGGACTATTAATGACAGCTTTTAATCATCAACCAGAGCAACTCGCTATTCTATTCATTTCGCATGCCCTTCATCCGTAAATTCATCTATTTTTTGACACCTACGTATAAGTGAACTTGCAATACATACATACGTAAATATAAATAACTACGTAAATATGTAAACAAAAGTAAACGTAAAATGCGTAAACGTAAATAGGTAAACTACGTAATGTGGACTTGACTTTGGGGGTCTCATTTTGGGATTTATATTCACTGGAAAGTGTGGGGCAAGCAAAAGCGTCGAGCAGAAAATTAGCACACGTCGAAAAAATAGGAAGAAGCATAAAAAGTGGGAGAACATAATGGGAAATAAACAGGAACTAATTTGTAATTCTCTTTAGCAAGTAAAATCTTCTTCAAAAAGACGTAATTTCAATGACGATTAAGAACGATCCATAAAGTCAACTTTTAAGCAGTCATCAGTTACCTCTAGTACTTGCTTCCCCAGGGAATTAATAGTCAGGAGGGAGGATCGATAGTAAGCCGTTTAGTTAACGAACAAGATCGCACAGTCAACATGTTCCATATGCTTTTAAATCCTGGGGAGAAAGTGATTCTCATTACATTCCAAATGCTTTAATTTTTTTAAACTTTAACTCCGTTTAACGAAAATGACTCCATACGACATCCTTTCGGAACTTATAAGTGATGCAAAATAACTGAGAGAAGCGCTAAGCTTTGCCCCATGCAAGTGGAATTTATCATTCCCATCTGAAACGTCTCAAAAATTAAAATATTAAAAATGATCTCACGCGAATATGTCATGCTTCAAAGCTATACAAAAAGTATATTACTACCAACTTCAGTGTAAGGAGAACGTTAATGCAAACAGCAGATGCACATGATATTTTGAATACGTAGAGTACATGATTTAATTAATCATCCCTTTATTCTATTTTTCACATCTCTAGGAAGAAAGTGTGGGTCGATTTCCACATGTACCCTCCCACCCCTGGTTACCTCACTGGTTAAGGGATGGTTGCGGGTGGCACTGGGAAAGGCGGACCTACAGGGAATGAAAAAAATTGAATAAGTGGTCACAATGTGATGGGAGAGAAATATTAGGGAGGAGGAAAGGCTGCAAACACGAGCTGGCGTGTGTCAAGCGAAACAAGTTTTTGGCAGGAGACGTTTTTAGAGTTAAATTACATAAGCTTCCAAAATGCTATCCGCGCGCGTAAATCTCGCCCGGTTAGTTCGGACACATTTCACAAAAACCTGCCGCTCAACGTTGAACAAGGCGGCAGGCAACAACTCCTCGCTGGCTGCCGGCCGGCTCGGGTCAGCGGCGGCGAGGGTGGAGGAACACGCTTGGACGACCCGCCACCGTTCGCCCTCCTGCCCGATCCCCTCCCGCCCGCCTGCCCCTTCATTAGCGCTTCCTGCTTTGAAGCCCCGCTCGCTGCCATTCGTTCCCTTGAGCATCCAAACATGCATCAGGTCGTGGAATTTTAATGCGCGGCCATATCGATGAAATCGCGCCGGCCATCAAAAATGAAATATTAGTTGATGCTTCTCTCAGAAGATTTATTATGTGCAGAACGGTTGAAATGCGAAATATGATTTTATAAAAATTGGATTAGTTTCTCTGCCAAATGAAAGATAGTAATTTTACTTTGCCAAATAACATTATACTTAATTATAATTTTACAAGTGTATTTTATTTTGGAAAATATCTGCTTCCAATCAAATTCCTCCCCGGTTGCGAACGAATTTGACTTATTTGGACTGATCTACATCCAATCACACTTTATTCCTCCTCGACTGTTGATATTACCGAATTCCAGGTCCAGCATAGTTTTGTCTTCTTGCCTCACAGTATCATCCCCTTAAAGCACCAATTAAGTCACATATGAATTAACTCATCTTTCTGGGCAAACTCTCCTCTTTAACAAGCCGTCGTCATTATCATATTCTGAATCCTAACATAAATACCTACTGCATTTCACACTTAACACCATAATTAACGACCCTTCGCTTATATGATATATATACGACATACGTACATACGGGGAATATGCGGGCAAGCCAAAAAAATTATGATTTATTTTGCCTAGCTCCTATAATAATTTGAAAATAATTTTTATTTATAGAGCTTAAACCACTCACGGAGCGAAGGGAATATTACAGGTTGGAAAAATTGGAAGGACGTCTATTCGGAACTTATGTTGAAAATATATTATTACCCCCATCGTACTACGTTAGGAGTGATCATGTCAATAAAATTAGAGAGATTAAATGTAGAACAGATAGATTTAAGATGGCATTTTTTCCACGAACGTTAAGGGATCAGAATAATACTGTCCACCTGCGGTAGGGGTGAACATACTATATTCGGGTCAAAATTAGTCTGGTGTGCTTTCATCCCCTACCACTCACCCTAGCGGTGGCTTGGAGGGTACTAAATAAATAAATAAATAAATATTCGGTTTATCTGTCTCTTTCGCCTTCCCCATATTTCATTCCCTGAACGTTCAATATTTGCACTGTGCATTCTACTCCTCCCACAATTAAAATCGGGATTCTGTTATATTTTTCTTAGCGCCACCACTTCATTGAATTCACTCCATCACTTCCCCGCGTCATAACTGAATGTTAGTGATGGATATGCATTGTATTTACGGTAGACGAACTTGTACTTGCTCAGTGCCGCTCCCGGAGTCGCGCAACTCCTTCTTGTCCGACGGCCCCACCCCTGAGGGTGGTGACTGGGGGTGGGGGGCGGGTTTCAAGCCATTCGACGCCCGAGGTTCCTTCGGCGAGGCAGGGGTGTCTCGATCTCGTCATGCCCGTCTGCATACGAGGTGGATTGAATGGCAGCGGTACGTGATTTATACCCTTAAAGGCGGAGTCGAGGAATTTCCACTAAAACTGATTCATGTGAAATTCAATGTAATAATTCCAAGAGAAGGAACCAGCAGAATTTGTCGAAATACCTCCCAAGAATATGTGCTCAAAAGAAATCAAACACTCTGGAGATGATATTACTATTTGACACTTTAAGAGATAACAATAGTGAGAAGGAACTACGTAATAGGAAAATAAAGTTCTTCGGAGAATCGGAGGACAGGGAAGACATAACATCACAGAGTTAGCCGTAAAGACTGATTATCCTTGATCGCAAGGCTTAACACAGATGAGCAACAGCAGAACCAAAAAGCAAAATTTTTAATCCGAAGGTCGGTTTGATGTTATAAGCAGATGTGAAAGGGACACAAAAAACATGAGCGGAACGATAACGACATGAAAACCTTAGAGATAAAATTGAAAAAGTAAGCTATGGATTTACTTGATATCTTGATGGAAAGTTTTTAGCAAAAGCTTAGCCGATAATTTCACTTTAAATGTGTATTTAGTGCTCCCGTTTTCAAATTTATGATTTTATTACTGCTCTCAGTAATTGTCCAAGTGAGACCTTCTGCGTAACTGTAGGTACACTAGTACACTGGAACAATTAGCTTGTTTTTTTAGATAAGGCATTGGCTTGGAAAAAAACTGGGAGGGGAAGAAGACGGTGAGGAGAGAGAAGCGGTACAGGAGTGAAGAAATTGGAAACTGGAGTGGTCTAGCCCGCGCATGACTTCGAAATTACGCTCACACATTCCCATGGCATGACTAGAGTAGTGAGTACCTGAAGCTTGATTCTGTGGCACAACAAAGCCACTTCGTGAGTAAACACTATCAAGTCAAAAAAAACATCTTTTTAAAAAGAAGTCATTGCCGAGCTTTGGCATCCCTACTTACTTCGGAAGACCCTTTAATTACTTTTGTACATTGGGAACTAATCAGTCAAAAGTTTTCTCAAAAATTTACGCTTGGAGTTAGGTAGGAATTCAAAAGAATGAATGTTATCAGGAAAGAGTCCGAAGGCGTCATTATCAAACACTTGATGACGGCAAATGGAATTCTCGCTCTTTGTGGTCAATGTAAGAACCTCTGAAAAAATAAATTCATATTTTTTTTCAAGGAATCCGTTGCATTTCCACCACGCATAGATTTTTGCTGGAAATTACCGCTTATGAGAAGAGAGGGAGCACTTATTTTGAGCCAAGAGCACATAAAACGGCATTAAGTAGAGAACATGGGAGAGGGAGAGCCTACCACTGCCGCCGGAGACGGGAGGGGAGGGAGGAGGTGACGTGGGGAGGGAGGGGGGGAGAGGGGTTTATGAAGGAGGTTACGGGGAAGCGGCGAACAGGAGGAGGATAATGAAGGGCGAGGGGAGTGAGAGGCGCGGCGGGGTCCCGCGTGTGATCCCCATTTGGCGATCGGGAGCCCAAGTATGGCATTTCCAACGCGGAGCATTAATAACGAAGGGGATCTGGAGTTGACGGGCTAGTGGGAGGAGGGGATATCGGCGCCCGGGGAAGGCGAGGCCGGGGAGATGGGCACCGGCGGAGGGGGGGACGGGTGAATAGGGACGGTCGGGGGCGAGAGGGGAAGGGGGCGCGGGTGGTACATTAAACCCCTGGGGGAAAGATGCGGGAAAAAGTTGGGATGAGTACATGGTCCACGTGACATCGCCTGCCGTTTACATCCAAATTGTGCCATTGTGCGGTAAATGGAGATAGTTACATGCAAACACGTACGCGCGAATGACGCAGTGATTATTAACATGAAATGTACAATTGGTCGCAAAAGTAAACTATAAAACGGGTCAGTATTATCTTAGCGGTCTAAATTGTTGCACAGTGGAAAAAACTCAATTAGGGATACTCGCCCGAGGAGTACTTCAACACATTTCGTTATAAAGCACATAAAGTGGACAACCAACACAGTCGACGTACTTTTTTTTTCAAAATTACAGTTCCATTCCGTCTCGCCCTACACGGTTGAATTCGTTCCAGAAAGTCGACGCCAAGTCCAGGATAAGGCAGCGGAAAATTGCAAAGTTCTCATTGCCAGTGAACAATTCCTCCTACTTAATTGGATATTTGGCACATCCCAAAACTACGCTTTAATTTCATCAATGAATTCATTTATTCATAGATATTTGAACTATTTGAAGCCAGGTTTTGGACTGTCCCTAACTACTCGTACCATATTAACTCCTGATTGTCGCGAGAAATTCTTCTTTCTTTGCCCCGCATTATTACCGTCTTAAATTCTTCTGCCTTTCTCGTAACTTCTGCCTGCCTTCGCGCCAGAAAGTCCACTCCATTCATTCCTCTACCACGCTCTCCCAACGTTCTCCCTTCCATCACGGCCTTCAACATACCACCACCACCAACCACTCTTCAATATTTCTTCCATCCACTTTCCATGCTTCTTTTCTGATTTCTCACGGCAATTTCCTCACTTCGCCCACCCTATTTAAAACCTCAGCGTTTGTCTTTCTCTCTTTCCAACTGATTTTCTCCGTCCTCCGCCACAACCACATCTCTTAGCCAACAGCATTTGCATATCCTCTTGCCTCAAAGACAAGGTTTCACAAAGCATAGCATAAATTCGTAAAGGATTACTTACCATGTTTTAATGTCTTCAGTCATTTTTTTTCACATATTTACTCAATGTACCAATCATTGACTTTCTACACATTGCAAATGCCCCTTTCAACAAAGCAATTATTCCACTAGTGCCTCCACTACAATGTCCCTTTTGCACTATAATACTGCCCAATTACGCCCAATATTTTCATTAATGGTGTAAGACATTTAACATAAAAGAATAGCAGCCATCCAATCATTGGGTGAGATTGTAAGGTTGATTTGTGCGTTGACTCTCCGCATCAGTCCGATAAATTTTCTGGCGATGGCCGAATTTACTAGTGCCGTTCGATCCTAGCCTGGACGTAGCGGAATAGTTGAAGTGGCATACGGCCACTTGGATTGCCTGCTATTGGCCTCCTCGGTACCTTTTGTCGACTTGGAAACGACCGGATTTCTCCTCCTCCCCCGTCCATTCTTGCTCTTCTGGAGTGACAAATTCAGCAAATCCGTAATTGTCGTAATCGTAAGGAACGCAAGTATACTTAGCTGAAGGAATAGGAAATCGAACAACCAATGTCGCCCAATTATAATCCTCTTACCTCCAGTATTTACTTTTAACGCAAACGCAATGCGTAAGTCAACATTTCTGCTCTTGGAAAAATGCTTTGAGTTAACCGAAAGATATGTATGACAAAACAAACGTTTGCCACTGATTATGATTTTTAATTAGATGTACTGAATGAGGGATCCATTCACAAATTTTGAACTTTCCAAACAAAATCCACGGTAGCATTATCATTAAAATTATCTTGCTGCATTAGAGCAGTTAATCTAATCCTATACCCAGGGTGGCAGGTGTTTCAATCGCTTAACTAATTTCCGAGGAAATATGGGCCGTCAAGATGCGTCGTCATTCAAATGTCAATGTGGATTTTTTTCCGGGGTATGACCCCAGCCTTCAGAGCTCGATCAGTAATTACAGTTACCGCCATTACTACATCATCCAGAGCGAACGAAAGCCTTGGAATCGATGCTCTCGGCCGTGGGAGACTGCTCTCGCAGGCTGGGGTGCCGGGGAGTGGCTGGGGGCGGAGGGGAAGTGGGAGGAGCCCGCGGTGGGTGTCGAGGGTGGGGGAGGAGGCGGGGGGATGGCCGGGGACGTGGCGGGCGGGGCGGGATCGACGGGCCGGGGGGAGAGAGACCTATAACTAATGACTTTAATAAGGAAAAGAAAGTCGCCAGATAATTCATGATGGGAATTTTTTAAAATGTTAAATCGAGTTGTGAGGAAAAGAGAAACGAATTAAAATTTTTTCATCTTGTTCATTTTTTTTTCTATCGATTGCTTTTCTCAGGCACAGAGGGCGGGAAGGAGTGGGGGGGAGGGGGAGGGGAGGGGGAGACAGAGGCGCGGGGGGGGGGCGGCGAAGCAGCGGCAGAGAAAGAGAGAGAGAGATAGAAGTGTGAGCCTACGGCAAACAACTGTGGATATAAAATGTTTCCTAGGGAAAAAGCATAACCTTCAAATTAGGGAGTAAGGATTAGATTAAAGAAATAATCTAATAGTAATCGTCATGTAATACGAGCGGATTAAATTTGCAAATATTTCAAAAACGTCGGATATGACTCGGAAGCATTTAAAACTATGGCGACGGCTCTATGGATAATTTCAAACAACCGATACTGAGGCGAAGATGATCCTCAATGTTCCAAAAGACGCAAGCCAAGGGGCTAATGCGTTTGCAGGAGCTATCGCTGATTCGTGCAATTTATTTGTTGATGCATGCATAGTCATGTAGTAGTTGTTATTATTAGGTAATCTACCGGTTAAGGTAGGTTTTTGGATGGACACAACTATCAAATAAAAATTTGGTGACTCCCAACCCAGCAACCTAATCTACATGAGGTCCCTCTTCATCTCTAATTCTAATTCCTTCAGGTCCCTCTCGCTCTAATTTAATATTTAGCTTAGCCTTTTACTTTCTGGAAAATCGCATAACCTTTGTTTTATTAATATTGATTCTCATCCCATATTTATCGCACTGAACCTCCAATTCACTCAACAATGCTTGCAACCCCTTGGCTGACTGAGCAACTAATGCTTGGTCATCAGCAAACCTAACCGATTTTACGAATTCCCCTCCGACTTTCATTCCTACCTCCAGTTCTTCCCATGCCTCTTTAATCATTTCCAATACATATACGTTGAACAGTACCGGTGACAATGGGCAACCCTGCCTTACACCTCTTCCTAACACTGCCCATCCGGACTCTCCGTTCCCCACTCGCACCTGAGCAGTCTGAGACATGTACAGGTTGCGGATCAGTCTCCTGTCCCTCCAATCCATTCCTATTTTCTGCAATACACGCATTAATTTTTCCCAATTCACTCTATCAAACGCTTTTTCGAAATCTACAAAACAGGCAAAAACGTCCTGATTGTATTCTATATTCCTCTCGACTAGTGATCTCATTACTGCAATGGCATCACGCGTACCTCTTCCTTTCCTGAACCCAAACTGATCATCCCCTAAGTGATCATTTGCCTTACTCTCTATCCTTTTGTTGATGATCCTGAGAATAACTTTAGCTGCGTGGGATATCAAACTTATTGTTCTGTAATCCTCACATGACGAAGCCTTTGCCTTTTTTGGAATAGGAACTAACACCGATCTCACAAAATCTTCCGGCCAGATTCCCTCCTCATAGACACTACGAATCAGTCCATATATGGCCTTCTTCCCACCTTTCCCTAACCATTTCAACATTTCTACAGGAATATTGTCCACCCCCACAGCCTTATTTGCTTTCATCTCCTTTATAAATTAACAAATTTACAGTTGGAATTCCCCGCACTCAAAATCTTTTCCTGTAATTTGTTAATACCCCACAATGTTTTTGTCCCGATAGCAATAAGGGAGCTGATCACTCCTTCGTCGACGGAAGGTGGTACGACTGACTAGTTCATCAACATGCGATTAATGCTCAAAAAATACTAAGAGTATCCATTTAAAAATATTTTTCATTTTGTAGCTTTATTTTCCATATATGTGGGTGTTTGTGAAGCCATCACGAGAGCAATATAACTTTTGGACGGCACAGTATAACACAAAATAATATAGACAACACGTATAAGGACACTCACATTGTTGATTGTTTAAGCTTTTGGCCTACTCCGAGGCTTTCATCAGGTCAGACTGACTATAAATCTGTATATATGTACGAGTATACAGGGAAAGAATGTGGTCCCAGTACCCTAATATGTGAATTTCACACGCCGTTGGGCTTACTATTGGGTGAATTATATTGACACTTACAAACCAAATATATATATATATAGAAAAATATATTTTTATAGAAAAATATAAAAAGATGATTTCTTCGAAGTAACACGGAAGTGTTGAATAAAAAACTTAGACAGCAACACACAGCACGAGAACACATAAAAAGAACACAATTATATCTTGCTAATTTCGACGGACTCGAACTCCGTCTTCTTCGGAAGATAAGATATGACTCAGAGTCATGTCTTATCGCAAACTTAATGCTATTTTTTCCTGTTCGCAATGGAATTATAAGGGCCACATGGTTTTTTAGCTAATTGTGTCGGGGAAATCCCTATTTATTTGAGAAACGTTGATTTAATCTCATTTTAATTCAAAAGACATATTTCTTAGAAAAAATTTTCCCATGTGTCTACAAAGCAATTATTACTTGGGAAAAATTGGAAGAAAAGTAGAAAAAAAAGCTTGAAATCACGAGTGAGATGCATTTTGTAACATACTCGCAAACGTTGAATATTTATTGATAAAACTATTCACATCGTGTTATTTTATTTAATAGTTCTTATGTGGACTTTTGTTTCATGCGAACTAAAAGCATAAGTTCCTATTATTTGGGTTTAAGTAGGTAGTATATGTATTTACAAACACATGAGGTGAATCTTTCCTTAGTCTAGGCTCAACAATTGTTATAAAATAATCACACCTAGGAGAATTACACGTGAAAAAAAACAAGAAAATGCTAATTCTGGTTTAGATATTGTAAATTATTGTAGCAAGAGGCTTAAAAAAGATCATTAATGTTATCAGTGCAGGCGATCGTAATATGTTTCTGTGCATACGTACATTCAATTCTATCTGACTGAAACATTATTGCGTCAGGTTAAAATCAAAACCCACCTAATATTCTATCGTTAAAAATGAGAAATGCAATCACTCATTTTTATCGCAAGCGACATTTTTAGTTTCACTAATTCTAGTTGGAATAGGATTTCGAAAATTCATAACTATGAGGTCCCTCGAGAAATTGAGTCGGAGTGAAATCGGATGGGATCAAAACACTTCAAAATATTGGAGAGGTGTTTTTCAAGTTGCTTATCGCTCAACATTTGCAGCGGTCTCAGTGGCTTATTATTCCTCGGGACGGCAACTTGTCTCAATCCAGCAATCCCTTCTCAGCAAATTGACTGCTTCATTGATATAACATATCGACCTTTCACGCGGTGTGCGCCTCGTTTTTTTGCGGTTCAAAAGGATTTTCGCAATCCTTTTGTGAATAGCGCCCTACTGATTAAGAGCGTTTCCCATTAGGGCGACCTTTTTAATACATGCCACGGGTTATAAATAAAGTGAAAGGCCAGAGTTTTGATTTTTCCTCGCAGTCTTGAGATTTTTTAGTCGAAAAGAGCATACAAATTCATACGTTGCGCAATTGGTGTCGATTAGCTCTCTCGACCAGATGGGGAGAGAAATTCATAATTACCAGGGATACTTGCAGTTCCAAAAAAGCCAACCTAAAGTTTCACTGAAAGTGAGGAATAAAACAGGCAAATACAAATTGATTTTAGCAAATACAGCCAAAAAATCCGGGGAAGACTAAACATTCATTCCGTTCATTAATTTTCAGGCGTTATAATTCTTTACACTATTCCATTCACTTTAAATGCACTCTCTTTAATAATGCATTTTAAAATGAATTGAAGCAGAATATATTAAACAGCGTTCATGGCCTGAGACACAAGGTATTTTTTTAACTGAAGGGACTCTCATTGTAATGCTCAAACGATAGATTTCTCAAATGGATATGATCACGCATGTGTATTTATCACTGACACCGAGACATTTAAATATTACAGTTCAATATTAATTTTAGTTTATGACACGATGAACATGCCAAAAACGACTTTTCATCCCTTTTCCATTTAAACACCTAAAATACAATTCTAAGGCTAGAAACAAACTTTACTATATTTTCTCAATTTACTCTACGCTATAAAGTGTTGACGCAATCATTATTCATAAAAAGAAAATTCATTTTTTGACGAACTCAACAACCAGATGCTCCTCCAAAGAACGGACTATTTCGTATCGCACCAGGCTTTCGGCATGATTAGCACTTGAGGAATGAATCCCGGAGTGGAATTTTGAAAGCGAGCACATGAGTGACTAGGCGCTTTCAAAATGCGACTAAGATGGAGTACTTCGGGAAGCTGGCTGGAGTGGCTTCAGCTACCAGGGGGGTGGGGGGGAGTGGGAGAGCGATGGTGAGAGAGAGGGGCTGACTGCAAAAAATCAAATCGAGGAAAGATTCACTCCCATTCGTCGCAAAAAGGGATTAATGGTGGAAGAGGATAACGTAGTAATAGAGGGCGGAGAAAAATGTGAACGCATTTCAACGAGAGGAAAAAAATAACTCTGACGAACCTCGAAGCGCGGGGGGAAAAAACTGAGCAACTGACAGTGATAATGACGCCTTATAAATACAGTATGTTTTCTACTTTTTGATAACTTCGAGAGAATCGGGATGGCTACCAAAGGTCGTCGAGGCGGACGGTGATTTCTTCATTGCTCGAGGCAACGGTCATTAAATCTATGAGTTGCAAGATTTTGTTAAAGTAGCCATTACGGGAAAGTGTAGGGAAAAAAATGAGTTTAAGGGAATTCTGTGGTCGCACGACTACGAGGATAATAGTCGGTGGGGCTCGAAGGAACATTTCCGCAGAGAGAACTGCTCGCGAGCGAATTAAGTGTCATTTTTTACGACTATTGATCACAAGGAAGGATGAAATCGTATCTAAATTTTACAACTAACCTTACAACCATCCACGTTACCCAACACTTGCGCCTATTCCTCCTTCACTTTATTTGCGAATTATTGGATAGTTAATGGCTACAGATCTCGATTGATCAAATTAGCTTTTAGAGCATTTGCAATACCTTACCTGGGGAAGAAAATCGAGTTGTTGAAAAGAAGTATGTAAGTACCTTAAAGGCTGCCATCGAGCTCTCTTTATAAAATAAAGGAGCAATTGACAAGGTTGTTGGCCATAATTTATTCACTTAAAGTAATTGGAATGCTGATATTATCTAACTAATCGTATATCATTCCACTTTACTCGCAATTTTCTACTACGTTCATCTCGATTTGATATTTATTAAATAAATCCATTTCGGCTAGTGTTAATCGGGAAAGTAAAATATTACCAAAGTGGAAACTTCACATAGTTCAACAGGAAAACTGTTCAATTGTCTTCTTTGCGGTAACGCGAAATTAGGAATGCGTTTTTCGGGGTCGTTGTAACGGTCAGGTAATGTATCGAGAACATGTGAACTGTGAGCGATGATCGAAACAAGATGAACCATCCACCGGCGATGAACGCGAAGTGGATTTTTAAAATAAGCTAACCGAACACTGGGGTATTTTCGGGTAAGTTCAAATTCAACAGGTTCATTCCAAGTAAATGCGTAAAAGATAACGCCGAACCTAGATGCTCGAAAATCATTAGGACGTCAAAGGTTATGTCACGGAAAGACGAAAAATAATAGGAATGATCCCTCTAGTGACAAAAGGAATGAGATTACTTATGTTTACAAGATACCTAGGTCGAATTCCAACCTTGAATTTTGGAAAGCCTTAAGCGAATTCAAATGCAAAAGATTATCAGAATTTTTGAATTAGAATCCGAAAGCAAATTGGTCGTACGTCGTTGAGGTTTAGGGAAATAAGTCTACAGTCACAGTTTACTCAAAAAACAATACAGGAGAATGAGTTATCAACAGTTTGGGAAAGGCTAAAATGAAAGGAATAAATTAATATCACAGGAAACCGGCCTTCTGTTATTTTAACAGCTTGTTGCTAAAGATTTTGATTATTTAATTCGGATTTAATAATTTATTTATTTATTTAGTTACTTATGAGATGTGGTAGGGGGTGAAAGCACACCAGACTAATTTTCACCCGAATATGTTCACCCCTACCGCGGGTGGACAGTATTATTCTGATCCCTTATCGTTCGTGGAAAAAATGAAATCTTAAATCTATCTGTTCTACACTCAATCTCTCTAATTTTATTGACATGATCTCGCCTACCGTAGTACGAGAGGGAAATTATTCATTTTTACCATCACTGCTAAAGAGATATCCGTGATCCGAGCACGAGCTTCAAAACGTCATTTAACCTTCGCTCCGTGTGTGATTCCAAGGCTAGCTGCTCTAATATTTTGTAAATGTTACAAAGTTTTCCATAACAACGTTCTACAAATCTAGCTCCTCTGTGCTGAATATATCTTGTTGTACAAATTAATACATGCATGGATAATGCAAGAAAACATTATTGTTATCTGTGTCACGAAAACAGACAAAGAGATCGAATGATCCATGCATTCAAAATATTATTACCATGGAATTTCGATTCCTGGATGGAAATACTTAACTTAGCCTGATGTGCACTCACACCTTGCCACAAACCATAGCGGTGGCTTGCAGGGAACTAAAAATACGCAAAAATACGAAAATTGGCTGAATTAATTGTAATTTTGCACAAGTGATCCATCGATCTTTACCCACAATTAATCCAAAGATCAATTTTCTCGGCATATTTTTACAAAAGGAATTGTTGGAGTTCAACTACGGGTCTTGCTATAGGTCCCTCCAGCCTTCTAGAATAAAGGGAGCACAATATTTTAAAAATACTCTGACTAATATCAGTGAAGGATATCAACATAAGGACGCGACAAGGGACTGTCACATTGCGAGCTTGAAAGACGCTTGAATATTTCAAATTAAATACGCTTTCAACGCGAGAACTTCCAAATATCGTATTCCATGCCGTCCCGCTCACGAAGGCACATCACTCTTTCGGAGCATTCCTTTCGCACTCGCCGGCGTCCTAATAACTCAGACACCGTCTGCCCTGTCCATCTCCCTGCCGCTCGCCCTGGAAACAATGTATGTACATTCTCGCTCCGTTGCCTCCACCTTCTTCTCAAGCCACCATCTCTTTCTTCCTTATCCGGCCCGCAATCCTCCTCTCTCTCTCTCTCTGTCTGTCTGTCTGTGGCTTCATGCCTCTTCGCTTACATCCCCAGTGTTCTCGAAGCAGCCGCGTTCAACCCAAATGCAGAATTAAATACGTACACCGGAGATACGGCGGGGGTCGAAAAATAGGACAGATGGGGTGATTGTGATGCGTGCTAGTTTCATTTCCTCCTTCACCTCCCTGGGTATTTTATTTGGTATTTCAGTACTCTCCAAGCCACCGCTAAAGTGTGTGGCAGGGGGTGAATACACATCAGACTAACTTTGACCCAAATATGTTTAGCCCTACTGCCGGTGGACAATATTATTCTGATCCCTTATCGTTTGTGGAAAATATGATATCGTTAATATTTCTGTTCAACGTACATTTAACCTCTCTAATTTGATTAACATGATGTCTCCTAACGTAGTACCATGGGGGTAATAACGCATTTTCAACATCATCGGTAAAGAGACGTCATTCCAATTTATTACATGTACAATGTATTAAAAGGTGAAAATTAAAGAAAGAAAGGTGAAAATTAAAGATATTTTGAAAACAGCACGAATAAAGTTCCCTGGAGAGTTGGAAAGAGAGTATTTCTAGTAGTTTTTAAGAATTAATTAATATTTCTCCATTTGTTCAGATTGTTTACTTCTAAACTCTTTTACTTCAGTAAGATCCTTCGATGATCGATTATAGGAATAACTATATTCAAACATCGTCATTCACCAGGGGTCCTCAAAAACAAATCACCACTCCCGTCAACTAACTCTTAATCGACAGATTAGCAAAAGATGATGATATCCTTTCAAAATGATCAAGTTTGGCTTAATAATTAATATTACTAAGATGAATTTGCAGGCAGCTTGTTCTCTCCAGTCTGACAGACAAACGCGCAAGGAAATGTATTTCAAATGAGCCTGACAGAAGGCTTGCGCGCCCTTGCGTCGAACCGAGCTTAGGGTTTCATCCAGGCTCATTGGGGGGAGGAGCTATTATACAATAGACTTCATAACGCCACGCTTTAAACAGTAATTATTGCGCAGGGAAGGGATATTGAACTCGAAATCAAACTGTCTACGCTAAAATAGATACGTATAAGGAAAAAAAATTAAGCAGAATGAGTGATCTTTTGATTCAAACTAAAGAGAGTCTAAGTAGAATTCCATTAATTTGTTTATTTCCATCACATTCTCCCATTTTTCAGCTCTTGATGAAATGTCCGAGTAGACAAGAAGGCAGATTATCAATTAATCGTTTCAGGCGTAACTTTGTGCAATTGTTCCAAGATAAACAGTATCAAAATAACAACGTTGTAATTCCAAATATAAAATAAACTTTAATAGCGACCTAAGTTTCACTACGGTGCCGCCTAATCAGGTAGTTGATGCTTCATCTTTTGGATGCTGCATGTTTGGCGTGGGAATAACCCCCTCCCACACACCATGGCGTGCAAGGTTCCACACAGAATAGAATACAATTTTGAAAATCGATGAAACCTAGATCGCATTAAAGGTTATCTTATATTTTGAATTGCAACCCTGTTATTTTGACAGTTTTCATTATATTATTAAATTTTCTATTCAGCGAATTCGAAAATAGTTAATTTTTTTATAATAACCGTACATCTCTAAGTAATGTTTCCGAATATTACACACGGTAGAGACATCTACTGGGCCATTTTGGTAAAAAAATTCCTGAATAAGTTAAAGCGCGGCGTAGAAGCGGTTGACGAGAGCGCAGCGCATGAGAGATTTACGGGACAACCTGCGTTTATCAAGCGTGGAAACGGTGACCGCAAATGATAAGAACTTCATAATAAAATCAGGCACGTTTTCTTCATTTTCACTGCTGTTTAAAAACGGAAATTGCCAGGCATAAGTCTGTAGTGCATTTGAAAATTATGACGTGCTTAAGAAGCGCTGACATTTGTTGGTGATACGCAATAAACTCAAATTTATTTTCTGACGTTGATTACGACTTGTTCACAAAGTTAACTGATTCGCTCGTAGATATAAAATTGAAAAAATGATCTGTATTTTACTTCTACTGGATACGGGTCGTGATCGGAGGCAGAAAATATTCAGAGAGATTTCAAAGGGGCAGAAAATATTTCCTCTTATGCCTTCCTTCCTCCCATTTCGCCATTAAAACCACAACTAATTTCGAAAACCACGTCGTAGTGCCTTGCAGTAGCATTTATATTACATATTTGTAATTGAAGATATAAATGGTATGGAATGTGATCCTGGTGAAGGAAAAGCTAATCTTTTTCGTAAGAATCCAGCCTCTCACCAAACTTAGGACCATGCCCTTTTATATTCTCACTACCCACCTACTCATCTCATTTTGTAAGTTTTAGTATCCATTCGCCTTAGGGGAACCAAATTAGATGACTCACGTCAAATATCCATTTTTTCTATTATACCACTTTGATCTGTGCATCATACAGGATGAAAAATATGTTCACGTTGTTTTCATCACTCCTCCACATGATTTCCTTATGATATTAATAAGAAGCTGGTATTTTTCTTTCCCCGTCTCATTCTATCGAAAGATTAAAAGAAAGGCCAGTCGGCAAAGTTGAGGAGGGCAATACTTACGGCAGAAATTGTTAATAAAGGTGTCAAGTCGCTTCTGTCTTCGGCCGAAATGCATTCCGCACTCACATAACAAGTTCATTCATATCACTCAAAGTCATAAAAAATAGTTGAATAACATGTGACTGTGACTGGAGGATTACAAAAAATATCTAAACATTTTAAAGTGGGGAACAGACACCTTTCCGATGACTTTAATGACCAGCCAAATTTCTCTGTTGAAGACGTTAATGGCCTCAGCCGTAACTCCTTTCATTCTCTCCCAATCGATATTCGAATGCCTCACTGTTTATCAAACCCCCCTCGCATCGCCTCTCACCATTACGACTGCCACCCCATCCCTATTCGCATCCACTCTCCCCAAAACACCCCTCAACCCCGAATAGTGCCATATATATATATATATATATATATATATATATATATATATATATACAGGTATATATGTATATATTTACCATCGGAATGGGTTGAAATCCTTGAACATTGACGTTCGACTTGAAACATACACATTCTCCGCGACGTGAAAAATACTCGTAGAGAGGACGGAGGAGCCTTTTCTTCATATTTTCCCATCATTGTATCAGATTAATCTCCAGTTGACTCAACCATTAAATAATCCATCAAAGTGTATCGCTTGTACGCAATCTTTGCCTGTGACAAGTATAGTCCTGGATTGGGATTTATGCAAGATTCGACGCTTTATCACCTCTACTGCGATAAAATTACCGATCGATAGTCACCAGAATCTCCAGAGTTACCGGACCCCAAATTGATTCCTGGGTTGGCGTATGCGTACTGCCAAATTATCAGCGAAGCCAGCGTGACAATGGTGCGCCGAGATGGAAAGGGATGCGGGGCACCCACCTCGCTCTTCGACTAAATGTCACCAGTCAGGCCATCATCCCCGCCCTGCCCTCACCTCTCGCCCCCCGCAACGGACATCACCATAATTCTGGTCTGATAAACTCCCTTCTCCGCCCCCCCCCTCAATGCGCCATTCTCCCCACCCCACTCCGTCACCAACCGAACCGCACCCGCTTTCTCCCATCCCTCCTTGTCGCACTTTTCTGCACCCTCCACCACGCCTCCCGATTCCGACGACTCCTGCCTCCTTCCGGAGAGCACCCGGCCCCGCGAACACGCCCTCCCGCCCTCGCCGCCCCCTTCGTCCCCCTCCCCGTCCCTAATGGCACCACTCCTTCACTGTCACGTCCCTCACCTCTCGGGGAAGAGGGACCCAAGATGGAGGAGCGAGAGAGTTTAGATAGGGAACGGGAGAAAGCGCGCACATCTCCTCCGTCGCCAAAAAGAGAAACCGGGACGGAACCGGGAGAGGCTAATGGATCGGTTGTTGCTACAGTGGGCCGATGGCAAAAAAGTGTCCATTTTGGGGGAATTAAAAAACGAATCACATGGCCATTTTGGCACGATTTCCCACCGACGAGATTAAGAGAGCAAGTGGTGCCGAATTTGGGGACTCAAAATCCACACCATAGTAACGATAATGGGACATCAACAGCCAGATTCCGGGCTTTTCAGACCGTCAGAGAGGTATTCGTATTATTCTCGGTCATTTTCCTTTCCTTAAAAGTCTAATTTTTGCTCCGTCCAAGTGCCGCACCGATGTTTTCGCTTTTGTATGAGTTCCGCTGTTCAATGCCTACTCATTTCTCTCGGCCACTTCCATTCTCAATTTTCCCATAAATACAATGACTGGGGACGTGGCAGTCCAGGGGAAGAGCTTTAGACTACTGATCGGAGGGCCCGGGCTCGGTTCCCTCTGGGTACCTTCAACTTCACCCGAATGTGTGATTTGATCTCCCCAGACACAGGCACACATGAAAAATGGCAGGAGATAGGGGAAGTTCCCAGATCGATTTCACTAGGATTAAGAAAATATTAACGGAGGCCATTATCAATTCTCACGGCTTCCGGGGGCACGCTTGGATCACAATAGTAGATCTGAAAATCCATTAAAAATTCAAAAGGTAATGAAGGTGGGGGTTAATTGGAATGCGGAAGTGTTACACGGGAATAAAAAGGAAAGAAAATCTAAGAGCACCTCATAAAAAAGCATGAGTGGGGACACAATTCTGGAGCTGCATTGAAAATGTGGACAAAAGCAAGATAAATATCTGGAGATAGAAATATGGGCGGGTGGATACAAAGAGACTGAAGAAAGCATAGAGTACCAGTGAGAAGTAGAATAAGAGAGATGTCACGATCCGATGAAGAGTCCTCGAGAGTTTTTAGGAAAAATATTCTAAGAAAAGCACTCGGATCACCGAGAGAGAATAACCTCCGAGGAGTTTAAATTAATCATTAAATTCTCAAGAATACAAATGTATAACATATTGCAAAATTCATGAAATGAGAATCAATCAATGACATGAGTAAACCATCTGGAACAAATGGACACCAGAAGAGCACGGATTACAAACGTCAAAGAACGCCGAGACAGAAGAGAGGACGACCGAAAAATAGATGGATACGAGAAGACAGATATCCACCCTAAGATGAGGGAGATGACAATAGAAGGCCATGACTTCGGGGGAAGAAAATTGTTCCCAAAAATAAATGATACACTAAATAGAAATGGAGAAGATGTGGAAAGACAGAGGCGGCCAAGGGAGTTAGACAGGGTTGTCCCTTACGACCGCCATTCATTTTAAAAACATACGCCGAGGAATTGTTCGGGGCGATACGGGAAGAGTATGAGAGAGGAATGAGGGAGAGCAGGGAGGCAATCGAATCCCTCATGTTCGCAGATGATCGTTCGTGGGTTACCCAGACGACCAAGAGTTTGTGTTACTAATGGAATAATTAGTGATGCATGGAATGATCATTAATCTCAAAAAAAAGAACATAATGGTATCAGTTCTCAATAAGGAGGAGAGCTATTACGCTAGGAAGAAGTAATCCCAACTGTGTGGGAGAGTTTAAAGTAGAGGGAAAACTTTGGAGGAAATTGGGCGTATGGCATTGGGCATTGAAAGAAGAAATTCGCCGAAGGAAGAAACAATTTCAAAGAGGTAGGAACTGATTCCAGACATAATAAGCGAGTGCAAAAAGGAAAAATTAGTGGACATTTTATTGTAGGATGTAACAGCGTAGGGGGATCGGGATGGTGCGGTGGCTAACGAACAGGCTTCCCACCCAAAGTACACGGGTTCGAATCCCGGGGGCGGCAGATATTTTTCGGTGGTATCCCGATCGCTACTGGAGGTGCTTTGTGGAGGGCACTTGATTGAGTACGCCGTCCGTCGGATGTTAAACTGCGGACCCCTTGGCGTTAAGAGTAGGCTAATGCCGACGCCGGGTTTCTCTCCACTCTTCCTCCTTTCCCGTCCATCCCTAATGGCGCAAATGGCCTCAGCTGTCGGTCTCCTCCCCTAAAACTACAACTATGTAGCAGCGTTTCCTATTAGATCCGGAAATGTGGTATTCGAGAGTTAATGAAACGAAACTAAATGAGAAGATTTAGAGACACGTCTAGGGAGACGAATTTCTAAAATGAATCATAGAGGAGGACGAAGGACGAATTTTTGAATGCGGTGGGAGAGATAAAGAAGTTGCTGGGTGAAATAGGAAAAGAGAGAGAGAGAGGGAGAAAGAGGAGGAACGACTGGGAGTCAGAGTGCTGTGATTGGAGGCCACGAGAGGAAGAAGAGTTAGGGTACTTCGTACTCGTAGGGAGAACGAAGAACTGAAGGGGAAAATAATGCCAGGCATAAGAGACTAGGGTGGTGAATGACACATGCATTTAACACTTATTACTGACCGCACAAAACCAATCTTCGACAGACGGACTACCGCAGATGGTGAACGACTCTACGTCTCCTTGCGTCTCATTTTCTCTCGCTGTCATCGCAAGATTAGCACTAATAATTAATCTAGAGCGCGCAATTTAATCTCTCGCTCTCTTTTCTTTTAGCATTTTGATGAAACTATCTTCAATAAAGAGGGTATTCCATTCCAACCATAGAATTATTGGACAACACTTACATTTAAATTTCCATAAAAATTCTATCGTACATAATTACGGTCACACAAAAACGACACTACATGCAGAAAAACTATGCATCATGAGACCTACATTGGCAATTATAAAAGTTCCTACGGAGAGATTTTTATGACTTCTTACGTATTCTTATGTATTCTTTATTTTTTGCCCTTTCCTTTACGGATGGGATTCTACTTTTTTTCATTCGCATAATTGTTTGCATTGGTCAGGTGAATCGCAACCCAGTCGACAAGGAATGATTTATCATTTTAACAACTTTCTACATTACACTTTTTGTGCGTAATTGAGAAAAGGATGGTACCGCTCTACTTTGCGCCCCACCGACCTTTGCCCTATCCCTGCCCCGACCCTTCCATTCCTTTCGATCTCCTTCCCACCACCCACTGCTCAATCGGCCCATCGATCCCTACCTCCGTGTTAACCCTTCCCCCTCCCCGTGCGCCCTCTTTCCCTGCCCCCCTCCCACCAGCAAGGGCCCACCTCTCTCGCCCCCGGCTGCCCCCCTCCCCCTCTCGAAACCTCTTTTCCCCGCCACCACCCTTTTCCCAAGCACCCAACCCTTTTCTTCTCGCCTCCCCACCCCTCCCTCCGCCAACATCTCCTCCGTCCCCACGCACCGCACCCTAAAACCTCTTATAGGTGTACACGACCGTTCTGCTTTCCCGCCCGACACCACACATGTCTCCTCTCTCTTCCCCCCCCCTCCCGACCCGCGCACCCCTTTCACGTCTTCCTCTCTCTCCCCGTACGGCTCAACCCCCCCTGTCCCCTCCCACTCCTCACACCCCTTCCTTTGGGGAACACAATAACTCTGAATATTCAGTGGAATAACCGCGATCAAATGGGTTGGGCGATGTGTAGTATAGAAGAGTTGGTTGGAAAAAATAAACTCCAACTTTGGAAACCATTCCATTGATGCTCGCACAAAGGAGTCTTAAACCCCCTCCCCCCAATCCCATCCCCCTCTCCCCCTTCCAGTATCCCTCCTCCCCTCCGGACAATTCTGAAAAAAAAGCGTCGGAATTGCTCGAAGGTAGTAGGTCCGTCCCTAAGGATGACAGGAATAAGTGAGGGACGGCAGCTGACGAGGAATAGTGCTTGCGTCAGTCCTAAGTGGGCTTTGGCAGTACACCATGAAATGACGAAACTCTAAAGGCTGCTGAACAACTGCCACCGCTAGGTTTTTAACCATTCGTTTAAATTAGGAATTCTGTCCTAGGAGTCACAGCCACCATACAGATGTACTCTTGGCGTACCGATACGTATCCGACCGATTGCTGACGATATTGAACGCTAAAAAGAAAAACTCCACAAGTATTTAGAGGGGGAATTGCGACCAGAAATCATCGACGATGGTATACATCGACAGAATATTACCTACAGAATACAGGATACATTTTTTTAGTGTCGTGGTGAATATTTAATTCTTTGACGAGGAAGAACTTATAGCTAAAGTTAAATAAATTTAAAAGAAATACTTTTGAAATAGTATTCAATATTCATTTCCATGATTCTGGAAAGTATATGTTTTCAATTTCAGCAATTTTTGAATTGTTTAATAAATTTGTAAATACGTATCCTAAATCCGACATTTTCACCCAGAGGATAAAATATAATACATTTTTTTACGGAGGCTTATTCAAATATAGTTATTTGGAATTCGCCACGCTGACAACAAAATTGAGAACGGCGACCTCGAAAGAAAATTTTACTGTGAAACGTATTTTCCATAATTCATGCATCCATTTTCCTCCCCGTGGTAATAAATGCAGATCGAAATTTCTTTGTTGTTGATGCACGTCACTGTTTGGGTATTTACTTCCAAAGTGTCACACCCTCCTGGGCCGGACCTTAAATCAAGTTCAGGCCAACTAAGCGAAATTATTGATCTGGAATCAGAGGATTTCGGGGCGCTGGGGAGAAATGGGGAGGGGGGTGTGAAAGGGTCCGAGGGAGGATGAAAGGCACACTCTAAATCCGAAATGCAAAGAGGAAGGGATACTGAAAGAAGCCTAAAAGAAACGAAATCCATGCGATGGGGCAAATAAAAGAGGGACATTCTCGATACGACCTCTTCTCTCCTTTCAAGCGGGAATTGGAATGCAAATTCTTTTCAGGCGGTGCGAAACTCCATCCATAGGGGCCATTACGCCGTGGCACCTTTTTCAAAAAATTCCCGCGAAATTCTTTTCCAGCAGTCGCGAAAGGTAAGTGTCGATTGTGTCCGGGAAGGATGGTCTGGAGGTCTCATTCTGGAGCCCGCCCCGCCGCCCTCATTTGAATTGCATGAAAGGATTTCTTTATTTTTTTTACGGGTCGAGGATAAATAACGAGGGAGAGAGGGAGGGAGGGGAGGGCAAGGTGTGGGTTATTGCGGCGGCAGTGGGGAGAAGGCGGCGGTGGGTCGTCAGGACAAAGCTGTGACTGTGTGGAAAACCTGATCATGGTTTGTGCATGGGAAAACGAATTTAGGAAAAAATGCGCTCATCAAATAGCATCGTAAAGCGCATTAAAAAGGGAAAGAGAATGTTTCATTTATTAAAAAAATTTTTAAAAATGTAAATTTTATGGATAGATAATGACTACCCTCATTTCGTGAGACTAATTTGAAAATTGTTGAATGTGGGTTCCGGGAACAAAATACGATTGAGAGGGCAGTCGTTGTAAGAGGAGACTAATTTATTAATTTATCTTCACCGTAACCCGACACTCTTCGCACTAACTCAGACGAATATCCTTTAGTAACTTTTTTCTCGGTTTACTTCAGACAGATTGTTCGAATCAAAAGTATAATTCAGCATTAATTTATTTACCATCACAGTAGATTTTTTCTTTATGCGGCATTCTTCGTCTCTGCCTGTAAAAGTACATTAGCCACGGGGTACTAATCGTCAGGTTAATCAGACCAGTACTGATAATACGAGATAGGCATAAAAGCTAAAAGCTATGAACGGATTGCTCGAACAAATAAAAAATCTCACTAGCCTTCAAAAGGGAGATTTGGACGCGCAACGGAATTAAAATAGATAAAATAATGAGATGAATAGGAAATTAAATTCAATTGAATTTAAGTTGGTGAAACCTTGGTCATTCAGTGGGAAATGGAATTATTCCCTGCCAAATAATAGATTAATCTCTTAAAGGTTTCCTGACGGTATGTATTTAATCATGGCATACCTAAAAATTTCGGTAGAGCAAGTTTTATCTGTTAAATACACATCACCGAAACTATATTTCCTAAATACTACGTTTATTAATTAAGTAGAGAAACCAACTATTGGTATAATGAAGACACCAAACGTGGGAATCAAAAATATTTGTGACGCTCATATTATTTGATTTTGTTAAGATATAAGTTAACGTAGCTCAATAATTAATGTGGTTTAGCCAAGTGTTTCGATCTTAGTCCATGCTTCAATATACGCAGTTCCTTCTCTTGGGATGGAAAAGGTTGGCTCTTTTCAGAACAAATATATAGGCTCTGTTTCCTTTTTTCTGAGAGAATAATTCATATCAATCTTGCAATAAATTATTCAACTAGTTAATTGAATATTTGAAAACACAATGGTTTCATTTCTAACATCACGGATACGGTAATAATTACTAAATAAAGTTTTGATGAGTTGTGGCGATTACAGAGAAGGATTTCACGGGCTATATCGCATGTTTACTGATCATGATTTCAAAATATCTCCTCTTGCCCTCGCGTCCATACGCCGGACCCGTAGAGCTCAACTAGCTCTCATATTTATCATTATTTGCGCCATTTTAACACGCAACAATTTACCCGAAAAGTTTATTTTTTTGCGTCGATGAGTTTTTTGCTATTTTTTCAAACCAAACCGCGAAAATTGACTCAAATTGTAAACCCTTGTGCCACAGGATACAATTCCCATCAAAATATTCCTTCCGCACTCTGTTCCAACATTATAATAATTCTTTATAAGACGAGGGCGTGAGGAAGGGGGCGAGCGGCTGCGCGAGGCGACGAGGCGGAAACTGCGGGGCTGGCTGGGCCTTCCCCTTTCTAGGGATCCCGCAAGGGTAAATGCAAAGCAACGGGGGCACACAACCGACCAGGAACGGAAGTGGACTGAAAAGAAGCACGGGCTTCAAGAGGTTTGCGTAACAGCAGGACGGAGGGGGGAAAGGGTTGCTCGTGTGAGGAGTGTTGAACGCAAGTGAGGATTTATTTGGGAAGAAAAGGCTGGAAAGCCTGTCACGGAAATCATCCGGTTGTCCGCCATAAAGGCCGGGCACGGCTGGCTCAGGGATTGGTGGCCGAGAGAAAATCCTCGAAAGGTGTTGCGCATCTACCGTGAAAGTTATCCGTACCGATGAATTGGGAGGAGGGGCACAGGACGCGTCTCCTCCATGAAGCCTTATCCCTCGATATGGAACCGCACCCACAGCAACAATTCATTGGAGAGGCGATGCCGTTTTTGCTAGTAGCATACCTAGCTTCCCGACGAATTGTATACTTGGGTTTTTATACTGCCAAAGCTATTTATGCCCAAAACTTGTAAAAACGTCTTCAGGCTAGTCGTGCACCACTCGCGGAGTATCCCAGTTATGACACGGTTTCAGGCGTAACATGGTGGGAATCCTTCAAGATGAATGAATACACATTGCTTTTACACATAGAATTTTTTGTTGTCTACTTAATAAAATAACTATTGTTGGCTAATTATTATCTACTTAAAGCGACAAGGCAGAAGTTGTTACGCTATTACGGTGGGTGGCAATAAAAAGTATCTATGTGGAAAAGCAAAGTATCTTTTTTCATCGACCCAGTTTTGCCGAACCCATTCCCCCTGCATGCTCGCGGACGATACAGAAAAAAGACGTCTGTCCTTATTCATGTTTAGATCATTTTAGATAGCAATCTGTTTGTATATCCCAAGGTTTCTAAATTTTAACTTCCAAGCCAAATACATACCATGCTCATGCCATGATTGTCGCATAGTACAAGCTGTACAATATTATCGGGAACTGAATGACCCAAGTGTTCTACAAATGAAAGGATTGGGTATAAGTTAAATGGAAAGAAAATTATGCAGTAATCAAAAGTAATGGCAACACCAAAAACAAACACACAAAGTATAAAAAATCATCGCTGTGTAAAATGATTGTAATCTAGGTATATGCAGGTTTATCTGTAGGTTTATTTGTAAGTTTAGAATGATTCCTCACGTGACGAGGAGAAATTTACTTGCGTATTACTTGCACTCATTACAAATAAAATTGGGCAAGGATAATGTTGAATTAAACTGTGGCTGACATTTGAAAAAATATTCCAGAAAGAATAAATGCCATTTAGTCGAAATTCTTATTGGAATTCCCTTAGGATGCGAAAAAAAATTATCGAATGCATTTCCAAGAACTATGGATTACGAGGAGGAAGCATAAAGCATAAGGGTGCCATTAAAAGAAAAAAACAACCTCCCCGTCGCCACGGAGGAGCGTGACATTTCGTTTCGCGAATTCTTCTGCCTTCCGCTGCTTTACCCCTTTAGTGACGACCGTTTTTCAAAATGGCCGCCGCGAAGATGTCGCATTCGAGCCACGACAATAGCGCACGGAGGGGAGGGTGGGGCAGGAGGAGACAATGGCGGGGCGAGGGGGGATGGGGGGTGGAGGAGGAGTCACCCAGGGGGGGGGAGAGGGAGGAGGAAATGAAAAGGAAAAAGGAGCGAGAGGAGAAAAGAACGCACCACGCGAGCATACACGCACAACTGGAGTGGGAAGAATCATACAAGTTCGTGTCGATATGCAGACGTGCATCCGAGAGCGCACCCCTCCCCCCCGCTCCGGCCGTTTCCTTTCCCTCCCTCTCCCCTTCCAGCCCATCAAATCCACCCCCTTTCTGCGATAACCCACCTCGCCCCACTCCCATTCCGACCGGGTGCCAAAGACGCGCTCTGGGTATTCATTCGGCTGCACCCTTTGCGAGGGAGGGCACCACACCTCCGCCGCGGGAGGACACCCACCCCTCTGGTCACTCCTCCCCTCTCGCTCTTTCGCGGACACCACCACCACCCGAAACACACGCCTCATCTTTTTTAAACACCCCCGCAGTGCGGCCAACTCAACGCTGCGAGGAACGAAATGAAACAAACTCTCGATTATCCGCGATAATGGTATTGCAACGGTGAAAGATGGAAAATCGAAAACCACGGACAACCGAAAAATGCGGAATACATGTTCGTGATATAAATAAAGACTCTCCTTTTTCATTCCTTGTTATTAATGGGCGATTTTTTAGAAATGGACGAAGTACGAAATTTTCCGTTTCTCAACTATTTTTTTAAGGGTAGAATTATAGTTTTACATGAACACAGAACTACCATTAGGTGAATAGGAGGGCGTATTTTCCTCAGAAAGATTAGTCTCTCACATAGCCACGAAAAAACAAATGACTGGCGAAGAATGAATATTGACGAATAATCCCTGATATGGATTCAAATGCGTAATTTCACTAAAATAATGCAGTGTAGATATTCTTATTTAACGCTTAAAACTTTCAGGCTTCACTTCGTGGGATTTATTCATTTGCCTATTAAAAGAGTTTCTACCTTTCCACAGACGAGTGTTATTTTAGTTAATCTACCGATTAAGGTGGATTTCAAGTGGACACAAACTACCAAATAATTCTTTCGCATCTCCTAACAAAACCCAATCCAACATCCAACTCTACCACAACATCTCCGTTTTCTTCCTCCCTTCATCCCGTCCATCATCCCTATCCTGCTCCTGCCCTTTTCTCCATTGCCTAACAGTCTCCCCTCTATTTCAGTTTCCTACTGCCGATCAATACGTCCTTAATCCATTTTTTCTGCCTCCTTATCATTTCTCCCAACAAACCCCTCTCCACCCTCCCTAGCATTTCTTCATATGCTTTTCTTTCTGTTCATCTCACCTACTTCATCCTCCTCCAAACACATTTCAAAAGCCTCTAATATACTTCTACAATCCTGCTTCAGTGACCACGTTTCCGCGCCGTACATAACTACGCTCCATATCAAAGTTTTACCGAGTCTTTTCTTATCATTCTTACTTAACGTCCCTGTCATCAACGCCCTCCATTGTGAAAGCTACTTTACCTTTGTTTTATTAATATTGATTCTCATCCCATATTTATCGCACTGAACCTCCAATTCACTCAACAATGCTTGCAACCCCTTGGCTGACTGAGCAACTAATGCTTGGTCATCAGCAAACCTAACCGATTTTACGAATTCCCCTCCGACTTTCATTCCTACCTCCAGTTCTTCCCATGCCTCTTTAATCATTTCCTCCACATATACGTTGACAGCACCGGTGACGATGGGCAATCCTGCCTTACACCTCTTCCTAACACTGCCCATCCGGATTCTCCGTTCCCCACTCGCACCTGAGCAGTCTGAGACATGTACAGGTTGCGGATCAGTCTCCTGTCCCTCCAATCCATTCCTATTTTCTGCAATACACGCATTAATTTTTCCCAATTCACTCTATCAAACGCTTTTTCGAAATCTACAAAACAGGCAAAAACGTCCTGAATGTATTCTATATTCCTCTCCATTAGTGATCTCATTACTGCAATGGCATCACACGTACCTCTCCCCTTCCTAAACCCAAACTGATCATCCCCTAAGTAATCATGTGCCATGCTCTCCATTCTTTTTTTCATGATTCTGAGAATAACTTTAGCTGCGTAGGAAATCAAACTCATAGTCGATAGTTAATGACTTGTATGTTGCATAGTAAAGCTAGGCATTAGCTTGACTTAAAGGATAATATGTAATTCTCAGGGCTAATGAATGTAGCGAAACGATAATGAAAGAGTACGGATAATAAAAAAATGTTTAAATTAAAAAATCAAACACTATTGACGACTTTTGAATTTGTATAATTAAAAACTTTAAAAAAAGTCCAGGCATTGAAAATTTATATTTTTTTAAAGAATATCGAAGTTTCATATTATTTAATTATTTTATTGAAATTTAGAGGTTCTCGGAAGAGCACGGATAATCCGCACACTGATAATGGAAAGTGTATTGTAGTTATTTGAGGATATACGAAAATAAGATAACGTACTAATCTTCCCACTCTGAGGTCCCGGGTTCGAATCCTGGCGGCGATAGATATTTTTCAGAGGTGTCCCGATCCCTGCTTGAGGTGCTTTGTGGAGAGCACTTGAAGGAGTGAATACGCCGTTCGACGGAGGGGCCTTTAAACTGCTAACCCCTTGGCGCCTTTCTTTAAGACTGGGCTAAAGCCGACGCCGGGTTTCTCTCCACCCTTCATCCTTTCCCATCCATCCCTAATCGGGCAAATGACCTTAGCTGTCGGTCACCTCCCCTATAACTACGACTCCTACGACGATAAGAAAGTGACGCCGGCGATCTATTTCTCGTCAGACTTTACTCGAAAAGTTTCCTAGATTTTGAACTCCAATGACAGGAAATATTGATGCAGGAATTGAGCATGATGCAAAGCAAAATTCATATCGAGAAAACAACATATAAGTGAAACAAATCCTGCAATGAAAGACCCTGGTCACTCCCAGTATTTGGCCTTTAAGTGAAACGATTACAAAAGCATCAATCGTGCGATTAAAATTACGAGCCTGACAAAATACTTCAAGCCCCGCACGACATCGCCAGGTTTGGCCATGCAAGGGTGAAATTTGAGGTATATTTCAAAATCTGAATCATAAAAGGCCAAATGGATTCCTAAAATTTCACCATGTTGACACACTGAGGTAAGTTCTTGGAGAAATAATATTTAATTAGTTTTTACGCATGAAAATGTACCTTTAAGAATATGCATATTTAGATTGAGATTATTTATATACCATTAAATGGTACAAAGAATACCTTACACACTAAATTAGTACGATGAAATGTTTCATAGCACGATATCCTACATTACTCCAATGGGTATGGATAAACCATTTGTTAAACATGCACAATGAACGAAGTTGAGAAAAATAACGACTTGAAAATTACATTCAGTACTCGGCTCAGTGCCAGTGCTCTCATAATGGCGAAGAAAAAGTCTGGTGAGTGCTTTCATTTTCTTCCATAGATTACACTTTTGTAACCCAAAACCTTTATTATTTTTTGTAAGTTATACTTGAACTTTATTCATCGTTTTTCTAGGCTAATTACACAATTTCCCATGAGTTAGATTCATCGACACGTAGTTTTGGTCAAAATGTGTATGAAAAATTTATCTCTTTAGGGACTAGGATGGGAATCCCTCGCGGAGCGATGGCTAAATTACAGATTTAATCTCTTGAATACATTGCGAGGATGTCTCGTTAGCAATGATGATGAAAATGTGTCATTAGCCCCATCGTACTGAGGTAGGCGGGATCAAGTCAATTAAATCAAAAGAGATTCCAAGAAACTGCGACAGGTGCCGAGACACTAAATTTAAACTAAGTCGTCCACTAATGTGGCTTACATTACAAAAATTTCAAAGTGTAAAAACCATTTTTTAATTATTGTGCAACCAAAAAGCCTGTCACATTCTTTACTTTTTCATACGTAAGATCGCTATGGCATTATGTTCTCCTTTAGTATGCAATCCTATTCCACTATCGAGGAGCAAATTAAAAGAATTTCTAATGTTTAATCCGCATATGTAACAGCAAAGCTGGACCCACTTATCTAATAATGTCCCGAGGTTGTCCGCTTCTATTCAATTTCGCGTACATCACCGTTCCTGTCGTCTACTTACTGCTGGTATACTTAGGTAATATGTTGAGTAGTTCTTAGATGTTTTCATAGTTGTCGCTAGAAAAACGTTTTGGGAAAGATGGCCTCTGTAAAGTTTCTGTCTCAATTGAAAGGATAACCTATTATGAGTACGTACGTAAACGATGAGAAATTCTAAATAATCTTTCAAACGTAGACAAAAATGCGTGAATTCCAATATCGATGGCTATCGCTAAATGTGCAATCTCAAAGGAATATATTTTACTCACTGACTCAAATCGGTGAAATCTCACGTTGAGTATTTGGATAAACAATTCTTAGCATATTGCATCATACTTAAACGCGGAACGACCACACATTTATGATATCTCTCAAATGAAAATGTCACAAATAGAGATAATTCGTCACATATTGTTACCATGATTCAATTCCGTTTGTTTTGAAAGTGGGCGGCGTTTTATCGCATCGGGAGTTGAGCAGTGTTCGGTTACTGGCCAGTGAGTCGCGGGTTCAAATTCCGGGCGATCCCCTCGCACAGCCCCAAGTAAAATCGAATTGGTGTGATTTTCCCTAATTTCGTGGAAATGCGCAGATGGCACCAGGAAAGTACCCAGGCCCCTTCCCTTGATGTATGAATTTGCTTTAAGGCTTAGTTCCGGGTGAGCCCTATCCTCAGGCATAAAAAATAATGTTTCGGTTGGTTTTTATGACCATGGCCTTGGTTTTTCTCCTTTACTAATGATACGAAGTTCAGTGTGTACTTGTTCCCGCTGCTGGGAGCAGTATAGAAGTTCAAAGCCCAGACCATCCAATAGCGATAGAATACTTGGAATCATAATCTCCTCATCTCTTTCTTGCAACCGCAAATATTCTCTGTACAACGAAGTTGAAAAGAAAGCACTATGTTCATGTGTTGATATGTTATGCCCAGCTTTGTATATATCCTCTCTAAACTTGAAAAACGTGTTATGTATTATGGAAATTGGATCTTTTCCGCCAATGTAGCAGAGCACCTTTAGTTTTCCTCCCAACAAAAGTTTCAGCAGCGCTATTCAATTTATTACCACCATAATAGTACGAATAAAAAAGTAGCAATGGAGGTAAATTCTATGGGATCACAGCTTTAAAAAAAAACAAAAATGCTTCCGCTCTTTAGTTATTACGGGAAGAAAAGAAGCAGTGCGTTTATACGAGATTCCACGCATTTAACTGAATGAATCGGGAGTTTTTCTTGAAATTACTCGTTAGGAGCAGGGTTATAAAGAGTTCAAACGGTAGGTTAGGTGAGATTATGGCGATCAGGAACATAAAAGTAGGGATTACATTTTTTACTCACTGCCTGTGAGGCCATCAAGTTTATACGATTTACGCTCCGTTAAAGTCTGCATCTATAGTGCGATGAAATTTAAAGTTCTATCAAACGGCAGAGAATTTATCAAAAGGAATAAAATGAAGCGGAAAATGGTTTTCGTTGGAGCAAGAAAAAGCTTCAGGAAGAACAAGTGCTCATGAATTTTATAAGATCGGACAACACTTCGAAATCACGGATCATTTCTTTCATTTCTAATTCCAGTTGAATGGGATATTTCTTGTTCCGTGGGACTCTGTGCTCATAACGAACAAAAGTCGTTAATAGAGTGGCTGCACCAAGGGGGTTTTTGTGGAAATTACGAAATTGGGATATGGATGAATGAAAGCGTAGGTATGCGTGATTTTCTGAAAAACATTTACCTCTTGCAGTTACCACCGAAATGAAAAAGGAAGTCAATAAGTATTAAAAATATCATTATTTCAGGAAATCAAAGTTTCAAATTATCATCATCTTCAGATGGATTTTTTATGATAAAATGAAGGCAATGCGGTAGACTCTAAATTCAAAGAAAACTAGATGAAGTAACTAAATGTCAAATTTTAATTTGTGGAAAACTGTAGGCAAGGGAAAAATTGGATATTTGTGTAAACGAGAAAATTGGATTAAGTGAAAAGTAATGTAGTTAGTAGTCCACACACACATGTACTATAGTAATTATATGTATCTATGCATATATAAACACACACACACACATAAATATATATGGCGCATATATATTTGTTTACACATCTGATTATTTTTACTTTCACTTGAATTATTTTACTTCTACTAACTTCAATAAACAAATTCAAAGAGACTGAGGGACACGCCGGGACAATAACGTTTAATGGAGTCGTCCACTAAATCGCATTACAATGCAACAATTTCAAAGTGTAAAAAGTCATTCGCTTTGGTCAAGGGGAAACGCCTCAATTTTCTAAAGTGGAATGTAAACCTACCATTATAATTCGATATTTGACATGGAATATGCACACGGGCTATTCCTTGCTAAATTGCCCAAGAATTGATGTGATTTTTACTTTCATGTTTTCCTGAAAAATCATAGACTTAAAAGAGAAACAAAGAATTATCAATGGATGCCAGAGATACGTATTTGATCATCAAAATAGACCGGTTCAAACTTGACGCGACTCATAAAACGCGTGGAATTTTAAGAGTCAGTAATTCGTGAAGTAATGAACGTCAAGAAATACTTTAATGTTTTTTATGAAGTTAATTCAACGCAATTTAGAAAGCAAATAGATTGTTTTCCTAGTACATAGCACTAAATAGTGTATTTATTATTTTATTTGCATTTTATAATTTACGTTCACCTTCGCACCGGTTGGACAAAAAACACCTTTTTTTCTCAATTTGTCGATCTCTGCGATCAGCTGTGAAATCGTTCATATGTATCGGACGATGTATTGTTCTGAATGAACATTACCGAATATCGAATGTCGTATCGAATTATCCCGATTAGACACTCGGGATAATTCGATAAACAGTATGATTCGCATCCAATTGTTTCATCGCTGGTTTCGAAGCTCCACGCTTTCAATTTCTAATGTCCAAGTTGAGGTTCGATTCCCTAATCTTACGTGGCTCCAACCATTCATCATAAACTTCTCCCGGAATACCAAAAGAAGAGCGCGTATTCCCAGCGATATAAATGATTGGTCCGGTATTCGGAAGAGCATGTGGGTGCGATATCAGTTGCATCCATTTGCCTCCATTAATGCTGAATGCGGACGATGCGGATTTGTTATGCTTCGATTGATGCATTTTGAAATTCAGAATCTAGAAAAATGGAATTTCTCATTCGCCAAGTTTTCCAGCGTGCGTTCGATTTAATTATACTGAAAACGAGAAAATATGAATAATCGATTAATTAGCCAACGTGTCCGAAATCGGGTATTATTAGAACGGTATATTAAACCCATAACTGCTATATCGGTGACACCAAAATAACAAACCCAAATACTACTAATAGGTACTTGATCCACGGTAGAATCGACATCACATCCAAAAACATCGAATTTCGACCGCATTTACTACAAAATGAACTCGAATTAAGAAGCTTACCGACAAGAATACGAAAAAGAGTGCATATTTGCTCATTTGTTGCAAAGCGATGTATTTTCTCAATAAAATACAGATCAGATTTTGTTTTTCGAAAACATACTCTTGTTTTGAAATTATTTAGGTAATCTACCGGTTGAGGTATGTTTTTGGATGGACACAACTATCAATTAGATATTTTGCAATTCCAAACAAAACCCAATCCAGCAACCTAAACTACATCAGGTCCCTCTTCATCTCTGTGTACTTCTTTCCTCCCTTCATCCCGTCCAACATCCCTATCCTGTTCCTGCCCTTTCCTCGCTTGCCCAACATTCTCCCCTCTATTACCTTCTTCAACATTCCACTACCGCTCAATGCGCCTTTCATCCATTTTTCCTGCCTCCATAGGATTTGATGTGAATGATGGTTGAGGCCGAGACTTTGTGGAAATCCATTGCGAACAGGAGTTTGGAAATAACTTTGCAGCTTCCACATAAAATAACTTATTTATTTTCTACTAGTTTCGCTACACTGTAGCATCTTCAGGAAAGTTCCTGAAGATGCTACAGTGTAGCGAAACTAGTAGAAAATAAATAAGTTATTTTATGTGGAAGCTGCAAAGTTTTTTCCAAACTCCTGTTCCATAGGATTTCTCTCAACAATCCCCTCTCCTCACCCACCATCTCCAATACTTCCTCATTTGTTTTCCTTTCGGTCCATTTCACCTTCTCCATTCTTCTCCACAACCACATTTCAAAAGCCTCCAATCTACGTCTATCCTCCTGCTTCAGTGACCACGTTTCCGCGCCGTACATAGCTACGGTCCATATCAGAGTTTTTACGAGTCTTATCTTAACCTCCCTACTCAACGTCCCCGTCATCAACTCCCTCCTCCTTGAGAAAGCTTGTTTTGAAAGTGTTCATGTAAATTATTTTCATAAAATATCAGTTGAAATTCGGGATTCAACCCAGATGCGTTAAGGCAGAGATAACTGACACATTGTTAGCAGTTGTGCATGCAAAAGGCACACACTCCAGACTCCGACTCGCGGTCCGACTCCTACTGCCGCACTCTGTGAACCACATGTATAGCTTGCTGTTAGATTCGGAATATTCAATGGGATCACCGCGGTTTTAATATAAAAGCTTACGGCCTGCAGAGGAACACTCCCTTTGCCACTGTGGTGCACACTGATATGCTTCTGCACACGTATTAATATTGGCAAAATGATACTGCCAGAAATTAAAGAATACCAAGGGGATTGGATACAATGGATACGGCATTAATAACGCTGCTCCTTCGCGCGAATGTTTCCAGTTCAGTTTCCGAAGCGTTTAGACAATATGGCTTAAAATCTTCCTGGGATTTCCCCGCTCGAAACCCCATCTGTTTGCCTGCTTTTCCTTTAGTTTTTCATTTCAGAGTTCGCTGTCTCCTCCACGCGGCCACCTTCCGACATCCCACTTCCTGTCTCCCACCGGGGGGGGGGGGAGGAGGGGGGAGGAGACACACCGACCCCGCTGGGAAAACAGTCCTAATGCAACGCTCACTCACCGCTTCTATTTTAACTCGTCGGTGAGTGACGTCTACGTTTTGATAATAATGTTCAAAACTCCGACTTCAACCGACTAATATTTTAAGTGAAAAACTATTCTTTCTTCCAAAAAACTACTTTTCATCGAGTTTCCAACGTACGTGTAATTGGAAAAAAATTAATATAATTGATGGTATCCGGCGTAACTTTATGAAATACTATAGATTCATATTGGAAATGAAAAAATAGTAACTTTGTGATTCCACATAAAATTTATTACGAGACGACCCGGGTTTCGACGCTCAGCTGGATTCATAGCTGAAGATGACGTTGAACGTCATAATCCGGGTCATCTCGTAATAAATTTTACGTGCAAACACAAAGTTACTATTTTTTCATTTCCAAGAGATAAAATCAATTAAATAAAATTTTTTCCATTGAAAATCATTCAATGAACAGGGAAAGTAATTTTTAGATGTAAACAAGCTTAGGCCTTATAAATATATATAAGATATTCGGTTGATCAAGATATTTCGGAGATTCGACTACGTAATCCTCATTATAATGTCGAGATACATTTTAATGCTACGGTCCAGAAACCTTAGTACCGCGGGAGAAAATCTTGCTTCGAGTAAGAGCAATGAGTTTGCATTAGAATTACTCATCTGCTTAGATTGTATAGCGAAACGTGGCCTTGGTCGTTGTAGCGCCAACTAACTACGAGAATAAAAGTGCATTAAATACTGCACATCTAAAACTTAATACATGTCATAAAGATCACATGAAGCCCCTTAAAAAGGAGTATTCTTTAATTGCAGGTGTTTCTGCAGGAAATAATTTTCTGCTTTTCATTATCGGGGGATAAATATCTTTCCCGAAAGCTCATTGCAGGGCTTCCAATGGGAATAAGATGAAAAATGTAATTTAAAAAAATGGTCTTTTCAAAAAGATATTTTTGTGAGTTATCTGAAATCTTTATCATATGCTTAGGTCACTTGGGCTTGTAAATATCCACGGATTCGTGACTGAATTTATTCATCAATACAACAGTTAGGCAAAATTAAATTGATCAACATATATACATATATATATATATATATATATATATATATATATATATTTATATAAATATATATAAATAAATAAAAAATATATATATATAGCTCATATATGAACTAAAAATCTAAATATCACTAGAAAATATAAAAAAATGAAATGGAAGTTGTTGACATTCAGAGGTAAAAATTATTGTGCTCGAATATGCACAGCCCACTTCTAAAGACCTCTTTGAACTAATTCCACCCAAATATCTCGATATGTAACTAAGATGTTTGATTTCCATTAAATTTTATCAAATAGTTCCTGCATAGAAACTGCACCGACTACGGTCTCAATCATTTATTTACAGCTAAGTATTGCCTTATTTTGATCAGAGGACTGTAGGGGTAATGTTTTTGCCTTTATCAAATAATCTAGACGGGAATAGAATTCTTCCCTAGCAGGACATCCTAACTAATCAAATAAAAGTTAAAGTGGAATGAGGTTATGACACAAGACAAAATCAAACAAAATTAATTTTCAATACGTTCGACATCCGCATTCAAACCGAAATGCTCCATTCAGTGAAAGTTGTTTCCTACATTATCGACACAGATTAGTGTGAATTGTTTACACAGCGCAGTTACACTCTGCAAATTTTATCTTCAGCGTGTCTTGCCGCTAACATAACTACGTGTACTGTTATGTAATAGGATAAAATTATAAGCGAAGACAACTGCATTTCGGAATCAACTACAATATCCGTTTGTCTCCTACCGAAAATGAACGCGTATTCTGAAAGAATATTGGCAGGAATATCTTGTTGGGTCGTATCGTGCATACGTGTACCTGGAGGTTCTCGGTTTATTCTGCGCTGTTTGTGGAAATCGCGAATAAAAAACTTGGGCAGAATGGCACGCAAACCATGATTACTCTCAGCACGTAACCACCAAGGAACAGCAAACAGTGTTATAAATTGATGGCTGGGTGAGGTGACAGCAATACGTCCGACGGGATCGCGTTAAGTAACGTGCGTCGGCGGAAGTGCGACTTCGCCCCTGGTGGGAGCGGGGCGAGGGGAATTGTGGAGTGGGGGAGGATAGAGGAGAAATACGGGCTGAGGGAATAGACAACCCAAGAGATGACCTCCACGACAAAATAATCCTCTCTCCCCCCCCCCCCCCCAGCGACCCCCAAACTCCGCGTCGCTCCGACCACCCCTGCCATATACCTCCCTCCCCCCTCTCCCGCCCCGTCCGGAGCATTTCAATCGGTCCCGTGGCGCCCCCGCGATAGCGACGGGGGGATTCGCAAGCATGTCACGTAGGAAACGGCGGCAGGCCAGCCACGTGCGGCCGGCCCTCTGACACCGCCACCTCCACCTCACCTTTCCCCCCCTCCCCCCACGTCCCACCTCGTCACCCCACGCTAACCCTCGCCTCTTCGGCGGCTGCGACCCAGCGATCCGCACCAGGCGCTCCCACCCCAAATCATACCACCCCTTTAATCCCTCCCTCACGACCCATCCCTAAAAAAATTATATTTGTCAAAACTTCCGAGGACGCATTGGCTGGAGTCACTTCACTGGAAGAATGCCGAGTATTTTCATTCCTCGCTGTGGTTCTCTTAGACTATGGTCATGTGTAAGGTTTAGGAGTCGAAATTGGAATGCAGTGGAAGGCTGAATTAAGGAAGGCATAGTGTTGCATTGAGAAACTAACAAAACGTTATGGTAATCTTGCATTTAAGGTGGATCAGGCTTACGTAAAAGGTGTATAATTAGATTAGACCACCTTGGAAAGAACATTAAATCCTAATTATAAATAAATACCATTGTAAATTTATTTTTGAGGAAAAATTGAAATGGAACTCTTGATGTATGATGCAATTGAGAGTTTTCTAAGGTTAAACGATCACACGTTATTTTCTTCAAGATCAACATTAACTGTAAGTAAATCTGATTCACTATTTTATTAATTTTTCACTGCGATATTGCCATTTATTATTCAAACTGCGTCAATAATTATTTTCTATCGCAAAAAGTAGATGATTCGTGATAAATTTGAGGAACATTCAAGGATTATAACAGAGGAATAACGATAATATGTCTGAATAATAATTAGCAACTATTAAATAAATACCATTTTCTGTTTTATTTCAGAAGTTGTTCGATGTCTCTCCAAATGGTGACATAAATTCATAGAGGCCGATGCGCGATTGTTTTACTCGCATATGATCGAAGTATTTTGTACATTGTTAACATCTATTTCTTAAATTGAGTATTTTTTCCGGAGACCATATAAATATTGGAAATTAAAACCAGTTGCGAATAACCACTCTGAAGAGTATTAAAAATTTTCCTTAGTGAAATGACACACACAGACTTCTAATTACAGATCATCGTCATCATTTTAAAAATATAATTAATAAATTCTGAGTGATCTATTTTTCCGACACTAAAAATTGAAGGAAATATCTAATGGCTATCTAGCTTAGTCTTACGTTGCATTCATTTTCCTTCAAAGGAGAATTAAAACGTTCTATATGAAATTCATTTGGTATTTGGATGAAATATCAACTTTTGAGTTTCGGAAATAATATTAATTTAAAAAAATAATAATGAATCGGCTACACGACAGTGAAAATCATATTACTTTACTAGCGCTGTCAAGCATAATTTGACTCAAGGAATCAACTTAATTGAGAGGAGAAGAAATTACGCCTCTGGATATGTGAATGGCAAGTTATTCCGAGCAACAGAGCGTGTAGGTGCCTGAGCACTCCGTAAAAAGTTGTATATGCACCACTTTCTCCATGGACCGGGACATCCGATTATTTTTACGATCATATGAGTTTCAACAGAAGACATAAGAGTATCTAAACGTAATGGAAGGGTATCGAGTCCCTCGGGTGAGGTCAAACTGCAAGTGAGCTCTTCAGGTGTTCGGTGCAGACGGGTCAAAAGTATGCTCTAGCTGGGTCATATATTTGGAAATAAAAGATTACATTCTAAAAGTGAATTTGACCTCTATAAACAGTTGCGGAACCAGGTCATACGAGAGTGCAAGAAGGCAAAGGAAGAATGCATAGAAAGCTGTTGCGAGGAAATTAATGACAACATGAAAAAGGGAAATAGCGAAATGGCTCTTAAATTAATGAAGAGGCAATTCGGGGAAAGAAAAAAAATCGCAGAACATCCGAGCGGCTAAAGAAAAAATACTAATAGAAGATTACGACATTGGGAATAGATGGAAATAATACATTGAACCATTCTATCAAGTTCCCGAGCCACAAGAAGATGGCTTAATTAAAGATGAAAGTATGATAAGTAAAGACGATCGGGGTCCGAAGATATTATTAAGAAGCGAATTCGAGAAAGCCGTGGCAGATCTGAGAAACAACAAGGCACCAGGAGTTGACAAAATAAACGGAGAAATAAGCGAGGTACTCGGGATCAAAGCGAAGAATGCTCTCTATGGAATAATCAAAGATAGCTACGACAGCGGAAAGACACCAGAAGACTTCGAGGAAAGTGCAACGATTGCAATAGTGCAGGAACCGAAAATGCGAAGAACACAGAACAGTGAACCTGGTAACTCGAGCATCAAAAATCCTTACGGGGATAATTAGCCGAAAAATAGAAGGATACCTCCCAGAAAACCAATTCGGATTCAGGAAAAACCGAGGATCAAGAGAGGAGGATCTCAGTTTGAGGGTTTTGGCCGAAAAAATGAGACACGTAAATAAGCCATTATATGTGAAATTCGTGGACCTAGAGAAGGCCTTCGACAACGTCGAATGGAACAAGTTATCCAAGATACTAGAAGCGCTTGGATTGGACTACAACGACAGAAGAATTATCCACAACCTCTACAAGAATCAGGTTACAGCAATGTAAACGAAAAATGGAAGAAAAATAAAAGCCAAAATAAACAAAGGAGTAAGGCAAGGATGCAATCTGTCGTCAGCAACGTATACCTGGAAGAGGAAATAAAAGAAACAAAAGAAATGGGTATCAAAGGAGTCAAGGTAAATGGAGAAGAAATCAACGTGCTCCGGTTTGCGGATGACATTGCAGTAGTGGCGGAAACGCGAGGGGGCCTGCAAGCAAACCTGAATGCTATGGACCAAGTACTGGGTGAATATACGATAATATGAAGATCAACAAGAAGAAAACTAAAATCCTTGTGTGTGAAAGAGAGAAAGAAGCTGAATGTAGATATCACGATACGAGGGGTGAAACTAGAGCGAGTGGAATCTTTAATTTACCTGGGCAGCAGCATTACATGGGATAGAAGAAGTTAGACCGATAAAACAGGCGAAGAATAGTCCAAGCTAAGAACGCATTCATGAAGAAGAGGCAATGAAGGTGTTCAAAGAACCTAAGGCTGGAAACAAGGAACCAATTCGTCAAGACTTTTGTGTGAAGCATGGCGCTCTATGGTTCCGAGACTTGGAACATTGGAAAAGTGGACCAGCGAAGAATGGGAGACTTTGAAACATGGTGCTGGAGGAGAATACTGAAGATTAAATGGATAGACGAACGAAGGAATATATAGAAAAAGCAGAAGAGGATAGCACCATATGGAGAACTCTACGGCAAAGAAGGGATAGGTGGATTGAACACACATTGAGGCACAATGGATCGATTAGGAATGTAATAGAAGGAGAAATAGAAGGGAAGATTCCACGAGGAAGACCAAGAGGACAAATTAAGGAGGACGTAAAACGAAGAAGGTATCAAGGATTGAGGCAATTGACATTAGATAGAGTAGAATGGAGGGCTGCAGTAAACCAATACTAGGATTGAAATACTGATTATGATGATGATTCTAAAAGTGCGTGGAAAGTTTTGGGATATGGGTCAAACAATAGACATACTAATGCTGTTACAAATTTAATACAAAATAAATTTTTATTTAAACTATATTTTTATTAATACTCTTCATAAAGTTTATATATTACAGTTGAGGAGCTTCGGGTTACAAACATTAAGTTGTTGCTTGTTAAAACAACAACTTAAACAACAAAAACATTATTAAAAGCATTAGTTAAGAGAGACGCAAGCTATACTTAAACCAAGCAAGAGAATTTAAATCAAATACATAGTAATCGTCTTGATACCTACTATTATGTAGGAAGTCCCTAGATTTTCAACCACTACCACCCTTCTCTGGGATGACTTCGCTAGATGCAGATTAACATTATTAACATTGAATAAAATCCAAAGAAGTGAAACGATGCCTGCGGTACAAATACAGACGTTTCTATTTTTCAGAAACGTGGGTAATCTTAGTCCACGAAAAAACCTTCTGGAAATGAGATACCAGCACGTTAACTATTCGATCTTGAAAAATATTTTCCCGGATAACTCTTGGCATCCGTTTCCTCCGACAGAATGGGCGGCGACTGAGAGGGGACGCCGTCGCAGGAAAGAGGACTGTGGGATCCTCGTAATCCACGAGAGTAAGACGGAAGGCAGTCGCCATATTTCTGCTTCCTTATAGTATTGGTGTCGGAAGTCATTTCGAGTCCATAGAAAGGAAGAGATATGGTCGAACTCTGGTTCGGGGCGCGGGTGTGAAAGAGGAACCCCGTTGGTCGCTCGGACGTGATCATTACCCTGCCTTCCGGATTTCGAAAGGGTTAACGAACCTCCTTTTAGGTGATCCCCCACCTCCTGGGAGACATTAAACTCCCACTCCTCTCCTCTTTCCCCAGTTCTTCCTCCACAGAAGAGCCCTCCCTCCCTTCCGACTTCGTTCATGCCTTCTCCTTGCACTGCTGAGAAGACGCAAGGGGACTGAGACGAGCGTATAGGACATAGAGGTAGGACCGATTTCCCGTGGGATGCTGTGCGATTATTATTATTAGGTAATCTACCGGTTAAGGTAGGTTTTTGGATGGACACAACTATCAAATAAACATTTTGTGACTCCCCACCTAGCAAACTAATCTATGTCAGGTCCCTCTTCATCTCGGTGTACTTCTTTCCACCCTTCATCCCGTCCAACATCCCTATTCCAACATCCCAACATTCTCCCCTCTATTACCTTCTTCAACATTCCACTACCGCTCAATACGCCTTTCATCCATTTTTCCTGCCTCCATAGGATTTCTCTCAACAAACCCCTCCCCTCCCCCACCATTTCTAGTACTTCCTCATTTGTTTTCCTTTCGGTCCATTTCACCTTCTCCATTCTTCTCCACACCCACATTTCAAAAGCCTCCAATCTACGTCTATCCTCCTGCTTCAGCGACCACGTTTCCGCGCCGTACATAGCTACGCTCCATATCAGAGTTTTTACGAGTCTTGTCTTAACATCCCTACTCAACGTCCCCGTCATCAACTCCCTCCTCCTTGAGAAAGCCTCCTTGCCAAGCGCAATTCTTCTCCTTACGTCCCTACCACTTTGACCGTGTTGGTCCAAAATACTTCCGAGACATGTAAACTGTTCTACCTGCTCTATTTTTTCCCCGCCTATTTTAATATTTAGCTTAGCCTTTTTCTTTCTGGAAAATCGCATAACCTTTGTTTTATTAATATTGATTCTCATCCCATATTTATCGCACTGAACCTCCAATTCACTCAACAATGCTTGCAACCCCTTGGCTGACTGAGCAACTAATGCTTGGTCATCAGCAAACCTAACCGATTTTACGAATCCCCCTCCGACTTTCATTCCTACCTCCAGTTCTTCCCATGCCTCTTTAATCATTTCCTCCACATATACGTTGAACAGCACCGGTGACGATGGGCAATCCTGTCTTACACCTCTTCCTAACACTGCCCATCCGGATTCTCCGTTCCCCACTCGCACCTGAGCAGTCTGAGACATGTACAGGTTGCGGATCAGTCTCCTGTCCCTCCAATCCATTCCTATTTTCTGCAATACACGCATTACTTTTTCCCAATTCACTCTATCAAACGCTTTTTCGAAATCTACAAAACAGGCAAAAACGTCCTGATTGTATTCTATATTCCTCTCGACTAGTGATCTCATCATTGCAATGGCATCACGCGTACCTCTTCCTTTCCTGAACCCAAACTGATCATCCCCTAAGTAACCATTTGCCTTACTCTCTATCCTTTTGTTGATGATCCTGAGAATAACTTTAGCTGCGTGGGATATCAAACTTATTGTTCTGTAATCCTCACATGACGAAGCCTTTGCCTTTTTTGGAATAGGAACTAACACCGATCTCACAAAATCTTCCGGCCAGATTCCTTCCTCATAGATACTACGAATCAGTCCATATATGGCCTTCTTCCCACCTTTCCCTAACCATTTCAACATTTCTACAGGAATATTGTCCACCCCCACAGCCTTATTTGCTTTCATCTCCTTTAATGCCCTTTCTATTTCATCGTCGAGTATGCCTGGACCTAAGCTATCTTCTTCTACGTCATGTTCCTTTTCTATGTCTAACCTTGTCGGCCTAAGTTCTTTACCATACAGTGTTTCTATATATTCCTTCCATCTCTCTTGGATTTTTCCTGGTTCAACTATTATCTTACCCCATTTATCTTTAACTGTTAGCACAGATCTTGCCTTCTTACTTCCCGATAATAACTTAACCTTGCTGTATAGAGCACCAATTTCACCCTTCTTCTGTAAACTTTCCATATCCTCGCATTGCGTTTTCCACCATTCTTCTTTTGCTTTATTTGTGGCCCTTCTCAATTTATTGTGCGATACGTATATATATTTTAGAATTTAAAATAATACCAGAAAGAGTAGCGTGGATGGGGAAAAAATAGAAATATGAGGAAAAGTGATTGCTCGAAATGCAATTAGGAAGTGATTTTGTCGTATTCGGGAGACATTGCTCATTTTAACGACATTTTTGAATGTTTGCTAAGGAATCAATTAATTCATCGCGATAGAAAATATATACTTAACGAAAGAAATAAATTCAAAGAGGAAGAGGTATCCCTGTCAACGATACACCTTTCTTCATTTTAACAAATAGGTCACAGTTCTCTAATCACCAGCTCATTTCCAGTTTCAGGTGATGAACATGCTCAATGTTTAAAGAAGTGCATAATCTTAATTCAATAACCCTTCACCTAGTCTATTTTATATTTAAAGTATTAACTTTTGGTGGTAAATAGTAGATATTTTGTTATCGCTGTCTTCTGTTAGGTCCATTAAAATCAAATTATTTTAATCATCTATACACTCCATTAATCCTCAACTTAATCAGAACATATTACCAATGCTGGGAAAATTAGAAGATATTTTCTTAGCGTGTGCATAGATAAAACGTTTTGAGTTTCATATATTTTTTATTTTGTGAAGTACTTAGAATTAGATACAAGCAAACTTGAAAATTTTAAACCCCCTAGCAGCGTTTTCAATATCGCTGCAAAATCAATGATACGAAGTTAAGTAATTAAATCATCGCTGAACTCATGATGGAAACTGATTGTAACTAAAGTTTCTGTAATTTATTTTACCAGGTTACGCAAATGAAAATATAATCTAGCGCTTTATACTATTTGTTGTCCAAACTCAACAAACTGGCGTAATTTTAGTGTTATAAATAAAAGGTTTTTCAATTTTTTGTGGAAAAAAGGACCAAGCGCAAAGGAGGATATTGTAGATTGCGTTATTTTCCACCATAAACGATAAATTTACAAAATGTACTCCGCAAAGGGATGTTAAAATCTTGAACTTGACTTCGCTCATAAAACGACGGTGGGTAGCATTGAAATTGAATTTGAATCTAATCATTAAGTGTAGATTGGACAGAGAGAGAGACCAAGATATAGTTTTCCCTAATGAAGGCAGCAGCAGAGGAAAAAGGTTTTGTGCATTGAAACCCGTCAGCTCTTAATTTAGCAGTTATCGGGAGAGCCGGCCTCAAACAGAACCACAATTCATGCGAACTAAAATAAGGTACTGATCGGAAGATAATGACCCGCAGCGAGCGTGTCAGCCTCTAGGGCAAAGGGCGACTCTGACGGATCGAGAACGGTGGCCCCGCGGGCCTTCCTCAGCCACCAGGGAACATCGGCGGGACTAATCAGCCCTCTGACCCTTGCACCCTCCCCCCTTGGCTTCAACTTATCCAAAGTCTGACGAGATCAGGAGCTTCCCGAAGAACATTTAAATTTCCAGGTTTCGCACGGAATCCCTCAGGCGTTGACTAGCCGGGAGGGAAGGGGAGGGAGAATTTCGCCAACCGGTTTTAAGTGAGAAGTTTCGCACCGAGACGGCAGCAGATTTCCAGAGAACACCCTGAAGCAACTCCGCCTGAAAGACATGTTTCGACGGGAGGATTCCAAAAGGTTCCTTGTACAAAATTTTCTGAAAATGAATGTTCCTCTGACCAATGATGCGGTAAATATCTTTCGATAGCAGAATAGAGATATGGAGACGTTGGTGCATATGAGGAGGTATATATATATATATATATATATATATATATATATATATATATATATATATATATATATATATATATATATATATATATTCATTCAAATTGAAATAGAGATAAGGAAGATGGTAAAGGAACACATATAAAGGACAAACACAACAGAGGTGGGGATGGCGGATGTGAGCAGATCACGAATGTAAAAATATTTTCCTCGACCGGGACTTGAACACCGAATCTCTCCACTTGCCGGGCGGATGCTCTAAACCACCTGAGCTATCGAGGAAGAGTACTTTTACATTGAAATCTGCGATCTTATAAAGCGCCAAAGTGCTCCGAATCATAACCCAGAAGATGGCGTTAGGGAGCTGTTACACCCACCAAAGGAGAAATTGACAAACACAAGAGGAGAATGGACAGTAGGTTAGCAAGCATACAACATCATAAAGGATAGGAACGGTGCGTTTCATGGCACGCATAGCCAGAAGAAGAGACGAGCCACATTGGCCAAATACACATCTATATACATATATATATATATCACATATATATATATATATTTTCTTAACAAAAAGAAGCTAACCAATTCAGTAAATGTAGCTTCTAGTAAGTACTACGACACGATGTCTACAATTCAGTTTTGACACTTTGGAATTCGTCAGATTTGGAATTAAGCTTCAAAATATTTTTATAATAATATGAAGACATCCAATTTAATAATCATTCATTTGGTGTAATTGAGGATTGGTTCACGGCTACGCATTACTAGTAACTCTCTTAACTTTACCATGATCATCAACGAAAGGAAATTCAAAAGCCTAGAACGGAGAAATAATACTCATTAACCTAGATTGCATCAAAATTTAACGTGGGTAGAAGAAGAAAGGTCAAGATACGTAATACCCATCCACAATCACGGTCCATTACAATGAGACATCGTACTCATATATCGAACCAGGGTCAACTTTGTTCAACGCAGGCAATGCTCCTTCTTCCAGTGCCCCAAGGAGGATATAGTTTGCAAAACCTAGACGGCGTGGGCAGTTGCTTTTATTTATCCCAGGGGAGTCCCAGGGATCCCCGAGAGACAAATGCAATTATTTATACACCCAACACAGCTATTTAGCTTGAATTATACATGAATATATTGACTAATATTTCCTTAGGGCGTCACGGGTTTTCTACACCATCGTAAAAGTAAGAAAAGGAGGGGAAAATTGAGATTGGAGTGGTGATTTACGGGGAAATTTAATCCCCCGCCAGTGATCAGACAAACATTCACAATATTTAGACGTTCACATTTACCCCAGGGGGGGGGGAGATCTAAATTCCGCTATTTGCTGAATATGTTTACAAGAGAATAATCCTATCGCAAGGGACCGTATTCGGGAACGTACAAAAACACACGCAGTCAGACTGGTTGGCCCAACGTGATTTACGAGGAAGTTTTTCCCTCGCCAGGGACCGGCTCTGGGCTACCCCAACCACATACTAGAAAGAGACCGAATGGGATTGCGAGGAAATGAATCCAGACGTCAGGGACCTCGTACTTTCGGGGGATAATATACGCACTCACTCATTCAAGTATTACGGAAAAGTAATAACAAACACTGGGGAAGATAAACTTGACAAAACACTGGATGGGCTGATGGCGTTGTCAAAACTGAAAATAGAAGGGAATTCAGAAGGGAAGCCCTTCAGTCAGAAGATAGAAACAAACGAAATATTAAGGAGGAAGGCAAAAAATCACGTAAGAACTAGAGAGAAACACAGTGGTGTGCAAAGAACGCTTTTCTCTCAGCACCCTTGAGTCATTACCCAAATACTTTACCCACTGGTATGTTTGCGATTACCAGTGCCCACAACGTTAGAAGTAGCCTCAGAAGCATGAGAGTAACCGCAATATTTGGTAAGAAAAGAATGACGATCGACTAAAGAAATCGGGGAGAAGAGAAGACGGAATGAAGGCTGAAGATAGCGGGGCGGAGAGGGAGAGAGAGTGGGGGGTGGGTGGGGCGAACAAAAGAGCAAAGGAGAACGAGAAAGGAGAAACATTCAATTAGGAACAATTGGAAAGCAGCGGGGGCCTGGGAGACTGTTACCTCAAGCTCTTGAGCACTATAAACCTCACGCTTCTCTTGAATTAACGGAGAGGCTGCCAGAGGCGGATAAGACGAGAGCGTAGGAAGAGAAGCGAGGGGAATAGACTCGGAAAAAAGGGATGCAGTTGGGAAAGAGAATGTGCGAAGTGGAAAATGGCGAGGAAGAGGAGATAATGATGGAGAGATGGAAGGCGACAAAAATTACCCAAATATGTATTGCATTTAAGAAGAGATTCGAGAATTATGACGGAGAAATGAATGAGTGAATGTATGGATTGTTTCTAAGGAGCACATACATGTAGGCAAAAAGGTATGTTTCAGCAATCGTTGCGGATATGAAAAAATAATCAATTTCAACGCATTACTTATTTCAATGACTGATACGAGAAATTAGTAGTATTTTGTAATGAGTTCCTCATGAGTTCCAAGGCAAAGATAAGTTTGGATTTTAAAATGTTGATAGGAGGCCTTTGAAATTTCCGTGTGGAGAAGAATGGAAAAAATAAAGAGTGTAGGTAAAGGAAATCAAACGGGGAAGTTCTTTTTATGGTTAGAAAAGAGAGAGGGGGAGGGGAAAATTTCGGAGAAGGCAAGACAAGTAAGTGTATGCATGATGTATATTGAGAGAGTCAATGGATTCCTGACGACGGAAATGGAGGGGTGAATGCTGGGAAAGCGAGGTTGAGGGAGGAAACGAAAATGGCTATTTTGGACGAAATTGGAGGTAAAAGGTATGTAGATTTAAAAAATGGGTAATTTCAATATTTAGGATGAGGTTTAAGGATATTTGGTTACATGTTTTGCGGGCTTAGGAGCACAGTAATGTGTAGTTCCAATGTCCCTCAAAGGTAGACAAAAGCTGGTAGAGCACTACTTCTATCATTACTTTGATATGTTTTCCGAAGTGAATGAGTGAATGTATGAATGGGAAATGCAAAGAATTAAGAAATATTAATATACAAGGCAAGGGCTTTGGGTGGCAATGTAAGTTTCATCATTTTATGTACATAATAAAGCCAATAAAATTCTCGAAACAAATGGAAAATGCTAAAAACGTGCAGTTTTTTTCTGTCTTAAAACTTTGAAACCATATACGAAAGATAAAGAGACAGATATTTCAGGCATTCTGCACCATGAAATAACTTCTAAACCTGAAACGAAAATTGTTCATTAATCGCAATATCAGCGCTGTTCCTTACTTCCCGGGAGATTTCCTTCCATTTAGTAACGACAATGACTTCAATGACGACACTAATTGCTTTCGCTGCTGACATTTAGGAGCTTTTGGAAACCTAAGCTCATATGACGCCAAATGGCAAATACTTCGGACTTGATAGAGGTGGGATATTCAAATCGGCTTGGACATCGAATTAGTGATTTAGACGTGAATAAGGCTATTTCGATTAAAAAAATGTCGTAAATAATTTATGCTTTGAAAGTACCAAAAAATAGCATTTTCCGCGCATATGTAATAAGGTTCCCATAGGAAGGATTGGCGTAATGTAGCGTTTTCTGTGCAAATTCTATCCCTTGCCCAGAAAATTTTCCTCACCACAATTTTCTAATTTTTTTGGATCAAAAAACTGTTATCGAGAGCCATTCCACCGAAAATACAATCTCCGTCACTAATAAAGGCCATGAATCAAGTGCCGACCGCGAGAAAGTGAAAGGGGTAATATTCTTCGTGAGGAATGGAAATAGGAAAACCTTGCGGCGTGGAGAGATCGCTTAAGACAACACTGACTAATGTGCGGATGCGTGGGGAAATATGGCGGAAGAGGTCAGATTTAGGAAGAATTAAGGGTATTGGGCAGTGAATATGAACAAAAGGGAGGGCGCGTCATGAGTCAGCGGCAAAGCGGCGGAGGAAAAGGGAATGGAGCAGTGGATTAGAGAGGGGGGCAGGAGAAGCGGCGAGAGGGGCACGTAATTAAGGAACGCAGCCAGAGTGTGAAAAAGGTCGTCTCTCTCAAACACCGTACTTATTCCCTCCTCTTATTAAAAATTATAATTAAATTACTGACCCATTGTCTTGCTATGAGTAGATTGTCTTTTCTGCGCCCATTTCTCTGCTCGGTTCCAGCCACTTATCATTTCTCAGAGTACATAGATACATTGTCTCAGAAGGATTACCATTCTTGAATTACACTCTTCTAGACCTGTCCATCATTGCTCTATTAGAAACATGGACGGATTGAAACCCCGTGGTTCAATCATGTACCAAAATGAGCCTCAATAAAGGGACCCACGACCTTATGAAGCGTTTCCCTACAGTTACAACGTTTTACACACATGCAAGATGCAGTATTTTCAGGATTCCATTAAAAAACTCGTATTAAGTATGTGAAGTAGGCGAATTATATCCTTCTAAAATCCCAGTATCACATTTCACGTACCACCAGAAATTATTGTCCTGAGATAATTGCCTCCATTTTTATGCATTTTGTATTAATATTTTATAAATCCATTTCAAAAAAGGACTAAATTATTCATGTACATCCGTTGTTTTGAGATGAGGTATATCATTCTTTTGAGACAAAATCTGAAATCGAAAAGCAGACATGGTTTGTATAAAGAGTACTGGGAAAAGTTTCGGAAAACATACATTAATCTCAGACATTGCTACAATGCCTCAAAATTCTTCAAAGTACTTCACTGGAGCAGTCGACACACTTTTACCAGAGCGGCTTTTCCACGACTCGAAGGCTCCCTCCACGGTAGGTGGATTCCGGAAGGCCCTTAAAGGTACGCGAGCAAGCTTCGGCTCTTGGGATCTCATGGTGGTGTCCTTTGAGGGAGGATTTCACTTTTGGGAATAGGAATTATTCTTCTGGAGCCAAGGTCGGGACTGTAAGGGGGTTGGGGAATCGTCTCGATGCCTTCTGGGATTCGCCTTGACCGGGTTCGAATCCCGGTCAAGGCGAATGATTTTTACACTCTGAAATTGTCGCATTGTAATGCACACGTAGCGGATGACTCCGTTAAAAGTTACTGTTGCGGCATCTCCCGCAGTTTCTTGAAATTCGTCTCGATGCCGTTGCAGATCGCAAGCAAACACTCGACTCTGCTCTTTTGGTCGTCCGTCCAAAGACCTTCGGGAGGACGAGTTTAGCGCAGATCTTTCGCATCGCCAAATTTTTAGTGATAATGGCATGCACCGTCTTCTAATCAACGCCAATATAAACGATCAACGAACATGCGCACACTTAATCGACGGTCTGAATTCAGGACTTCCCGCATACGTCAGGAAAAAATTATTACAAATGCTTTTTATGCAAACTTTGTACATGCATCAATGGAGACAAAACATTTTGATGCAGTTGTCCCAGTTAAAATCAGAGACAACAAAAAATCTCTTGGGCATAACAAAAGACATGGGGAGACAGCTCAGGAAGTAGAGAATGAATCACAGCGTTAATATCACCGAGGGAATGAGCTAATTATAAGTTATTTAGTTCATGATGTCTCCGGATTAGTGAATGATTCATTTCATGGGTTATCCCTAACAAAGGTGAATTTCGCTTAACTGTGAGAGGACATTTAAAAATGGTTTGCCAAAGGGAGAAATGAACTTGAAAATATTTACACACTTTGTATATCCCAAAGATTTGCAACGAACAACAATTGAAACAGACGCACGAAGATTCATCCGGCATCGCAGACATTCTTCTCCTCCCCGAAAACCATTTCCCCCTTCGGAAGACGATTGAAGATTGCGAGGAGATGAAGGGAGGAGAAGGGGGGTAGTGCAGGGGGAGGGGGTGAAATAAAAGTTAGGGAGAGATATTACCGTTGAGGAGGACCCATTGTGGATGTGGCCGAGTGCGAGAGGGTAACTTGAAAGAGGGGAGTCGAGTGAAGGAGGAGAGGGAAGATGGGGATGTGGGGAGGAGGGGGGGGAGGGGCGAGAGATGGAAGCGAAACGTTTGGGGCATGGGGCGCGGTGCACACCGGAGTGGGGGTGGAGGACTTTTGAAAAAGGAGACCGTGGAAGACATATCGACGGGAGGGAGGGGTTGGGCCTGAAGGGGGGGGGCACGGATATTAAGAACATAAGGAAAGGGGGAAGAAAGAAAAGATGAGGGAGAGGAGATGGGAAAGAGAGAGAGAGAGAGGCAAATGGAGAACGAGTTTGAGGAATTCGGTAATGAAAGGCCCCCGGGGTAAAAGATAGGATTGGAAAAAGGGTTGCTCTCTTGACGGCGGCGGATGAGGGGAGGGGTTTGGGGGAGAGACGGGGGTGGGACGGAGGAGTGTTACAGCAGGGGTTTGTGGGAAGGGGGGTGCGGGACCCCTGGTCGACGGGGATGGGCTGCATTGGGCAAATGGGAGGAGGCAGGATGCCGAGGGGAAGCGCGGCGGAGGGAAGAGGGTTTAGGGGCAGAGGCGGGTCAGAAGGCACGGCTGGGAACGTGGGACTGCCGGAACTGCTGAAAAGACTGCACGCGGGACTAAAAGGAAGGATAACTAATTACAACTGAATCATCCGGTTCAAAATGTTGAAATCTCATCTGAAAATCCTCATTGCTTGGCGAAAAAAGAAGATTCTTGCATTTAGTTTTTGCTCTCTGTCAATTATCACAATCAAGCCAGCACTCCGTGTCGCAACTCCGTGAGAAAATGAACATGGGAGAGATTTTCCATATGACTGCAGCGGTTGAAAGATGTCGATGAAAGAAATCGCTATTCTTTCTTCCGACCAACTTGCCAGAGCCTTCCTTACTGGAGCAGACGCAGTGGTGTCTCTACACCGGCAACAACGGATATTAAGGCAATTGTAGTCAGCGGAGTGTGCACCGCTGGGCATAATTCAGCTTCCGGAAGAGATAAGGGCGGGAGAAGCGGTAATATGAAAACTGGTGAAATATTTACATTGCACAAAACCAAATCGCATAAAAGATATTTCTAGATATTCCTTTCGATCGAAGAAAGATTGAATTACTATATTTATTGCCAGAATAAGTAATCATACTAATACTATTCTAGAATAAAAGGATACCCGACTATGTTTTATTAGATAGCTCTCGGATTGCTCTCGGCCTTTTAACTTTTTTATTTATTAAATTAACCTTTAAATTAAAAACGAAACGGTGAGACGATTTATGGAAATATAGTATACCAGGAAATATCTCCAACTGACATTCCTAAATAACTAATGTATTCCCAGATGGTTTCCACGGCCAGAATTACATAATGAAATCACGGAATACTCACTCGGCTGTTGGAGTAAGCCGTTCGCAAACTTGTCTGAAAGAAAGATACGCAATTATGTTTTGCGTAGAAATGTGGGAATTAATGGAATTTGAGTATTCCTAAATCTGTAATTAATCAACATGCACCTTAATTACAACAACACCATTGACACAATCGGTCTTTTCTCCAAACCTCTTGCGTTTAGCTTCTCTTTTAAACCAAAGAGTGCCGTCCGTAATCGATGCGGAATTCTAGATCCTTCTTCTGAAACACAGAGCGTGGATGTATCAACTTATTACACTTTTTAAGCCGGATAAAGCTATCTGCCACATTTGATCGCGGTACTCAACTCTACCAGTCTGGGCTTCGGACTATTCATACATAAGCTAGCTGCGCAAATGTCTCCTTCGCCGTACGCATAAAAAATATATACGCCCTATATATATATATATATATATAGATGATGCGGAAGTACTCACGAGAGCAATATAACTTTTGGAAGGCACAATAGAACACAGAATAAAACAGATAACACGTAAAAGGACACTCACACTGTAGTTGATTTAAGCTTTCGGCCTACTCCGAGGCCTTCTTCAGGTCAGACTCTGACTCAGAGTCTGACCTGAAGAAGGCCTCGGAGTAGGCCGAAAGCTTAAATCATCTACAGTGTGAGTGTCCTTTTACGTGTTATCTGTTTTATTCTGTGTTCTATTGTGCCGTCCAAAAGTTATATATATATATATATATATATATATATATATATATATATATATATATATATATATATATATATATAGGGCTATGAATATCCTTGACAGCTGACCGAAAACTTCGCCCGGCTTAGGTGGCTGCTTTTATTAGACGGGCATCGAAAGAAGGCGTTTTCTCGAATGTGACAACGGGGAGGCCTACTCTCGTACCTTTGAGTCATTTTTTTTAGTGGACGACGCAAGTCGAAGGCAGGCGAGTGGCACAAGTGGAGCGAAGGTCTAGTGGAGGGAGTGTACTCGCTCGTACGTGATGCCGTGGAAAGAGACCACACTAGTTGGAGGATAATGGTTGGAAGAGGGGGAAAGGAGATCGGGGGGGGAAATGAGCTTTTCAAGGGCCGGGAAAGCGGGATTTAAGACGGGAGAGGAGGAAGATGATGTTGATGATGATGAATTGTTAAGCACGGCGGGGCGAAAAGGATAGCCGTGATACATCGCCTCAATGCGGTTTCCGAAGAGTAATCTCTTTCGATGGGGGGAGAGAGAGAAGGAGGAGGAGGGTGGGAGGGGATGGGAGAGAGATAGAGGGAGGAGGAGGGAAGAAGTATGGACGAAAAAAGTCGGCTCGCGGGCGAGAAACGGAGCGAAAGAAGGTGTACGTACGTATGTGGCGACGGAAGGGGTTGTGGATAAAAGTGCGCCGGAGACACGGCATAACACATTCACGGAATGGAGTCGGGGGGAGGGAATGATAAAAGGGATTGAGGGAGTGAACAAAGGATAGAGGATAAAGGTCGGGTATTAAAATGATTCATAAACATCCTGCGAAAGCGAGCAACCTTATTCATGACTCTCATCCGAGCTCATTGCGAAGAGTGCGTAAGGAATTCGCTCGACATGTTCCGAGCGCTGGAGTCTCGAGTATCGGGCCCAAATACGGTTTCAGGCGGGTCGAGTAAAATGCAACTCTGAAATTACTATCTTAAATCTCGAAAAACAAATGATATCAGCTTAAAATTGTTGTAAATGCATTTAATGTAGCGTTTATTGCACCGGGGATTATTATTAACATACATATGGTCGCACTGAAAAGAAGCTGAATCAAGAATGAATATTGATAAATGTAAATCCCATTCCTGGTTTATTATCACATTATTCTCCCCTTCACTTTTTATCAAGCAGGTCTATTCAGCTATAAGACATTTCAAAGCCTGGTGAAAATTTACGATGGTGTTGATGTAAATAGCTTTTAGTGCGCCCGTGTGAAACCTTGATAAGTTGACCCTCGGACCCTAGAAACGGAGGGAATAAATTACCACATTAACACGACCACGTTGCACTAGCATAAAATTTGACTCAGTGCCAAGAAACGTATAAACTTACATCGTAATCGATTGGATTTTTTTTATTGGTTCAGCGATGTGTGTACGGACTCAGCCAACGACCAAGAACAGTATAATTGTTTCTCATTATTTGTAAGGGAAAGACGTAAGCTTATCTCGAAACATTTCAGAAACCACAGCCTTTATTCATGCCCAAATTTTTGCGTAAGGAACATCGAAAAAATAGCATGTTGAGAATTCATTAAATATTTTAGAGGAAAACGTACGTGTGAGTGTGTATTTATGTACATTTATAAGTTATGTTGCCGCACCCTGTATATATATATATATACACACACACAAGGTGTGTTCAAAAATTTTATATATATTCAAAAATTAACAGGAATTTTTTATTTCGCGGGCTTGGAGAGTCCGATTGTCAAATTTTTTTTTTCATGTTGGTATATATGCCCCTGAAGTTCGATAAAACTTTCAGCTCTTTTCATTATGGACTTTGTCTGCGACAGCCACTAAGGTTAGACGTGTTTTATGAGCCCGGCGATTTTAGTTTGTTAAAAGAAAGGGTCAAAGAATTTGTATCAAATTTTGCGTCAAAAATGAAATCAAGTGTAACAAAGTGTGTAAAATGTTAACAAAGGACTATGGTGAGTTTGCTATGAGTAAATCAAGAGTTTACGAGTGGTATAAGCGTTTCCAAAAAGACCGTGAAGACCTTGAAGATGACGAACGCCCTGGACGCCACAGCACATCAACAATCGGTGAAAACGTGGAAAAAGTGAAAGAAATGGTTATGAAAGATCGCCGAATCACAATTAGAGAGGTCGCTGATGATGTTGGCATATCGATTGGATCATGCAATGACATTTTGACATGCAATGACATATGTAGTATACACACACAGGGTGCTGCAACATAACTTATAAATGGTTGTACATAAATACATCATATACATAAACATACAAGTATGTAAATATGTGTGTGTATATATATATATATATATATATATACACACACAAATATTTATTTTATGTTTATTTATTCATTATGAGGCATAAAGGGCATTAAGAGAATTGAAATAAAAAATCAAATAAGATAGGATATTTTTTTTGGACTAATGATCTGAAAAATTTCGCCGGAAGATTTCGCTAGATGAGCGTTAGTTGCCATCTCAAAAAATAGCAAAAGGAAGCCAAACGTGAGGACTGTAGAACTGTTCATGAACAGCAATGAGTTTGATTTTGTTTTTATATTTATGGAACGGAACATTTTTGGAGGCAATTTGCAGGGAGAAAATTCTGAATTTTTACTTATGGGTTACGCGGTTAACAGTTTCAGAAGTGCATCGCATTTATCACTGCTAGATTCCAAGACCCTTTGTTCTCCCATTGTATCCACTTATTTTTGGAAATGCAAGATACTATTTGTGGTACTCGGGCTTATATTCACGCACCTGAACTGAACTGTTTGACAGAGAAAATGGGGGCAAATTCTTTTCGACTGTGAATGCATCATTTTATTAAGTAAACGGAAGCGCTCATTAATTTTAATTCCATGTACATACTGATTTTGTTATAAAATTTAGCCATGGTTCAAGTAACTGGAAATAAATTTCCTCGACGGCTCAACATCCGTCAAAACTCAATACCCTTGCCTCATCCAAAGAGAGAAAATTTGGATTGGCCAATAGTGAAACACAATTAATGGTCACATGGCGAATAAATAACATCTTAGACAGGATTTTAAATTGGGTACCCCATCACAAGTTCTACTTTTCCTTCCTTTCTCTAGAACGCCCATAGCATGCAAGAAAATTACATTATCGGTAATCTATCAGTTAAGATAGGTGTTGGTTGGACCCCAGCTACCATACGGCCATGTGACGACACCTTTGCCTCTCTTAACAAAACATAACCTGATATCCAACACCACATTAAGTCACTCATCAATTCAGCACACTTCCTCCCTCCATTCCGTCCAACATTCCAATCTTATTGCTACCCCTTCCTCACTTGCCTATCATTATCCCCTCTATCACATTATTCAACATTCTATTGCCAATCAAAACGGCCTGCATCCATTTTTCCTGCCTCTATTTTATTTCTCGTAACAACTCTCTCTCCTCCTTCACCACCCCCAGCACTTCCTCGTTTGTGTTCATTTCTGTTCACAACACGTTCCCTATCCTTCTCCACATCCACATTTCAAAAGCCTCCAATCAACGCCTATCATTCTGCTTCAATGACCATGTTTCCACTCCGTACATAGCTACGCTCCACATCAAAGTTTTAGCAAAGCTTTTTTTAACATCCTTGCCCAACATTCCTGCCATAAATTCCCTCCCTAACGTGAAAACCTCTTCGTCTAAAGCAATTCTTCTCCTTACGTCCCGACTAATTGCACCACTTTGGTTCAAAAATCTTCTGAGATGCGTAAACTCTAGTTTTTGGACTCCTGTTTTAACACTTAATTTAGCCTTTCAATTTCTCTAGAACCGCATAACCTTAGTTTAATTTATACTTCTTCTCACCCAATATCTGTCGCACTAACGGTCCAATGCACTCATTAATGCATCAATGAAAAGGCACGCAGGTTATCTGCTGTAGAAAAATACTATATAGTATAAGGAAAAACTGAGTGGTATTCATAGGAAAGTAAATGAACACTCAATGGTTAATTTCGGAGCACCCGAATGACCCCGGCCACCATGAGCACCGTGCCACCGAGGAGTTGGGCGAAACAATACGGAAAAGTGACAGTTGGATGCTGGCAAAATCGATGCCAACCATTGGAGCGCTGCGATCTCGTCTGAAGAGCGAGCTTCCCCCTCCGCGCGAAGTCAATTGCCGCTCTCGGACTTGCCCTCTCCCCAGCCCCCGATCGCCCTCCCTCCCCTCACTCCTCCCGACGCACCACCCCCGACACCCCTCCTCCACACTCCCCTCTCTCCGCGGCGGGGATGGCAAATGGAGACGGGGAGGGTGGCACGCGCGGGCACCCGGCGCGGCGTGGTGGCGGCGCCGGCCGGTGCGCTGCCCGTCGCCGTGGCGATGCTCTCGGGAAGAGGGACGCGAAGAGGTCTGGCGTTTCCACCCGAGGAGACGGAAATGTTGGCCGCGTAGTAAGTAGTCCAAGGGAACAGAATGCCATCCTTCTCAATACGCAATGAGAAAAAAATTCAGCGTGTGCACCAATTGTTTAACTCTCAATTGATTACAAAAGTTTAGTCAATCCTCAAATAACCGAAACGTAAATAATTATCAAATCTATGTGAGGACAAATTATAAGAATTTTACTGCCGATCGCTTCCTCCGGATTGATTCGTAGTGCAGTCGAATCACTGTAGCAGTCAACCCAACCTCATTACTGGCTAGACTGGTGCAACCGCAAGCATCGCTCGACTGCGTCACTTATAGTCGTCATTACCACCAGCCATCAATCCTATGATTTCTTTGGCGTAGTTCACAACCAGAGTATTTTCTCGCCGAACCTTCACATCCACATACGTCTATATTTTTTTAACGTCTCCTATTATTTTCTCCATGTTCCTATCCCTTCTCAGGTGTCTGTAGTTCATTTAGCCCGTTATTCCCTTGAGAAGTGCCTTCCTCCGGGAAGCACTGCATCGCGCCTCAAAACACCCCTGATATTATGGTTGCATATTCTGCTTACACAATAAGAACAATATCCTTTTGAGTGACAATCCACTCCTAAACATCCCTAAGTTAACAAGTGAGCTTCCAGCCTCCTTCGCCCTTAACTACGACACCCCTGCCACCGACGAAACTCACGTTTCCGTAGGCAATCGCCACCTATGCAATATTTGGTTACCTTCATTGCTCAGTCAGTGGTGATATCGACATTAATTATTGAGAGTACAATCGTTGTCTCCCACATTTATTTATTTTTGCATCTTATCTGCATATAAATAAATAGTTACAGCTACGTAATATCTTCGTTCTGGCTTTGGGTCACTCTTTTATGACCGTGTGTAATAACTACGTACAGCAGAATGCGGAATATTTTATTCCAATCATTAACCAAAGCATTTCCAGATGCATAAATTCTATGAATGTAAGTTGGTCCTTTTCCATTCTCTTCCCTTCGACAAAAAGGACCCTAAGGGTCCAAAACAACTTCTCATTTGCCCTTTATTATCCTCAATCCCGACTCCTCTGCGTAACGGTCCACTCTCCCGTCGACGACTCCTTGACGGCATCCTTGAAATCGGCGGAACGTGTACTTGGTAAATTGTCGTTTAAGATACAAATTTTGTTGTAGCTATTGCTTAATTAAACATGGAAAGCCGTTATACTTAAGATTTCTGACTAAGACAGTCAATTTACACGGAAGTGAGATGCCTCTAGACCAAAAACGTGCATTAAACAAATTTCATGAACTTGTATACAGGTATAACAGAATACAAGTGAACATGTATACAGAACTGTATATCCCTCGAATAAATAACGTGTTATCACACCCTGCCACACACCCGAGAGGTGGCTTGCAGGGAATTACGTAATAATAACAATAGATTAAATATATCAAAAGACATGTGTTTCTGGGCCCTTGGATTTCTAAGTTTTCACATTCATCTCCTCTCTTTTTTTTTGGAACAATTATATTCCGCTGGATTTCCATCGGCGTTTTCCCATTAAGAGGAAAGTTCGAAGGAAAGTTGTCCCATGAAATGTGTCCTACGTCAGTCGCAGTCAAACACTTCTTATATTCTCGTAGCCTCACTTGCGAAGGCCGAGTTTTCTTCCTGACACGGAACGTACAAAACCACTTCGAAATGCAGTGCTTTGAGCACTTTCGCACAGTTTTCATTCTCGTATATCTTTGAATAATGTGTCCATGAATACGCATGTGAATTTCACGGCAAAAGTTGATAATTTGAGGGGTGTGATATATATTCTTTGAAGGTATTCATAAACATTGAAGGAATCTGTATTCAGTTATGATTCAAGCACCCACAGTATGCTTGCAGCCTCCTCTGCCTGCGTTGAAATTTTTATTCTGCTCGAACACGACAGTTTTTCGCTACACTGTCATGGAAATGAGAGAGAACGGCATGTCGGCCTTGTTTACCGGATCATTGATGAGAAGTTTGCGCCACTGGATTTGTGCAATGTATTCCAAGCTCACACACATGAACATTTCATAATCTGCATACAACTATCTATGATCTACGACAAAATTAACACGAATAGCACACCTTCAAAGTCCACCGTCCCCTCATTTTGAATCCGAGAGTAATTGATTCTAGACGCTCGCTCAATCCAATTGTCCCAGCTTCCTCGTTGCGAGCCTTCCCTCACCCCACCATCCCCTCGCCACTTTTCCACCCCACCAGGCCCCTCCCTGTGCATGGAGGCAGATGGGACGCCCCCCCTCCCCGGGCGCCACCCGCCCCCTCCCCCGGTCGGTCATCCTCTTCCCCTCGCCCCTAATCCGTCTCCCTCTCCGCTTCAATTTTCCACCTGAAATATTTCTTTACCTTTCTCTTTACAGTTCCTCCCTTAAGCCCGCGTCCCTCCCATTGACTTCCCCACCCCCTTCCACTCCACCCCACAACCGCCACTTCCCTTAAAACCTTAGATGGTCAGCCAGGTCCAATTTACGGCCGAAAGCTGCCCGGTCATAAAGTGCCTTTTTTGGGTCGCCATGAGAAGTTCATTTACCCTGCGTTTATTGCCAGGAGCGGGGAACGCGTACGAGTTTCTCGTTTTGCGTGAAATCCTCCGAAAACACTCCCCTCCTCTCTCTCCCCCCCTACCCCCTCCGACGGCCGAAAGGAATTCCCTTCCGCCATTAAGTGAGCTTGGCCCTAAAATGGGGGAAAAGCCTTGAGATGGCATATGTTACTAAACTTTGCTTTATCGGACTAGGATACGGATAGTGGACGGAAATTAACCACGTGCGATCTCTCTCCCGTCTTCATAAATACGAAGATTAAATAAAAAACTTGGATATGTGAGTGAAATGGCATCTAGGCAAAAATAATCCTCCCACATTCTTGATTAATGCCCCACATCGTAGGCCTAGATCTGGTGTTACACCACGTGCCTTTGGCGATCGCTTTCACTAGGGCAAAAATTTCACTTACTTTAATGAATGTATTCCCTAAAGCATAATTACGATTTTGAGCGCCTTCGTAAAACAGAGTGAGACTGTAGATGTGATTGCTTAATTAACACAATCCCGGGAGATGTTTTTCTGATAAAATCATTTTACTCTACACGAGGTTCTTCTAGCTCTATCTCTGTAAGACTAAAGAAAAGCCAGGGAATATTATCCAGATCACACTTGGAAATGGAATAGCTGAAAATTGAGAAGCATGCTTCAAATGCATATTAGAACATTAGATAAATGTTCATATTAAAAAATTATTCATTTTCTTAACCTCACTGTTAGACCTTTAGAACAAAATGTCACTGATAAGAGGTTTACTAACGAATGAGTAATGAATTTCTTACTTATTATTCACGCTTGTATTATTTGTAATAACTTATAATGTATACGAAGTCAAAGTCAGTTCATTTGCGTGGTTTTAAATCTTGTTTTAGCGTTAGTTTAACTCCGAAAAGAAATTAATCTAAAAGTTTATACTCATTAAAAATGCTAAGTATGTATTTACCACTCTTTTACTGATAGATGCGTGGCATTTTTAACGCCATACAAAGATTTTAAGTGAATTCATTCCATAATTATGAATACCCATAATTTTTACGAAGTCACAATTGAATATTGCCGCAATGAGTTGGCGTCACTCGGTACCTTCAATAAAATAGTAATCGAAAGTTAGGAAAAGGACTCCACGCTCGTTTCCTACTTCAGCGTGCTTCCTTTTATCTACAAGTACATGCATGTTGCCGCTCCCGCAAGCCGCCGCGAGGGCGTATGACGAGGGGTGTTAGGTCACCACCCATGCATACACAATCACAATCGTTACACCCTTATACAAATATCAGTTCGATTATGCGATGGAACAAAGAACACGAAATGAAGCACAATATGTATCACTTATTCGATAGCAGGAATGGCGGTAAATTCCTCGAGAATGCCGTAGTTCCCCTCGAACTGTAAACATCCATTTTGATCACTAGTTGTACCAGGAAAAAACGACATTTAAAATCTATCCGTTCTGGCATATATTTCCCTTGAGGTGGCTTGCATGTTATCATGTAGATTCATTAAGTCGAAATACCACAAAGGACAGGGACAACGCTAGGGAGCAGCGTGTCCACAATTCCTCAACGTAAGCAAGCGTACATTCTCACCCTACTTCCCGAATCGTTACCCCTACTCCGCTTTCTCCCCACACTACCGCCCGTCCCTTGATCGAAACGGTCCACTCGCGGCGAATGCCGTAGTTCCTCCGCCACCCTTCGAACTGTAAAATTATTCTCTTCATTTGATGCACCTTAAGATAATATACAGAGTTTGCCGTTTCGTTCCCGAGTGTAAAACTATCACTTAAAGTATGATGCTTTAACAAGGGAAGGAAAACATTAACGTCAAAGAAAATTCGACAGTGACTACACGCCAAATTGACCCTGTCCCTAGACTCGAGAGTTTCTATGGCTTAACCCCAAGAGAATGTAACAACGAAATAAAATGAATAATTTCACAATGGCAAATGTATTTATGAAACAGTTGTTTAGCTTTATATATCAATGGTCACCTAGCAGAATAACAAAAAATCAAGGTGTAGTTATACAGGATTACACAAGCACTGTCAGGAAGTACCCACACCTACCATCGTAAAACACTTTCGCCAACAGATTTCAACGTTTTACCGCCATTAATAAAACACATTCACGAATTACATGACAATAAATGGTTGAAATTAGTTTGATAAAGTACACTTCTAGACGGCCCAAAGACGTTATGAATGCACCCAAAAGGTAACCTTCTTCCAGCCAACATCAACAAATATTTCTCACAAATTTACTCTTAAAATACTGCGCCGTGGTAATTATATTTACTGTTACGATAAAAATAATTATTCTATAACCTATAATGAATATCTTACACCAGAAGACCACGCTACATTTACTAAAACATAAATAAAAATTGTAGAGGTAAATTACCTTACCTTTGTAGAATTTCTTTCGCTGGATGCCTGCTCCTATGGCGGATGTTCGTTGGCTTAGGGTTTCCTATGATCCGATTAATTTACCGTTGGCACGTTGAAAACGAGTAACACAAATAATGACGATTAAAAACTTTAACACTACCCAAACCTATTTTTCGAGGCAATAGGTGAAATCGCGATATGCCAAAAAATTCTAAGGATTAATATCGACAAATTGGCTGGCAGACGACCAACACCGCCAAGCCTCAGATGCTAACTGATTTTGAAATTGGGTGCAACCGTTTTCGATGCCTTTTTGTATTACGTCATGAAAACTCACCCGAATCGTCTCCTGGGTAAATCCTCAACCAAGACCTTTTTTCAGCCGTTTTTTGTTGGGTGAAACGCGACCTGATTATACCAGACGCAGATATGGTTACAGGTTCAACTGCAGTCGAAATATGGTTCCAGAAAATTCGTCTGCCTTACATCCGGATTAATAAAACCAAGTAATGTATAGGATAGGATTAACACATTGCTGGATATTCTTTACATTCTAAAATCAAGAAAATGTATCCTTTTTGCCGTCAAATTTTGGGAGTAGGGAAATATTTTGGAGTCCTTGAACATTAGTTTCATGATTATGGCTCGGTATCGGGGTTTCGTTAGCAAAGTCGCCGAAAATTGATGACAAATGATAAAATCAGATGCTTTTCGAATTTACAAAATATAATTTTTACATAGCAGCCTCATTAGAATTTTTTTAAATAACGGAACTCTCCCTAAAATGATGTGTGGCTACTGTAGACGTCAAATCCAAGCACGATCTACCAAATATGTTTAAAATATGTACGGTCGAAATTTGAGGTTGGGGAAAACGCACATTAACAAGTAAGGAGAGCAGAGGAAGGAAGGAAACATGGAGCAATTTCTCACTTCTTCAATCAATACCAACCCTCCGGCTCTATTTAAGCTGCCAGAACATCCAAATTGTATACTGTATCATTTTCATGAACCGTAACTTTATGCTAAATCATTTTCATTCAACATAACCCCTTTCCGGCTAGCTCTCAAGGGAAATTGAGACCGGAGAGTTTTAATAGGCAGGTAAAAGGAGGCGGTTAAAGCAAGAGGGCTGAGTACTTTCTAAAATTGCAGATTTACTTTCAATTAAATCAGTCGGTTGTTTACAAAGTATGAAGAAGAATATTACACTACCCGGGTGGAAGTAAAGCTTCAGAGTTTTAAAATTATTAAGTACCTTTTTTCCTCAATGTGCAATGGATTAGAGTCAACAAAACCGGTAACATGTCATTTAAATTATTACAAGTGCACGACAATAAAGGCTACTCAGTAAAGTTTGGAGGTGTCTTCGACAAAGAGTTTTGAGTCACAGAGTTTTAACGCGAGCGAGCCTTCGTCCCGGCAATCCGCCGTTACTATAGCACTTGAGAATTCTGACAAAATGTAGCAGCCACTGGCAGGACGTCGAACGATGGTTTTGAAAAAGTATATTCGCGTTTCTCTCACAGCTTCCCAGTACTATTATTATCCCAACTATTTCCAGAGGAAGGTTTGTTCACTTTGACCTCACAAAATCATCGTATCCATATGAATATTTGATATTTTAGTACCCAGTAAGCCACCGCTAGGGTGCGTGGCAGAGGTGGATACACAACAGACTAATTATGACCCGAATGTGACCCTACCGCGCTCGAACAATGTTATTCCGATCCCTTATTGTTCGTAGAAAAAATAACAACTTTAATCTATTTGCTACACACGTAACCTCTCTAATTTTATTCACATGATCTCTCCTACCGTAGTACGATTAGGGTAATAATAGATTTTCAACATCATTTCTAAAGAGACGTCCTTCCAATTTATGCAAGAGATTTGTTCTCTAATTTAACCTTCTTCTTCTTCCAGTTCGCATTTTCATTCAAACGGGTATCTTAACTTGGAGAATACTTCCAATAATACATGGTTAGTGTAAAAAGTATCGCGGAAGGTTTCGGAAAAATAGACTCATTTCTGATATTGCTCCAGTACCTCAAAATTCTTCAAAGTACAACTTGAACGTTGATTGCCAGCGGGTTTTCTATAACTCGACAGGTCCCTGGTAGGATTGCCACACACCTTTTGGAGAAATTTATGTATATATACTTAGCGACCCTTATATATACATATATTTCTACTACCGCTACCCTTATATACATATTTTTCCTAAAATATCCGCAGTGCAGATATTCGATGGCTTCTCGTTGCGATATTACCGGAGTGACCGATGCTTTAAGTGAAATACATAAACGTACAAATTAGGAGAACCTGGATGAATCTAGGCCATAAAAATTCCGTGCACACATCCAAACAACTATGCCATGGAGATCCATCTCGAATAGGCAGAGTTAATCTCTTTATTGCATTCAGTTTTAGAATTTTCTCTAAGGTGACACAGCACATGCCATTACAGTGACGAAAGTGAAGTAAAAACTCCGGCTTAAGCGGAAGCTACTCTTAAATCCAAACATCCAAGCATTGATTTGCTCTTTTTGTCTATATATCTCACTTCTGATCGGCAATTTTACATTAAGATTATTCACTCCAGGAAACTATGCAAAACATTCAGTCTTTGGGCGTGCTTTTCCATTTTTGCCTTATCCACAGACGTCCATGTGAGGACGTATTGATATATTAGAATAATTGTTTTGATTTATGCCGTGAATTTGAGAGGTTTTTGCCCGTAAAGTATTAAATGGAAACGTGTTAATTTATGCGGAACTTTGTATTTGGCGGATAGAGTTCATGATACCATAATGTGATTTTTTGAACAAAGAAATCCCAGCAAAGGTCACAGTCAAAGTCCTCTCTTTTGAACCTGTAACTGCTATAAAACCCCGAAAACATCTTTAAAATTTGAAAGGAATATAAAATTGATTGCAAAACTACGTCGAAAATATGTTATTAAAAATCTTATTACAAAATCGTTCAATTAGCTAGATTAATAGCTCACCACAAAAATAGGACGTCATCCAGCTCCACGTTCAGGTAACCCTGTGAGAAATAAGCCATTTGTTGATCTTCAAAGGGGTGCACAGACGATGCTGGAAAACACCTGAAATCAATATAATTATGACTAACTGAAATGAGGAAAGTAGCTCGCAAAAATATTTGCGCCCAGTTAAAATAGTTTGGGGTTGAATCATAAAACTTATTTGTTCCGTGTTTTTAATTAAGTACATATTATTTTGGCAAAATAATTCTAGTTGAAAAAAACTTTCACAAAGAAGAAATACATATTGAACAGTTTTATATATTTTAAATAAGAATAGACTTAAAAAAGGTTTCATCCAACTTAATTTGCTTAATATATTTTACTGAGCATATTATGAGCAGAACCAGTAATTAAATTAACCTACATTAATTGATCAAATAACAATTTCCGACCCATTGAGTTATTAATAAGTAGCATTACAATTTCGAATGTTTGTTGAATTATGTCTGCTTTTGCCGAAAATTAAATTCAACACCTGTTTCAGTGCGAGTAGAAATTTAATCAATGATACCGTAGGTCGAGAGTGGTTGATGAATTTTCTGTAAGAATTTGAAATAAAGGTTTATGGGTAGATATGCCATTTGTACTAGTAAAAGTTTTCTGCACGTGTTCGGTGGTTCTGAAGAAGCAAAACTAATGGTCGCTGGCTTATTTTCTCAATCTCTGTTGCACATTGCTTTCTTTTTTAAGTTTTGGGGCTCGGTAGTATTCATACTCGTACATAGGTTTGAAGATTGTACAGCCTCGAATAAAGATTATTTTGAGTTAAGATTTTTTAGGTGAGGTGAAGCTTCTTCCGGAAGACACTCCCTGAATCCTCGAGTTACAAATTTATATACGAGTCGCACGTGGAACAAAGCTATGAAATCAACATTTTTCTTACGTGGTATTCATAATAAATATGAAGTCAACTATCTTCCTCATAACATTGTGAGTGAATTTAATAAAAACCACACTGGTTAACTTCTAATTGTGACTTCATAAAATATCATCACCTTGACCTTCACTATGGTCCACAGAAGTTTACGAAGAGCGGGAAAACGAAGATAAACATCACCAGTAACATCCCAGAGATGGTAAAACGGACGTCAAAATGATGAGCTGCAAAATAATCAATGCGACCAGAACTGAAAAGCAGGTTGGTAATCATTGTGATAAAATTCCATAATGACCAGGATTCCTAAATCAATCCCATATATTTCAGTGGTGAAATTTCCTGAAGTTCCTATTGATACATACCTATTTCCTACTTCTTTAATCACCGTGTTCATACAGAAAAGTCCCATTGCCTCTAAATTTGCTTCCAGAGGAGATGCAATTAGAGAATTTGGAATGTTGGGGCCGTATTTTATTGGAAAAGGAATAGAAAAAGCACTTGTGCTTTCCACAGAAATGTTAGAAATACCAAACGGGCCCCGGCTTCTTGAGTCATATTCAGGTCTTCAGTTCTACAAGACCTGAAGATGACTCGGAAAGTCCAGACTCGGGCCGTATTAATAAACTGTAAAAGTGGAACTACAAGTGTTTCTTCTATACCTTTTCTCGTAATAATGGAATGTTTCCACAAAGTGAAACCTGCGACTGTACGAGTTGGACCACCGTTTGCCAAAAATATTTCCCACGACACTAAAACATTACGACCGCAATTCCTAATTTTACAATCCTCCATTGTTCCCTCGCTGGAGAGCGGTTGATTTTTACAACACCACAAGCAATTTGCATGTTTTCCGTCCCACTCCAATTCTTTGAGATCCTCGGTTTCCTCCACATTTTGCTCATTTTTCGCACTTTATTGAGTTTTGCGATAAGGCCACAGAACACCGCTAGCACGCTGCTCGTACTCATTTATATGCAAAAAACTGGATTTATGAAGCCGTATCATTGTTGGGCTGAGCAGTAAAAGGCGGGCGGTGGAAGGAGGGGGTTTTCGCGAGGGGAAGAGGCGGCGGGTTCCTCCTCCCACTTATCGAACCTCCCTCCGTCTCCATCAACGAAAATCCCTCCCCTGGGTGCCCTTCGGCACTTGCATGTGGACGGAGTTCGCGAAAGATGAAGAGTACGAAAGAGATCAGGGAAACCAATGGAAACACGAATGCTGGAAACTTTAAAAGCAAGAAACCTCTCCCCCGAACATTTTAATCCTTTTCTACTTGGATGAGTACACGGAGGAAATGAGCAGTTTCAACTGCTGGCAACACCCGACATCGGGAATGAAACGTGTGTCGAGCAATAAAATATTTTTTACGACACATTCGGTAAGGGAAGGGGAAGGAGGAGGAAGGAGGGTAAGTGTACACACTTTTATTTTAGAGGATAATTCAATCCTGATTATAGTAGAGGTGCCCAAGGTTTTGGAGCGAGTAGAGTATCTGAAGCTTCCCAGCAAGTCGGTTTGAACATAAAAATACATTGCACCAAACGATCAGGGATAAAACACAAGCTAAAAATTATGGAATTTGAACGTAATAATTTTTTTATTACAATATAACCCGTTGTTAGACTCATATCATTTTGTAGATGGAGACAAAGTTGTTGGGAAGCAATGCTTTATGTACGGAATGAAATCGGGATGATTCTTTACGGAAAAACATTAATACGCGTTCTATGCAATATACGAAAGGGATCATTTATGGTTTAAGTAGAAAGGAAGCCAAAGGCGAGAAACCAGGCAAAATTCCTTCTGGCCTACCTTGATCTTTAGCAAAGCTATGCATCAATCATTAAGGCAGTAAAAGAGACGGGAGGATAATGTAAAAAGACTCGCACTGTATAAGTATTAAAGGATGAGCCATGCAGCAAAATAAGGAGCGGGAGTTGCATCTAAAGAAGGAAGAAGCTCCCTTGCCCTATGGAAAAGAGATGCAAACACTTCTTTTGAATAGAAATTGAACAAAGTCGGAGAGAGGACGATATTTAGAAAAGAAGTCTTGGGAAGCTGGCATGCACGCAAATAAGTGGAAGGGTGTAGACTTTAGACATTGGGATGGTCTTCGTTGAAAGAGGCAAATATATATACTATATATATAAGAGTACATTTTCTCGATAGCTGAAGTGGTTAGAGCATCCGCCCGGAAAGTGGAAGGTCCGTGGTTCAAATCCCGGATAGGGAAATATTTTTACTTTCGTGATCTGCTCAAAAACCGCCTTCCCCACATGTCCTGTCTTCGCCTATTATGTGTTTTCCTATCCCCTTTCCTTATACCTATTTCTGTTTGAATGAATGAATATTTGTGCGCCGTATGGCGGGATTTTCAAGTTTGAATATGTATATATATATATATATATATATATATATATATATATATATATATATATATATATATATATATTGTATACACACAATAAAACACGAAATCCCGCCATACGGCGATGTATATTTTTTCTATTTCTATATACATATCTTGGAATCCTATGGAGGCAGGAAAAATGGATGAAGGGTGTATTGAGCGGTAGTGGAATGTTGAAGAAGGTAATAGAGGGGAGAATGTTGGGCAAGTAAGGAAAGGGCAGGAGCAGGATAGGGATGTTGGATGGGATGAAGGGAGGAAAGAAATACACAGAGATGAAGAGGGACCTGATGTAGATTAGGTTGCTGGATTGGGTTTTGTTTTGTTTGGAGTTAAAAAATGTTTATTTGATAGTTGTGTCAATCCAAAAACCTATCGTAACCGGTAGATTACCTAATATATTTATCTTGGACAGCAACAAACAATATAGGTACACATTAAAAGAACACACTTATTTCTTAATAATTTCGACGGAAGTTAGCTCCGTCTTTCTCAGAAGAAACAGGCAGTACTACTGTTTCTTCTGAGGAAGATGGAGCTAAATTCTGTCGAAATAACATGTAAGTCAAAAAGTTTTCTCGGGTTTCCCACCGGGTCAGGTTGATGAAGTGCACCGACGTTTCGAAGGCTGACTCTGCCATCGTCTTCAGAGTGAAGTGATGGAAGTTCACTTCACCCTGAAGACGATGGCAGAGTCAGCCTTCGATACGTCGGTGCACTTCATCAACCTGACCCGGTGGGAAACCCGAGAAAACTTCTTCAATACCATAGGCCGGGAAAACCTGAGATCCTTCAACATGTAAGTGTTAGGTTTTGACATAGAAAATGAGCATGACGTAGAAGAAGATAGCTTAGGTCAAGGCATACTCGACGACGAAATAGAAAGGGCATTAAAGGAGATGAAAGCAAATAAGGCCGTGGGGGTGGACAACATTCCTGTGGAACTGTTGAAATGTTTAGGAAAATTTGGGAAGAAGACTCTATATGGCCTGATTCGTAGTATCTATGAGGAAGGAATCTGGCCACAAGATTTTGTGAGATCAGTGTTAGTTCCTATTCCGAAAACGGTAAAGGCTAGATCATGTGAGGATTACAGAACAATAAGTTTTATATCCCACGCAGCTAAAGTTGTTCTCAGAATCATCAACAAAATTATAGAGAGTAAGGCAAATGATTACTTAGGGGAGGATCAGTTTGGGTTTAGGAAGGGGAGAGGTACATGTGATGCCATTGCAGTAATGAGATCACTAATCGAGAGGAATATACAATACAATCAGGACGTACTTGCCTGTTTTGTAGATTTCGAAAAAGCGTTTCTTAGAGTGAATTGGTAAAAACTAATGCGTGCATTGCAGAAAATAGGAATGGATTGGAGGGACAGCAGACTGATCCGCAACCTGTACATGTCTCAGACTGCTCAGGTGCGAGTGGAGAACGGAGAGTCCGGATGGGCAGTGTTAGGAAGAGGTGTAAGGCAGGGTTGCCCATTGTCACCGGTACTGTTCAACGTATACGTAGAGGAAATGATTAAAGAGGCATGGAAAGAACTGGAGGTAGGAATGAAAGTCGGAGGGGAATTCGTAAAATCGGTTAGGGTTGCTGATGACCAAGCATTAGTTGCTCAGTCAGCCAAAGGGTTGCAGGCATTGCTGAGTGAATTGGAGGTTCAGTGCGATAGATATGGGATGAGAATCAATATTAATGAAACAAAGGTTACGCGATTTACCAGGAAGAAGAAGGCTAAGCTAAATATTAAAATAGGCGGGGAAAAATAGAGCAGGTAGAACAGTTAACGTATCTCGGAAGTGTTTTGGACCAATACGGTCAAAGTAGTAGGGACGCAAGGAGAATAAATGCGCTTGGCAAGGAGGCTTTCTCAAGGAGGAGGGAGTTGATGACGGGGACGTTGAGTAGGGATGTTAAGACAAGACTCGTAAAACCTCTGATATGGAGCGTAGCTACTATGTACGGCTCGGAAACGTGGTCGCTTAAGCAGGAGGATAGACGTAGATTAGATGTTTTTGAAATATGCGCGTGGAGAAGAATGGAGAAGGTGAAATGGACCGAAAGGAAAACAAATGAGGAAGTACTAGAAATGGTGGGGGAGGAGAGGGGTTTGTTGAGAGAAATCCTATGGAGGCAGGAAAAATGGATGAAAGGCGTATTGAGCGGTAGTGGAATGTGGAAGAAGGTAATAGAGGGGAGAATGTTGGGCAAGCGAGAAAAGGGCAGGAACAGGATAGGGATGTTGGACGGGATGAAGGGAGGAAAGAAGTACACAGATATGAGGAGTGAGAGAGCAACCTACTCTACCTTATGTAGCAGTCTGTCCTGAAGAAGGCCTCGGTGTGGGCCGAAAGCTCAAATCATCCACAGTGTGAGTGTCCTTTTACGTGTTATCTGTTTTATTCTGTGTTATATTGTGCCGTCCAAAAGTTATGTATATATATACATATATTCACTTATAGACAGCTTGTCATCAAAATGTAAAATGTAAAAAATTTATAAAAATTAATAAATTACCTTGTGGTACTCATTGAATGATTTTGATGCCTTTTCTTTTATTGACGACGGTGATAATAATTTTTCTACGATTATGAATTGTGTTAGGGATAAATACTAGAATTATGCCACATGTCCTGTTGAAAAATTATGTGAGCTTCGTATTTGTCGTTTCTTGCTGTCGTTATCTCTTTTTGTAACTTTATATCTATGTTCTAACTTTCTCACAATTATTCTAGTCGTTAACCCATATTCTTCTTTGGAAATATGTATATTTCTTAAACATATTGTTATCATCTTAGGAATAATACTTTTATGTCAAAATAACCAACCTACAATTGGTTTTTTTCCACAATTCCACTCGTGTATTATATTAAATATTATGAATGAATTGCACATTTTATTACTTTTATGGCTATTCTCAGTAATATGTTGTAAATTTCAGAACTTGTAGTCATATTTAGACCTCATTATCCCGCGTTAATCTTTTTTCTGAAGAAAATTTCCCATAGAAGTCCTATGATTCGTCACTGTCCACATCTATTCTAAAAATACGCCAAAAAATCTATTCCTTGTGAAATTATTAGTAAAAATTCCGTAATTTTACACGGATTCTATGCATTCTTGCTGCCTAGTTAGCTATGCTATTTTGTTATCTACGTGCATTATACCCGTCTCTAAGATATCCACGGCAAATCCCTTTTCAGCATCTAAGCTCTGTGTAATTGCTCCAAAATCTTCAACAAACAATACGTCTACATTTTACTTACATTCGACCTCTTTAGGCTTCATTAACAACTCTCCTGCAATCTCGTAAAATCGTTATTTTATTTCTGCCGCTACATCATAATTTTTCACTCTCTTACTTTCTTTTAAAGCTCGTCATCTTCTTCCTGTCAATATGATTGTTATTCAAACCACCGCAGACATCCTTTCTAACACCCTTTTCTTGCCCCTCGTATTTTCTTATAATTTTATCAAACAGTTCTTTTTGGATTCTTCCATCTAATTCCCTGTTCGTGTTACCCCACGATCTTCTCCTTTTATCGTCTATTGTTTCCCAGTTTTGTGTTCATCAGACCCATCGCTCCTTTTACAACTCTTGCTGTCCGTATTTGAAAATATTACAACTTTTCCACCATATTTTCAAGTCACGTATCCTCAATTAGAACATAATTAAGTGCCTATGTCATAGCTTCACTTTTAGATTCTGTAACGCCTCCAGATTTAATTCCTGCACTCTCGTCCCTATTCTAGTCCTCTCGATAATTGAGCATTTTATAATTTCATCCAATCACAATTAAATAATGGTCAGAGTGTGCATCCGCTGCCAGGAAGCCTTGCGAATTGATGGCGCTGTACCTAACCCCACATCGAGCCATAATATGATCTAACTGGCTTCTTCCTGCACCTCTCCACTTTTTAGTCTTGTACCTATTACATCCCTAATGGCTTTAGCAAAATTTGTTACTATTATTAAGCCGTACTACCTAAAAACTCGTATTTTTACCCCCAGAGGCATCTCTTGTTCATGAACTATATTCCTTCGCCTCCATGGGAGGCATGGGGTAGGAAAAAACGAAATATTTACTTGACACTATTGGTAGTAATTAAGATAGGCTCACCGTGTTTAATTTTTTTAAAGCCTTACACACTCTCATAAACTTCAAATAAATCCCTAAACATTCTTTCTTGAGTTATTATTTTCCAGACAGTTGTCGATTTTTAAGGAGACCTATTGATATCGCTATTTGAGATATTGGGCTGTAAAAGTGTAGTGGTTTACCTGAAAGAATTATGCTCTTGTAAAGTTTGAAGGACTGTATTTCAAATACCGTCATGAATGACAAATTCCTCAAAACAGTTTCAGGTAAACTCAAACAAAAGTACACAAATAGAGCATTATCGAAACGATACATTTCATTTCAGGTGAACGAAAATATCCACTTTTTAGAGAAATCAGATCATATATTATAACCATCTGCGACATATTGAGGTTAATTATAGTATGTCAAAATGTGAAATATAATACCGAAGATTCAAGTGTTTCGTATATAAAATTATCTTACGTAGGTGCTTGTAGGTGATTAACATAAATGTAATGAATGGCTCTGCGCTCACCGTTTCCTAACCCAGCCGCTGTCACTTCCACGGCCAATGCCACCCTTGTCATGATTTTAGAGGCGATTTCAACCACTTACCAGGGAACCTCCCCAACCCTTCGCCCTCTTCGTTGCTCTCTCTTACCAGAGGAAAACCCAAAAATGTTTCCGCTGCACATATTCTCAAATCGCCCCCAGTGACTCGATTGCGTCGGCTGCTTCCCGTAAAATCGTCTCCCGCCCCGGGCGATGACGTGGGCGCATTCAAGGGGCGCTGGGTGGAGCGGCCGGGAGGGTAGGATCTCATTTGTTCAAAATGTAATTAAGGAAGGAAAGGTGAGATTTTATATTTTCTCCTCTTTTCATTTACTCTTTTTATCCTTCCAACCCTCTCATTCTCTCGGCGGGATGGAGCGGTAACGAAAAAAGATGAATATTCGTTCCTTTCCTCCCATTTATGCCCGAACCATTGAACGGCGCGGGGAGGACGTGAAAGGAAGAATGGAGTTGGGAGAGGCGGAATAGGAAACTTTAAGGAAGGGAGCGGGGTGGAGGTGAGGATTGTCTCGTGTGTGGAGGGGGTGGGAGGGAGAGGGTTGGGCCGACAAAAAAGGCGATGAGGTTGTGAAGAGGGGGACGGTCGGACGAGGACTCTTGGAGGTTGGGATTCCATCGTGAGTACTTGGCAAGGGGGAAGGAAGAGAGAGGGGTGAACTTGGTGTACTCGGAGACCGAGGAGGCGTGGGGGAGGGAGAAGTGGGAGGAATGGGGAAGCGGGGAAGGGGATAAGGAATTCGGAACACAAAAGAAAGGAGGTGTGAGAGAGACATGCTTATTATTCTTCTAACTTTCTTGGAACTATTAAGGATTCCCGAGAGCGTGGAAGGGGGGGGGGGAGAGTTGTGAATAATGTGTAAGCGAGTGTGCGCGCGATTGGAGGCTTGTATATGCATGCGTAGACGAAAATTAAATACACGTATAAATATATGTAATTGCGCATATATTTACCGTATATATATATATCCCCAGAGGAAAGTTGTTTGAACACCGAAAATTAGGAATACGAGTGATTCATTTTTATATTTCTCTGTGTTATTGTTCGCTAGTGTTATCTCGTTTCTTCGCTTAATTTATAATTCAGATCCGTGAAACTTTGGTACATTTATATATATATATATATATATATATATATATATATATATATATATATATATATATATATATATATATATATATATTCAAACACGAAATACCGCCATGCGGCGAATAAATATTCATTCACATTGAAATAGAGATATGGAAATGGGCAAGGAACACATATAAAGGACGAACACAAGAGAGGTGGGGATGGCGGATGTGAGCAGATCACAAATGTAAAAATATTTTCCTCGACCGGGACTTAACACCGGATCTCTCCACTTGCAATCTCTTAGCTTGGATGGGAATCGAACCCGGGACCCTCCGGTCAGTAGTCCAACGCTCTACCCCCTGGACTACCGCGAGCCACATATATAAGCGGTTAAAATCATGCAGACACATTTATGTGCATGCTACAAACACACTTATAAACACTTGTAAATATAAAATATAAGTAAAATATACACGTGTACAAACACACAAGCATACGCGTATGCGCACGGTATGCACAGTATGTAATTGCAGTTGTTTGTATCCATTTTCATCTTTGAGGAGACAGTGAAGATGGCGCAAAGGGCATAATAAGAATGGAGGTGGTGGAGGGAGGAAGAAGGGAGTGTGCAGGGTGAGAGAAATACCGAGGGGGCCGCAAGGAATTTTGTTCCCTCAGAGGGAGATGGCAGCGCACCTGTTGCCTTGTCGCTCAACTGCCTGCGACGGAGGGGGAGGGGACTTTATAAAAATGAAGAGAGTGGTATGGGGATGGCGAGGACATAAAAAAACTGGATGAGGTGAGAAGGGAAAGGAAAGGTTTATTGGAAATTATAGTGTGTTTAAATGAAGGGAGCGGGATGAGAAGATGGGTATTTTTTTCTAATGGGACATTGAGTTTTGGCAAGTGAGAGGAGCATAATGGCTTGGGCCACTCTCGCCAAGAGACTACTGGGCAGAGGACGGACGAGAGCGATCACGGGAGGAGGGCCTTCGCCTTTGGGATTGACGGCCTGACTTCTGGCGGCGCCAAGCATTGTCCAAGTATTTCGTGGTCTAGGGGTCTTCTGAGGTGGACTTGTTGGAGAAGAATCAGAAATTTTTGCGGACAACCTGTGCTTCAGCTGAATATTATTCGCCCTTCTTCTAAATCTACATCTACTCAATACCCCGCAAGCCGCCGCAAGGGCGTGTGGCGGGGGGTGTTAGGGTACCACGCGTAATTTAGAAAGAAAAAAAACCGCATGCAGAACCCACAAAATTTTAGTCCTCAAACCAAACATGGTAAGCATTCATGCAAGAACCCTTTCACCCCATATACAAATGAAAACACACAAACTACCAACAAACATACAAATGCACAATATTTGAATTTTTAATTAAATTTAAATTAAACTTAAATGTTTTTAATTATTCTAAATGGACTTCGGATTCTTACTATTATGATTTCTGATTGTTCTGGGGAAGGAAGTGGAATAAATGTCCTCAGGCTCAAACAAAAAAACTGTCCTTGAAGTGAAATGTCCTCAAACTTCAACTTTAACACTGATAATTGCAGCAGGACTGAAAGAGGATATCCAAGTTCTTAACGGGTGGTCAAAGGGCTAACAGGTGGTTATAGTCTCTTCGCTGTTTATCGAAGAGAAGCTGATGGCTTGTTGTCCTCATTTGGTGGAAAGAAACGCTTTTAACACAAGAGAGGCTGCCGAATTACGGCCCCTCCCTCCCTGAATTCCCACGCTTTTAACCTTTCCATATATCCTATGGTTTTGGAAGTGAGATCGGGTAGAGTAGGTACAAATGCTTAGAAAATAATAGTAGCTGAATCTGCTACTTCACACAGCTGGCCGATTAACATATTTTTCATCCTAACAATAATATATACTTTACACTTTCAAGCTTCACTTAGTAGCATTGTTCGATGTCCTTATTGAAATAAAGTCTTTGGATAATTACAAACTTATTTAATATGGACGGCTAACAATAAAAATCTGGTAAGGATTATGGTGAGCTGGACAACGGTAAATAGCCCGGTGAGACTTCGTTGACCAGCAGCTATAAATTTATTAATCTGACCACCATTTATGCTTTAAGTGAATGTTTTAATATATTTTCAACTTTTGACTTACTAAATGGGGTTGGGTGACTGATCGGAAGGCAGGGATTCGATTCCGGGTGGCGCCTCTAAGCACACTCACATTCCCCAGCCTTTGTTATTTCTTGTGTACTTGGTCTGTTTCGGAAATCGCAAGTGTTAAAGGAAAATAAAATGGTTCCCCTATCTATTCGTCAATTCCAAAAGCCATTAGTCTTAAAATATAGGTGAACTCTACCTTGGCATACCAAACAAACCTTAAAGTTGTTTACTGTGGTTAATTTTTCTTAAAATTGGTCAAAGTATTTATAAAATGATAATTGTTCGAATTGGCCGTTTAACGGAAGATTGCATGGGAGACTATAAATTGTGATGGGAGAAGACGAATATGGATTGAGACGAGGGTCTGAGAGCAATAGATCTGCTGTGAGTTATTGGCGAAAGAAACGGAGGAAAGGACAAAAAGGTATATTTTGCATGTGAACATTGACTTAGAGAAACATTAGACTGACGGGTTTTCTGATGATATGGTAAGTGGCAGATAGTAAAGACGAACGCTTAGAGATGTTAGCAGACCTTTAAGACAAATTAAAGGAATATGGAATGCTAATGAGCAAAAAAATACTAAAAATATGACAAAAGGAGGGAAAGGTGAAAGGACGAGTATCACATTGGAACGTGAATCGATCGAAAAAGTAGAGAGCTCTAGGTGTTTGGGAAGTGTGATCACTGAACACATGTTCTATTCCAAGGAGGTAGAATCAAGAATAGCTATGGAAAAAGAGGGATTTAATAAAAAGAATGAAAAAATAAAAAAAAAGAATAAAAAATAGACTAAATGTCACATCTGGAATGTGATATTGTTGCATTTGAAATGCGGACATGAGGGAGGATGGAAGGAATTAGATGGGAGGATGGGATGAAGAATCAGGAGGTGCCAAGACGAATTGAAGAAGAGAAATCAAGAAAAGAGTGATGAATTGGTTAGTTAGTACATGGTATGTGGAATGATTGTTTGCCGAAGACTTTTAGAAGGGATGATACACGTAGGAGGTAAGAGATGGAGAGGGAGAAATGGGAATACGATGTTGGACTTATTTAAGATTGGAAGATATTATGAAGAAAGCAAGAGACGGGCTCAGGAAGGACAGGCATGGAGGTCAAACATGAGTGAAACTTCCCCGCGGCAAAACAACCCAAGATAGATAGAAATGAACATGTCCGACGTGAGAGTGGGCATTGCTCTGCCTGTTTTATACACGGTCAGATCTTCCTTTACTGTAAGTTATGCTTGGCTAGATCATGATTCATTTTTCACAGATAAAGCAAAACATCTTCATACGCCAGGGTATTGTGTGCGAGTAGGAGTTAATATGAGTCTATCAAAGATATGATACAAGAAAGTTTGGTTTTGCTATTGATATGTACAGCTGAATCTAAGTTACACTCTACGTCCACGTATACAAATACTATTAAATAAAATTGCTCCATACCATGTAGGTTTAATAATGGCTACTCGAGCAGCGTTTTCTGAATGCCTAAAAAATGCCTTTGCGAAATTGGAACTCAAAGAAAAAAATTCTTAAACTTATTGACGATGATTGAAATATTAAAAAGATTTCTGTTGACATGGAAAATACGGAAACGTGAGGAAGATGTAAGGTGATCCATATCACGCGTAGTGTGGAAAAGATTCGTTTGACGAAAGACTGAATTTTCGAATGAAGGAATAAGTATAATTCTTCCTTCGATTTTTATAAAGAAATTACTTTGGGTGGAATAACCAAAATAGTGTTTAACGGTTTTGACATTGTGACTCCAGTCAAATAAATGGAAAAGAACTACCACTTTTATGTAAATCATTTCCGGTTCCAGAGAAGGAATCCAGTTGGTAGTTTAGTCGAAGTGAAAATAACGAAAATAACGGACGTGGATGGAGAGAAATGGTGAGAAGGATCACTGATGGATGCTCTGTGAAGCAGGAACGTTGAGAGGGAGAGGAAGTGGAGCGGGAGGAGGAAGGCCGGGGGGAGAGGGGGCGGGGGGGAGTGAGAACACGTGCTCATTCGTGTCTCCATCCGTGTCCGTCCCCTAACTACCAACCAATCCCCCCCCCTCCCGATTCCCACTGAATGGGGAGAAAGATGAGAGTGGGGTAGCTGAAGGAAGGAGTGGAGGGGTGGAAGGACTAGAGCTAAGATGCATTTTGAAGGATTAGCATTACAAGCAACCATCCACTATCACTTCCCCTGATAGAAGGGGGCTTATGGATCTTGGCACGGCTCGCTGCGTGGCGAGGATGTAACCGAAATCGGGGCTAGGGGCCCACGGCCGGCACGGCACGGCGGTAGGAGGGGTAGACGGAGACGACAAGGCTGCCAAGGCCCTTCGTCACAAGTGAACGACATCTTAATCTGTGGACACAGCGACAAGCCTACACTCTCCTACTGGTTTCTGGTTTACCTACTTGACTAATTGCTTTACAATTAGGGCGTCGCTAAAAAGAAGACGCGGAATTTTGAATGGTTCCATTTCAATACTCGCAGTATACCTGTCGATTTCTTAACCGAATGTTTTTAGAAAAAGGTGTATTCCTGTTAGTTTTTAATGTAAGGATTTAACTGAAGTAAAATATACCAATGTATCTTTCCACTAAATATTTTTTTAATTCGGTATAACTAGTTTAGACGCATCGGCGTCATCCCCAGGTATCTGAGGATGACGCCGATGCGTCGAAACTAATGCTAGCGGTTAAAGAAATATTTAGTGGAAAGATACATTGTTATTTTTTACTTCAGTGATAATTGATTTCCACAATGTTAAGCCTGAAAACATGGAATATAAATGAGAGGATTTAACTCATCGATTGGAACTTTTATGGCGACCGTTGGCTTTAACATTCAATAAAGATACATTTTAAAATATTTAAATTCAAGTATTTAGAAAATACTCTCCTTGGCTATTCCAATCGCTTGCTGGGTGCAGACAATTTGGCAGATGCATAGTACTAAACGGTGAAATGAATAAATAAAACAATAAGGTAAGCTCACTCACTTTTGAAAGTAAAATTGTGAACTGAAAATATCTTTCTAGGGAACTCCTAACTTGTTAAAATGTCATGGATTATAAAGGAATCAAGTTCCGTCAATTTTCTAGAAGTACATACACTATCGATGCATCAAATACAGAATATATCGAATCAATATGTATGAGACACAATTTCCATGCTGCAGGAACAATATCTAAGGCAATGTTTCCTAAACTTTTTCGACCCACCATTGGATCCATAAACCTATTCTCAACGCCCCCCAAATCGATAGCGTTGAAATAATAATCAAAGTCATAAAACAAAAGGATCTAATGAAGAACATTGAAATAACTAAATTAAAAAAAAAGACCAATCAAATGCTTATAGAGAATTCAATAGGTGTACAGTTGTCATATCACATTCATGCAAAAGAATTAATACACTATAAAAAGAACTTTGGTGAGAATATAATTTTTACATAAAAATCAATTATCAAAACAAATAATTTTAAAAAAGCTTTTTTTAGAAGTGTTCCAGTCATTTTGTTACTTTAATTAAGCAATTATGTAACATGAACATTTTCAATTTATGAAAATAGAATAACCAATCATATTTTGTTAAGATTAGTTCATAAATTGACTATTGATTATAGTTTTTCATGTTCTAGAAGC
>CM073773.1:9265527-9305350 GCA_037158775.1 Hetaerina titia | reverse complement strand
CCTCGAATGAGTATTTTTTATTATTTACAGGATTATTATATTTGTTTGCAGGATTAGTCTGACACTCATTATATCTTAAGCGAAATGCGTTCTCCATGATATCCAATGCCCAAAAACAGTTCTATGTCGATTTAGTGCTCGTTATCCCCAGAGATCCCGAGCATAGTAATGAACGTCGCGAAATGTTTTCGAAAAGTTTTCTGGTGGGTAAGTCAACTTCGAAGGGGACTCAATCATTACTGAACGAGCCACCTACAGGGGGCGTGCATATTTTTCGACGAAGTATTCGGACAGTTGGTGATGGGAAAAGTTCCATCAATCGAAAAAAAAACTAATAAACACATCGGGAACACTCGACTAATTTGCCATCGCCTGTCTGACTACACACAGTATGTGCGTATAGAGCTTTTTCTCATTCCGATTCCGCGTCACCAAGGACTTGCCGAAAACGTTCCTGTGTCTTTACCCCACTCTCACTTCAATTCATTCCACACGAATAACCTTTCGCTCTTTTTGCATTTTTAATTTTTTTGGTGCTCCTCGCCACCATTAGCATTCCATGCGACCGAAAAAAAGGAAAGAGCACATATCTCTTCCCATCGCTCAACTGTTTGGGAAGCAAGAGGCGAGAAACACAAATAATCGATGGATCATAATGTTTTCTCCACAATCCCTTTTGCTTCGTCCACCCCCTCCATCCCTCTCTCTATCTTTATCCTCGCTCACTCGACTCATTCTCTTCCCGCCCCCCCAAAACCCTCCCGCACCAACACACTCGCATTCACAAATATACATCACTCTCGGGCCCTCGGCGGCCGAGTTTATCCACTTCTCCTCTCCGTCTAGGAGACTCTCAATTCGAGCTCTTGTTTCAAAAGCCACTGTTTGAGAGACTGGATAAGGGTGAGAGTGGGGTGGAAGATAGCATTTTCATGAACGGAAAAATGGAAAGGGGTTACTGACAGATATAACGCTGCCTCACTTCTTAATTTGAAAGAAAACGATGCCAACTAGATTTGTGGTTAGGAGACTGGACGGTTAATTATTGAGCCTTTATCGAGAGACTGATTTCCCTTCAAAAGTACATTCAAGAAACTGCAAACAAGAATCGCGAATAGTCGTGACACTCAATCTTGGCAATCCTCTCGGGTCATTAAATAGTGGAATTTCAATGTCAAGTCTTTTAGATTTTACTGGATAAATTTGGAATAAAGTTTCACATTATGGGGTCTAATGTTTGGCATCTGACGATGCTAAACATTAGACCCCATAATGTGAACCACGAATATTAGTGAAAAGAAGACGTCAAAATCTAAAAACTGAAGCGATAAAGTAAAAAATAAAATAAGGAATTGTTCCATGTTTTGAATATAATTCTTAAATCTATTGAAAGAAGAAAAGTTGGGCACTGTAAGATATCAATAGAGTTATAATATTAGGACCTCAATTTAAGACTAATATTTATTGATAGCTGTCCGAATATTTTTATAGTATATCATAAATTTATACATATGAAAAAATAATAAATTATACAAATATAATAAATATATAGATGTAATAAATAAATAAATATAAATAAATAAATTTCTGAGTTGACACACTTTCCGGGATCGTCGCCTCGTTCGTATTTTCAAAGGCATGGCGACATTAGTTTGAAATCTCTGTGAAACTTTCGACAAATAGTATGTTTACTTGCATATGTATTGATGTCGTTGCCTAAATATAATTTTGCTCTAAGCAAGATATGGATAGCTCTCAGAACGATCAAATGGAGGGGCGATATAGAGAAAAAACAAGTCCGGTCCACTTGCGCGATATTTACGAGTCTCAGGGGCGGTAATTGCTCTACAGCGCAATACTTTATCTGCTATGCAAGTCAAAACTTTTTGTGTGGATTTTTTCCACCGACGAGACGAACTCGCTCGTCAAGGAAGCCGAGTTTCCCATGAGCACTGCTCTTCGCATTAGGAAAACATTTAAGGACGGAGAGGCGGGGGGGGGGGGGGGTAGAATTTCTGGATCGAACAAAAAAATCATTTATCCGGAAACATATGGCCGGGCCGGCCACCTTTTTCCAGAATAGCTCATCGCCCCCGTCCTCCCATGACTCGGGGCAGTCGCCCCTGTTATCTCCAGAGCTCCATCCTCCCCTTCCGCCCGACACCTACCCCCCTCTCTGTCCCTCTCCCCCCTCCTGTCCTCCCCCCAACACTCGCCCTTCTGCCCCCGCCGGGGCGAACACCGCACCCGGACGTCGGCAGCCTCCGCGCCCGCCCGCCAAACTCTCCCCCGTGCCCTCTCTCGTGTCGTGGGCCAGTCTTTTCCATTTCTTCACCTTCGCAAGTTTCAGGCGCACAGTTGGCTTGCTTTTGATCCAGCTCTTACAAGGTTTCTTTACAGATGGGCTCATAAGAATAACACAATGCCTATGGTAGGAGAGGAGTGGAGGATCTCAGGACTTTGGGCTCTTCTTCTGCGTCCTTAAGACCGTTTGCAGCGCGTTTCATATAGCTGTGATTACTGATGGATTTTTTAATTGACATCTAGCCATTTGCCGTGGTTGTATCTATTTTATAATCGGAATGTGGTCCGGAGGCGAGCACGAACATTTGTCGGCTAATATTTGACTCTTGGAACATTCTCAGCGCGACCATGTTTCTTGCATTTTTTGGACTCGACTCTTCGGGATTCTGATGCCGGTCCCTGGTCTTCATTTGAAGCTGCCAATGCGGTAGACGAGCGAGGGTCATCTTTGCCCCGATTCATGTTGCCAGTAAAATTATTTTCAAACGACATTTGGCTCTTTAAGGAACCGCACCGCGCTTATTCCTTTTTTGAGGAAGTAACCATCTGCTTCTGCTTGGCGACCGACGATTCGGCCAAGGGTGGTGGGAATTTTCACTACCCGTTTGAAGCGTGATGGTGGTTACTAATTACTACTCTGGTAATTCTGTCTGGAAGTTCTCATTTCTTGGCTCCAGGAAGTTAGTTTCCTTTCCGAAGGATGGATTTTATATATTACAAGGGTAAGTCAAATGAAAACCAAAACACCCGCTACAACGTGACCGGGGAATGGTTTTATTCAGAAGTAATGACCAAAAGTACATTTACCCCGCTGGGAGTCTAGACGATCAATTTTAGTAGGAAGAGGTACGTCGCTGACGGATCCACATCTGCACCCACTTCCTCGTCCTGGACGCCCTTCGCCTTGCAATGATTGCGCGTTCTTCTCGGCATCTCCTGTGCCACTCGTGCATACTCGTACGGGCATGCAGTGTGCACCATACACAGCAGACATGCGACGATGAATCTCGCGTGCTCCAGCACCCTCGACCCCCAGAAAACGAACGAAACGTCTCCGTTGTTCTTTGCTTGCTTCCATTTCGACAGCTGGACGAACGAACACGCTAGACCAGTCCACGCACCAACAAAGACATGACCCCACAACTGCGTGCTCGTGTGTTGCCACCATACAGTTCTCCTGCCATAATTATGACAGTAACGATACGCAACAACAGTGTTGATACCATTCGCGGTGACTTTGTGCGTTTAAGGCGGATGCTCGGTTTTCACTCGACTGCCTCTCATACAATGCGCCTCTCGCCTCCATATCGTCTCTTTTGGAACTTGTCTCCTGATTCATGGTCGTTCTGCTAATCCTGGAGCTTCGTTGTCCTGCTTATGCGTCTCTTTCCCGGTGTTTTACCGTTGATGACTCAGAGGCTGCCTCTTGATTGAAATGGTTATGCCTCGGTCGTCGAACACTTAGTTCATGGCACTAGTGTAGTGGGTTGGACACAGTCGGATACGGAATAGGTACTTCAATCGATCTCTTGCGCGTTATTTAGTGGACTTTTTTGAATGAGTGCAGCCTGTTAGTTTTGCTTGCCTTTGACAATGTTGTTTCGTCGTTGGTAATTGAGACCGCATTGTGCATATTAATCCGGTTTGGCGGGGGTGGGGGGTTAATATATGGGGTTAACTTTATTATAGCCGAAAGATTTTGACGAAAGAAAAAGGAATGAAAGGGTCAAAATGTTTTATCTGAGTGTTTCAAGATTGTGCGGATGCTTATATACGTTTTCAGAAGAGGAAACTTGGCAGGGGGATAAATAATTTTATAGGGTGGATCAAAATTTGGTGCCAATGTCGTCGTTTCTGACCATGAAGTATTAATCGGGATATTCTGATTTTATTTTAGTTTAGAGTGAAAACTGAGAGCTTCCAGGAACGGACGAAGGAAAATGAGGGAGATTAAAAAATGTATCGTGAAGTTATTGATTTCTGCGAAACAAGTTCATTTCCCACACTCATGAAATTTCAATAAATTTTCCTCAAATTTTCACATAATGGGGGATTTTTAAAAGAAACTGACTACAATTTTCGTATGTTCATGAGGTTCTCCGATGTGTTTGGTCATTTCGTGCCATAAATTAACAAAATATTAAATACCGGTATAGTCGCTGCAAAAAATACAGTAGCTGTGTCCGACGTGAGCTTCAAATCGGCTACCTTAGCGTTTTGTGGGATTCTTGACCCCCGAAGTCAAAAACCGTGACGTCATTCAGGTTATCTACATAAATTATACTTGGAGGAGTTTAATGTTGACATAAATGTTTATGTCAAATGACCTAATGTATTCCAATAACTTTGATTATTAACAGACGATTGCAATGATCATAAAAATTTTAAAACTCTGATAAAAATGAAAAAATATTACAAATATTTGAAAACCCTATGAGATGACTGGACATGATACCAATTTCGGCCCAAAAAGTTGAAAAATAACTACAAAATCTCACGTGACAATGATTAATTTTTAATTAATTAGCCAATTTTCTCAAACAAATTCAATTCTAATCGCTAGTGATAAAAACTGCACCAATAAGTTATAACAGTATACTATACTTTCTCTTTGTCATGAATTGAGATAGTTCAGAGTCAGCGAACTGGATTCTAATAAGTCGCATGGGTACGCAGTCGAAAGTAAAAGTAATGATCAATTCTCAACTTACAAAAATTAGTAAAGTTGGACACCTAAAATCATTTTTTGAGTAGCAGAATAAATGAGTGATCAGTTAGCTGCTTGGAGCCTAACTTCCAGGAAATGGCCATCAGAAAAGGTGTCCTACCTTCACAAAAGTTATTTTTCCATTTTTTTTAAAAAGATGAAAATGAATACTACAACGCTGATAAACTCGAGAGGGGTATAAATCTGGAACTCACGTATTTTGACTTAAATTCTTGAGCCGTTACTTTCCGATGGAAAAGCCTATTTCATATATCAATCCTCCGCCCTTAACCTCGTTCCTGTTTGGTTTTCCCCATTCTTCCTCCCATCCAGCCTATACGTCTCTTCCCCTCGCCTCTCTTGCCCATCGCTCACTCACTCACTCTCCCCCCCTCCCCCCGAACTCTAATGCCTGCTCGATTCCCCGCCGCCTCCTTATCTTCACTAAAAAAATCCATCCTTCCCCCACCCCCCTCCTCCCTTTTACCCTCCGAACTCGCCCCCTCCACCTCTTCGCACCCCTCCCCCGCACGGAAAGCCCATTTACTCCGCCACTCCTTGAAATCTTCAAAATGTCTCAAGTCAACCCTTTTACCCTTCACTTCCCTCGCTCTGCTCTCCCTCTCTCTCTGCTACCCCCTCCTACACCCCCTCCATCCACATCTTTCCCACTGCCACTACTCCTCTGTAAATAAACCTTTCCTCTGGCCGTCTGTTTGCGTGGAAATGTCAGGCATAACGATGTTTTGATGTGGCACGCCCTGGCGAAGGAGGAGGGGGAGGGAGGCGGTGGGCGGGCGGACGGGGGACAAGAAGAGCAGGGGCGGGGGAGGAGGTGGACACTGGAATAAGGTGAGTGCGGGGAGCGAAGGGGTCTCTTCGGGGGAAGAGGGGGGGCGGGAAGGGGTAGGCTTGTGGTTGGGGGGTGTGCCGAGATGTGGAGAAGGGGTTGTTGTGTTCCAGCGGGGCGTTCTGAGGAGGTGGATATGCTTCGTGGGACGAAAGGGGTGGGAGTTCACGTGGCGGTGGGGAGTAAGTGATGATTCTGATGGCAGTTTGGGAGATTGAGTGATTCAGGGAATGGCTTCTAAGGAGACGTGGATGTTTTCTGGAAAGATATTAATTTGTAACCCCAGACTCCTCTTTTCCCTCTTTCCCCCCGCCCTCTCCCCTTCCCACTTGTTGAGGATATGAACCGCATAATTCTAAATCTCCTCACTTCGTTCCCTCTCCGACCGCCGCCCCCCTTCTTCCCCCCTCTCTTTCTCTCACCCCCCCCCGCTCCTCGCAGTCAAGAGTGATACATTTACGACGCGCACAAATTCAGCTCGGAACGCGCAAACGGTGCACGTTATGCACGACCCAGGGACGCATGTCTCAAAAAAATATTTCCATGTCAGTTTCTTTCACGACCCCCTTCAGGTTTTCGGGCGTTTCCTTCCTCGGGACACATTATTTTTTTCCCCGAGAAGCTATTTCTACTCCGTAACATTTATTTTTATCATTTGTTCGTGCTTTAGAGAGAGATTTGCTCTCGATTTCGCAATTACTTGGGCCAGACTGGCATGAGCTGTGGCGGAGAAAAAGAGAGAAACATGTGTTTCCGCCAAAATACGTGTGCTGAATTCTGCCAAAAAAGTCTGCTGCATTTTTTAGGCAATCGACCAACGGGCTTTTTCTTTCCTTGTGATTTGTGAAGTCGTGAGTCACCTTGCAAGTAAAATTTACGCGAAGTGCCTCATTCATTGAAAATTTCTTAAGATTTAACGAGTTAATTTCCTAACGCCTAGGTGGTCAGCAGTGCACCCAATGTCCACTGCTAGTCATGTGCATTTGACCAATTAGCATATCAATATAAGAAGGGAGAAAGAAACTGAATAGAAGATGTCATTTAATCATATTCATCTCTCTCTTTCTGCCCTATGATCGCGGGTGCGATCTTGGGAGGCTTAAACAGGGAGACATTTGGACGCTAATTGTTGCAAAATTTCAAAATAGAAATAAAGAATCCCGTTATATACTTTTAATAGGAATAAATAATATTCAGCTTATTATTTTTTATTTCAACGATCAAAAGCCAAAATAGTTTAACGTAGATGCCTTAAGTATTACAACTGAGGCTACATATCAGGTAGATTATTTTTAACTTTATCACGTTAGTCAATAGAGCACATTACGTTGTTGTGTTAGCGTATCTAAAATTCAAAATAAAGTTTTGAGTTCTGTTGGTCATCCTTCTCTGATTTTACCATAAATTTCCTCCGCAAATTTTCTTATGAAGGTGTACGTAGGTAGGCTATACAACACTAAAAAATCATCCATGTAATCATTTTCTATTGAAATTCGGCCAAACGCAATTTTATAAGCGGATTTTACTTCCGTTCTCAATCAAAATATTAAACTGGCTTTTTTTTGAGGACTTCTCAAGGAATTCTCCGAGGATTTCTTCCCAAATATATTACGACGTAAGTAGAAAAAATTACCCCAAATAACAAACGTAGGCGAAGAGGTGAAAAGTATAAGTCATATTTCAATACGTAAAGTATATGTCCACGTTCAATTAAGAATAGCCTGGAATCATCATTTAGGAGAGACCTCACGCTGAGAGGAAATGATAGCGGCAGGTTTCACGAGGAAAGGGAAATTAGAAGGTGGCACACACTGGTGGGAGGTGCCCGCAAAGAGAAAAGCAAATCGGATCGCTTGAATGAATTTATGTGGCAGGAGGAAAGTCCAAAAATTGCCCAGCAAAAGTCCAGATAAAAAGGGCTAAAGAGGATGGAATTAATTAACTTTCGAGGCCGTAAAGAAAAACCTCTGAGATGTGGGCCCGAAAGGAGGAGGGGCGCAAGGGGCGGAAATTCTTTTTATAAAGCGGAAACCTACTGATAGAAGGATAAATGGGGGTGATCGGAGGGAAAAATTTATTTGGTTTATTTGTTTTATTTAAAGAGAGCAGCAGTAGACGGAGAGGTTGGTATTGGGGGAGGGGGGAAGGAGCACGCGAGTGGGTGGGGTGGGGAAGGAGGCGGGACAGAGGGAGGAGGTATAGCTCGTGCGGTGCGAGGCACATGAATGGCAGTCCCGAGGTTTCTAAATTTACTTGACGGATAGTGACGGTCCATTTTTAAATGGAGAGGCAGAGGTGGGCGGAGGGGAAGAGGAAGAGGGGGGGGGCGTCGGAGGAGAAGATAAAGAGGAGGAGGGAAGTGAGCAGGAATTCGGAGGGGTGGGATTCTGGTGTATGCGTGAGCGGGTTGTCGAAGGAAGGGGGCGGGAGGGGGATTGAGGTGCTGGGAAACGCGGGGGCAGGATGAAAAATTAGGCATCAAATAGAGAAGAAGGAATGAGAGGAATTGAGGAATATCATTAGGAATGCATTCATTTTTGACAATCGACGTTTTTGGGTGAAGCCCATCAACCTAGGCATTTAATGTCTTACTTGCACGAGCGACGTTGCTTAAATTTACTCTATAACACTGTTTCAGGACTTTTGAGACTGAATTTTAATACGATAATTTCCTTAATACATAGTATTATTTCATTAGCATTGGGTAATCTACCGATTAATGTAGATTTTGGATGGACACAACTACCAAATAAATATTTTCCTACTCCTGACAAAACACAATCCAGTAACCTACAGTAGTCTACATTAAGTCCTTCTTCACACATAAGATTCAAGAATGTGGTCGATTATAAGCATATTACTGGGATAAATAATATTTCGTATGCCAATCAAGATTGAAAATTTCATTTCTTCATGCATCGATTTAAATTTTCGATTGGACTATAGTGAAATATTTCAATGAACATTCGAGATAATCTACTTTTGTGTTAAGTTTTTCCCCAGTTATACAATAACGCTAAACTATTTATTCAATTCCGTAGAAGCTTACGAGAACGATAGGACATAGAAAAGAATACACAAAACAGATGTCACAGGATGTCTTTGCGTGCCTCGTGGATTTTTGAGAAAAAAGAGGCGTTCGGCCTCATTGTTTGGGCAAAGTTAATGGAGATATTGCGGAAAAGGGGATTGTACAGAATTGCCTGGAGAGTTAGGTGACTTATGCGAAACCTATGCATGAACAAAGGGCGCATGTAACGGAGGGAGAACGGGAATGGGCAGCGATTGCTGGGGGAGTAAAATAACCTGTTAACGCCATTCTTTTTAGCCACACATGCCTAGGACGTCTTGAGGGGAGTATGGGAATGGATTGAGCTGGGAATAAAAGAGGGCTGCGAGGTGATTAGGTCGGGTTTGCGCAGGATCAAGCAATATTGCCCAGCCAGCTAAGCCGTTTTCAATTATCATTAAGTGCTACACGGGAATAATGTGGAAGGTATTGAATGTTGGTAATTCACAAGAAAAAAAAAGTAATGAACATTCGAGAATTGGGATAAGCTAGCTTAAATATTTAAGTAGAAGGGAATAAACTAGAGTAGGTGGTGCAGCATGTATTTGGCAAATATTTTAGAGGAAAGTGAGCACGCAGAATTGCGTATATGGGCGTATATGAGTCGAACTCGTATTTGATTTGAATATAAATTATCAGGAAAATTTCCGGAAACGGGAGATTTATGTTAGATATTGCCTCAAAATTCTTCAAAGTACATCCTTGAGCGTCGACACACTTTTACCAGAGCGGCTTTTTCTGCGACTCGAAAGCTTCCTGGTTGGCGGATTCACGAAGGCCCGTAATGGTACGCGTGCAAGCTTCTTCCACGGCACTAAGGGTCCCACGGTGGTGCCCTTTGAGGATTTCACTTTTGGGAATAGATATTGTCTGCTCTTGCCAAGGGTGGGCTGTAAAGGAGTTGGGGAATCGTCGCAATGTCGTTGCAGAAGCTCATCGCAAGCAAACTCTGCTTTTGGTCGTTCGTCAAGTCCTTCGGGACGAGTTTAGCTCCGAACTTTCGTATCACCAAATTTCAGTGATTATGGTGTACAATGTCATCTTATCAATGCCTATAATTTGTGCAATCATGCGCGCACTTAATTTATTGTCTGAATATTGCACTTCTCGCGCACGTTAGGAAAAACTTTTTACCGATACTTTTTAGACAAACTTTGTATGCCACCTTTGAATATAATTTGGTCTCAACGATGAAAAAGTGACTTCGATGTTAATAGCATTTCAGTGTATTTGTAACGGGTCGCTTAATGCTCCCAACAGTAACCCGAGTTAGGGTGACAAGTTCATAAAAGGTAAACGCCAAGGAGAAGAGGAGAATGGGCAGCTGACACGCTCTTCTCCCCCCTGCAACATTCCGATAAATGGGTCATTCAAATAAGGAAAGCTGTGGAAGACAATTAACTAAAATATTTCGGAAGAGGAGGTAATCAAATATAAGATAAAGAGATGCCGTCCACTGACCTCCAATGCTACTGCCCAACCATTGCTGCTTACTGACCGTGCACTATGTACGTACATGTGAATTAAATTATCAAGCACACATCACAAGCACTAGTATGAAATATATCAAGTCTGGAAGTTTGGAAAGGACAATGCCAGATCATTATCTGGTGACAAGTAAAAAAGCTATTTCTTATCCTCTCATGCGTTAAATTACCCGAATAATGGCTCAATTCTACCATCCCACTCTTTCTTGGCTATAAGTTAGGTTGAACGGTTAAGTGAATTTATTTTAGCACTTTCATTGGTTTGATGGAATCTTTAAGTGAATCTCATCGTCACGGTTGAGGAAAAGAATTGGAGCGTTCCTAACGAGGATGAAGTCGGTGATTTTTGTGTTTATAAATAGTATTTGGCCTTCAAAGAAACCCGAAAATCATTTATTTAAGACAGAAATTAATTTATTAGCTCGTAAAAATCAGGATTACAGAAATCTGTCATTCTCTGTAATTGCGTTGAATGATTTCCAAGACCAGGAGCTCATTACAATTTTTTAATTTTTTCTTTAAAGCTGTGCGTTCAAGTATAAGTTTAATTAAGATTGTAAAAAAAAACGAAATTCCCATGAATTTTATCTTTTTTATTTGCTTCAGACATGTTCCCTAGATTTTATTATTTATGAGTCAAATTAAAATAGGTGATTCTTTTGCGCAGCTGCGGACTAAAACATGGCCCTTTTTTTACAAAATATTCGATTACTCTTAATTTTGGCGGAATGTTGGTAATTAAACACCTGTAGAAGAGATACATTAATCATAGTTAATTAGATGCGCCAAACGAAGCTCAACTTGGAATCATTTCACCGGCTCATCATTAGAAAAGCGTACATCTTTCCCTGTCAAAGAGAAACGTCGTTTCAGGGCCAAGAAGCAAAAATAATGCAAATACTTGCGCTGCGTAGTACAATCCGCGCTTACGTAACTCCCCCCCCCTCCCCCCCCCCCGAGGTATGTTTTCTCGTGTTGACGTGCCGAAGAGAACACCGCTGCCACTCCCGGAAGGAATATTTTCCGAAAATTGGCAATGCGCTCTTCCTGTTAACCAACCGACTTCTCCTTCAACCAAGGTTCTGCCTCTGCCCACATCTCGGAAATAATTGGCGCCTAGCATCATGGACTAGAAAACCCGACGACACGCTCGGAAATAAAATAATTCATGCGTTAAGTGAGACGAGAGGAGCGCAATAACTGAGCCCATAATTGCCTCTCATTCAAGTTAACTAAAACATAAGCTCCACTTTTTAAAATTTAAATATGAAAGGTGAAGAGTGTGAGCTATTAAGAAAAAAAACTCTTAGGCTTTAAAACCCAAGTTTAGCGGCATTTGGTGGATATTAAGAGAAAAAGAATGGATGGGAAAGAGTGATATTCCCGCAGAGAGGAAAAATGGCTCGAGCACGGAAGAAAACTGTTATAATGAGAAGTTGAACGAGCGCCAGAGGAAAAGTAGGGAGAGGAGCAGCAGGAGAATGCTGCGTGGAATGGGAAAAGAAAGCAGATACAAATGACGAGGGCGGCGAATGCTCCCAAGGGATAAAATGTTTAATGAGAGCAAGAGAGCAGCTACAGTCCGATTAGCACTGCAGCGTGTTAATGAGCGTATGGGTAAGATGGTTGGAATTACAGTGTAAGAGCGAAAGTATTTTGGAAAACAGGGAAACTACTCCTCTTGAACGTATCCATCTATTCAAGCGTGTCTTCCTTATTTTGACTGGTCACTTTCAAATGGTCTCTATCTCAACTAACGTGCGGAATAATTATTGTTCAACCAGCCTTCATTTTCTGCATACGTGGAAAGAACCTAATCAAGTCAATCTAAGAAGTGGGCCTTCGACCTTTCTGAAGTAAATTGGCAACTGATAACGATGAAAAAACCATTGGTGGGGAGAGCATGACGGATATCATTTAATTGCCGTCGTTGAAAATCAATTAAACCACACAAAAGATATCTGTGGCACTTATCATAGTTGCAATAATTTGAGAATGTTAATCTTAGGTAAAATAAGTAAAAATGCTAGGAAATGATACGGAAGGAAACAAAGAAATAAAACTTTTACGTGTTCAACTTTTAAGATTTTTACGGAGAAGATGAGGAAGGAAGGCATTCCAAAGCTAATTTTTAAGAGAAGAGAACGATTTAGAACAAAAACGCTTCATCAGAAATTAGGCTAAAACAAGGGAAAAAATGTTTTCACTGGAGTTTGATTACGTATCAGTTGCGAAAACAGAGTCTAATAAGTGAAATACCACAGTCAAAGGCAACGTTTTACCGAAAGGAATTCATGAAACTCGTATTGAATCGAGGTAATACTTGTGTTATTATGAGATAAATATAAATTTGAAGTAGTATAAAATGTGTGGTAATGGGCCATTGGAAATCGTTGAAATGTTGTGCAGTAAATAATATATATTTGAGCGAGATAGGTGAAGGATTTGGAAAATATTTTTACGCCAAGAGCAGAAAACCATCGGTAAATTTTGTGAAAAAAACTTTTTAGAGGATAAACAATATTTTTTAAAAGGACACTTTGCAAACAAAAAAGGGCATAATTTAGGCCAAACCATATTGACACCAGGGATTCCGTATGATAACCGAAGTAAAACAATTTTGGGAACGGCCGAAGGTTCAATGGATAACCTCCGTACCTTCGCCGTGGTGGTCTCCTCCCCTATCCGGCAGCTGGATTAAACGCGGGTGGACAGAATGGACCGAGAGATCTAAGGGCCCCGGGCTCCCATCGAAGCCCCACCCCGCACTAATAATCAATGTCTGGGCCATGGCAACCGAGTCGGACGTTCGGTTGCTAAGCAAAAGGTCCGAGGTTCATTCCCGGTTACCCTTAACCCTCTGGTTACACCCATGCTGTGCTATTTTTCGGATATCAGATCTTTCTAGGAGGCCACTCTGTGCAGAGAGAGAACGACCCCCTCCCTACGACCCGGAACTTCACTCCCCTAATGGGACTTAGAGCTAGATGATCTCAACCCTCACCTTGTGACATTCCAAATTAAAACAATAATAAAAGTATAATAATTAAACGTTTCGGGCGTAAATTTGTGGAATTGACAGTACTTATCAGTAATATTCGCTAAACTAATTATTATCACGTTATTCATCATTTAAAAAAGTATTGACGAAAACATTAAAGTTTCTTTGGTGGCTTAAATATTCATAGTGAACTAGTAAAATCAATATTTCGCACATTTCATGAGTTATATTGCAGGAAAATGAACATGAACTCAAGCATAGTCTCGATGATATGACAAACTTTAAACTCTGGCTTAATTGAATAATAATGCGTAATTCTATCGGTAATAGTATATTTCTATTTCGGCCATGGTACTTACTTTGTGGCTGAATTTACAATCTACTCAATTGAGAACTTAATTGGTTGTGAGCGATATAATGATCTTAGTTTAAAATTCACCGCATTCGGCTATATTTAAGCAGTTCCTACAATATTATTTGCACTTGGCTTATCTGGAAATGTATTCTATCCTGGAAAATAAATTAGTAAATGCCTTTCACCTCGGATGAATAGTTCATAAGCAGTAGGACTTAATTTATTCAGTGCAAAACGGCGCTAGAAATGATGGCCCAATTTTGCAAGGTTAACTTGAGAAAAAACTTTCATGCAGAAACATGAAAAATGTGTTTCGTTTACCAGGTCTAATTTAATGCTGCCCCCAGAAAGTGCTAAGTTTATTGATCCCAACGGTGAAGCTTATAATAGCAACAAACAATTGCTGAAGTTGTGTTGCCAACCCAATGAAATATTTTACACTAACGGAGGACAAAAGAAAAACGGAAAGATATTCCTCTGCCTTTAATTTCAATAATTATATTACAATACCACAACTCACAGAAATATTATTTAATATGCAGATTATTTTATAAATGAACGAGAAGGACAGACTGGTAAACGTTAAGACTCAGGTTTTCCAAGAATGAAATGCAATATATTAAGTAGATCATTACATCGGAGAGCGAAGGCACTAAGTGGAAATATTGACCAAAGAATTTCAGTTTAGATATGAAAAAAGAAATTAAAATTAAGTAAAGAAAAAACGTAATCATTTTCTCACCATTCGCTGGGATGCAGTTTTATCGAAATGATTTTCGTTGTTTAACTAACAACTCCACAAAATAACCGAGCCAATGAGACATAGATACGGAACTGGTGATGTTCTTCCTCCCTTGGTGTCGAAATTAGGACCGTAATCATGGATATATCTTTTTTCTAAAGTGATTTATTTCCGCAATACTGGAATTATTCCAGTAGTCTCAGGCGGACACAAATGCTTTGGAAAATATTTCTCTCGCGATAAAATTACAAAAAAATGCATACCGTTTGTCCCACTTCCTTGAAAGAAGTTGGAAAATCAGTCCAATCTAATTTGTGGTATATTTTATCATCGCGACGCTGTTACCAAATATCACGCCTAACAATATTAATTTAAGATCAACAGATTCAGGCTTAAGGTTGTGGAAGTTCTTCATAATGAATATAAGGAGAGTTTGCACTTTTCCACAGATTTATGAAATCTGTGGAAAAGTGCAAACTCTCCTTATATTCATTAATATTAATTTATTTATCCTTCGCCTCTCAAAGGGTCCCATGACTATTCAAGTAGAATGAGCAAAAGTGAGACCTGGAAACGCATGGATGTAATTAGATGCAAGGTCTACGGCCATTTAAGCGGCGGTTTCCAGGAAATTCGTGACTAGAAGGAGTTGAATTTCGGAAAATGGGTTGAACTGCGAGCATAGTTGGTGTTAAATGGTGGCGTGGAGAGCCGAGAGGATGAGCGGGGAAAGGAGGACGATGGAAATAGTGGGCCCTGCTTGCGGTGTGAGGATCGGTGAGTGGGATATTTGGCAATGGTACTAAAGTCAACACGGAATGGGAAGTGAGATGTAAGAAATTAGGGAAGGAGAACAAGAAGTGAGGGAGGAGGGACTGGCGGATTGGTCGGGGAGAGGAGTGGGAGAGGAATGATGGCTTCCTCGCCGGGTAGCGAGAGGGAGAATAATCTCTATTTTCACCAGAAAGAAAAATATTTCGACGGAGCTCACATTTTCTTCACATTTTTGCACGAAATATCACCCATCCTCAACTTACGCATGCTAGAAAAACTGAGGATCATCATCAACCACGTGTTTAAACGGGAGCGCACGATAAAGAGTAGTTATTATTAGGAAAACATGATACCCAGACGATCCATTCCTTTCGAAAGGCACTTAAGTTTTCCCAAACCACTTGTAACCTTTCATATTATGAGTCTTTCAGGCCGATTTTGTTTGCTTACTCATCAATTTGTATTTGAGCAATAGCCGGCCGGATCTGAATAATATCATTCCAGATAGTTAATATGGCACGTTCATTGAATTAGATGCGCGCCAACACAAACAGTCGAGACAGCGACAATACAGAAGATGTGACCTCTACGGCAAAGATTTCGGAATCGATTGTCTCCATGTGAGATGCGAGAGTTGTGAGGGCATGTTTGCATAATAATTAACAAAAGATGTATCATAACATGGAATATGATAAATGGTGATAATAAGATAATACGAGTATTAATTCCGGTTCTAAAGATGAATTATTGTTATTGGGTCTCCTAACTGACTAAGCCCACCGAATAAAAATATTGTTTTGTTTAATAGTTCTCGGATATATAAAATTCCAGCTTCCGTTCAAAATATATTGGTGTTTTATTTGGGCGCAGCATATTCTTTATTTGGGCTCTAGAAAGGACGGTAGAACTGAAACAATAAAAAACTGATTTATTAAGTTCATCTATTCACAGCGGAAGCCTACGAATGATCAAAGGAGACCAAATGAGCGTTGTATATTTGGCCAAGCCAGTTAATTTTTAGGGTCGTTTTTCCTGAGTTTTAAAATTATTCATAGTGACTTATGGCAGCATCAAAAGAATTTTAAATTATCTGGAAAAAATGTTTTGCCGCTTCCACCTCCTTATTTCTGGAAATTAATCGAGTGGGTTCCACAGAGCGCCCCAACTTCTTGTTGTTTATATTTCGTGCATAAATCGTATTTTTGTCATGTATTATTTAAGTTGAATTAAGATAGTTACATAATTTGACATAAAAAAGTCTGGAACAGATGAAGTGTTAAACCTCCCGTTAACCCGAATAAATTAGTCCTTTTTTCGAATTAAAGTCGGATGGTCATTATTTGAAAGTTCGGAGAATTAATATTCTACTTCAATGTGGAAACAGTAAATTATAAAATATTATTGTTTCAAATTTTAATATAATGACAATGATATCTTAATGTATTGTATTCGTCGATGTTATTGATAATGTAATGTATTAAAAAAAACCACAAACATAGTAATCAACCCGAAGGTCGGTTTAGCAGGTGATGGTAGAGCTCGCCCAGTACCAAGCCCGACGGTGTGTGAAATTCACACATTAGGGTAGGGGGGCCAGTTCCTTTCCCTGTGCCGGTTATGGTTTCCCAGGAAGATCTGGTACCCGAAAAATCAACTAGCTTGGGTGGAGCTCCAGGTGCCTCACCCGGGAATCGAACCCGGGGCCCTCCGTTCAGTAGTCCAACGCTCTACTCACTGGACCACCGCATTACTACATGTTAATTAATATCTCATGGCGCTACTATCGTACCTCTTAGCAGGCATCTTACAACGGAAACAAGTAAAGGTATTTACGGACTCCTTGAAAATGGGAATACTATACATGCACCTCATGGAAACCCTAGCACGAATATAACTTTTGGGACGGAATTGAAATGGAAAAACCGACAGACGGGAAAGGTAACAAAGGACGACATGTGGCTATCATAATCATAGGCAATAAAAATGCATTATAAATGATCTTGCATGAATAAATGGGAGACTTAAGTCATATTAATTATGTTCGAAACCTCTTGGAAACTGGTATGACCCAAATATTTCCCAGCGACATAAAAATCAATGAATGGCTTACAAAAACAGGAGCATATAATCTTACTCCACTGTCAGATACGATTTATTCAGATCGTGCGTATTTTCCAGTCGCGGAATCTCACAAAAATCTGTTGATATTGTGTGTTAGCAGTGTTCAACTCCTTGAATGTTACATGCACTAATGAGCAGAGCCGTGGAATGCACTCTAGTCTATCGAATCAATCTTCATATTGCAGGTGTTTCGTAAAATTGCTCAAATATTAAAACTGAATGAAAATGCCAAAGTAATAGAAGTTCTGGGACAATTGTCGATATTTGGTGCGAAAACCTTAGTACAAGAAACCCACATTCACTAGCCATGCCAAAACTTTCGTCACGTATATTTAACCGTACATAATTTTAACCTAACATAACAAAAAAATTATAAGCAAATGAAGCTTATACAGAATTCTTTAATTTCAAACAAAATTAGAAATTTTCTTATTTCATTTCATGCATGGAAAAGAACACGCAAAAACTCTCGATAATTTACTTACCGAAAAACATATATCGCCATAATCCGTGAGAGTACGCAAGCATTGATACGAGAAAACATACGTCAGCATTAAAAGCAAGAGCCACACTTTCACGTTTGACTGCTCCGTGTACTTAAGTGCCACGATTATATGTAAAAATCAAACTAGGATAACTTATTTTTCTTGGTAATAATAAATGGCAGGCCAATTTCAATTTGATTAAACATCTTTTCACAAAAATTCTTCTGTATATCTGTTAGAAAGAGAACTTTGGCGTCTTGCCTCATCGTGAATTCCGATTGATAGAGAATTTGTTCAGCATTCTAATTTTGAAGAGCCCCAAATATGTGAAAGTGAAACAAATCTACGATGAATCCAATTCGACATTTAAGAAAACAAGGAATTTGACTGACAGCTGAAAATAAGTACATATACCTTTATGAGGGCATGTAGTATTTACCGTTTATGAGTTCAAAGAAGACGCCAGGGCGTATGAGACGCGTCCCCATCTCAGTAGGATTTATTCGGGATAAAACGTTTCAATAGACCGCGTACAAACGGCCTGGGGGTTATTTTTGAATCATTATTTTGGGAAAAAATGCGTCTTGCATGGTGTAAAATACGATATTTTATATACATACATAGGCTTACTTATTTGTTTATATCCGTATACAATCTGATGTTTACAAAGGATACCTTGATTAGTAAATAAAGTACGTATATGATGGTAGAGGAGCAGAACACTTAAAAATCGCAAGAAAGACATTTAAGATCGAGAGGAGTGGAAAAGCTGTACCTGGCGGAGATAAAGATCACGGGGCGGATTGAGGTGTGATCGGCGGCGGGCAGGGGACACGGAGGACGGGCTATCGGCGGCGCAAGGGGTGGGTCGAATGATTTGTATGAGGGCCTTCGCCTTTGGGATAGCAATACAGGAAAAGAACGGCGGGGCGGAGGGGTGAGGCGTTTGTTTTTTAGCGAGAGGGAAAGAGGTGAGATGGGAATTCCTGGGAACAGAGAGACGGGAAACTTAGCGTTTATTTCAGTCTTTGGGCAGCTGCGACATTTGTGACAAAAGACGGGAGAGAAATGAGGGCCGTGTGGAGGGATAATCGAAAGGGTGGCACGCGGGGGTGAGGCGGGAGGAGAAGAAGAGGGAGCAAGTGGAAATTGGGGGAGGGAGCGAGGAGAAGGGAGGCGTTTGTGGGTGGAGGGAAGGGGAGAGCGATGGGAGGGAATTGAAGGGGAAAAGTGGGTCCGTGGGGGGAAAATGGGAGCGGGTGGAGGGGGCGAGGGGTGGGGTGGGGCGGAAAGGAAGCGAAACGGGGTGACAGGGTGGGATTGTGAAGGGCCTGGAGGCGAGGGAGGGGGTAGGAAATGCGGCAGAAATATTTTGGAAGATAGGAGCAGATAGGTTTTGGGTGTCGAAAGGAAGACGAAGGAAGTGTGGAAGGATTTTTGTGACGGCACGACGATAGAACGCGAAGTTCACTTATCAAAACCTGTCAGATGAAATTACTTAATGTAATAATAAGACACGTTAAAGGGAAGTTTAAAAGACTTTGTCATATGATATATAACACAGGCCAACAGTGGTTTTGGTGCCGGAGCTTTTAATGCTGATTTAAAGAGCAATTGGGGTGCTGAATCCAATTATGACACTAGTTTTTTCCTATCAGCTATAGTTTTCAAGATATAGATATGTTGTTACTTACGTAAAAAAATCTTCTACATGATGATATGGGAATATTATATTAATAATAAAACCCACTAAATATAAATACTTGATTTATTTCTAGGGCTGTTAAATCACCCATAAACACAACAGAATTTTACAATACAATTGAACACAAATACTAAAATTTTTTACTGTAATAAAACAAATTGAAAAGAAAAAAATACATAAAAACATCACTCAACACATCGGAAGCTTCTTTTGCGCGATTTTCTTGAGAGCACTTTGTTCAAACAGTCTCGTTTTAAGCACCAGCAGTAATCTGCCATCATATGGTTATCCCATCTTCCTTGGTAGCGAGCTTCCATTGTTTTTATATCCTGGTGAAATCTTTCACCTTGTTCTTCACTTGTGTCTCCTAAATTTCCAAGAAAATTGTCTAAGTGGCTGTGTGGGTAGTGAACTTTTGTGCTCATATTACATCCAAGTGATTTGAAGTTACTGAGCATAATGTTCACCAGCTCAATATAATTTTCATTTTTGTGATTTCCTAGAAAATTTTTTATGACCTCAACAAATGACATCCAACTAATTTTTTCAATCTCATTCATTGACTCGACAAAAGCAGGATCCTTTGTAAGTTGTCTGATTTGTGGCCCCTCAAAAATACCAGCTTTAAAGTTTTCAATACTTATATGGGGCATCTTTAGTCTTAAGTAGCCGAAACATGATCCATCCTTGTCAAGAGCCTTTACAAATTGCTTCATTAGGCCTAGTTTAATGTGTAGAGGCGGTAAGATGATTTTCTCTCTTTCAACTAAAGATTCAGCAATGATGTTTTCTTTCCCAACAACCAAGTTTTCTCTCTTAGGCCACTCCTTCTTAATCCAGTGGTTTTGTCTGTCCCTGCTATCCCAGAGGCACAAGAAACAAGGATATTTTGTGTAGCCACTTTGCTGCCCAAGAAGAAAGTTCACCATTTTTAAATCTACACAATTCACCCAGCGATGTTCCTGGTATTTTATCTTCTGTAAGACCAATGCTATTGTATCGTATTCTTCTTTCATTTTAGTTGAATGAGCGATTGGTATTGCGCCAAACCTGTTACCATTGTGAAGAAGTACACATTTTAAACTACGCTTGGAGCTATCAATAAATCTTTTACCGAAGTCGATACAAACGATTTTTGTTTTTTTAAGCTCATTGGCCTACAATATAGAAATTGACATAAAACTTATAGACAGTTTATTGAAAATAAAAGGAACACCGCAGAGTGGTTATAAATTAGTATACTTATAGATTTATTTAACTTTGAAAATTATTTTCCGGAATATATCAATTATTAAAAGAACTAATCGTAAGATGTGCCATATATAAAAAAGTAGAGCTGTTAAATAAAAACGGATTTCATATTTGGATTCAGCTCAATAATTTAAATCATCACAAAGATTCCCGGCACCAAAAAAAAATTTTTTTTGTAGGCCTGTGTAATCAAAGATATCACATCACATTGGGATAACTATATTCTACAGGTATATACCTTTATATTTTATAGACATATGATATAAATACATACTTGTGTGAATACAAATACATGTATAAATATATATACTATATATATTAGTATATTATACGCATACAAACACACAAATATAAATATACATATATATATTTATATGGATATGTTTTAAATATAAAAATATATATTAACCATACACACAGTAATTAACCTGAATGCCGGTTTGGTAGGTGATGGTATGGTTAACACAGTGCTAAGGCAGACGGCGATTGAAATTCACACATCAGGGTAGGGGGGCCAGTTCGTTTCCCTGTGCCTGTTAATGTTTTCCCAAGAAGATCTGGTACCCGAAAAATCACACAGTTCGGATGGAGCTGAGGCTGCCCAGTAGTCCAATGGTCTACCCCTGACAACCGCGACTCCAAAAGGCTAACATTATCTTATTATTAAGTAATATTATAGCGTATATACTATTATTATTTTTATTATTAGGTAATCTACCGGTGAAGGTAGGTTTTACGTATATACTAGAATGCATATATTAGAATTTTAATAATTTCCTTTCATTTATAGTATTATTTTATAATTTTTAATTAATCAACCGGTTAAGGTAGGTTTTGGATGGACACAGCTATCAAATAAATATTTTGTAAGTCCTCGCAAAATACAGTTCAGCAACCTACTCAAAATAATGGATGACGGTCAAGAACTGAATACAATCGAAGAAAAAAGGGAATGTATCAAGCAAGGGATATCGGAAGCAGCAAAAGACACAATAGGAACCGTTAACGGGAAAAGAATAAGGAAACCATGGGTCACGGATGAGATGATTGCAAAGATGGATGAGAGAAGAAGATGGAAGAATGTAAACACAGAGTTAGGCAAAATGAAGTACAAAGAGTTAAACAATAAATTGAGAAGGGCCACAAATAAAGCGAAAGAAGAATGGTGGAAAACACAATGCGAGGATATGGAAAGTTTACAGAAGAAGGGTGAAATTGGTGCTCTATACAGAAAGGTTAAGTTATTATCGGGAAGTAAGAAGGCAAGATCTGTGCTAACAGTTAAAGATAAGTGGGGTACGATAATAGTTGAACCAGGAAAAATCCAAGAGAGATGGAAGGAATATAGAGAAACACTGTATGGTAAAGAACTTAGGCCGACAAGGTTAGACATAGAAAAGGAACATGACGTAGAAGAAGATAGCTTAGGTCCAGGCATACTCGACGATGAAATAGAAAGGGCATTAAAGGAGATGAAAGCAAATAAGGCTGTGGGGGTGGACAATATTCCTGTAGAAATGTTGAAATGGTTAGGGAAAGGTGGGAAGAAGGCCATATATGGACTGATTCGTAGTATCCATGAGGAAGGAATCTGGCCGGAAGATTTTGTGAGATCGGTGTTAGTTCCTATTCCAAAAAAGGCAAAGGCTTCGTCATGTGAGGATTACAGAACAATAAGTTTGATATCCCACGCAGCTAAAGTTATTCTCAGGATCATCAACATAAGGATAGAGAGTAAGGCAAATGATTACTTAGGGGATGATCATTTTGGGTTTAGGAAGGGAAGAGGTACGCGTGATGCCATTGCAGTAATGAGATCACTAATTGAGAGGAATATAGAATACAACCAGGACGTTTTTGCCTGTTTTGTAGATTTCGAAAAAGCGTTTGATAGAGTGAATTGGGAAAAATTAATGCGTGTATTGCAGAAAATAGGAATGGATTGGTGGGACAGCAGACTGATCCGCAACCTTTACATGTCTCAGACTGCTCAGGTGCGAGTGGGGAACGGAGAGTCCGGATGGGCAGTGTTAGGAAGAGGGGTAAGCCGGGGTTGCCCATTATCACCGGTACTGTTCAACGTATATGTAGAGGAAATGATTAAAGAGGCATGGGAAGAACTGGAGGTAGGAATGAAAGTCGGAGGGGAATTCGTAAAATCGGTAAGGTTTGCTGATGACCAAGCCATAGTTGCTCAGTCAGCTAAGGGGTTGCAAGCATTGCTTAGTGAATTGGAGGTTCAGTGCGATAAATATGGGATGAGAATCAATATTAATAAAACAAAGGTTATGCGATTTTCCAGAAAGAAAAAAGCTAAGCTAAATATTAAAATAGGCGGGGAAAAAATAAGTAGAGCAGGTAGAACAGTTTACATATCTCGGAAGTGTTTTGGACCAATACGGTCAAAGTGGTAGAGACGTAAGGAGAAGAATTGCGCTAGGCAAGGAGGCTTTCTCAAGGAGGAGGGAGTTGATGACGGGGACGTTGAGTAGGGATGTTAAGACAAGACTCGTAAAAACTCTGATATGGAGCGTAGCTATGTACGGCGCGGAAACGTGGTCACTGAAGCAGGAGGATAGACGTAGATTGGAGGCTTTTGAAATGTGGGTGTGGAGAAGAATGGAGAAGGTGAAATGGACCGAAAGGAAAACAAACGAGGAAGTACTAGAAATGGTGGGTGAGGAGAGGGGTTTGTTGAGAGAAATCGTATGGAGGCAGGAAAAATGGATGAAAGGCGTATTGAGCGGTAGTGGAATGTTGAAGAAGTTAATAGAGGGGAGAATGTTGGGCAAGCGAGGTAAGGGCAGGAACAGGATAGGGATGTTGGATGGGATGAAGGGAGGAAAGAAGTACACAGAGATGAAGAGGGACCTGATATAGATTAGTTTGATAGGTGGGGAGTCACAAAATGTTTATTTGATAGTTGTGTCCATCCAAAAACCTACCTTAAACGGTAGATTACCTAATAATAAACCTACTCTACAACAGCTCCTTCTTCATCTCTGTGTATTTTCTTCCTCCCTTCATCCCGTCCAACATCCCTATCCTGTTCCTGCCCTTACCTTGTTTAGCTAACATTCTCACTTCTATTACACCCATTTCTTCTCCTTTCGGTCCTTTTCGCCTTCTCCATTCTTCTCCTCACCAACATTTGAAAAGCCTCTAATATACTTCTATGATCTCAAGTCTTAACATCCTACTGCCGACCATTACTCCCTTCATCCATTTTTCCTGCCTCCTTAGTATTTCTCCCAACAAACCCCTCTCCTCGCCCACCATCCCTAGTACTTCCTCATTTGTTTTCCTTTCGGTCCATTTCACTTTCTCCATTCTGCTCCACATCCACATTGCAAAAGCCTCCAATCTACGTCTATCCTCCTGCTTCAGTGACCACGTTTCCGCGCCGTACATAACTACGCTCCATATCAGAGTTTTAACTAGTATTTTCTTAAAATTCTTACTCAACGTCCCCGTCATCAACTCCTTCCTCCTTATGAAAGCTTCTTTTACTAGCGCAATTCTTTTCCTTACGTACGTCCCTATTATTTTGACCGTGTTGGTCCAAAACACTTCCGCGATACGTAAAATATTCCACCTGCTCTATTTTCTCCCTCCCTATTTTAATGTTTAGCTTCTCCTTTTTCTTCTGGAAAATCGCACAACCTGTTTTATTAATATTGATTCTCATTCCATATCTATCGTACTGAATTTCCAATTCACTCAGCAATGCTTGCAACACATGGCTGACTAACAAGCTAAAGCTTGGCCCTCAGTAAACATATCTGATTTTACGAATTCCCCGCCTACTTTCATCCTTACCTCCAGTTCTTCCCATGCTTGTTTAATCATTTCCTCTACATATACGTTGAACTGCACCGGTGACAACGGGCAACCCTGCCTTACCGCTCTTCCTAACACTGCCCATCCGGACTCTCCATTCACCACTCACATCTGAGCAGTCTGAGACATGTGCAGGTTGCGGTTAACTACCTGTCTCTCCTATCTATTCTTATTTTCTGCAATATACTTATTAGTTTTTACCAATTCACTCTATTTAACGCTTTTTCTATGTCTACGAATCAGGCAAATAAGTCCTGATTTATATTCTATATCCCTCACGAATAGTGATCTCATTACTGCAATGGCATCACGCGTGCCTCTCTCCCTGCAGGCATATACGCGACTATATCCTCTAACTCATCGTATGTCCTATCGACCTCTTCCTCCTTATGGTTGCTCGGTGGTATGTACAGGAACCTGAATACCTGTATACCTGAATAATGACCAAGTCTTTGCCGCCACCTTACTGAGGAACATACGCTGCGTGGACTACCTTTCATCTGGCCCATAACCTTCGACCTATCTGGAGCAATTGTTTTTAATCCCGCCAGCACAGCTCAAGGGGAGCCTAGGCGTTACCTACCTTAACCGGCAGATTACCTAAAAAAGGAGTCGGGAGTGAATTGTATATAAGGATTGGGGAGAGACCGAATTGGAATTGGAGAGGAACACGGGCTTAGACTTACGAAATCAACAGCAAAGTTGGGTAAACACATATGAAAAACGAAATCCGGATGCCGGTCATTTGCAATTTGTGTCATTTTTCTTTAATGCATACACGAAAAAGGACAGTTCCAAAACTAAGGGCAATTTGAACATAAAATTAATTCATTAATGCAAATTATCCGGTCACGAGAGAAATAGCAATGATAAAAATATCGAAGAATTTTTGGATATGGTAATGATAAATGATCCACATAGATCTTTATTTAGCACAACAAGAACTCGGTTTCACAGAAGATATACTTGAGACTTCAAGGGAAGGTAAAGATCAGGATCATGTGAAGAGTATTTACTCTTTAACGAAATCTAGGTCCAGCTGGGGAAAGGAAAATATGATTGTGGAAAAAAAAGTTACTCTTTTTCGTTTACACATGAAAAATGATTTGAAAGATAAGAAAGAAAAATGATGACAAATATGCACCGAATATGGATAAACTTGTTCGTTTGATATGATTTTTCCACTGTTGTAGCGAATAAATTCCTCATTGCATATGCTTGCATACAAATTCTAGTCTATTTCAATATATTTTTCAATGAAATCAATTTATTCATTAAAAAAACATAGTCGAGCAAGCTTTGCAATCTCCACGTTTATTTATAACTCATCAATAAACCTGGAGGTAAGAGCAACGTCGTATTCTACAAAAATATATGAGAAACCATTGACTAGTGGTGAAGTGGAAACTTAAAGATGTAATGTTAAGCGATTGTCATTAGTGGCATATAACCCGGATCCCTCGATATCCGGTTCGAATCCCGGTCAAGGCGAATGATTTTTACTCTCTGAAATGGTTGCATTATAATGCACACATAGCGGGTGACTCCGTTAAAGTTACTGTTACAGTTTCTTGAAATTAGTGGCCTAGTTTTATGAATGCTCTGAGAGTGTACAGGGATGATTTCAAAGAGCCTATTTGCAAGATACGAACGGGCTGCATTATATTTGTAATTGGAGCTATTTACTCTCCATTCTATCAATATTTCGCAGTAATCGCAAATTTTGGCAATCCACCCAATACGTGTATTTTGCTGGAGTTGAATGATAATTTATCGATTTAGAAGTAACAGAGTAATCACAGCTCAAATTCATATCTCAAACTGCATCTGGGACACGGAAGATAGAACCACAGTAACTCCAAGAGAGAATAATGCGAGGAATTAAATTAGATAGATTGGTTAGGAGAAGAAAAGTAAAGGGCGGATAATTGACGTGTCGTAGGGATGAAAACGAATGTCCAAGCATAAGACTCGGCGAAAATATCGGGAGCGTATGGACAATGATCATATTCCGATAATTAGTCCTTTTCCAATTAATGCATTGAAAAATAATTTTCTTACAGGTAGGCAAGCATTGCGCCAGGTGGTAAAGTAATCAAGCGCAAAAAATTTTAAATAAGTAAGACTCAGGGAGGTAGGAATTGGACTTGATGCTCAATTCGTTGGCGACCAATAAAAAATTTGATTGATTACGTTCATCAGGCAGGGAATCTTTCGGATTGCTACGGGATGGGCAGTACATAAAAGCGAAAGGAATGAGGTCATTAGCGGCGTACAAAGAAGGAAGGAAGGAGAGAGAGAGAGGGGAAGAAAGAGAGAACGAGAGAGAGAGAAGAGATATGTGCCTCACAGGCTTCATTACACCCATCCTCTTTAAAGTGCTTTATGAGATATATGGGAAAATTTGTCTTCTTTCTCTGTGAAAATGATGAGAAGCAAGTTGAAAACAGAGAGGGAGTTCATGCTTTCGATTGAAACACTAATTATCAAAGAGGAGAGACCAAATGATAAACTAAATGGGAACTAGCGGCCAACAGACCACTGTGCTATATTATGAAACCGTAATCTTTTTTAAAAACGAATAATTTCGATGATAACAACATTTATGTTGTACCTTACTACAATTTAGACACATCATCTATCGATATATAATTAGGGATATTATGGAAGTGGAATACGTTTACTGGGACATCAATCATGCGTTCAACCGTAATATTTGTCAGGATGAATAATTAAGCAATTCGATGACCTCGATGGGAAGAAAACGACAGAAGTCACGCTCACCCGTGGAAGCGAAGTAAATATTTCTCCACTCTCAACTCTTCCAACGTACAGCGCATCAAAAAGATACAGCGGGAATAATATATATAAATCAGTTTTTGGTCTCTTGAAAATTCAAAATTTGGCTGGAAACTTTGGCTCATATGAAAAACTGAAACTTATTTATAACTAATAACTCCGAAGAAAACGCCATAAAACGATAATTTCATCAAAGAGGCCAGGAAGTTTACATCATTATGCCAAAGGTGTTTCGAGAAAAGCATAGACTAAAGCTGAATTGCATTCAATGAAGAGGGGATGATCATTGCATTGTGGGAAAGCTGAAACGCTTAATTTGAAATAAGTCACAATCATGTAAATTTATTGGAAACGATTTAAACATAAAACCTACAGTAACACTTCCATTTTGTTGGTTCTAAAAACGAAGAGGATAAAGGTTTTTGGTCAAATCGTACTTGTATATAAAGCAACTCATTATTCTGAGTTTTAACAACTATCCTCGACAATGGCACCCTGGGACTAGATGCTGACAATAATTTCTGTTTAACATGTCAATAAACATTTTGACGATAAGGATGATTAAGAACGGGATTTTTATATTTATTTTTTTATTTTTAGTCTAGAACTCGGGTGTGAAATTACGAAAAAAGAAAAATAGGAAGCAGAAAAATTGAAGCAAAAAACAGAAACGTTAGATAACATTAGAATAGAGAATAAAGATCAGAATTATTCAGTAAATGAAATCAGCAAAATCAGTAACTAAAATTTGAAGAGAGATTTTTCAAATAAATTTAACTTGATATTTTGCCTTAAGATATTTGAGAACTTTAAATGTTGGCATCGTAGTTAAGACAAACTGGCAAAAAAGAACCTACTTTATTTCACACATTTAATTTAAGCAAATATTATATCATAGATATCACCTACAATTATTATCTATTAACTATTTCGCACTCATTACTTGTACTAATTAGTTTTAGTAGGATATACCTTTATGTCAGTGCTATAGAACTCAGTATACAATAGGTCAACTAACGGGAATCATGGGTCTGATCCTTACTAAAACGTAAAACTTACTAAAAACGCTGATGGTGAAAATTTTCCCGAAATTCTTTTCGGATTAGAGAAATGGTAATAGTAAAAAGAATCGGGCCTCGATGTCGATGCCATCCGAGCTGAGGTAATTCCAGATAACGGTTCACAAAGTGTTCTGTGTTCAGTCAAAAGCCCTCGACCCAAAAGAATGCACGCACGCTCATCTTACAAAACACCACACACGCACTAATTCAATATAAGAACTCGCTAGAAGAGAGTTGAAAACCTCTTACTCTAATACAAAAATTGCTTGAGATTGACCCAAAGATTGGGAAATACGTATCTTTAAAGCAGGTGGTAAAAACTGAAAATACTATATAACTGCGAGTCTCTTTTGCTTTATCTCACGTAGAAATCGATAAAACAACTTGCCACCTCACGGTCTTGGGGTATCAATACTCTTTACTCGCTAGGTACGAACATACCCGGAAAGGTTTTATAAAATTTTAAATGAAATATTATGTACAACCGTGTAGGAGCCGCTAAATTTCCCCCAAGTGTAGTCGGTAATAAAAATCTCAAAATGAAATTTGCTTGCTTAAAAATACTATATGATGGCAAAACACACATATTAAAGATTTGACTACTTAAAACATTCAAGCACCTACATACTAAAGATAAATGGAATCCTTTCCTCAACATCACTAACTCGGCAGCCAACGGGTTCATTCCGAGCAAATTTATAAAAAAGTGCTCGGAAGCCAGAGTGTATAAACGCGGGAGTAGGGAAATCGTTAAGGCGTGAGGGGCACTGTGCCAAGATGAAAAATACACGGAATGAGGTCTCTAGCGATGAATGGAATGAGATTATTCACGACTATGAGATATAGTGCGAATTCCAAGAAATCACTTTGAAAAGCGTTAAGCGGATTCAAATGTAAAAAAATTAGCTAAAAATTTAAAAGAGAATCCTAAACAATTTTGCCCCTATGCCAGAAAGATTAAGGGGAGAGGTCTCACTCACTATTAACTGACTCAAAAACGTTTAACGCGAAATGGTTACAACTGGCAGTTTGGAAAAATTCGGCTTATTGAATATCTTTGTAAGCGCTTTAAGCAATTTTCAGCGAATGCCTCCGAAGCGTTAAAAAACAGATCCTCCAACCGATGGTAGAAATTGAAATATCACGCAGCAGATTGCTACGTCTGTACAAATCATTAGCCAAATTAAATCTTTCAGAAATAGCGTCGTATCTAGAGATTATATGTCAGAGGTCCCTAATAGATGATAAAATAATTTCCAATGAATGGGAAATAGCTAAAGTCAAACCCATATTCAAATGTGGTGACAAGAAGGAACCGAATAAATATTGTCATTTCATTAAAATTTAAATTTCCGTCACATCCACATCATGCAAGGATATGGAACATATACTCGTATTTCCTTGCTCGATTATGAAGCAACTTCACAGCCAGGATTTATTGATGAAAAATCATAGCGCTTTGCGAATGGGTAAATCCTGTGAGTCACAACCTGTCCTTTTTGTTCATGATACATTTTTTGGGGTAGGCAGAAATTAATCGTTCAGTTGATGTATTTTTTCTAAGAATGACTTTCGACCTATTATTGCAAGTTACACAAAAAGTTAGATGACTATGGTATAGATAAATATATCCTAGGTTTTATAAATGGTTGTGCATAAAGGGTAGCCATAGATAGAGTTATTCCTAATGCAATGGATGGAAAGTGGATCTTCCATTGCGATATCCCTGAGTTCCTGATGGGAATATGAAGCGATAGTTGAAGAGCAGTTCTATCTTTCGCCTCATTTCGAATACACAGCTAGTATTTGGGATCCTGACGAAGTTGGGTTGATTGCCGAATCAGTAGCCTCAGTGGAGAGGGGCTATATTTGTTAAACACTTCTATGATAAAAATTTGTTGAGAGGGTATCTAGAATGATAGAGAAACTAGGCTGGGAATCATTCACCGAGAGAAGTTTAATCTACAACATAAATTTCATGCATAAATTGGAAGAAGATCTCTTTAGCGATGACGTTGAGAATATAATACTGTATTAACCCCATCATAGGAGAGATCGTCAATAGAATTAGGTAGATTAAGCTCGAGCAGATTTAAATTTTCCTTCTATTCCCACGGAAGGTAATGGATAAGAGTAACTGCAAAGGACCACGCTAGGGAAAATAATTTTAATTCGAAGTATTAATGAATATTGTCATTTTATTATCTATCCGATATGTTTTACACTATCAGCACGCCTCGAATGCTTGGGGAAGAAATACTTTGGACTTAGATACCGTAGTGTATGTGGCCGTAGTTGTATCTGCACTTAACCTTCTAGTTGCACCCGTAACTGGAATAAATTTTGAATTATTATTCAAAACTAAAATTTAAGCAAAACTTAGTTTTGATGCTGCACGCCTAATGTGGATTGGATTGTGTCCTGCCACACACCATATACAAGATAGACAGATGACTACAGAGATTGATGGTCTTACCTTTGACTCCGATTTTCTAATTTATTTCAGTTATATTCTGCAATGGGTTACTAGCATAGCTTCAAAACTATATTTCGTGCCAACAACAACATTAGTACGTAATATTTTCATTTCAATAAATGTATGAATTCGGATTGAAATTGAATTTGACATATAAAAATTCGTAATTGAAATTAGTATTTTGATGGAATACGAATTTGATGATTTGAACGTTGGCCCTGATGCATTATGTTTTAGTGAATGCCGATTTTCAATAAGTGTGTTATTACACTAGAACGAAAATGCTGGATAAAATGTAAATACCTGACCTGATATGGAAACGAGGGTTGCATTCAAGGTGCGCTAGAAGAGCAATCTTTAATTTTTTAAAATAATGATTGAAACGTGAACAACAAGTTGGTAATTGTACCAATTGAAATTATAACTAAATCTCCCAGCTACTCTTGCGACAAGTTTTGCCAAATATCTAGCTTATAAACTGACCGTTTCGGACAAGTCACCCGGACTTCTTATGATCATAAACCATTAACATGGTGATCATCCCGAAGGTAGGTGATGGTAGGGTTCATCCAATACTAATCCAGACGTATTCACACATCAGGACAGCGGGGAGCAATTACTTTCTCTGGGCCAGCTATGGCTTCCCAGAAATATTTGGTAGCCGAAAAATCACACAGCTTGGGTGGAGCTGAGGGTACCCAGAGAGGATTGCCCGGGAATCAAAACCAGGTCATCCGTGGTCATTAGTCCAACTCTACCCCCGGAACTACCACGTCCCCTTTCTTGTGAACGTAAGAGCCCAAGTAAATAAATATTCACACAATCACCCTATATTTAAACTTCGTGACCAATGATTTTGCCAGGAGCTAAGAAACGATCCACTCGCCGCCCTAGGTGGATTTCATGTCTCAACTCTCATCACAGTCGACCGATAGCAATTTCAGCGGATTGCGACGGGGGCGGGGGCGGCGGGTGATCTGCCCGCGAGGGAGAGGGGCGGATTTCGTGCATCGGGGGTGGAGGGTGGGAAGGGAGCGCGATAGGGTGGGGGTGGAAGGCGGAGGGAGAGGTTGTGCTATCGACCACGGCTCTTCGGCGATTCAATGGCGCTCGGTGACAGCGAATGACTATTTTTAATGAGCGGTGTGCGGGGAGGGCGGGAATCACGGGTTTTGGATCGCAGCCATCCCAACCGGACGAAGGCACCAATTTGCGGTAAAAACAATAGTTCCACATTGTTTGGGTATAAAATGTCTGCTCTTCGCTTGAAATATCGCCCTCATTTACATTTTAAAATTCTACGAAGTGATTAATCGCTTGAATAATAAACGGCGGTAAAATCAGAGGAATAAAAGGCGTAAAATCTAGAAAACTTGAGAAGGATTACGAAAGACCAAAATTGTACTATTATTATGGATTTTTCTTGACTGTTCTTTCAATTTTTGACATCAACTAGGCTGGTAGAATATTTTTTATGAATTCAGAAGTAATACGAATACCGAACTAGTGTTAGCATGGTTTAGCTGATACCACACCCTTTAACTAATTACGAGGTCCAAGATCAAAAAGATTATTTGAGAATTGCATTTCTTCACTGGGGTATATTGCATTTAACATTTAGTGCTAGCAATTCTACGACTATTTTAAACTTGATATAATCACTGGCACAATAAAATGTCTGATGCCTAAAAGGTGAAATTGCTGCATTTTAGATAGACATTAGCAGATTATTTCGTTAAAGTGACTGTCGCGGTGAAGTGAATCTCCCACAACTTCTTTGAACTCGTGAAATTATGAGTACTAGTATATCCATTTATTAATATACGTACATGCATTCTGCAAGATTGGCTCTTTCTAGTGTCGTGAAACAAATGATTAAACATTATGAAACTGACCCAAGCTAGATATTTTATCCTAAAGCTGGCGGCATTGTGTTCATCCTTGAAATATCTAATTGCGCTAAAATTCTGCGTACCAATAATTTTAAACTTTAATGAAGTCACATAATAAAGGAATAACTGGATTCGAGTACACATGGATGGCGCTAAATTTATTTACTTTTACCAAGATTGGTAGGTGTTGCAAAAACCTGGATAATTTTTCTGCGACTCAAGCTACAAGGTTCTCTAAAAGGCAAAGACGAATCAACCCGAGGCGTCTTCTCTCGTTCGGCCCATGTGGGAATTCCTCGAAACTTCGTGGACTCCGACAGTGAAATATGTTCGGAAAATGACTCTTTGAAACCACATCTCTAATTATAGACAAAGTGGAATGCGTAACCGCTTATCTCACAAAATACTCCAGAGTTCACGCGTAAAAGATTTTGGATTTTAAGGATTAATTACTGAAATTACCGTATTTTCTTCAACGCGGAAAACTATATTAATACCATCTATATGGTTATGTTTCAGCCATTGCAGATACATAGGCACGCATCCTGTTTTACGTACAAATTGAGTATTAATTACATGTGGAGATATTACGAAACAAAAAAACTTACTCCATACTAATCGTGGCTACTGGCAATGGGGTAATATTATTTAGGGACATTTATCACTGATTTGAAACATTGGGAAAGCAAGCGAAGAAGTCTACTTTTCCATTTCGTGCCTTTAACGTTTGATTTATGATCTAAGAAAGGTCTCGAGCAACTTAATTACCTCGAGTATGTGCCTCAGGGTCCCTGAAGACTGATCTGAAATTCCCCGTAAACAAGCTCGAAATAAAAAGGTCAGAAAATGCCAAAGCTATCATTTGATAATTAAAATACGTTCATCTCGCTGAAATACAGAAGATATATCGTATCTGAAATTTCTTAACCGCAGGAAGGTATGCAATACATATTTTTTTATTAATGGATTCATATAAACATACTTGCACACTCCAGTTATAGATCATCTCAAATGATAATAAAATAGTGTGGAAGAAGAAATAAACTTTTATCAAATCAAATATTTCGTACAGTAGTCTATCTAGTAACTATCCGCCATTACCGTATGCCTGCATACATTCTAAAAAAATGGCATGTAAAGCTAATGGCAATAGATTTTCGGTGAGATTTAAATTAAGGAGAATCATTTTTTAAACGTTCCCATCCCCTTGATTTTTTCTTAAGAGACTTCTGGTAACCTTCTTCTTCTTCAACCTTCGGATCTGTTTCCAGCCCCGGAACACATCCTTCTCTTCGAAACCTACGCTCGGAACACATCTCATCTCAAGAACTCACATATCTCCGCATTTAAAATATCTTTCTCTCCCCCGTTCCACGCACTGCGCCCCCTCCCCCCACACAAACGCCACTCCCCACCCCAGTTTCTCTCTCTCTCTCCCTCTCTCTTTCTCCCGGTTTCTGAAATAAGTCATTACGGATGTTCGTGTTTTGCTTGGCAGAAAGGAAAACCTCTCAGAATCTCATCAGCAGCCAGGAAGGATAACCGTGAGGAGACGGGATGGTAGCCGGGGAGTCGACTCATTGAGGGGGGGGGTGAATTAAAAGGGACGGGGGAATTCCGGGCCAGGGGATGGAGATGAGCGAAGCATAGTGCTTTTTTTCTCAGCGAGACGAATTAAGGGAGGAAAATGGGGGGGAAATGAGTATTTGACGGCAAGAAGGCTTCAGGAACCTGGTGTGTTAGAGGGCAACCGAAAGGAAAAATATATCATCCGATGGTGTGGTCAAAGCTCATCTTATCGGAGATAATTTTCTAGCATGGATTAGAAAGTGATACTATTTCATTAAATACTACCTGATACATTTGTCAATAAAAGAAATATACGTTTGGTGGGAATCCTAATGGCAGTAGTATAGTGGTATAGTGGCTGTAGTAGTCAATGTATAGTAGTGGTATGATGGTATAGTAAGTCAAAGTCATTAAATCATACTTTCATTCATTCTTTCATGCAATGGTATAGTAGTGGTTTATGGTATAGTAAGTCAAAGCCATTAAATCATACTTTTCGTAAAGAATCTTTCTACTTCAACGAAGAGATTGAACCGAGATGTAATGCATATGAAACAAAGTAATACATGTCAATGATTTTGTAATATATTGTGTGTTAGGTTTTATTTTTTCAATTATAACAATAAAAGACCTGGGAAAATAATCGAAAATATTATTATCCGAAGACACAGGGGAAAATAAAATTCCTAATCGAATACCTATTTTTGGATGCTAAGAATTGTTCCCTTCTTTCGCTCTCTGCTTGGAAGATGCGTTTAGGGCAGCCTACTCAACAGTATAGGTCAATAATCACCTGCTAATCACATTTATACTAAAAAATCAGGGAATGAAAACAATGTAACATTTGGTGCTGATGCCTTCAGTGCAAGCCGTAAAAAAGTATTAGGACATTTTCAGGCGGTTAAATATCAATAAAATGCCATTATAAAAAAAGAATATTAGTTAATAACACTAAAAAAGCCTATCATTTAGGAATTATTACACTTGACTTCATGTGAACATGCGAAACTCATATCTTGTTTAAGCTACAGATGAACAAACTAAATTCATTACATGGTAAATGAATTAAAGTTAAAGGAAAAACAAACGGACGTAAGGTATTAATGAACGGACAATTACTTTAAAATGCCGAGATGATGAAAATTGCATGAATAACCACAAGTGCACATTCGTATTTAACGCAATTTTTGAAATTAGCACCGAAATATTCTACGTCAACCATAATGCGTGATATTATTAATTTGTATGTTGCTATACAGTGAGTGATAAAAACAGTGATTATACCAACCTATGGACTACTGGACTAGATCTAGTAGACTAGACTAGATCTACATACTATCGGAAATTAAATATTGGTGTGAAAGACAAGAAAATATTGCCCTCCCTATACTTAAATCCGTGCTTATGCATCTAGAGTAATTTCTAATGGGCTCTTTGTCCTTATTTATTATCGAAGAATGTCAAATCTAATTCGTTAATCTACAATTAGTAGGTACTTTGAAATTATTGAAAAATGTCCATGCAGCAGTTACTAGTCGTGAGGATGAGTTAGTGAATAATAATGGAATAAATAAACACAAATTATGAAATAGATGTCTAACTTTTATGCCCGGTAATTCTTGCCGGAGCACAAATAGGATATCGACAGATATGTTATTCTTGGATTCCGAAGAAAGAAATAAAGCACAAGCATCTATATATGCACAAACATAATTCTTAACGGCGTGTGAGTAATGTGTTGATTTAAGCCATATGAAATATGCATATTCAAAGATAACTCAAATGCCAGAAAGAAAGAGGAGAAGGCGGAGGGAAGCGAGACGTTGGCGCCTACGGAGCCCGAAATGGGTGAGAAAAAGATTTGGTGGGAAAAAAATCGAGAAGAAAAATAAGACAATGGGTTTCTTTGTCTGGTCGAATGGAAGAAGGGTAAAGTTGGGAGGCGAAGAAAGAAAAGCAGTCAAAAATGAGAGTGTAGAAGAAATAAAATATATATAACGAGAAACTGAAGTTCGGGGTCCCGAAAGAGTGAGAACGTTTTCCAGGGACACCGGCGAGTAGAGTTGTATTTAGATTTTATCGGCATGATTTGGCCTGTATTGGCAGGCTCCGGAAGGGTCGGAATATAACCGTTCATAATTGTAGTAATTTAACTTCTTCGGACACTAATATCCATCTTATACCATTAGTATTTTTACGTCATAAATATTATTATTATTATTACGTCTGAAATGAGCTCAGCCGTCAAGGTACCGAAAAATGAAATTATTAATGTATTTTTTTTACAGTGAACGCAGATTTTTAACTGGTAATATTATTTGTCTTAGATATTCCTAAAGTCCACCGAAACAGAATATTCACGTAAGCTGTTCAACTGGAAAATTATTTCAGCTCATCAACAATATTATATCATTAAAATGGCTCTCAAAACATTATTACTTCAGGTCATAGCCAATCGTTAATATATGTTACTACTATCTTTTTATAAACCTTAGGAAAATACTATTGCGAAACTATTTGTCTTTTTTACCTATTGTCGGAGTAACACGAGGTAAAAAACGGCAAAAGTTCAGTTGTGCGATGAAATAGTCAGCAGTTTACCAAATGATTCCATCGAAATTTTGAAAACGTTAGACCAGCACTCATCAAATCCATTCCAAGGTTTTTAAATAATAATTAAGCTTTAGAAAATTCAACCGAATGACACGACCGAAGTCTCGCAGTAGTAATAAATAAAAATAAAAATGCTGGTACAATTGACGCAGAAAAGGGGATTGGCAGTGGAAGGGGGTTTGGAAAGTAAAAAACGGATGAAAGAATAGCTCTGAATGGTGCGAGAGATAAGAGTGAATCCTCGAGGGCTGGGAAGGGGAGGGGGTTTGAGAGGGGAGGGGGTTGTTAGTGGACCCTTGTCTCGCGTGGGAAGCGCCCTTGTGACGCGGGGGCGGTCGGTAGGGGGGGGGGGCGGCGATGGGCAGATGGTTTCCCGAAAAAGTCTTCTCGTTCCGCCGCTCGAAGCTGGGGCGGCGGAGAGCGCGAGCAGGAAGGAATTGAAGGAGCCCGAGAAGACGTTAAAATGGAAAGATATTGGAGAGTGAAGTGGGAAGGGTGGGCAGGCGGACGGGTGGGGCGGAGGGGGGAAAGTATAAAGGGGTTGCGGCTGGAAATGGGGGAGATAAAGCCATCCGAATAGGTTGTTGCTTTGGCTTTTTGTCAAGTGGAAAACGCTATTCTGGGATGCGAGTTTGATTCATTCGACCCATCTTCCACTTTGGAGGCAGTACCAACAAAATGGATTATTAAGAATTTTCTGGGATCCTCCAACTTTTTAACTGCCATTTAAATTTGTATTTTTTTTAAGGACAAATGAAATAAGGTGACAAAATGAATTTTGTTGCGGCAACTTTTTAGATCCAAATTTCACGCAACGTTTGTAAAAATATAATTACGAAACTGATGTCTTTGCTCTAGCCGTATTTTTCGTAGGAGATGGACATATTCCCGAATAAAAGTGTAAGTGGAGATCGCAAAGAGTCGCGTACAGAAAAGAGTAAACGGATAGGTACAACGGATTGCTTGAAACCTCAATGCGCATCTAAAATTACATGCCCATTCAGTGCGTTGAGTTGGTACCTACTTGAGTACTCAAGTTTAAGGGTGATTTTCTACTTTTTTCCCCAGGGGTACTCCTGGCAAACTCGAGTGGCTCGCGAAACGGCGAGGAACTTTTATCGTGGACTGAGGAAGTTTCCAAGTGCTTTGGCTAAAACAGAGAAAGGGCTGCCATTCTTTTTCTTTCTTGAGAGGAGTTTTGTAAGCCATTCCTTAATTTATGGTGCAGCACAGGGGTAGCTGCCGAGGACGAAGAGGTGAAATTCTTGATAATTGGTAAAATTGGGTCATAAATGGCTCAACAAAGGATATTAAATACTTTTTACTCTTACAATACTCGTATCATACCCGATTTCACGATTTAAAAGATTTTCTTTAACTAAACTTTAACGGAACTAATCACAAATGATATTTATAATTTTAAATGTACCAAAAGTAACTGGAAGACCTAGTATCCAATTATTCGGTGGTCAGTTTTAATGACGGCTGTTGAGACTTACTTGAGCCACACAACTTACGATTCCAATTCTGTCTTTGCAATCAAGCACAATATCAGTAGTTCAGAATCAGCATTAATTAGTTCACACCATTGGGAATGCCCTAAAGGGCAGTGCATACCTTAATAGATGTATTGTACAAAGTAATTTATACAAGTGTCGTCGTCAGGAACTTTTACGTATATTGTGTTATAATTTGAAGTCGGATAAACTGTTCCTTGCTATTCACATCTCTTTCACTTCAGTATTTAAAATCTAAAGTTCAATTATAGGCACAGGATAAGGCAAGTCTGCATAATGCAGAAATCGGAAGATTACGAGGCTTTGGTTTGCTCGCGAAAATGTGCCACGGCAGACCGGTCGAGTGCCGTCAATGTCTGCGGGAAAGCTGCTTCATGCAACACGAGTACCGGAAAGATTCGGGCGAAAATACTCGCCTCGCTCTGAAAATTAAAAATAATGCCGAATGCGAAGGACGATCAGCAATGAGCAATGGGTCGCATAAAATCGGTGGGCATGACATGTTAAATGGGATACTCGAATTCGTGACAGGGGTATGGAAGGGAATTAGCGCGTGAATGAAATGATTTCAAAACAAAGTTCAAAAGTTGCGCTATTTGATGAAATTGAAGGCAACGGTTTAGTATTGCGGTCAGGAATTGACGATAGGATACAAAACAGTCAGACCTCTCAGAATGTTGGGGTTACGATGAATGAAATGGTATGTGAGTTCGTGTATATTGCTTTAGATTCGGAGAGTCTTCTTCGGGTATTCGAAGACTTTTAACACAGCATGCTGTATGCCAGTAGGTGGGGAGACTGAAGTGTGACGGACCTGAGGAAAATTAGGGACGGTTCCGGATGTTGTGACCCTGTTGAAAGAATAATAGCATTGGTTGGGACGGCATCAGAATGGAGTCTTTGTTAGGAGCACGTTGTGACGACGGAGTGAATTTTAATGGCGAAAAGATAAGCGTGTGCCTGAAAAGGGGTGTTGCGTGAAAATAATTGTCTTCGAATACATTGTTAAGGCGTACAGCTATTCCATTCAAGGTGATGGCAAAACGGAGTGTTTATAGGAGCATTATTGATTTCGTGGAATATGATGGGAGGGCGGGAGAGTTTGTCGACAAGAGCGCTAGAAGAGATGCGGAATATGGAATAGGCAACTAATTTAACCGATTCAAAAGTAGAACTGGGGATGTGGGGTAACAAGAAAAATTGG
>CM073773.1:8953231-9265427 GCA_037158775.1 Hetaerina titia | reverse complement strand
GTAGGCACCTCCTGCCACACACCCGTGACTTGCAAGGTACTATGTCATGTAAATAAATTATTTGAGTAAAAAAAAGAGTAACAGAGACGACTTTCCTTGGAATATGCTCATGTGGTATTAATACATGTCGATGAGTGTACGAATTAATTTCCTTTTCGAAAATTTCAAAAAAGTAAATCACAAAGGCATTAAAATTTAGGAAATGAAGGAAACTTAAAAGATATAGGTTTAGAAAAACTCATCGCGAAATGAAAATACATGCATGACTTCAGTCTCGGGGTCAGCGCCATTTTGCGCAAATTCTGAATAGCTCGGGCAGACTACAAACAAACATGTTTTGCCTCCTAAGTGATTTGTCTTCACCACTACCAACACAACATTGCAAAATCTTCAATGTGACAAAAACACATTTTCATGAAAATCGTAATAATATAAAATAATGTGACTTAATTAGGACGCAGTAACTTTTACTTAAGGGATTGAGGTCTGGCCTAAGATAGAGTTCGGTTTAAACAATTCAACAATGTTCTTAGTCTGAACATTAAAAAAGTTCTCATTACTCCTCAAGTGAGAGGGAGAAATATGTCTTATTTTGTTATCGTATTTACTCAATATGCTATTTCGAAGCTTTTATTCATCGATAAGACCTATCTACTAGTATTTATTAAAGCCACAGAAAAAGATGAATGACTTGCGGGACAAAGAGGTGATTTTTCTTACAACTAAGTGACGCTGAATAAACGCGGTGTCGTACGAAACTAAGTATCGAAACCGCCATAAAAGTTTAATCTCAGCGCTATCTGTTATGGGTATTTTCGCCATGATTGAAAATTAAGCCATTATCTCTCAAGTCAAGCGGCGATGGAGTATTACATACTATCACAGCGCATCGAAGGGCTATGCATCAGTGACTGTCAAAATATCCGGTCACACCTTGATTTAATCTATACCGGTTGGGAAGTAGTCTTCATCTACAAGACATGCATCCATTGAAGTCGAGGTATTACCTTTGCGAAGGCAGAGAATTTTATCCCGCTCATAGTTTCAATTGGCGATCATATTTTGCCACGGCCTACAGCAGTGCTTGGTTCTAAATAAAATTAAATGATTTCTCATTCCTAGTACAAATTTAATTTCAAGGATGAAAGAATGGAAGTAAAGGAAGGAAATAGAATTGTCAAGGAAAATAGAATGGAAATTGAAGTGATTGTTCAAATGGAATAACTTATTATGGAAAATATAATATTTGTATTGAGTAAATAATTTTGCTTGCAAAATCTTGCTGTATTGATAATGTAGGACGAGTATTCGAAAGACAATTTCTAACTCAACTGACAATGACTACTTGTTATCATGCATTGATTTCCGTAAATGGAGTAATTAAATATAGTTTGGAAACTACAAATATAGGCAGAATGTTTGTCTTAAAATAAAAATGTCTTCCAGAATGAGATAGAAGTATTTAACGAAATCGCAAATAATGTTTCCTATCTGCATAAAATGATTAGCATTATTTCAGCACGCTACTATTATCTTTACAAGTGTTATAAGATATGAAAAACAATTTTATTCACCTAAATTTTCAGTCTTATGCTAGAAAATACTAAATTTGAGATACGCATACCTGAACCAAAAATGAATCTGGTCATTTGTTCTTCATAACTTAAAAAATTTCCCATCTCATGGGAATATAATGATGCGGTTGACAGAAATGACATCGAAATATTTTCCTTTTGATGTCTGATCTATTTTCTTGAGAACTCTTCTATTCTCGAGTAAATTTACACAATTTCTGAAAAGAATTTCAGATCCTCGTAGTGAATATCGAGGGGAAATAGATTAGTACACGTTAACATGGTTTAGTCATTTTCGTAGATGAAATTATGAGTTTGGTATATGCGCTGAAAACGAACTGTGCGAGTGATCTAGCCTATCAGATTAAGAATTGAAAGAACCCTCGAAATTAACGGAGAGGAAAAGACGTTTTGGTCCCAACCAAACTTTTCAACTCACATTCCAAGACAAAATTCTTCGTCAGGCATGTATTCCACCCGCTTAGGGTAAACAGCAAACGGAAAACCCTTTGGGAGGGAGGACATGAATTCTCTGCTCGAAGGGGGGAGGGTGGCGGAAGGAGGTGAAGTGGGAATAACGTGCGATAACCAGTCCAAATGCAAACACTTATTCGAAGGCGTCGCCAGTTACGCTACTCAAAACGCTGGTGAGGGAGGTTCTTGCCGCAAGAATGGAAGGGAGAGGGGTGGACGAGAGCGGGGGGAGGGCGAGGATCATTCTTGTGGATGTTAACAGAGATTTGGCAATAGCGCACCACCAGTCTCTCCAGTATCTTCCTTCACTCCCGGCCCCGCATATGCTCGCCCTCCTCCCCTGCCCCCGCCGGCGCATGTAACCCCACCGACTTAAAGAGTTCGAAGGCACAATGGCGGAGGAATGACACGTCCAGCGGGAGAGGGGAGGGTGACGGGGCGGGGGAATTGTTATCCCTTCCTCCTCCTTTCCTCTCTCATCCTATATCATCCCTCCTCATACTTCTCCTCGGCCACGCTTCTGCCATTCGCCCACCCCTCCTCTCTCCCTCCCATTCGCCCACCCCCTCCCTCACCAACCCTTCCGCCGCCGCAACACCACCAGACATCGCTCTCACCCTCGCTGCCAGGCGCGCACATGCACACAGAAAAAGCAACCACGCCCAAATATTCTCTCTCTACGTCACTTCTGCTCCCCTCTCCCCTCAAATCCCTCCCTCCCTCCCCCCAACCGGCACCGGGGCATTTCACCTTGGAAGCCACGCCAGGAGGGAAAAAGAGAAGATCGAAAGAGCAACCAACACATGCACACTCGCGGGGCAAAATGAATTATAAGGTGAATGTAGGGGAACGTCCGAAGGGGTCCGTTCGAGAGAGAAGGGTTGGTTTCTCTGGGGGGAGGGGAGGGAAGATGGGGACGGTATGGGGAGGGTGCGGCTAAAAACGGGGGAGAGATTTTTCACCCCCGTCTCCTCAGTTCTGCCCGCCCCCACACACACACACCCCTCTTCGCTGAGGCACGGACCAACCGGTCCCACCCCCACGAAGAGCGCTCGCTTATGCCCATCCCATCGTTTGTTCCTCCACACCAAGAAACCTTAAGAGGCACCCTCATCTCCGAAATTAAACAATTTGCAAGAATAAACCGAAGGTCGGCCCTTTGTGGTGACAAGGAGCCTTCTTTATATCGTCAGTTTCATCTCTTTCGCTTAGACTCCTCAGCTCTTTGTCTTTGAACTTTACGCGCATTCCATTCCATTTCTTTTCGCCCGAATTTATTCTCTTACCTTGCAGGATTATTCGTTCCGAAGCATAATGAGCCCTCATTCTCTGCGTGTCGTTTGTTTCCATTCCACGCCACGTCCTTCATTTCTCTGTCGCTTCGAAGTTATCCTCCCTCCGAGATTTTCTTGTCCTCTCGTTCACTGCACCCGCCCTCTCGCGCACAATCCGCGGTGTGGTACGCGGCGAGCACGCGCCAAAATTGACCCGACGCGACGTAGCGGGCGAAAACGATCCGATGAATGAACGTGTTTAATGTCAGAGCATTTGGGCCAGTAATAGGCTCGGCTGGTTAAGCTGGAAGCACTGTAAAAGAAATTTTAGAAGTCACTCGAAAGATAAAGAGACAAAACTGCAGTCCAAGTACGAATGAGTACACGAGGTGGTATTAGAAGCTTGTAATTATTACCAAAAATAATCGAGAATGAAACTTATTTTTTATTCATAAGAGTTCTCCACATCGTCACCGCTCGGAATTATACATTTCTCCCAGCGTTTCTTGACCTTTCGAAAGCATTTGTTGTAGAACTCAGACGAGTGTCTCGAAAAGCATTGTTTCACCACTTGAATGACCTCATTTGTGTTGTCGAATCTCCGTCTCCGCAATGGTTTATTGTTCTGAGAATAAGAGGAAGTCGTTTGGGGACTCGAGACTTTATTGTCCCTTCTTTCACCTAACCTCTTCAGATTATATTAAAAGCAATTACTAACACCCAAGTCGTAGGTGAAGGAGAATTCAACCCAGACGGGAATCGAAACCGAGATCTCTGGGTTGGCAGACGAGGACGTTCGTCCTCGTCCTTATTGAAGTATGTACATAAGGATCAATTAATGTGTAGAATAAATTTCATCCAGGTATAACGGCTATTTATTAGTAATAATTACTTAAAAACGATCCCCTCGTAAACTGTTGAATATCCATTACCCAGTCAAATTTATATCGGAATCAGTCAAATTTACTACGCAAGATTGACGTTTCCAGTTCAATCAATCTTCAGATGGAAAATACTTGTATCTAGTCCAAAGAAAATAAATTCCATAAATTATTAGTGAAATGTAAAGGATTTTCTTTTGGGTGATTAATCAAAATAAGCTTATGATTGTGATGTCTCCTATTTCATCTGATCTCCTGTAGCAGGACACGGCCCAATATCTAGAATAAAACCAAATTCACGGATTTACGAAAAAGCCTCCACGAACTCATTATTTGAAATGCTATTATTTTGTTTGAGATACTTGAATCACAGATACCTCTATCGCTGATAAATGGATTCTAGAAAACTTAAAGGACTTTATTTGGGCGGAATTGAGACCTAATGGTTCCTTCTTCCATTTAAACCATTGCCGTATACATATTAAATAATGTATAAAATTTATAAAATATATGCATATACACACATAAATACATATTGACAGACACAAATTCATTTTGCACAAATTTTCACATCGAAAAGTAAAGGAAAAGAAAATAAAAAAAAAATATATATATATATATAATATATATACATAAATATACATAAATAGATTAAGGATACACCTACACAAAGTAAAAGACAGTGATTATAGAGAAACACTAGGATAAATTAGGTTCGTGGGAAAAGCTAGGGTGAACGTGGCATTGCTCACCTAGTAAAAACCCACGCGGAAAAACATCCACGAAGAGAAGGGGGGTGTGAAAAACCCGCGAAAATCCCATTATTAGACGAAAGGTACATATAAATTGTAACAATCATTTATACAATATACATGTTATTAAATTACTGAAGTTGAAATGATGAAACTAATTGCATTGACAAAAATTACGAGTAATGAGAAAACAGAGTATTATATGAAAATGATGATGAAGATTCTACTGCTTGAGATGACAAAAGAAAGAGCAGGAACAGTGATCTGTGTAGAGGCTGAGTGAAACGAGGGAGGGTATACCGGTTAAGTTCTGTACCTGAGGAGAATGAACTTGTGAAGTGCTCTCTTAAATGTTATTGTGGATGGAGAGTTTTTATGTCATCTGGGAGAGAGTTCCACAGACGACATGCTGTAACTTGAAAATATTTGTGATAGACAGAATAGATATAGAGAGAATGAGATAGAGAGAATGTATGTGAATATCCTAAATGCGTCCAATGTATTTTCGTTAAGTAGAGATAACACTTTTACAATAATAAATTCTACCTTTACAAGCGTCATATTTGCATTGATTTTTAAAATAAGGATCAATTTAAAATATTAAAGAGCGAGTGCAGATACACATTAGAAAAAATAACATTTGTGAGTTAGTCGTAAGTTTTCAAATCAAACTCTAAAAATATTTTTATCATACTACTTATATTATAGTAGAATGCTTTTGTAATACTAATTATCCTCGGATATTCACATTGAATAAACTTGAGATTCATGTTACAATGCCATTATAATGCAATAACTCTATGGAACTCCCAATTTCACTTCGTGTAACAATAAGGCACTACGTATTATAACATTTTTAAAACACAAATTTTCGAGTTCACATGATCAGTGTTAATTTATAATTTAAATGGTAAAATGGAGTTCATAAAAAACCTTCCCATTGTTATTCTACTGATATTTCCGAGAATGTTAATACAATTCATATTTTAAATATTTGGGAAGTTCACCTTCAGACGAATTAAATGTGCGATACTTGATATTCGACAGCTCACGACCCAACTCCAAAAAGATAGCAAATGATGGAGTTAATTTCTGAAAGACGTTATCTAACATTTTCTTAAAGGAATGAATTATGCGTGGAAAGTATAATTATTCTACTCAGAAATATAGATAAAGTTACACCATGCACTAGGTAAAGGGGAAAACCAAATGCGTTCATTACGACCCTACTAATGCTTACCACCTGCATAAAATTAATTAGTCGCCAATCCATGCGAGTGTTATCGCAATGCGCCTGAATTTAATTGCAATTCAGTTTCCATTTACTGAATCTTTAGACTCTCGGAGAGAGATAATGAGCTAAGGTACACTTGCTGTCATTCCCCGTAACCAATGCTATCGTTGTTCCACAGTCATAAACATTTCTTTAAAGCTCGACAGGATGTTCAGTAGGTTAATTGTTAGATGTTACGCAGATGAAGTGCACTGGTATGATTATATGATCCACACAGTAATAAATGTAACCAACGCATTCCTTTTGCACATTACACAAAAATAATTCTGATGACGCTTTCACAGCCACCAAAGTGTCTTGATATTTTTCCGCGGTTTGATTTTACGTCGCTGATTATTAAACGAGTAATGGTTAGAACGAGACGAAGACAGGTTTTCCTTCAAGAATGCGAATTTAACTTTAATAAGATTCACCCGAATAAGGTACGGAAATGAAAATAAGTAATAAATTTAATTATTTTTTGATTGGTATTAAGATTTGGATTTTGTATGAAGTTTTGGATAGACAAAGTGGTACAACAAATACATTTACTTGCCTCTCCTAACTGTAAAACACGACCTGACATATTTACTGATTACTATCATAATATTTAATAATCAATAGCAGATTATAATAACATTAAAATAATAAGAAAAGGTTTTGCCAATAAAAGAAATGACGATCGAAGGAAATCGGTTCCCATATGCGGACTCAATTGGATGAAAGAAGAAAGTCACTTTGATGCACTTTGATGTATAGGAAACTGAGTGTAAACTTAGGGAAGCCTACAATCGTCTCCTGGAATCGGAACCCGGGTATTTACGGGGCTGACATAATTTTTCAGGGATATCTGGTCTTGTAGGAAGACTATGCAATTTACTGCATATTTCTACGTAATACGGTTTCACCGATAGAGGAGGGACGGACGGTCACAAAGTTACATAAAAGTTGGATGTATTTAAGGCGCCAATGAGAAAATGTAATCAATAAACGGATAGGATTCTCGAAAGTGCATTAGAGTAACATTGAAATCCATTTTCATGCACAACAATATTCAAATTCACATGACAGTAGAGCACACACACAAGGTCCAACCACTGACTTTCGTTGCATCAAAATCCTCCCTTTCGGATGTCCTATCCATTCGTATCCAGTGTGTTACTGTTGTCTTCCCTTTTTAAGGACTCCTCTCTGCTGAATTACCCGTTGGGCAACGATAGATAATAGAGGCGTGAAGTCTAAATAAGTATCTGAGGGCATGAGTTACAGCAGAATTGTTTGCAGGTGAGTGGATCCAGAAGAGATTGATCTAAAGAAGTATTTCCTCAGTTCATAATCATTGTTTAAACACGGATTCCATTTTGTTAAACTGCAATAAATATTTGATATGAATTACAACCTTCCAATGTTTTCCACTGCAGATTAGTTGAACATCCTCAATCATTCCATTCACTATTCGCTGCAACGGCAATCCCTTGCGCACCCATTACCTCGGAAGTGTATGACATTTAATTAATCAAAATGTGTTATTTCAATTACCAGAAGTAAAAATATTTCCAGTGGCAAGATAATTCATTTGCAATGGAAAGCAATATTCCTTATTTCACCAAACAGATTCTCAATATTTTCATAGAAACCATACAGACATATGTCGCTTTCCAAGGAAATCAATGGAAATTGCTACGATTTTTTATGAAATTCCAAGTATTAATATTGTAAGATATTTAGATTGGAAAACATATCTTATGATGATTTGATTGGAAGATGTTCTTCGCTGATCCAAAAATTCCTCATATCTGTTAATTTAACGCGTAAACAATATTAATTTTTACTAAGCATACTCTCGCATTACCCGGGTGTATTTTGAAATATTTATTCCCTTACACCACAATATTTCACGAGGAATGCAAGATAAATGAGGCGGTTCAATAAAATAAATATGTTAAGTAATTTAGGAGAGAGAAAATAGAAGTTCCATTAATCAAAATTAAATATTCCCCTGCCCAGATTTAATATTCGCCACTCTATTTATCCCGAAGAGTTCCTTTATACCCCATCAGGTTATTTTTATGTCCCTTTCAGAATACCACACATATTTTTCCATCTTTGGAACTAATTTCCCCCACACTATATCCCTATAGGACACATTATCATAAATATTTATTCCATGTATTACCACGCTTCCATTCTAACCACATTCCTACTTTTAAATTCCATCGTTTTTAAATGAACACCTGGATATTATTTTCCCTTGTCTTAAAATTATTGAACTTAAAAGGAATTCACAAGAATCCGAGGTCCACCAAAACAAGAGAAATATGATTATCTCACGCGATGGTTTTCTAAATCAAATAATACGCCTCTCATTTCGATGTTCAAATATAAAATTACCACATTTGCGACAAAAAAGGAAAATTTCGTTTTAGATGGGAGAATTCATAACAAATACATTCGTTCGTTTCATTCTCTATTACTTTCCTGATTTCCCTCTTTTTCGGTTCCCTAGAGTAAAAAAATAGGTACACGTATGGTGTATCTACCTATATTAATGCTTGTGGGAGTACGATTCGAAATTCATGTATGTATGGTGAAATGTGCGGTTAGAATTATAATTATCCAAACAATTTTCGAATATATTACTGATACACAAATTCAATTGCTTACTTTAGGCCAATAAAACATCTTGAGACTCTGTCACTGATACTCGGAAGGGCATGGGATGTACTAGAAGGGATTTGGTTGGAAGGAAGATATGGATGGATTTTTCGGAAATACAAAACAAAGTCACAAGGTAATGTATTTAACGTCATGGACCCACGGCTGAGGGAATTTTTCCATTCGAGCAATTTTATTCAGAGACAATCTCAAGACATTCTCCACAACCTCACTCCTCTTCCTCCCGCCCTCAGCTCCCTCCCTTCAACCCAAGCCCCCCCCGCTCACCTATCTTCCCTCGGAGGCGGACGGAGAGGTAGGAGTGACTCCCGCCTCCTCCCTTTCTCTCTCTCTCTCTCCTTTGCGAGAGGGAGGGAGGGAGATAGCAATCGAGACGAGAGCGTCTCCCTCCGAAAGGTGGGGAGTGGGGGGGAAGGAAGGTGAGGAGGGAGGGGGGAGGGATCGGCGCGGACTGCGGGGACGGAGAGAGTGAGTGGGGCAGCGAGGGGGGCGAAGAGTGGCAGAGGGGAGGGGGAGGCGAGAGAGAGAGAGAGCTTTTGTAGAGGAAGACAGAAGAGTTTCGCGGATCGCAGAATATTTTTAAGCCCGCTTTTATTTTTCCACATTTCCTCTTCCAATCTCTCCACCTCCTTTCTCGTGCTGCCCAAGTTGTCCTTCGGAGGCCTTAAGATGGACGATACGTGGGGAGGAGTGGGCCGAGGGGAAGGGGAGAAAGAGGAAGGCACTCTCTCACACACACACACACACACTCATCCCTTTAGGCGGGCGAGATTCTCCTTTATATCTGCCCTTCCCTTTCTCCTCACTCCCTTTCCCTCCCTCTCCCACCAACCCCCCGCCGCCTCTCCCCCCCACTCCACCTCCCTCCATCCCCAACGCACACTTTACCTCCTCTTCACTCTTCCCTCTCTCTTTTCGGATATGTCATTTTGAAAAAGATCGGATTGACGTTTTCGATAACTTTCGTATGTAAAAAATGAAGAAGAAAAAATGTTTTCTTCATTCGCTGCCTTCCTCATGATGATTACGCCCTTCTCTCCGAGACGTTGCTATTATTTTTTCCCCATTTCTCATGCCGCCTCCTTTCTTTCTTTCTCTCTATGCCGATCTCTCCCCCCTCCCCTCCCTTTCCGCCCTCCTACTCCTGATTCCCGCCGCATATTCCAGCGAACCGTGTCATATCTCTCGAGCCCCTTTGTGCTTCGATCTTATCTGACTTTTGCCCTTATAATTCCTTTTCTTCGATTGCAATTCGATCGTCTCACTTGAGATCACAATTTGCGATCCCTCTCCCGACACATAAATTGATTTTCTTTAAACCACTCGCATTTTGAATTATTACGTCATACATAACCACATATTACCCTCTGCGTAAAAACTGTCAATTGTGAGCGAAATTAACAGCCGTTTCATGAAAGGGTTTTCTAAATTAATTGTTCCCGTAAATTTTATGTAATTAAATCAATGGTAGTTCACCAACACTCGTAGTGTAAAAGGCATTCTTGAGAAAAGAGGGAAATGATATTTAAGATAAAGTCCCTTTTAATCATTTTAAATAATTCCCACTGACCATAAACCCTAAAATGTGTGGCAAATTGTTGGCAAGTGTTATTGCGACGCAAATGCAAACTGCGAGGAAATGTGGAAGCCCAGAAGCTTCCACATTTGCCATTTTTACCACTTAGCGATACTCATAAGCAGATCCATCAGACGTCTTCCTACCTCTCTGAAAGTACTTACTCCACTCTTTCAGCGTTCATATCATTTTCTACAGACGACGATGACCGTTGTTTTTAACGGCCAATTTCTCCTAATTCTGAGCTTTCTCCCTCATTCCCCTGCTATTTTGTCCTCTCCCATCGCCCCATGGCATTTCAAGGGCGCTCACGTCTCCATCCTCCTCTTCCTCCCCCCTCTCCGCCCCTCCTCTCGCGGTCATTCTAACGCCCTCCCTCACCAGTTGGCATTCATTCTCCGCCACCCTCTCTCCCGCCTTCTCCCCATCCACATCAAATCACTCTGTTCCCAAAAAAGGCTCCACTTTATTTCATCGGTATCCTCGGAGTTTCATCAGCGATATAAGGACAGCCACAAATACCCAAGATTGTGGAAAAGACTGAAGGACTTGAAACACAACTTTAAATTATTATTTTTATATGTATGTATAATATATATATATATATATATATATATATATATATGATTTCTTCGAAGTAACACGGAAGTGTTGAATAAAAAACTTAGACAGTAACACACAGCTCGAGAACACATAAAAAGAAAACTCACAATAATATCTTGATAATTTCGACGGAGTTCGAGTCCGTCGAAATTATCAAGATATTATTGTGAGTTTTCTTTTTATGTGTTCTCGAGCTGTGTGTTACTGTCTAAGTTTTTTATTCAACACTTCCGTGTTACTTCGAAGAAATCATATATATATATATATATATATATATATATATATATATATATATATATATATATATATATATATATATAACTTTTGGACGGCACAATAGAACACAGAATAAAACAGATAACACGTAAAAGGACATTAACACTCTAGATGATTTAAGCTTTCGGCCCATTCCGAGGTCTTCTTCAGGTCAGACCGTCAGGTCAGAGTCTGACCTGAAGAAGGCCTCGGAGTGGGCCGAAAGCTTAAATCATCTACAGTGTGAGTGTCCTTTTACGTGTTATCTGTTTTATTCTGTGTTCTATTGTGCCGTCCAAAAGTTATATTGCTCTCGTGAGTACTTCCGCATCACCGATATATATATATATATATATATATATATATATAATAAAAAAATACATACATATACATAATTTAGTAATATACCGGTTAAGGTAGGTTTTGAATGGACACAACTACCAAATAAATATTTTCTTTCCCCAAAAAAACACAACACAAAGTGTACTCTGCATCAGGTATCTCTTCATCTCTGTGTACTTCCTTCCTCCCGCAGGTTTTCTAAAGGAGGAGAGAGCTAATGGCACGCATGTTGAGTAAGGGTATTAAAAGGAGACTCGTAAAAACTTTGATATGGAGCGTAGTTTTTACGGTGCGGATACATGGTCATTGAAGCAGGAGGAGAGGCGTAGATTGGAGGCTTTTGAAATGTGGATGTGGAGAAGAATGGAGAAGGTGAAATGGACCGGAAGGAAAACAAATGAGGAAGTACTGGAGATGGTGGGTGAGGAGAGGGGTTTGTCGAGAGAAATCCTATGGAGGCAGGAGAAATGGATGAAAGACGTATTGATCGGCAATAGTGGGATGTTGAAGAAGTTAATAGAGGGGAGAATGTTGGGCAAGCGAGGAAAGGGCAGGAACAGGATAGGGATGTTGGACGGGATGAAGGGAGGAAAGAAGTACACAGGGAGGAAGAGTGACCTGATGTAGATTAGGTTGCTAGGTGGGGAGTCACAAAATGTTTATCTGATAGTTGTGTCCATCCAAAAACCTACCTTGACCGATAGATTACCTAATAATATATATATATATTATTTTCACATATAGAAATAGATATATAAGGAAAGGGGATAGGAAAACACATAAAAGATAAACACATGAAATTGTATGTGTTTTCCTATCCCCTTTCCGAATATATCTATTTCTATGTGTGAAAATAATATTTATTTACGTATGGCGGGATTTTCGTGTTTGAATATGTATATATATATATATATATATATATATATATATAAAACTTTTGGACGGCACAATAGAACACAGAATAAAACAGATAACACGTAAAAGGACACTCACACTGTAGATGATTTAAGCTTTCGGCCTACTCCGAGGCCTTCTTCAGGTCAGACTCTGACCTGAAGAAGGCCTCGGAGTAGGCCGAAAGCTTAAATCATCTACAGTGTGAGTGTCCTTTTACGTGTTATCTGTTTTATTCTGTGTTCTATTGTGCCGTCCAAAAGTTATATTGCTCTCGTGAGTACTTCCGCATCATCTATATATATATATATTTTTTATTAGGTAATCTACCGGTTAAGGTAGGTTTTTGGATGGACACAACTATCAAATAAACATTTTGTGACTCCCCACCTAGCAAACTAATCTATATCAGGTCCCTCTTCATCTCGGTGTACTTCTTTCCTCCCTTCATCCCGTCCAACATCCCTATCCTGTTCCTACCCTTACCTCGCTTGCCCAACATTCTCCCCTCTATTACCCTCTTCAACATTCCACTACCGCTCAATACGCCTTTCATCCATTTTTCCTGCCTCCATAGGATTTCTCTCAACAAACCCCTCTCCTCACCCACCATTTCCAGTACTTCCTCATTTGTTTTCCTTTCGGTCCATTTCACCTTCTCCATTCTTCTCCACACCCACATTTCAAAAGCCTCCAATCTACGTCTATCCTCCTGCTTCAGCGACCACGTTTCCGCGCCGTACATAGCTACGCTCCATATCAGAGTTTTTACGAGTCTTGTCTTAACATCCCTACTCAACGTCCCCGTCATCAACTCCCTCCTCCTTGAGAAAGCCTCCTTGCCTAGCGCAATTCTTCTCCTTACGTCCCTACCACTTTGACCGTATTGGTCCAAAACACTTCCGAGATATGTAAACTGCTCTACCTGCTCTATTCTTTCCCCGCCTATTTTAATATTTAGCTTAGCCTTTTTCTTTCTGGAAAATCGCATAACTTTTGTTTTATTAATATTGATTCTCATCCCATATTTATCGCACTGAACCTCCAATTCACTCAACAATGCTTGCAACCCCTTGGCTGACTGAGCAACTAATGCTTGGTCATCAGCAAACCTAACCGATTTTACGAGTTCCCCTCCGACTTTCATTCCTACCTCCAGTTCTTCCCATGCCTCTTTAATCATTTCCTCTACATATACGTTGAACAGTACCGGTGACAATGGGCAACCCTGCCTTACACCTCTTCCTAACACTGCCCATCCAGACTCTCCGTTCCCCACTCGCACCTGAGCAGTCTGAGACATGTACAGGTTGCGGATCAGTCTCCTGTCCCTCCAATCCATTCCTATTTTCTGCAATACACGCATTAATTTTTCCCAATTCACTCTATCAAACGCTTTTTCGAAATCTACAAAACAGGCAAAAACGTCCTGATTGTATTCTATATTCCTCTCGACTAGTGATCTCATTACTGCAATGGCATCACGCGTACCTCTTCCTTTCCTGAACCCAAACTGATCATCCCCTAAGTAATCATTTGCCTTACTCTCTATCCTTTTGTTGATGATCCTGAGAATAACTTTAGCTGCGTGGGATATCAAACTTATTGTTCTGTAATCCTCACATGACGAAGCCTTTGCCTTTTTTGGAATAGGAACTAACACCGATTTCACAAAATCTTCCGGCCAGATTCCTTCCTCATAGATACTACGAATCAGTCCATATATGGCCTTTTTCCCACCTTTCCCTAACCATTTCAACATTTCTACAGGAATATTGTCCACCCCCACAGCCTTATTTGCTTTCATCTCCTTTAATGCCCTTTCTATTTCATCGTCGAGTATGCCTGGACCTAAGCTATCTTCTTCTACGTCATGTTCCTTTTCTATGTCTAACCTTGTCGGCCTAAGTTCTTTACCATACAGTGTTTCTATATATTCCTTCCATCTCTCTTGGATTTTTCCTGGTTCAACTATTATCTTACCCCATTTATCTTTAACTGTTAGCACAGCTCTTGCCTTCTTACTTCCCGATAATAACTTAACCTTGCTGTATAGAGCACCAATTTCACCCTTCTTCTGTAAACTTTCCATATCCTCGCATTGCGTTTTCCACCATTCTTCTTTTGCTTTATTTGTGGCCCTTCTCAATTTATTGTTTAACTCTTTGTACTTCATTTTGCCTAACTCTGTGTTTACATTTTTCCATCTTCTTCTCTCATCCATCTTCGCAATCATCTCATCCGTTACCCATGGTTTCCTTATCCTTTTCCCGTTAACGGTTCCTATAGTGTCTTTAGCGGCTTCCAATATCCCTTTCTTGATACATTCCCATTTTTCTTCGATAGCACTCAGTTCTTTACCGTCATCCATCATTTTCTCTACAGCCTCCTGATACTCCTTCCTCGTTAATTCATTTACTGCTTCTAAATTCCATTTTTTAACCCGCCGCCCTTGCCTTATCTTCTTGAAACGAACATTACATTTCATAACAACTAAATTGTGGTCAGAGTCCGCATCCGCTCCTGGGAAACTGTGCGAATTTATCACACTGTTCCTAAACCTGTGCCTAACCATAATATAATCTAACTGATACCTTTCTGAGTCACCTGGCATTTTCCATGTATATCTACGCCTTTTGTGGTGTCTAAACCATGTGTTAGTGATGACTAACCCCTGTCTCCTGCAGAATTCAATTGCTTTCTCCCCGCGTTCATTCCTCGTGCCTAACCCATAGTCCCCCACCTCACCACCATCTCTTCCTTCGCCTACCGTCGCATTCCAATCCCCCATCACTATCAAATGTTTCCCTGCAGGAACACTCGCGATGATATCCTCTAACTCATCATACATCCTATCGACTTCTTCCTCCTTGTGGTTGCTCGGTGGCATGTATACCTGAATAATGACCAAGTTCGTCGGCTCTGCTTTAATCTCTACGAGTAAAATTCTATCTGTCGCTTGCTCTATGTTGACTACGCTTCTTCCTACCCCTTTATTTAAAATTACGGCAACCCCTCGTTGGCTCTCATCTCCGCCGCTGTATATTACTCTATAATTGTCACTCCAGTAATCCCCGCTATCCTTCCATCTCACCTCGCAGAGGCCTAAAACATCTATGTTACCTCTTTCCATCTCTCGCTTAATATTTTCTAATTTGCCTCTCCTCAACATTGTCCTGACGTTCCAGGTTCCTATTCTAACTACTTTCGCCTTCTTCTGAGTCTTCTGTCCTGCTGAAGTTATTTCTTCCCCGCAAGGGTTTCGTGGGATGACGACCGCGGAAGCCTTGCCTCTCCCGCTGCCGGGCACGACACACGGCCTCTTGGGCCGTGTCCCGTAGTTGCCAGGACTCATTTTATCTATAGTGCCCATCATAATATTCTTGGGAATCATAATTGAGGTGGTTTCCCGTTGCCTTCCTCAATAGTGTTTTTAACGTGACACCATCACTTAATGGCCGCCCCACTGGGGTCAGACGCCATTGCAGCCGCCTCACTGAGGAACAGACGCTGCGTGGACTACCTTTCGTCTGGCTCCTAACCTTCGACCTATCTGGCATGGGTGACCCTTTCAGGAGTAATTATTATTACTCCCGCCAGCACAGCTCTAGGGGTCATCGGAACACACAAGCCCTTCCACCACGACAAGGTTGTAGTCCATGGGAGGGATATATATATATATATATATATATACAGATATATATATATATATATACAGATATATATATATATATATATATATATATATATATATATATATACATACATACATACATATATATATACACATCATAATGCGTTTCCAATATGTACAGGTACAAGCGTAGAAAATTTATGAAAAAATATTAATTGAAATTGTTGTACTCACCCATTAAGTAAAACAATTTCAATATAATTTCTTTATAAATTCTCTACGCTTGTACCTGTACATATTGGTAACTCATTATTATGGGAAACTTCACTTTTGCCAAACATTTAAATGTAATTCCAAATTGCCAAGTTTACTTTCCGAAAAATATTAAAAGTTGGTTTTCCTATGGGAACCCTGATCGTCACTAAAGAATTCTAAAAAACCTCACCAAGCATCCCCGGAAAAATCTATAATTTCTTAATTCACCCACATTCTATGAAATATACCTGCACCATTTTGTTCGGAAAAGATACTTAACAGCAATAATTCTTGTGTTTTCCGTGACGAATGGGAAAGAGAGAAATTAGAGGGAAGACGGGGAGAGGGGAATAGAGAGGAGAGGAACACGTGAAGCCGAAAGGTGGAATCCAAGGCAATGAGGACTTCAATTGGGACTCGTGAAGGAAAGGGCTTTGGGTTCGAGGAGATGAGGCTGCCCGAATGAAGCTTGAGAGGCGGAGAGATTTATTCATCAGAAAATAAATAAATGAATGAAATGAAGGTTCCAGAATAACATGAAGGGGACTGGCGAGGGGAGTAGCGAACCGAAGGAGGCTGGAGGTGTGTGGCAGGGGTGGAAGGGGGGGAGAAGCGCGATTGGAGGGTTCTGGAGGGCCGTGGGTGGTTCCCTTGGAGTAGTGGACGGAGGTCAAGACGAAGAAATAAATGTTTTGGAGCAAAAGGATGATCGTTTCTGTGCGCGCGATGCAAGGATGAACAAATGAAAGCGAGGGAGCGCACAATGAGTGGAGAGAGCTGCGGGAGGGGAAAGATTCCCACGGCGACGGACCCACGGGAGTACCGGCCAACCCACACGGGCGGCAGTCCTGAGACGAACACATGCGACACAAAACGTCCTTCTCATTTCCTTCAGATGCTGCTCTAAGGAGGCTGCTTGATCGACGTGTAGAGAGAACATGGGTTATGCACGCTCGCTTCGAGAATGTTTTCATGAAGTTGTTGGATTTCTTCGAGCAGTTATAGGAGATGGAACTTCGTGTCGCTCGCATTTTCATAAAAAGTGATGTATTTGTCACTTAGGAATCAATCCACATATAAAAAACGACATCAAAAAGTGTCTGCTAGAAAGAGATTCTGATGATCTCTGGAAGAGCAGCAGCACCCCGAGTGGAACTATGCGGCATGGTGTCAATGGTCATTTGTCATAAATTGGGCGTCGTGTCACAAAAAGCAATTCCTCTTCTCCTAGTTTTCAGCCAGATGATTGGTTTTTGAGGCCCGAGTTTGATAAATCAATCCAGATAATGAGACCAACTACGGCGGAAAATATTATGAATGAAATTTGCAGTAATAACATTCGTGGGTGCACGAGGGAACCCGAGGTAAAGTCAGTTCAATTGGCGCAAATTCACATCACGTGAAACTCGTACGATATCATTTGGCTGACTAACTTTCACAGGTCTGGTACATGCGAAAGGTCTCGTACATAGGAAATCAGATCCGGAAATCAGATTGAATCCAGCCGGAGAGGAACAGAGGCTCCACATTGCATTTAGCCGGGGTTAAACATGGTCATTACTCTGTTATTATGTTATATAGGTCGGTATATCTTATTCTATCTCTCCTATAAACGGCTATACCACCCCATGTTTTTCAACTACACTAAACTATATTCGGAAAAGTAATGTAAATGGCATTATACGTACATTCAAACATTTCAAGATTTATTGCACTCTAAATTTTAAAAATTGTAAATCCAAAACAGAAATCACAAGATTCGAAAAATCGGCATACAATACAAAGTTTAAGAGAAATGAAGTTTTCGATAATGTTTTTTGTACATGTTAAATGTCCTTCAGTATTAAATTAAAACATTTATGAGCTCATGGAAATTATAAGGCATAGTGTCATACGTAATGAAATATATTTGACATTGTATTCCACGATCTCGAAAGCGTTCGCTTAGATAAATAAGCCTATTGTTGAAATTTGATCAGTAATCCAGCGAACATGAATTTAAAAGTGTGCATGCAAAGAAATACATTTTCCTCCCATCTTTTCAGTTGTATCGTATCAATTAATCCATCAAATCCAACCATCACCAAATTGGCGCAAGGGACTCGTCTGTCTACAAACATCAAAATTTACCTACCCCATAAGAATTGTCAACCACGTATAATGCGTTTAATAATAATCCGCTTTTGCAAACTGGTGCCATTGATTTCTAAAACGTTTATTGAAATATTCAATGAGTAAAATGAATAGACCACCACAGCATGTGTGAACAGCCCATGGATTAGTTAAATGTTGGGATAATTTGGATGAACTTATTAAATTACTTAACTGATATTCGAACTTCACACTCCACATTGGCACAAACCCACACTGCCTCATCCACTTACGTACACCATCCAGCCAGTTGGTCATCATAATTAGGATGGGTACTTGACGTTACTGGCTAAAAGACCTTATCGGCACATAAGAGATCCGAGTTCAAATTCCAGGGAAGCAAAGTGATTTTTTCGTGCAAAATTCCCATATAATTTGCGTAGTAAATTAATATGTACCAATTCTTCAGAACTAACCGCTGTGCTGGTGTTTGGTGAAAGATACTTATAATTTTTTGAAGACAGCTTCTCGATGATGGTTCAGAAATATGTTGAAATATGTAGAGATGGGGGAATCCAAAAAAAATGGGCCGTCAAATACCTAGAGACTCAGTAGTTCAGCAATCCATTTTAGCGTCAGATAGTTCCCCCGTCGAAACCTTGACCCCTACGCCTCCTCTCGGAAAAGTTACCGAAATTTCCATCCACTAAGCTACCTGAACTGTGGGAGGAGAGGGGGTGGGGCAGTGAGGACGAGGGATGAGGGGAAGGACCGTAACCCGGGATACGAGGAGCGGCTGGACAGGTAAAAGAGAGAGATAGAGTTTAATTACATTGTTCGGGGCGAGGATATCCCGGCAGGAGATTTATTGGTATGGCTCAGACCTCCCCATCCCACCGAAGCCTCCACTCTCCATCCTCGCCAAAGTTCTCCCTCCCCGTGTCTCGCTCCCTCCCTCATCCCAACCCCCCACCCCCCACACTCCCCTTCGAGACCAACACACCCCCTCCCCCACCTCCCGCCCTCCCTTAACCGCCTCCACTTACGGCCACCACCGCGCCCTCACCCGGCAACATTTTCCATTCGTATGATTCCCCCGGCGCCCTACCGAACCGTGGCGGACCCGTCCCTCGATTGACCGCCCCGGGGGCCTCCTCCCGCCCCCTCTGCCTGCCCCCCCTGAACCAATTTCCCTCACCCTTGGCTGGGGCGCCTGCGCGGAGGGCAGCGCCGCTGAGCATTGCCGAGGCGCGCAAGTCCGCGAAGGGCCGAGTGCTCGAGTGCGCGCGCGACCGAAAGGGGGGGGCGGGGGCAGCCTTATATAATTTGGAGGGGGAGGGAGGGGGTGGATGGTTTAAGGGATGGAATGACGCTATTGGCGGGAGAGCCGGGCGCGCGCAGCTGATGAGGCACCCATAAACGGGAGACTTAATAATGGTTTAAAATGTCACCAGCCTTCTTCAACCCCCCTCTCGTTAGAGGGAGAAGGGGTTGCAGTCTCTCTCCCAAGGAAGGAGCTGCACGGGATATAAGCGTTAATGAAAGTGGAAGAGCAAATTAATAATGAAATAACGTTTATTGCGAAACTAGGAAGCCATGTCTTCGAAATGGAAACTTTGTTTCGTGTGAAGATGATTTCCGATAGAAAACTGCGCCAACTATTAGTTCGCTCCCAACACAAGAATAGGATGTTCGCGTAAAACATTTACGTCTTATATTATTTAATTATTTCTAAGCGATTGTTTTTCCAAATATGCGAGTTCATTGATTTCACACTGACATTTTAAGTCGTGGAAAAATTCTTTCCAAAGGTTCATGAACATTCAGCAGGTAGCAAACTTCATCTCCTTTGCAAGCATAATTAAATGCACGAAATTGTTTTAAAAAATATGGAGGTTCAAATAATAAAGAATAGATCTGAAGAAGCAATGCATCATGTATACATATTCATTACTTTCCCCAACGTAGGTATGATTTAATATTTTCTGTTACCTTTTTAAATACTTATATGGTCTGCTTGAAAATATTGAAACAGATGACGTTATTGAAAAATGTTTCCGATTCATTGACTCTTCTGAGATTTATGAAAACGGCAATAAAAACTACCAGTGCAGTGTCGACATTACACTTTTATTATCATGATTAGCATTGGTAATGGACGATGGTATGATATTAGTAAATTGCGAATTCTAATAGACCAAAGTTCCATCTATATGATATCAAACATATTGTGATACATTTAGTGACAAAAAAATGCATTTTAAATTTTCACTCAAATGATTACCAAAGTACGTCCGCATGTTGTGGCCACGTGGCAGAGCCTTAATGAACAATCTCTGTAAGACCAGTGAATAGGAGCACAAACTGGCTTGGCGAAAAACTGTGGCCATTCTGAGGCAAGGTCTAGTTTCATAGCTGGAACGAGCTCATTGAGCAGAAAAAATGGTTGAAGACTGTAATATAGACAGGTCAGCATTACTACATTCAACATACATCAAGTATATTAAAAATAGTTAATACAAAATACATACACCATGCATCAAAACTCACTAAACATCAGTAAGCATCCTATACGCCGTATAAAACGTACACATTCGGTTCCTAACATTTATGTTTTAATGAATCGGAATTTTCAGATTTGGGAAACGTGAGGAATAAGGGAGACAGAAACTTAAAAAATTTGCTTTTCCTCACGCTATGCGGAAGTTTAATAGTTCTGTCGTTTTTAATATTACCTAATATTATTGAATACTAATTTACAATAGATGATAACATGTTTTGTATGTTTATTTAATTTTGCTTTTGAACCTTGCGTGCGTTATATTTTCTGTTAATGTTCCTTTCTTCCTCCTGAGTTTCATTCTCTTCTACCAATATTTTGTAAACCCCAACACTTTTTGCCCAACAAACAAAAATTTGGACTGGAAAAGTTGTTGTTAAGGTGCCTTTATTTGTTTTTGTCGTTGAATCGAAGCTCCTCGTCCACACACTTTCCCCACAAACAGGCATAACCACAGTAATCGACCCAAAGGTCGGTTTCACAGGTGACGATGGTACGTAGAGTTCACCTAATACTAAGCCCGAAGGCGTGTGAAATTCACACATCAAAATAGGAGTTCAGGCTCCTTTCCTTGCGCCACCTACGGCTTCCCGGGAAGATCTGGCTCCCGAGAAATTGTTCATCTTGGGTGAAGCTGAGGGTGCGAAACGGCTAACCCAGGTATCGAATCCGGGCCCTCCGGTCGGTAGTCCAGCGCTCTACCCCCTTTCAACTTTCTACCCCACGTTCCCCTACCATTTAGTCCCACTGGGAGTTCAGAATGGTAAAACCACGAATTCATCATGGGTCACCTTAACAAAACATTGATAATAGCATACAATGCTTGTCGATATTCTGACACGTATATTCAACTTGAATAAACTCTCATATTTATTCTGGAATTTTAACATTAACTGCCGGCTTCAACTTTAGTGATTATTGATTATACTATTAGTGATTATTATTAGTGATTATACTATTACAATTCGTTTTAATAGCTGTACCCAATTAACCGCTGAATCATTAAAATATGAAAAGATCAATTGATAGCAACGCCTTTAACTTGGATCATCATCAAGTATTACACAAATGAAAGCAGTTTTGACTGGAGGAATAACTAATTTAGCAACTTAGATGTGGTCGAAAGATTTTCAGCAAAGATATTCGACGCCGATAGATGTGAGTGGAGATACCTAGCCAGTTGAATGAGCCAGGATGAATCACTACAAGAAATATGAACATTTTTTTGAAGGACAGGTTGATTGTGCGTGTATAAGAGATCGTGCTGAGCCTTTCGGGATATAAATTCCTTATGTCCGAGGCGCCTTTTTAGGGCGTATACTCTATTAAAAAGTATGCTCGCTCATAACTTCTCTCTCCAGCGCCTGAAATTTTCATTTTCGGATATTTCAACGTAACGGAAAAATGAAAAATCAAACCGGAGATCTTCTCGAAACCTGGCCAGCACTCATTCCAAAAATAAATAAATTTTCAGTGCATATCTCTCTCTCACTCTCCGTCTGTCTCCCGATTTCCCAAACGGTCAAGGCCTGATGCATGAAAATCATAATTGGCAATGGAGCTTTACGATTGTGCTGTCATTAATTTCCTCAAAATGTCTGTCACATTTTTAACCAGGCCAATTTTAAAAATGAGCCGTTCTACGAACTTCTTTTTTTTTTAATTCCTTTGCTGCCTGAGTGTGTTAATTTTTCATAAGATAACTCTTCCATTCAGAATATATTTAAACTCTTCGCATGCAAAAGATAAGAAATGTTAAATATTTGAACGTGGAAGTTTCAGTTGAAATGGGAAAGCAAAGTTTTATACAAGTGCTCTCATGAATTTTTATAGGAATGACAGATTTCTGATTTTTTTTGTATATTTTCGATATCTTTCAAAATGTATAAAGTCATAATTTCCCCTATTATTACTTTTTTTGTTGACATAAGATTCTCCGTACAGTTTTTGAAGGATCTCATGGACCCTGAGAAGTGGAGAAACGTATTAAGCGATGGCTATTTTTCTTTTGGAAAAAGTATAGAAATAGGGCGTTTGCGGTGACGGCAAGTGGGGAAAATTCTTTTTTACGAGTGTGTTTAGAATTAAAATAAATTAAGAATATAAGCGTACGTCCTAATCAGCATCTATCAGGTCATCATTTCGGTGAAGTCTTGGAGAACACGTAGTTCATACGCACTTGGAGTAAACGGTAATTGCCAATGTAACTACTTATTAATACTCAATTAGGAATCATCCAAAGAAAAAAAAGTTCAACAGACGGAAACAGTATGGCAACCGTTTAAAAAAATACGATTTAGGACGGTATGCTTATATCGGAAGTTTATTAGTGTGTTAGAAAGAGACTCCAAACGGTAGTGACATATTTCATTTCACTGAAGTTAAGACTTTTTCAGCCACTACGAAGTCATTTAGATCAACTTGAGGATGTTTCAGATGGAAGTTTGGGCATTCGGGACGAGGAATTTGATCAGACCTCAACAGGCCATTCCCCGAGCCGTTATAGTCGCGTAAACCATCCGAACGCGCAAGCGGGCCACACGACACAGATGACGCAATGGGGAAGATATTAAACGTCAAAAGTGCGGAGGATGGGAAGCGCTGTGCGTCCATCGCCCCCCCCCCCCAATCAACCCCTACCCCCCCCTCCACCCCCGCCGGCCCGCCCCACCCCACCCCCACGACTCGCCTGTTGGAGAAGTCTGTTGGGAGTCTGAATTGCTGAAGTCTGCTGGAAAAAAAAGGCGAACGAACACTGGAGTCGTAAAGAAGTTTCAATAATACTAGGGGGTGGTGCGGGAGGAGGAGGAAAGAGCGTGAGGGGCGTGATCAGCGATTCCGAGAAGAGGATGCTGGGGCGAAGCTCCGAACTCCCTCGACTCCTGTTTAGTCTTCGTCTCAATCGCAATGGGCCTCGGTCTCCGCCACCCAACCAACCATCCCTCCTCGCTCCAAGCCTATGCTCGGGAACGAAGACCCCATCAACCTCGCTTTTCAATGCGGGGAGCGCTTTTCGAAACGGTGAGGAAATATCTTCAAGAGAAACGTATTTGGAAGATCCAAATTTCCTTCTCAAAATTACTTCATACGGATACGTTGAACCAATGATGGGCAGTGAGAATTTTCAAAGCAAGCGGTGTAGGTCTGTCATAACTTTCTCGCAATTTAAGATGGGAAAGGATGTATAAGTTAAGGATTCAGGGTTAGAAATCAAGGTATTCGTCATCAGTGATATTAAATTCAAAGACACTACGGGAGAAGTCGCGGCAGTAATTTTTAACACAGTCATCCGCTAATGCACATTACAATGCAACAATTTCAAAGTAAAAAATCCGGATCCCGGATCCCTCGATATCTTGCCGAGTGGCTCAACCAGTTAATAAGCTACTTATCCTCTTACACTCGACAATGTTTGGTGTCCCCGGATAAGGCGAATGATTTTTACCATTTTAACCCGGTGATATTCTTAAATATTCTTAATTTATGACCATTTAGGTCCAACACTAATTGACCGCTTTTAACCGATTGCAAAGTCTCTAAAATCGGCTAAATCAGAAAACATTTCAATATTTCAGTGGGGCAATAACCTTTACCCTTTTTTCAAGAAACTGCGGGAGATGCCGCAACAGTAACTTTTAACGGAGTCTTCCGCTAATGAACTTGTACCCTCTTTGAAGCTCACGGAAACAGTCAGATGTGATCGATGGGCACTCACACCTTTCAGGAATAAGTTCTAGTTTCAGAATGAAATTATTTAATTAATCATTATGAGCCATTATTACTGAACATAATTCTTTCTTTCGGTCTAATTATGACTGCAAGTCTGAAGTTGGAAATTTGTGTATGAAGAATAATGTAAAAAGGGTATCTGTCTCTGATATCAATAACTAGACAGCCCATTTCGTCGGATAAACTGGTTCCTTCCGGATTTTGATAGTCTAAGCATAACCCAAGGTAGTCTCCCCTGCGACCCTTATATCTAAACTTGTTTCCCCCTATGCGCATAAAACATTCGATACGCCAGGAAAACTGTTTCATGTGGGTAAGGTGAATTAATCATGAAGAGTGGTGAAGTTGAGAGAGAAGTGGGGTTTGGGAAGTAGCGTAGGACGGTTTAGGGACAGTTTAAGGATGAGTGGTAAGACACAACTATGAGAAATGTTTAAGTGAATAAAAAACTCTATCAGACTAAGTAGTCCAACGATTATTCAAAGAAGGTTGATTACATTGAATCCCGCGAAGCGTCCTTAAGAATGGGACACGCCCATAGAGGGCATGAACATAGGCATTACAAAATATGAAAATGAGGAGAAAATACACGTACTTTGGAAATAAGTTAATTCCTGTCCAAAGAAGGTACTAACAACACAACAAGGTATAATTAGAGGGTAGGATGCCAGCATGTTCAAGCGAATTTGAAAAATGGGACATGTATGTCAATTTTTTAAATGCAAAAATTTCTCAAGTAAAAAGAAAAACATATTTTTTATTACATTCGGTTCGACTGTAGAAATTAAAAGTTTCCACGAACCCATGCACAATTGTGTTAATGAAGTTTCAATAATGCATCTACAAATAGGGCAAAAATTGTTTATTCCCGATTAGTTTGTCCCATATTGAGCAATAACCACGCTTATTTACAATATTTAAGTACTTGAAAAACTCTTTTTCACATTATCTCTCAGGAGCTCTCCTTAAACTGGGATTCTTCTGCTGGCCTCGTTTCTAGAAATTATCTGTAAACGTTAACTGTCCAGTAACCTTTTCCTATCCGCCAGCCCTTTCCAGACTATCCCGTCAATGCTTCGCCAATTTTCTCCCTTACTAATCTTTCGAATGGCTCTGCAGTTCATCCGGATTGAGATATATTTATTCACGTCCGAGGATTATAAAATCGCTATTCTTACCTCAACTTGAGAATGCAAATATTATGTTAACAGACGTTGGTTGCATTAAACCTGAAAAGTGCACGAGTTCAGAGTGGGGGGATGTGGAGTGAATGCCCCACGCACGCCTGCCCATGACGGAGGGATTCCTCTTTCTCAGACACAATAACGGCAACAAACCCGTCTCACAAATTTTGCATCTACCGCGTATTTGTCAGCCTTCTCCTTCCTTCTGACTGTAGACTTGACCCGGGAATCGGACACCTACTCTGGGCCTGTTATTAGCGAGCGCAATCGACAGACTTTTCCACTGCATCCGCAAAACGGGTTTGCTATCAATTGTAATAATACTATTTCTTCGATGTCGTCCTGGTTCCACGCGGAACGGAAAAAATCCAAGAGACTGTAAGATGCAATATCTGCAAAACGATTTCCTAAATGGGAGTCGCGTGAAAAAGTATAATTTATTTGTATTGTCGGGAGACAAAAAAATGATAGAATTTCCAGTAGATGATCTGGCCAGTCGATCAGGCGTGCATTTTATTCATACCTCCAGGCTTGTTGTAATATCCCTATCCTATATGGTAGGAATAATCCTAAAATTCGTGCATAATACTTAGAGTAACTACAATAACTCCGTTATCTGATGTCGGTGCGTTTTAATATTCCAGCCTTCAGGGTTGGGTGAGGTACGTATCTCTAGCTTCATGCTCAACACAATGAGACTTGACCAATGCCTTTCGCCGAGGTCAGCCAACGCAGACATCAGATTTTTACCATTTGGGCATCAATTATTCTTTCGAGGCATTTTTATATATGGCCATGCTTATATCAACTGCCACAGCAATGATGTGCCTTTTTCTGCGGCCAGTAATAAATCTACGAAGAAGATCTAAGAAAAAAATAAACGAGAACAATTACGGGCCACGGGTTACAGTCTGACTAACGAATTGTTAATTACGTTTATGTTCTATTTTCTAACATATTCCTTTATTCTTAATTAAAATCCTTACTAATGCGCAATGCGGTCAAACAATAAAAATGAATTGCATGCTACACATAACATGGCATTCAGTTACGACAACTATCAATAAAAAATGTGGGAAAATTACAAGAATTATGACAGTGTGCTCTCAACCAAATCAATGAATGATGCGTGGTTTTCAACTTTGGTGGAATATCTTCCCCGTTTTTTCTTTAAACGGGTTAGTTGAAATGTTTGCATCTCAATAAAAGTCAAGTGGAAAGTGTCTCCATATAAATAACAAAATTCAGTCTCCGGCTAAGAATTTTATCGTTCATTTCGGTCACAATCATCGGTCTTCCTGTTTTTATTCTCGAAATTGAAAATACGATATTGCATAATGCTAACCCAAATATCTCCAAATTAATGGCATTTCTAAAATATAAAGGTAATGAGGACAGGGAAAAATAATTATTTTTAAAGGTATAAATGAATAGTATGAAGCTGTTAGACAATACGTCAAAAACTTAATATTCAACAGGAATATTAAATTATTCTCCGTTAAATATTGGAGTACATTCGTGGGAAGAATTACCACCAACACGGTTATCAACTCGAAGGTCAGTTTGATAGGGAAGGGTAGAGCTCACTTCGTACTAAGCTCTACGAAGTGTGTATCCAACACATCCGGGCATTGAGGGTCAGGTGCTTGGTTTGCCTGTGGTTTCCCAGGAAGTACCCGAAAGATCATATGAATGAAGCTTGAATGAATCCGAGGATGACGGGAGGGTTGTCCGGGAATCGAACCCGTGCCCACCGGTCGTTATCCCAGTGTAATTTCCCCTTGCCGATGCCATCTCAAATTCTCTTGCTATGATTTGAAAACTAATTTAATCTTTCCACGGTATAACTTTTTTCCTGATGAAAAAAACAGTCGTTTGCACAAGTTAAAGCGATAACATTTCAACAGTATTATGTCAGTGAAGGAAGATTATTAATGATCCCAGGGATAACCTCTGCTAAATATCTAACTTTTGCAAATAAAATAATTATTTGCATGAATACCTTTAATATAAATGCTCGCATGAAAAAATTAACCGCCAACTAGCATGAACATGACGTTTTATGACTCGAGCGACTCAATTCATGAAGCTAATACTCGTAACAGATACCTGGTAAAAATATAAACGCTCGGTGCATTCGTAAACAAATTATATGACTTCTATCATCGCGACAGAATCTCCGAATAATAAACCCGAAGGCTATTATAGTTTGACTAAAATTAAATCCATGAAACGTTTTCCCTGAAGAGTGAAGGCCTGCGTGGGTTTCTTTGTGGTTTTAGATGAACTCCGTTTACGGAACGTCCGAAATTTTTGACCCTCAATAAAAAATACGTCCACCTCTCCCTCGCTCGCTCGCTCGCTACCACCCTACTCACTGTCCACCATTTTCCCTCCTCCTTTTTTGACACCCCTCCCCAAAAAACGCTTTTTATCCTTCCCCTCGAAAATGAATAAAAAAGATATTGAAAAAAATATTCCCACTTCCCCTTCGCCTTCCCACCTTCCCGCCCCCTTCCACCTCCGCCCCCACTCCCACCCCCCATCTCCAAGCGGCGTGCCCGTCCCGCGCACCTCCGTCCCGCCTCCGCTCGCCCCCCTCCGCCCCACACCACTTCCCCAGTGGCAACCGTCCCATCCATTTATATCCTCTCGCCTCATCATTAATCCAGCTCCGTCCACTTCGCAGCACCGCGCGGTAATCAGACTATTTTTCACTTGGAAGCGGGAAGAGAAGGACAGACACCCGTCCCTCCCTTGAAAAGAAGAAAAAGGAGGGGGGAGCGGAGGGGGGCGAACAAAATATATATATATATATATAATGCCTCCTCCTTCCTTCCTTCCCCCACAACCTCGAATCTTCGCCTCCCTCTCCTCTCTCACCTCTCGCGGCGAGCTCTCGGCCATTCCACCGCTCCATTGTGTCCGACCAGACCACCTCATTCCACCACCACCTCCCCCACCCCCTCCTCCGAGAGTGTGTGTGTGTGAGTGAGCGTGGAGGGGGCGGGGGTGAGAAGAGGTTGGCGCGGAGGAGAGGGGGGGCGAGTGCGTGCGTGTGTTTGTGTGTGTGTTAAGGGGGGCGACGACTCTCCAACCGGGCGCCTTAATCTCCTACACTCCTCGCCCCACCCCCCCGCCCCCAATCCCTCCGCCCCCACCCCTCTCCCCCCTCCTTTTTTCCCTTTGATCAAATTCCTTGGCCGCCTCGAATAACCTTCCACGGCTATGAGCACACCAAATGGGTTCTCTCTCTCTCTCTCTCCAGCCCCCCTCGCCCCTCTTCAGCACAGCCACCCCTACAGCTTCCCGTCTCTTCCCTCTCTCCCGATGACGCTCCCTCACGCCCCCGTCCCCACACGGCCCAAACCACCCCCCCTGCCCCCCCTTTCCCACCAGCCAGCGTCCCCCACCACTGCAGAGTCCACCTTATCCACCGAAAAAGAATCTCCCATCCATCCGGCCACCCGAAAGAGGGCACCGAGATGGAAATTCGTCGGAAGGAAATTTTTCAGTCGCCCGAGTGAATGTATAAATGGATTCATAGGGAGAGGGAAAGGGTATGTATAATGAGTGGCGAAAAATATTATAATGAGCGAAATAAATGAATAATTTCAACAAAAGGAGGCCCCACGAAATTTGGTTGGGTGGTGGTTGGAGTTAGAGGGAGAGAGACGAGCAGTAGAGCTCGACTAATTCCTGGAAAGTATTTTTCCGGAGCCCGTTTTGTCCGATCCTTTTCAAAAAGCTCCCACACTTTACCTCCTCTCCCGATTCCACTTTCCTCGCCCCCCGCCCCACCCCTCTCCAGAACCACCCCTCTCCGACACGCACGCACACAAATACGCACGGGCAACCCACACTCCCTCCCTCCACTTCTTCTTCATTCTCTTGCTTTTATATTATTTTTTTAGGAGCGGAGGAAAATGGATGGCGTTTTTTTCTTCCACATCCCTCTCTCTCTTCTTTCGGCCAAAAAATATTTCGTCCTTTTTTTTCGACGGAACGAAATTTTCGCGAATCCATTGGGGAGCATGAATGCGCGTCGGTCCTTTATGAAGGGATCCGGATGGGGGCGTGAAGGAACCGGTTTGGCGCGGAACAAAATTTCGCGAAAACTGTCCCTCCGCGGGGACCCGCGGACCCGAGACCACGCCAGTCCGCCGGTTCGTGCCGCGGTTGGATAATGAGCCGGAGTTTGACCGATTCGGACCAGGCTTCCCGCCGGAAATCGATCCGGAACTCACAGCTGTTGCGCCGTCGTCGGCGGCGGCGGCGCGGTCTCGCGGCCCGATCCCCGCCGCCCTCCTCCTCCGCCACTCCCTCCTCCTCCCTTTCCTCTTTTATTCTGTCCCCTCCTCCGCCTCTCCTTTCTTCCACTCCCGAGATTTTGAGGGATATTTTTTGGCCTTCCAACCCGCTTATTCATCTTAACGTCCGCCAACCCCTTCTTCCTCTCTTTCCTTTTTTTCCACCGCGCCGGGTTTATTTTTTCCCTAACTAATTTTTGCCTCGGATGGCCTCATCCTCCCATTTCCCGCTCTTCCCCTCCCTCCCCCCTTTCTGCCCCCGCTCTGCCCCCGCCCCTTCTCGCTCTCTTCTTCCAATCTCCCTCCCCTCATCTCCACTCCCCACACACAATATCTTCTCCTCCATCTCTCTCCCCGCCGATCCCATCCCTCCTCCCCCTCCCTTCCACCGCCCCCCACAATCCGCCCCTCCTCTCCCTGCACCCAACTCCTCTTTTAAGATCGAGCGCTCTCCCGCCCTCGCATCCACTTTTCTATTCCACCTGCCTGCTAAGAAGGGGTTCTCAAGGGATATGGCCTATTTCGGAGTCACCAGGACGTAATTTTAATTAGAATGACTTCCGCACACACACATATACAAATACTCTACATAATTTTATATATTTCTACATACATACATATATGTATTATGTAGAGTATTTGTTTTTATATTCACACCATTATATGCGTATCTGTAAACGCGCGGGCACACAATAGATATGCCTTCGTTCAGAATGTGGACAAAATACACCTCTCTCTAACCCAGACGTACCTGTATATGTACGATAGACATCACTTTATTTTTATTTATTTTCTTTGAAAATTTGTTAAATTTCCTGCAGTTTTGAATAAAATTTCCGACGTTATTCCCGAGTTCTTCATGTTGTCTGGTTAAAATATTTTAGCTACGTAACGGAAATGTAGATTATTACACTTAAGGCCGTGATCTGTTTCTTCTTTTAATCCATATCATCCATTTCGATTCATAGCTTTCTTTCCCTTTTCCCCTTGCGGGCATCCTTTAATGTCCTTCACATGAAGCACAAACGCCCAAGTTTCTTGTTCAGTTATATCATAAAATGCATGAGAAAACCTTTAGCCGGGAAGATCATGGGCAATACTCGTAAATGTGACTCCCCCCTGGCTTTATCCGTTATGAGCTTTGCAATGTCGCACCTTGGGCGCGCCAGGAGAAAGAAAATGATCTCCTTAAGGGCCGTTCTAATATCTAATACACACTCGGACCTGCTTCACCCTTCCTTCGGACACACGAATTCCTTCGTTATCCTTCGAATGCCGTTCATTTCTTCAGCAGAAGTCCACTCTCCCTCTCTCTCCTTACTTTAGACTGAATTTTCACCCTTTCCAGGATGCGGTAATAACGCGAACGGCCCTGACCCCGTGTCCTTTTCCCGCCATCGCTCGAGTCCGGTCCACACCTAATTGGCTGCGCCTGGGTTCCTTATTTCGTCCCACGGCGTCCAAATTCTTTATATATATATATATATATATATATATACAGAAATATATATATTATTAGTTAATCTACCGGTTAAGGTAGGTTTTTGGATGGACACAACTATCAAATAAACATTTTGTAACTCCAAACACAAACCAATCCAGCAACCTAATCTACATCAGGTCCCTTTTCATCTCTGTGTACTTCTTTCCTCCCTTCATCCCGTCCAACATCCCTATCCTGTTCCTGCCCTTTCCTCGTTTGCCTAACATTCTCCCCTCTATTACCTTCTTCAACATTCCACTACCGCTCAATACGCCTTTCATCCATTTTTCCTGCCTCCATAGGATTTCTCTCATATATGTATCGATCGCTTCCTTCAATTCCGACCTTATTCCCTCCAATTTCAACGAGCTTCCTCTGGGTTAGGTACCCTCTCATTATTCCTCCTTTTAACCTCCAGCCATGTCTTACTTTCTTCGAACCCGTTATCTCTCACCTCCTCTCTCCATCTCGCCCTTTGTGTTTTCTCCATTCCTTCAAAACCCACGCAGTCCCCTCCTCCCTCCCTCCCACCACCCCCCGTTCGCTCTCTGCTCCCTGTCACCGATGCCGGTTCATTTTATTCACTCGACGGCTCCCTCTATAGGTCCATTACTTCTCCCTTCCGCAACTTCCCATTTCTCTGCTGCTTGCTTCCCAGTATATCTCCCCACTCATCCCTCTTTCCCCCTCCCTTCGCCGAAAACACGTTCATTCCGCACTCCTTCCCACATCTCTTTTTCCTTCCCGAAAACCTTGCGATTTCTTGAGGAGTGATCCATTTGTAAAATTTCTGCTCACTGTTACCATGGGAATCAAGTGGTGGATGCTGCATGATGCTCTCGGCAAGCACTCACGGTGAAATACTCACTGTTAGTAATCTATTGCACACAAACCCTGAAAATTTCTCAGATATGTTATATTTTAGATATTTTAGGCGGAATGTTCGCCAATCGTTCTCTTTTTACGATTTTTGTCTAAAATGAACGCACACTTTTCATGTTCCCCAGAGTTCTAAACAGTTTGTGGCAATTTTTACTCTTAAGTTTTTCTCACTTCAAAGTGTCATGGAATCACAATGTAAACTGTGAAAAGGCCCGGTCAAACAAGGTTCAAAATATCATATCAACTCACGACCAATAATGACCCCCAAATGAATTGAACTGATATTTTAATCTTCCGAGAATTGTTCGCGAAAGAGTCTAGGACGGTCTTTTATTTTTCCTTTCAGATACTTCAAATAATAATTCAGTAATAAATAGAAACTGTGGATGGCTCGAAGGAGTGATCGTTTATAACGAAAGAGCGCTCCAGGGCGAAACGGTGAGCGATATCACAATGCCCAACGCCATCTGGAATTAAGAGCTGGAATACAGACATGGACATTTTTTTCCTAATATAGGAGGGACGTACTTGGCTTTTAGAGGACGTCAAAAAATGAGTTAAAACAAAATGTAAGAGAATTGTCGGTGGGTACTACATCTACAATGTTTCACCTCCTTCAGAAATCTTGCTTGTACAGTTTATTTTAAAATAGATTTCCAAAAAAAAAATAGCTTATGATTATCATTTATATAACAGAAGGTTCTCGTATATTGGATTAATTTTGAGCAGCAGAGCATCAGGTAAAGTTATTTGCTACACATACATCATGGTGGATTTGGTAACTGATGACATTTAGAAAGTCGAAAGAAACGTGGATCTAAAACTGGAGTATACCATTTAACGAGCATTGCCGTGTGGTTCGCAGGAGAAGGGAACGAACAGAGGACAATTTTTCTATGCTTAAGTGCTTTCCCACCAACATTGATAACATTTTATATACGAATTCCATGAGTCGAAACTAGAACCACCGAGTTAGTCACCAGTGCGATTGGAAAACTTGGGACCTGCTTTTCTTATTTGGAGGCAACGTACCTGTTAACCTAAGAGAAGTGGCAGGCTTTATAACATAAGAAGCGTAGGTGCTAACCATTGAAATAGGACTCGGCTCTTGGAATTCATACGCGTGTGATTTGAAGCAAATTTACGCTTCAATGTAGGTCACAGGTAAACCAATGGGAGAAAGTAATCAATGAGAGTACAGGCACTTCCTTGGTAACTTACTCGCCGCTATTTAGTGTTGGTCGACGAATATATTCGACTAATGCGCTGAGGTGGAAATGAAAAGGCAACGTAAATTGAAAGTGACTAATCGAAAACTATCTTGGCTTCAGAAAGAACTATTACACTAATTGCTTCGGGTGGGAGGGATGTGAAATAAAATATCCCACTGGCGATTTTTAAAAACCGTTTCCCATCTCTCTCTCTACTTCCGTAAGTCGTCACGTGATCTTGTTTAAGAATGATTTGCTATTTTGGGAAAAAAAGATTTTACCGTTACCAAGGGAAATGTTAAGAAAACGATTTCTCTGCCTACTTTATACGAGTTCAGTTATCTCTTAAGGGCTGTTTATTTTCCGAGGTCAATTCGATAGGCGAATAACCACGAATGACAAGAAATGAAAGGCTGCTAAAGGCCGCAACCCGCGGGCGGAATGCACGCTTTGTGTGTCCGTTGGTTGTACAAGGGCCATCCAGCTCTCTTCACGCCGAGAGAACAAGTGCATTCCAAATGCAACAAACAACACAAGATACCCGCCGCCACTTTCCGGACTCTCTCCCCGCGCGATCTTAGCATCTGCCCAGCGTATAGCAAACAGAGTCAGTTGGGGCGAGTCGTCGGACGCAGCCGGCCTATTAAATTCTGTTGTTTGGAAAAATGTAAATGGCGCCACAAAAAATTGCGTCCACGTGTGAACCCCACTTCATGCCATATAAAGCTCCCAATCATTTTCTTACTTCAAGAGAACACACAGGAAGCGTTACGCGCAACAGTTGGGACAATAATTATTATAGTTCCACTCATCGGACACGTGTCTGCCTAACTAAGTAATTACCATGGACTTTTCATCCATCAACGAAGGTCTTCATAAAACAATTTTTTTTCTGAAATCTAAAATAGATAGTATTTCACTTCAGTGCTGACGTTATTGCGCAACATACAGTAAATAAAACAGCATCGGTCAAAAATGTTCATTCAATTCTAAATAATTTTTAAAATACTATTTTTTCCATTTTGCAACGCCTCCCGCCACTTATGTGTGTACGCATAGCACATTGAATGAAAAGGGTGAAACATATTCTTTAAAAAAAGTCGAAATAGTATTTCAAAATTCTTTTCTGACCAGAGAAGAAGTGGTTTAAAGGTCAGCTGAAAACGAGTGAAATATCCGGAACGTTCGAAGCAAATATGAAAATGCTCCGGGGAACGAATAAGATTTCTCCGAGCCGACGCCGCGCAAAAAGAACCCACGGAACACTTTCTGCGCTTAAGTTCGAGTTGCGCACCCTTTATTCTCGATGCCATAAGATATGGGTATGATCCAGAAATTTATCAGGAGAGATGCGTATCTCTCACGAAGAAAGACGATGGGTTCCCGCTCTCGGAATCGGGCGGAATCCCTAGGCGGCCAGCCTCCCTTTCGCCAATTTCCACCTTTCGCCACCCACCTCCTCCCACTATCAAGAGAAATGGAGCATACTGACCCGACAATGACGTCATGTGGAACACCTCCGAAGCGAACAATAAATTTTTCTCTGGGTGATTTGCTGAGGCATCCGCTGTCATTCATTACTTTCCCGCGAGATAATGGGTATCCCTGTCCCGCGCCACGAAACCCAGAGGATAGGACGACGAATTTTTTGGCGAGAATCCGAACCGCTTTCTAAATCTTGGGCGGCGGCGAGGCGAACTGGTGCGGCCCCTTCCGTGATCTGTTTCGGCCGTCACATTTCCACAGAAATAAAAAAAGGCGCCGGGAGAGTACAAGGCCCTCATTAGAACATCGTGATCCCGAGGGCTATCTGGGATGTGACTTCGAATCCGAAACCACACAGGCAATGCGCTTACGTGGTTTATATCAAAAGTATCGGGATAGGTTTCGGAAAAATAGATTGATTTCAGCTATTGTTGCAATTCGTCAAAATTCTTCAAAGTACATCCCTTCACACACTTTTGCCGGAGCGGCTTTTCCGCTACTCTAGGGCCCCCTCGTTGACGGATTCTGGAAGGTACGTGAGGGTACGTGCGCACGCTTCTTTGACGCCACTTTGGGTCTCGTGGTGGTGGCCTTTGAGGGATGATTTCGCTTTTGGGAATAGGAAATAGTCTACTGATGCCAAGATGGGACTGCAAGGGGTTTGGGGAATCGTCGCGATGCCATTGCGGAAGGTCACCGAAGCAGACTCTCGACTCTGCTATTGGTCGTCCGTCCAGACCTTCGGGACGAGTTAAGCGCAAATATTTCCCATCGCCAAATTTTCAGTGATAACGGTGGACCCAATGGAGTAACCAATACGATCTGCGATCATGTGTACACTTAAACGACGGTCTAAATTCAGCACTTCACGGACATGTCAAGAAAAAATTGTTACCGATACTTTTTATAAAAAAACCTTGTACAGGCAGTGTGGATTCACCTCCCCAAATATCTGGCGCAGGAACACTCTCTTTGTGCTAAAAAACGGGATTTTTTAAAGGCAAGTCATTCAAAGAAAGAGGGTGAAAAACACTGTACTTGAATGGCGAGATAAAGTATGATGGACTTGAGAAGGGATTATTAGCGAATTTGTTGAGAATTGGAAGTGGTTTAGGCATGGAGAACAAAGAACACCTAATGGAGGTTTCAGACGATTAAAGAGCAATGCAATGAAACTCATTGGTGCTATCATACGAAGCATTGGGTGAGTTGAATAATATAAAATAACAGTCGATATCTCCCGAAAGATTGAAGTGGTGGACGGAGATACCGGACACTGGTCGGGGGACTTCGTCTTCAGATCCCGGACGATACCGATGTATATGGAAAAACCCATCTGAGGAATTCAAGCCGTGCGATATTAAGTCAAATAGATCTTCAAAGGAAGTCGTGCATGCCAAAGCTCAAGAAATTAGCTCCCCTGCCTTAAATGCGTGAATTTCGCATTAACTTCGGTGCGAGCTCGATCCTTCACTTGTCACAAACCTACTTTCGGGTTGATTGCTGTGCTATATGCATTTATTCAAACACGCCTTCACCAAAATGTCACACATTAGTAAAAAGTAGAACGGCCTCAGTTTCAGTTTTCCTGCTGTACAAGTGCGCATGCACACATACCTCAATTTCTTCGTCCCTGCGACACTAAACTGCCTGCGTAGTGGTCCATCCGATTTGTTCTTCGGCCAAGATCATGCAAGGTCCATATTGAACATATTGGATATGATCCCTGTAATTTTAATGTTTATTGTTTTGATCTTAACTTTGCTTTTCAGTTAATCTGCATTTGTCTGGCAGAAAGTGACCTAGGGAAGAAGGTAATCTAATAAACTAATCCATATACTCAAAATATTCGGTTACTTTGCTGAAAACGTAAACACCCCTATCTATGACTATCTTTCTACTATGGACTTTTTCCACGAATATGGTTATATAACAAAACAGGTTTTCTGGCATCCCATTACTCTTTCACCTTCACCTGGATCGCCGGCGAATCTGGTGTATTTAACAACATTACGCATGGTTGAAGTCCCGAGCTGGAATATAAAAACCATAAACACAGTAATCAACCCGAAGGTCGGTTTAGTAGGTGATGGTAGAGCTCACCCATGTACCAAGCCCGAAGCGTGTGAATATTCACACATCAGGGTAGGGGGGCCAGTTCCTTTCCCTGTGCCGGTTGTGGTTTCCTAGGAAGACCTAGTACCCGAAAAATCAACTAGCTTGGGTGGAGCTGCAGGTGCCCAAAGTGCCTTTCCCGGGAATCGAACCCGGGGCCCTCCGGTCAGTAGTCCAACGCTCTACCCACTAGACCACCGCGACCCGCGAGCTGGAATATATATTCATCAAAACCATTCTGAGGAAGATTTCACAAATATGTTAAAATCTAAAAAATAAAACTCTATTATATACAGTCATGAAACAATATTTTTGTTTAAAGAAATAAAAACCGTTAACACTAAATGCATAGCGAATAAGGGCATAACGTCCACTTGATTGAGAGCGATCTTTTGTTTGTTCATAAACTCACCAATGGACCTGAAGAAGAAGTTTCATTAAAATTTCGCTGAGCTCTAACAGGAGATATTTAACTCGTTAGTTCTGAAGAAATTTTTAGATGAAATTTGACGAAATATCTACCGTGACAAGTAAGTGATACGAGCTTACATTAAGGATAGTGCACAAATTCAATTGGCATTTTCAGAACACCCAAGTAGACAACCATAGTTACCCCATGCCCTGTCACCCCAAAGGAACTAAGTACTGTGGCACCACATGAGGTAGTTTTGAGGGCTGCTCTATAAAACATCAAATACCAAACGCTTAACCTATCTAATGAAAGTCAAGTTGTATAAGAAGCTTGGGAGAAAGTTGGGGTTTAGATAAACGATAAATATTGATAGGATGACAGTCCCCAATGAAACATTCTTGATCACTTGCGCATATTTTCGGACAAAGGGAGCGGTCGAAAAAGGAAAATCTGAGCGTATGGCGGAGGGAAGAGAAGGAGAGGAGATGGGAAGGGAGTGGAGTGGAGAGGCGGGGGCCGGGGCCGCCAAACCCCCCATCGACTTTATTTGGGGAAAGGGACCATTTCTTCTTGTCTTACGATCCTCGGAAAGATAGCAGGGCGAGACAATCGCGAGGAAGGCGGACAAATGACTGCGGCGAGGCGGCGGCGCTGTGGCCTTCTCTCTCTCTCAGCTGTCCCTTATCCGATTCTGAAGTGGGGGAAGGAGGCAGAAAGGGATCTTTCAAGCAAACACCCCGTCGTCGTCTCAAGACCCGGATCGGTCTCATCACTCATCCGTCGCTCAAGGAGGACAAAAATGATCCAGGGGTCTCCTGGAATGCACGGCCAGGGGAAGGACAGGCGGAGATAAAATGCGTTGAATTGGAAATCCTAAGATCGCATCGAGGCTTTTCATTCCAAAACTATCCTAGCTCACTCAGCGTGACAGACTCACGGAATTTTTATCTGGCGAAGGAAATGTGCGAAGGTCGACGATCTCCCGTAACTCCCAGAACCCCTTTTGAATGTACAGAACTGCGTGGCATGAGTGAACCGTAAAAGGTGAGAACTTTACCAGGAAAAATCATTTAACCGCAATAGGAACCAAATTATTGGACAGTGGTGCCCCGATACAATTAGATGCAATTCAAACACGATATCAGATGAAATATTAAAACCAGGTGTACTTTTATTGCATTCATTTCGGAAAATTGACTTTTGATTGTCGTGTTGACTGAAGCAGCAACAGTTGATGGAAAGGACAATTGCACTGGATGCATCCGCCTATCTCAAGCTTCCGAAAGAGGAAGAAACCCTTAAAAGAGCCACTCCAAGAAAATACCTACTGGCAAAGAGGGTAGTTCAGTGTTTGTGATTCGTAGGCGTCCTTCGATATGTATTTGAAAATAAGCCATCAATGAAATTTTTCAAAATATATTAATATTATTCAATCCCCCATTCGACAGCCGCAGACTATTTGGCACCAAATTCACCGATTTTCATTCGATCCACTCGAATTTCTTTTGCGAGGCATGTCTAATGGCTTCCCTGACCTCCCTCTCTCGGTCCCACCCCTTTGGACCTCTCTCTCCCTTCCTGCTGTCTCACCCAGACCGGCGCCCCCCTCCATCCACGAGGCCTCCCCTTCCCCTCTCTCTCCGAGAGCACCTGCCCTCCTCCTCTCTCGCCACTTTACGGCCTCCCGCCCCCTGCCTCCCGACCCGAGACAATCCTCGGGGGCATCCGCGCGCCCAAAGACGCGGGGGGACGCTGGCGTGGGTGGGCGAGGGGGCGGAGGAGGGGCGTTCTGGACCTTGGCGGTGTTTTGCTCCGCGTGGCAGTTTTCCGAATGAGTGGCGGAGTACCGGGAGTCGGGAAGGGGGGGGAGGAGGAGAGGGTGGAAAGGGGAGAGTGGGAAATTTATGCGTGGGCGTAGAAGATTGGTAGGGTCAAGTCCTCTGGGCTGGGTGGATGGTTTTCTGAAATTTTCAAATTACGCATTACGAGTAAATGGGAAGTGGGCAGGATGCGGCCTTTGAAGTGGTTTCGGAGGGATACTAATGTGGTAGTCTTATAATGTTTGGAAATGTAGGAATATAAATAAAAGTGGATGATTCCAATTGTTAGTAGCATTGCTGACATGTAGGTGATGGAGATGGGTGGGCATGGAGTGGAAGGAATGCGACGACGAATGGATCCAAGTGGGAGCAACACCTGCCAGTGGACTAGATAAAATATTTGGTAGCCGTCTTCGAATCAAATACCTTGGAAACTAGGAAGGATTGCGATTATGAGCGGACATGGGTGGAAGAAGGGTTTGCTTTACATTTGCGCAACTACATAATGATTCCGGCATTCATGTCACGTAACGTATTTTCAAATTGGTAGTTTTCGACTTGGCTTCGCATGGATAACATTTTATAAACCTTACCCCTCGTGCTTTTCTTCTCCCCGCCCAACTTAAGCGATGTGGAATAATAATGTGGGTTACACATACATTATAGTAATATACATACACATACATAGTAATTTCTGGTTCCCAGTGTCGAAATATTAAAGCAAATGTGGGTGAACTCGAGAGCCCTTAGCATTAAATGGTGATGCGAACTGATTCTCTAACGGAACCAACAGCGAGTAAAATGGTTTTATGAACAATCGATTAGAGCTCAAATTCTTTTGGTCGCTTCACATTACGTTAATACCACAGTATGTGCCATTCAGGCAAACTATGGACCACTAGGAATAATAGACATCTGTTAAAGAGTAAAAATGAAAATTGAATCAAACGTTAATGAAGTAAGAAGAATAGAGAGTACAGAAAATTATATTGTCATTTATCTATATGTATTATTACTAGGCGCTTGGGCGACAGTAACTGGTTCACAAGTATGTCCGTGAATGAGGAGTTAATTTCGCCAATGAAGGAGTGTACGCAGCCCACTACTTTAAAGGGTTCAAATTGATCATCTTCCGAACACGCTTTTGACGTGTGTCAAGGATTTGCCGCCCATAAATAAATTTTCGCGCACACAGTATGACCATTAGTTTGCAATATGGTCGCTTTGAGCAGTGTATCTGTGTGTGTGTATATATATATATATATATATATATATATATATATATATATATATATATAGAGCACGTCCGCCCGGCAAGTGGAAGATCCGGTGTTCAAATGCCGGTCAAGGAAACATTTTTACTTTCGCCTCTTATATTATTTTTATTTCGCCTCGCCTCTTTTTGGTGGCTCGCAGGGTATTTATGTAGATGTAGATCACTGCAATAGCATCACGCGTACCTCTCCCCTTTCTAAACCCTAACTGATCATCCTCTAAGTAATCATTTGCCTTACTTTCTATCCTTTTGTTGATGATCCTGAGAATAACTTAAGCTGCGTGGGATATCAATCTCATTGTTCTGTATTCCTCACATGATGTAGCCTTTACCGTTTTCGGAATAGGAACTAACACTGATTTCACAAAATTTGCGGCCAGATTCCTTCCTCGGAGATACTACGAATCAGTCCATATAGAGCCTTCTTCCCAAATTTTCCTAAACATTTCAACAGTTCCACAGGAATGTTGTCCACCCCCATGGCCTTATTTGCTTTCTTCTCCTTCAATGTCCTTTCTGTTTCATCATCGAGTGTGCCTGGACCTAAGCTATCTTCTTCTACGTCATGTTCATTTTCTATGTCTAACCTAACACTTACATGTTATTTCAACAGAATTTAGCTCCGTCTTTCTCAGAAGAAACAGTAGTCCCTGAATGTTGGACGGGATGAATGGAGGAAAGAAGTACACAGAGATGAAGAGGGACCTGATATAGATTAGTTTGCTAGATGGGGAGTCACAAAATGTTTATTGGATAGTTGTGTCCATCCAAAAACCTACCTTAACCGGTAGATTACCTAATAATATATATATATATGTAGAGTTCTGTCCTTTTTCTTGAGAAAGGTGGTGTAGACCACCGAAAATTCGACATGGAGTGAGTTTCTCTTTTTTTCTGTGTATGGGTTTTTGTCTTTGTCTACTAGTCCTAATTCCATGTCTATATATATATATATATATATATATACTACCTTGAACAAAAAGATCCCGGAATTTATTCAGAAAATTAAAAATACAAGTTTATTCATCTAAATCTATATTGTCCCCTTCAAAGTAATCCCCATCGACTGCAACACACTTATGCCAGCGCTTGATCCAATCCTCGAAACATTTTTTATATTCGGTTTTCGGTATGTCCATCAGTGCTTCCTGCGATTTTTCCATTACTTCCTCTCGGCTGCTAAAACGCGTTCCCCGTAATGGTTTTTTAACTCGATTGAACAGAAAGAAGTCACAGGGAGCCAAATCAGGTGAATTCGGTGGCTGTTGGATGGTATTTGTTGCATTTTTCGTCAAAAAATTACGAATAATGATAGCACTGTGCGACGGTCTCGACGCACTGTGCGACGATTTCTGGTCTCTTTCGGCGAATTGCTTCACGCAAACGTCTCATAACGCCCAAATAATACTCTTTGTTTACTGTCTGGCCTTCTGGCAAAAATTCATTATGCACTACACCGTTGTAATCCATGAAAACCGTCAGCATTGCCTTCTTTTTTGACTGAAAACGACGTGGTTTTTTGGTCTCGGCTCATTTGGTGAACGCCATTCACTTGCCTGATGTCTGGATTGCGTGTCGTACTCATAAACCCACGTCTCGTCTCCAGTAATGATCCTTTTGATGAATGTGGGATCGGATTCAGCCTCGCAAATCATGTCTTTTGCGACGTCAACACGGTCTCTTTTTTGCATGAAATTGAGGTCTTTTGGCACCAACTTTGCTGCTACACGACGGAAACCCAAATCATTAACCACAATGTCTTGGGCGGATCCATAGGCAATGTTCAAGTCCTCCGCTATTTCTCTGATGGTTAATTTGCGGTTATTGACCAACATTTCTTTTACTTTATCAATTTTTTCACCGACTTTCGATGTCGATGGTCTGCCACTGCGTTCATCATCTTCGATTGACTCACGACCACTTCTGAACCGCTCGTGCCACTGGTAAACGACCGTTTTTTTAGAGAATCGTTGCCGAAACACTTTTCCAACATTTCCAACGTCCGTGCGCCACTAAATCCGTTTTTTACGCAAAATTTAATACAAGTTCGTTGTTGCAAATTTAAATCCATTTCTGCAATTGTAAAAAATCGCCAACACACACAGAGATAGATGTACTCTTGGCTACGTAACTTTTGCAAATGTCAAGTTATGACACTAAGATTTAAAGGGAATATCAACAACAGATGTACCAATTTAACAAAAAAAACAGAACTCAAATCGGAACGATGGGAGCGCCACACGGTGGTTATTCCGGGAACTTTTTGTTCAAGGTAGTATATATATATATATGTATTTATAAAATTTATATATACATATAACTAGGAAGAATAAGAAAAATTACCAAACGTATTTATTTCCTGCTGGAATTCGAAAAGCAAGTTACTTTCTTATCGACGTTCCGAGGTAACCGGTCTGACTGACTGACTTGGCTCAACGATTTATGACAATGGTTGAGTTTAAGTGCCCTCAAATAAATCCCACGACTTAACTTTTCAATTGAGAAACATGTGACACTAAATGGCTAATTTTATATTTGGGTCGCTAATGGGCGCGGGGAGCTCCACCGAAAAACAAAACAAAAAGAACTAGAAAAATGTCCAGCTAATGTACTCGAGAAATTTTTTTCCTGTGGATCTATGCTTCGAGTCGGAGGTACATTCCCAGTGCCGGCTGGTACTTTGACGTATGCATACCTAAGTATACATCAGTAGGCACATGAAGTTGAGTACACGTTCTATTAAATCAGTCTTTTAAAAATAATTTCTGACCCTACGAAAACTTTCCTCATGTGGAGGAAACGGAGAAGCTTGGACCTAAAAACTTAGGCTCCCTGTACTCATAATCAAATTATGCGATGAAGACATGGTTGTTGGCGTCCTTAATGGTGTCTTGATGATTATGTGACAACATAAACATTTTGAGACTTCAGTTTTAAAGCATTGCGACAATTGAGGGCGAAAGAAAACCTTACGTTAAGTACCACGGGAGGACTTTACTATCAAGAATTGCTATCATAAGATTTCCCTTTCTACACTGGTCCGTGCCAATTAAAATATTCAATTCCATGATCTTAATCACATTATTGATTCGATGATATTCATGCATTTGATGCTATTTTCAAAATAAACACCCTAATGTTGATACATCTCACTTAATTAGGGATGCGCAAGAGAACTGGCTACATCACCTTGGGGATATTATGATTTATTTTTAATTTAGATTACTCATGAATTATGCATTTTAAAACTAAAACCTCGACAGGAATTAATTTCATCGCCCAATAAGGCTGCTCTTATTTAGACCACTGAAAAATAATATCTTTGGGGATTCCGAACGGAAAAACGTCTTTTCTTGGCTCAACAGAGGTATATGGCGTCGCAGACAACAACACATTAGCACGCAGCGCCAAGCAAAGGCTTATTTTGAGAAATAAGAGGAGGACATTGTTAGGCGATAAATAGCCATCGAAACAACGCACGACAACGAGCACGAAGTGGAAGGAGATGCGAGCGTATCACGGAAATAAAGAGAAAAATGTGTGTAAAAAAAGAAGACATTCGGGACGGAGTATGTATTCGAGATGGCGGATGATGGGGGAAGAGAATTAGACCAAAAGCTTTAGGAGTGTGATTCGAGGAAATGAAATGCGGAGAGGGGGAGGAGACAGCTCCAGCGGAGCGGAGTGGTCAACGGGGGCGATGGGAGTCCCACGGTGGAGGGTGCATGCAGCGAGGGATGAGGGGGGAAAGAGGGGGGAGGTGAGGCAGAAAGAAAGAAGAGCGGCGTTAGATTCGCGCATCCGTTCCGGGGTTGTGTGTGCGTGCGTGTGTTCTCGGAGGGAGCAATGAAAGAAGAAGCGGAGGGGCGTTGCTGGTCCGTCGGCAGAGCGTGGATGGAATATCACGGGCTCGCCATTCCTTGACCGTAAATCAGCGCGTCCCGTCCACTTGACACCCATTCCCGCGGTTCACGCCCTACTTGCTCCAACCCAAGGCCCCAGTTCCCCGCCCGATTCCCCTCCCCCCCATTTCCACAGCTGTCACCCCTTTTCCATCCAGTCGGCTAAATCCCTCGGAACCCCTTCCGCGGTTCCTCTCGCCCCGCTCCACACACGCCCGCTCCCACACACACGCCGACGGCCGGGCAATCCATACTCCCTCGTGAAAGAGACCCCCCGGTCCCCTCGCCCCGGCGCACCGCGGCCACAGACCCCCTCCCCCCGTTTATGCGAGACAAATCCAGTAACACGCCCACGCTGAGGGGGATCGGCGTAGGGGGTTGGGAGGGGGGTTCGGAGGGGTGGGGGTGCGTGATTGGGGTGCGGGGAGGGGAAGTGGGGGTGGGGGGGTTTTCGGCGCACTCGGGGGAATACGGGTGAGGATGGGGGAGGGGAAGAGGGGGGGAAGGGTGTTTGGGCGGGAGATGTATGGACGGATCGGTATTGTGGCGCCGGATGGATGTGCGTGATAATACGCGTGTGCTGGATGGCGGGCGGGAAGTGACACTATCAGAGGCGCGATGTTCGGGAGAGAGAAGTGCTTTTCATGGGGGTAATGGATACCCAAAGCGGGATACTTCACGATCCGAAATTCAAAGGCACGACGAGCCAGCCATTGCGGTGGAAAACTTGCGAATATAGCTTTCACGTTTCCATAAAGTTTATACATGTATGTTAGCCATCAGTAGCTCATCAACGACCTTCCTGAATGAAATACATTACCCAATGGCCATATAAAATCAGATGAAGGATATATATATCTTGAAGGAAAGCATATATTTAAGGCATAAAGAATATTTCTTCCACGGCTGTCCGTAAAATTGAAGAAGCTATTACTAGCTATTACTATGAGCATATAAACAAGGGGTGGTTGTTTTAACCAATGGTTCTCAAGTCTGAGATTCAATTGGAGAACATAAGAAATGTGCATATAAACTGGTACGAAAATATATCTAAGGATGTCTTTTCTTGAAGTTTGAAATGAAGCATCTATGATACATGCTCTATTCGTTCATCATAGAATTAAATGATACATCTCGAAAATGTTAAAGAATTTCTTGCATAATTTGGAATCGAGGAAATTATTTCTACGCAGTATAAATTCTAATCTTTTAATTATGAGGTAGACTCGCTTTCCCAAAATCATAGCTGAAGTTTGGCACTTAAAAACAGGTTATCATTACTATTTAGAATACTACCAACTAGTTTACGTATTCTTGAGAAATTAACAATTTCTAATATATCACCGATTTATTTACCTTTATATTTTTAATTTCAGAAAAATCAGTATCAATATTAATTGTGCGAGCAATGAATGTTCCCCCTGATGTGAGAATGAATCATATCATTTAGCAGAAAAGTGTGACAGATGCAGTTTCCGAGTGCTGTAGCCTCTCGATGGAGCTGAAATTGATTACCCCTCGCGAAATGTAAATGATGCCGGCGACAAATTTGCTCAAGTGTCGATTAAGGGGGTTGATCATGGGAAATGTCACGTTTTCGGCGGCGGGGGAACAATGGATACGGCGGGGACGGAGGCTTCGAGGAAGGGGTATGGATTCTGCAAGGGGTTTAGGGGTTAGAGCGAGCAAGGGGATGGAGAGGGTCGTGAGGATCGGAGTGGGATGGGATTGGAAGCGGAAAAATAGAGGGGGGAGGCGGATGGGAAGGAGGAGGGGTCGAGGAAAGAGGGTGGGATCAAATGCTTTAGCAGTGTTCGTGGTGTGAGACAAAAAACAGAGATCGCATAGTTACAGGGACACATACACTGGCGTCGAGTGGCGAGCGGAGGGGGAAGGGGAGGGACATTACATAATCCTCACTCCATTCGATGAGCCCTCTCTCTCTCTCTTCCGTCGCCGAACAAACTCCCACTCTTTTTTTAACTACCGACCCTCGGGTTTTCCTCCGCCTCCCCCACACCCTCTCGCTGCTTTTTGCTGCCACCCCCAGAGCCGGCCCGTAACCAGAGGGATGGATAGAACCACTCAGAGAGGGAGTGAGGGCCGAGGGAGAGGAGTTGGGGGGAGGAAGCACGCAGGGGGAATGGCTGGCGAGGGAGGAGAGGGCTCTGAACGAGGCATCCAACAAAGGCACATTACCCGCAGGCGTACTTAGTCGCTCTCTTAATTAATGCGGAGAATGATTTATAAGCGGTATCTCGACCACAGCCTAACCGCCTCTTCACCTCCCCTCTCAATCCTCTTCCCTCTCTCTCCCTCCTCCCTCCACATATACATACATACATATAGACATATATATATATATATATATATATATATATATATATACACACCTCTCCCTCTCTCTGCCTTTTTCGGCCCCTCTTCACACACGGATCTTTTGTCTCCGTCCTTCCCACTCCCCCAGTTATTTATTTATTTTCCTTCATCCTTCGGTTCCCCCCGACTTGTCACCGCTCTCCACAGCTTTCCTTCGCGCCTCTTTCATCCTTCGCCTCCCACTCTTCCTCCCTTCTCGTCGCCTCTCCTTCCGTCAGACGTATGCGACGCATAAATATTGAAATCAACTTCCAGTAATGTCCGTCTTCAAGTGCATCATTGAATGGTTTTGCATTTCTCCCTGAAGTGAAACTCGGGGAAGTTGCTACGGCTGATATATGTGTGTATATATGTATATATATATATATATATATATATATATATATATATATATATATATATATATATATATATATATTCAAACTTGAAAATCCCGCCATAGGGCGCAGAAAATATTCATTCAAACAGAAATAGGTATAAGGAAAGGGGATAGGAAAACACATAAAAGGCGAACACAGGACATGTGGGGAAGGCGGTTTTTGAGCAGATCACGAAAGTAAAAATATTTCCTTATCCCGGATAAGGAAATATTTTTACTTTCGTGATCTGCTCAAAAACCGCCTTCCCCACATGTCCTGTGTTCGCCTTTTATGTGTTTTCCTATCCCCTTTCCTTATACCTATTTCTGTTTGAATGAATATTTGTGCGCCGTATGGCGGGATTTTCAAGTTTGAATATGTGTTTGGCCAATGTGGCTCGTCTCTTCTTCTGGCTATGCGTGCCATGAAACGCACCGTTCCTATCCTTTATAATATCGTATGAATGCTTTTCTACTACCCTTTTCCCTTCTTGTGTCCCGTCTATTTCTCCTTTGGTGGGTGAAACAGCTCCATAACGCCATCTCTCGGGCAATATCTATCGGAGCACTTTGGCGCTTTATAAGATCGCAGATCTCAGGGTAAATCAGGTTTCCTTATTAGGTCAAGAGGTAGAGCATCCGCCCGGAAAGTGGAAGGTCCGTGGTTCACATCCCGGATAAGGAAATATTTTTACTTTCGTGATCTGCTCAAAAACCGCCTTCCCCACATGTCCTGTGTTCGCCTTTTATGTGTTTTCCTATCCCCTTTCCTTATACCTATTTCTGTTTGAATGAATATATATATATACATAAACACAGTAATCAACCCGAAGGTCGGTTTAGTAGGTGATGGTAGAGCTCACCCATGTACCAAGCCCGAAGCGTGTGAATATTCACACATCAGGGTAGGGGGGCCAGTTCCTTTCCCTGTGCCGGTTATGGTTTCCCAGGAAGACCTGGTACCCGAAAAACAACTAGCTTGGGTGAAGCTGCAGGTTCCCAAAGTGCCTTGCCCGGGAATCGAACCCGGGACCCTCCGGTCAGTAGTCCAACGCTCTACCCACTAGACCACCGCGACCCGCATATATATATATATATATATATATATATATATATTTAGAGGTACTCAAATATTTCACGGCCACTGGATTGCATTTGATGACTATCAAGGGGTAATAAATATTTTATAGTTGCTGAAAAAAAAAGTTACGTGTTAGATCGGAACTAAACGATGCTCATGGCTGTGATCGCTCGAGGACTATGAAAGATTTAAGCAAATGTCTTGAGAATGTTTCGCCATTTAATGGCTCCGTATTTTCACAGTGGAATCAATAACGATATACTGTTTTGTTAAACTCTTCCCTTCGCATCCTTTTTTTCTTTCTTTCCTTGCCTTACCAAGGACCCTTTCTCTGCCTGCAAATGAATGAAAATTTCTTTAAAATTTTCCATTTCTCTCTTTTTCCACATGCATGCAACGTATTTTCAATGCCTAACACATTTAAATGATATTTTTCATTTTATTGTACAATTTTATTAAGGCGTGTCATGATAACAGCACGGCGGAACAGTGCTCTCGTTTCGGAGAATATCTACTTCTGTTAATTTAAGAAAATGAGAGAAACCTACTAACTGACAATTATTCGTTTCCTATTTCACAAATCAATCGACCACATATCAATGGATTTTCCCGACTTACATTCATCCTACCGTTCCTCGTATTCAACAGCTGCCCCTTCACCGCGTTCTCTTGACTCCGGACTAATTGTCGTCCAACTAAAATGGCCTTTAGGGGTTTGGAAAGCGTGGTTTGCCGCGATCAAAGAAGGCAGTCACACAAAATAGAAAATACAAAGAGCGTCTCAGTGTTTCAACACGTTATAGGAGTATATTTAATTATTGCTCCTAGCGGGCGATGACCAACAGACTAATAATCTGTTATCACTTTTGTATTAAACTATTTATTGATGATCAGTAGGGAGAAAAATATATATTATTATTCTTCATTCAAAATTTATTCTAGTTACTTCACAGTCATCCATTCTTCATGGCTGTTAAAATTCCATAATTGATCCATTTTGCGTTAACTGCTTTAAACATTGAAATGAATCGTGCACGAACACCCAACTGAAAGCGTACGAGGTATCCACACGGGCACGATGAATTATTCTAACCCACCGTCTCCGTTGAAGCTAGTATTTTGGCCTTTGCTCTACAATTGGTTTCTTCTATGAGCACGTCTCCTTTTTTGAGGAATAATTGTGATTAAATTGGTTTTGGTGGTCCTCGGTTAATAAAATTCAGAGGAACTTATTAAGTGTTATTTACCAATTTCACTCATCGATTAATATATTTACGAATTCCGAAAATTTTCTGTCCAATTCTTTCCTCTTTGACACATTCATTTACACATTAGACAACATTAGACATCAGGGCATACCTCGCAAAAAAAACAAATTACACTGAAAGAAAAAGGATGAGCTAATTTTAAAAATTTCAAAAATATGAAAGAAAATCAGCCAAGTGCAATCATTATAATAATATTTTCCGAAAAATTAACAGGTGAATTAGAATTTCCCGAAAAAAGTATGACTTCCGAACTGCCTACATCAATCTTAATTTTACATATTTCAATCTGATATTGCCATTCGCAAATTCACGGAAAGCGGCAACTGTATCTCATTCTTTCCCTCTCTCTATCGTTCCGGTTGGTACTCGTAGTTTCCTTGTTCGCATTATGACGCCACCGTCTCCTCCATTCCCCTCCAATTTCCGCGCCCACGAAAGCCTTCCATTCTTCCCTCTGCTCCACGCGCGTCCCAGTCGCACATTCCTCCTGTGCCCGTCTCCCTCTCGCCCTCCACCAAACGCCCCGGGCCTTAATTTTTTCCCGAGAGAGTGCAACCTCATCGGTTTCCACCCATACCTTGAAGTTATTCGAACTCTATTCTTTGGCAGTGGCGTGTTAATGGTAAATGGCCAGTAGGATATCCAAAGTTGTTTCATGATCTCGTATACAACCAGAATACGTTACATCCAGATGCCATTGACGCTGATGTTGATTATTGCTATTCCACCAGGAATTCACTACGACTGGAGTTAAATTCAGTAACCAAGCCGGTAAGAAGAGACTGGGCACTAATACTATGAAATTAACAATGATGTAACTGCATACGTAATATAATAATGCATGCCGAGCAATTTGGAAATTATTTCCGGGGTCACTGGAGTTACTGTTTTGATTCATTGTTCTGCTTGCTTGTCGGTGAGTGCAGGTAACAACATCCGAGGAAATCGTCTCTCCCGCTAGTTGCGGAGCGCGTGCTTTGATTCGATTCTTGTGTGTACAAAAGAGTGCTCAAATTCATCGGGAGTTGCGCCTACTTTATGGATCGACAGTAATGAGGGAAGGAAAGGAAGGTAAACAATAGAGTTGACACTTCAAAATTGACAGCCATAACCTTTTCTTTGAGAGGGGGGGGGGGAGGCGACCGACGCCTAAGGTCATTTGCGCCTTCAGGGATGGATGGGAATGGATGAAGAGTGGAGAGAAACCCGAGGTCGACATTAGCCTACTCTTAACGAAAGGCGCTAAGAGGCCCGAAGCGTAACGTCCGATCCGACGGACGTCGTACTCACTCAAAGTGCTCTCCACAAAGAACCTCAAGTAGGGATCAGGATCCCTATGAAAACTATTTGTCGCCGCCGGGATTTGAACCTGAGCCCTATCGGTGGGAAACCTGTACGCTAGCCACCGTACCATCCCGATCCCCGTAAAGTCAACCTCGGACACTCGGAAGGGTGAGGTGGGCAATTAGTACCGGGTTGTGCCCATGAGGACACATGGATTATGGTTCCGAATTTTTCAATGCCATGACAGGGCTTCTAAAATTTCTGCCTAATTGCAAATTCAAATCAACATGATCGACTTAGTGATAGCTTGATAATAACAATGGTATATTTAATGATAAATTAACTTTTCGGAACAAGGTTGACATAAAAAAAACCATAAATACGATATAGTAATCTAACCGAAGGTCAGTTTGGTAGGTGGTGGTGGAGTTCACCCAGTAGTAAGCCCGACGGCGTGTGAAATTCACACATCAGGGTAGGGGGGGCTAGTTCCTTTCCCTGTGCCGGTTATGGTTTCCCAGGAAGATATGGTACCCGAAAAATCACATAGCTTTGGTGGGGCTGAGAGTGTCCAATAGTCCAACCCTCTACCCCCGGACTACCGCGACCCCATAAGGCTAACATATTTGATCATTGTAAACAAAAAATACCGGGACCGTAAACTTGAAGATTACGGTCCCGGTATTTTTTGTTTACATTGATTCACGACCGTATCTACGTTCCTTGTATATTTAAATATTTGATCATGAATGGCACTAGTGATATTTTAAGAAAATCCGTAGATCACTAAGGATTCGAGTAGTAGGTAATGCCAGTTCAAGGCTGGAGACCCGACCTGAGCAATGGCCGGCAATATAGTAAAACAGGGGTGTACGCTGTGGCCCGAGGGTTTCAAATATACGCCTAGGATGTGGAAATACAGCTATTTGTATCAAAGGCTAGAGCCAATAATGAAAGCAGGCTGGGAGCCTTCTCTCGACACCAGGCCTCCTCTCTTATTAGCCCTCTACGTCCAATACTCATAGAATTTTCGACACAAGGGACTCCTAAGAAACTTCCTGTGCAGGCAGGAGATTATGAACAACCGCATATTGGTCAGCTAGATCTGCGCAATATCAAGCTTAAGTTAATCAATTAGTCGAGGTGGTGCAGTCATTTTGAATAACATAACTCAATCAATATTAATGGCAATAGATAAAAGTGCTCAGAATTATTGATTATCTCCATAATTAATAAACCTAGACATTGAATGAACGAGGGAAAACCAGAACTGTGTTACTATAAAACAAAATAGCGTGATCAGGAAAATATATATTCGCATACTTTATTGTTAACATATTAATAATATGTTACTTGTATAATGTATAAGTGCTTTTACTTTCGTTTATTTCTGCTGCATCATTGAATCAGTGGCAGCCGTTGCAACTTAAAAAAAACGATCAGCTCACCGACGCCTGCTTTTAATGGCGAAGAGAGTTTTCCACTAAGGTGTTCCTTCACGTTGGGGAACAAAGTTAAGCCGCATGAGGCAAGTCCTGGTCCATTGGGAGGATGAAGAAAACAACTTCACTTTGACATTCACGAGATATTCAGCAGCAACGTAAAGTGCGGCCGCGTATTGATTGCCATTGTGCAGCATTTATAGCCTTTTGATTTGGCATGTAGCCTATTGGTACTGATATGGGCTTTTCGATCTGGAATTATTTTTACAAATCCCTGTTGTATGTTCCAGTTACAGGTGCGTATTTTGTTACGACATGCTGATGCACAACTCCCTGAATATCGAAATATTTCGAAAATGACGATATGCCCGTAATTTTCTCAGCAAAAACCGCCACTTTGTGGTGTTGGTAGTTGATATGGCCTTGGATTGTCATTATACCTCTACAGAATGCTCTATTCACAGTTTGGTGTGCTGACACGATAAGCGGATACATCATTACATGAATTCGGAAAATGATGCGACCATAATTTTCTCAGCAGAAGTCTACTTTTGGCTTTTTTTGGTACTGGTGATGCCAGAGGTTTCCACGCAGAGCTTTGCTGATTACTCTCAGGATCAAAATTATGTCCTCAAATTTCATCTGCAGCGACACATTCTAAAGAAATTTCTTCCTGTGACATCAACTTTGACAGCTGACAAACCTGCACGCGAACGTCTATCTGTGGTTCGGACATGGGCAGTCTCGGAATCCACCGGGCATAAACACGTCTCGTGTGCAGATGTTCGGCGACAAAATCGTTAGTGGCCTATGGTGAAACTTTCAACATTTCTGATGGTGCCATTGACACCATTCGACCGCATTCCCTCGCAATGGCGGCAGTGGTCTATAACACTACGTACTTCCGCAACAGCAGCGATTTGACCTCAGGAGCCAACCTAAGAAATCACTAGGGTATTTCTAGTGCCACCAAAGTGTGCTGACATCCTCGTCATTTCCTTATCCCTATACCTACGCCTAAAGTTTAATTCTAGAGCAACATCATTTAACAGTCCTCTTTCGGGGTGTCCGTTCGATAAAAAGAATGCGTACGTATGGGACAGATATTAACGGCAGGAAGTCAAACAGGAGGATGGTACTCCTTTTCATTTCGTTGTAAGTCAACCATTAATTGGAAATGGCTTGAAAGCCGATTTTGAAAGATACTTCCTATAATCCAGTGCTGGTGTCATTAATAACGCAGAAAGCATTTCCCTTCACCAATAGTCTTCACGGATCGTAAAGAGTTTAATTATGCACTTAATTACTAATCTCGAGTCCCATATGTTCGAATTAGTTGGGAAATCATTTGTCATCCAAAGTTCAAGTAAGCGAGAAACTAATAACAATGCAACATTCATTTATCCACGAGCGAGAAACACCAAATGAGTTACAGGAAAATATTTTGCAAAATTATAACGGAATAAATAGGCTCATGTCCATTGCCTTTCAACGCCATTTGATCGAAGAAAAAATATGCATTGTGGATCCACGGCGGTTAATGTCTTTCCTCACACAAACCCATTATGGAAACCTTCTTTTTCCTAAAAATAAACTTCATCAAAAGAATCTACCTTCATTAATGTCAGCAAGAGAGAAGAGAGGAAGAGAGAGGGAGAAAAAAAGGCAGGCAAAACAAAAGAGACTCGAAAAATCCATCAATCAAAGCCGTTATTTTTTTGTTTTCCACCTCCTCGCCATTTGATTGCCACACATTGTCTTCCTCTTTTCTTTTAACATCCGATCGCCCGCTGCGTGAACCTCACCTCCACATCCTCTTTGAAAATGCCCACACCCCCTCGCCCCGGAGACAGGACACCCTCTCACGATCCTCGGGAAATTCCCCCTCTCGACCGTCCCCTTCCCCCGCCTCCTCCTCCCTCCCCCGCGCCCCTCGCGCCGAAGTCAACCCGGCGTCCTCTCTTCCCTCGCTCGCTCCGCCCCTCTCCCCCCGCAGTCTCGCCCTCTCCATCCCCATCACCACCAAGTCGCCCGAAAATTAAATCTCCTCTCGTCGCATTGGCAACGCCGAAATTCCCAATCTTCTCTGATGATGTTTGCACATTTTTCTCGCTTTGAACGCCACACGGCTCGATTTTTATTCTCCACTTTCCAAAGTGAGGATCTCTTCTTTCTCTTGGTAAAATTCCTCTCTATCATTAAGGTCTCTGCGGTCTACTATGCTTCCTCGCAGAAATTTAAATTACCAATGATTTTATACCTCTCCATTCACGTTCTCACACTTGGTTTCTTTTAAGCAGATGAAAATTGATGTTCAACGGCGGCTCAAAACGCTATGAATGACCCTGTTACTGTTTTTTCGACAATAATTCAAGACTCGGGACTACTTCTGCACTGAAACCAAACGAAAATATCTTTATTCCACTGATTTTGCTAAATGCCTTATTTTCGGATGCCGATGATGACCAGCTACTCGCTTAATGCCGTATAAAATCAGGTTTAGTGTTACCGTCTGCGGGCTATATACAACCATATTCACATATATTCACCCTATAAAAGCTAATTATCAAAGGCCCACGTGAAATCATACATTTTTTGAGACCTAATTAAAAAATGCAATATATTTAAAGACATACTCAGCCGAAAATATACTACCAATGGCCTTAGTATGTGCGTGTGTGTATTTTCAAAAGCCAGGTCGAAAAGAATAATTTTAGCGAGCCACCTCAAAATTGTAAAAACACCAAGAGCACGTTCCCATGTATACCTATTAATTTTCAAAAGAAATTTGCACCGACTTAGCTTAGTCGGTGCTTAATCAGTGATTAATGTAAATATATATGAAACAGTGTTTCTCCACCCTGAAGCGACTTAATTCGATCGAATGCATAGATTTCAACTTACGCACTCTGACTTCAAGAGGAATAACAAGAAAAAATGTAGCAGAATATTGCATTTTTTGTTATTACTTTTAATGTATTTCGAAAACTCATCACTTTGTCTATATTTCCATGTTCATTCAAAGGATTACGGTTACGACCAACATACAACTATACTACATGCCAACTATAGGAAATTGAATAGCAAATATGAAACTGTCGAGTGAAAATCGTCGGACTAAAGTTGCAGTCCAAAATTGAGAATTAAACAATCACTAGATGATGAAATTATCGAATCGATATTACTCTCGAGAAGATAGGTAAATCCCTAAATATTTGTATTCTACCTTTTATTTTTGATACCTCGATTGTAACACACGTATGGTTTTAAAATAGCCATTCCTGGTGAACTTGATTAATTACTTTATCATTCAGTTTCAGCCAAAACGTTGCTGGGAATCGCACCACCTATCACGAGATGGAACGTATCAAAATGGTGCCTTGCTTTTTACTCTGCCGTTACGTATCGTCATTTTAAATCTTAATTGTTTTTGATTATTGTGTTTCTCGCTGGTGGTCGAGAGTGAAAGATTAAGAAAATCGCCGGATGGATGAAAAAGGAGCAGTCGTGGCAACAACCAATTTCATCCTTTTGCAGCAACAACCTCCGAGATCTGTCCAAAGAGATACGGAATCGAAAAACCCATTACAAATTTAAATTGTTCTCGCGGGAGGTCATGGGAAATTGATGCTCCTGTCTAACAGTCGAAGAAACCGCTCCCGCAGGAGAATAAAAAGAGCCCATCGAAGTCGCTCGTACAATATATAAGATGTGAACCATCTTTCCTTTTTCATTCGAAGTCCCAAAACAGGATGTGTGGAGGTCGCTTTCTTAGATGAGATTCATATTTTAAGATATCATTCATAGGTCTCGTTTTACCACGGATCCATTTTGTGGTTTTCATTCGCAGCATTGCAGCGGAAACCCATTCACTAGCGACTCATTTACTCACTCCTCATGGGAGCATATAAAACTGAAAATTAGTTATCTGGACTCAACAGTATCGGTAGTGATACGAGAGTGCAAGATGTGCTCCAAAGGTATGACCACACCGAAGGACGGCACACCGAGATTTTTTGTCCAAAAGTTCATTTGGATAATTTAATGGCCTTCGAAAAAAATACTCGAAGGATTTTGATGGTAAGTGTTGGTGGAATAAATGGTTTGATCTCATCCCCATGAAAAATCCCTTGTTGTACTGCGTTTCATGAGTACATTCCAGTACCAATTAAATGACAGGGACCCTCGTGAAGGGATTCTAGTGGACGAATATTTCAGGGAAACATTAGCACCGCTGTTAGGGTATGATCCTTGGCATATGATTTGTGTTCCCTGTTACTCACTTGATTTCCGAGTCCAACGTAACAAACACTAATAACCAGATCCACGAAGAACCACTTCAAGGAATACTACTACTGGATGAGAAATAAGCGTTGTCATCTGCCAGTTGTGCAGTAAAGAGTGAGTCTTCCAAAAATAAAAACGGAGGGCCTTCAACGACAAGATCCCTTCGTTTAAGAAATCATAATACCCGACTGTTTATTCTATGACTACGGGAATTCTCACTTGAATACTAACATTCCACGAGGGATCCAGTCACAACTCTTTAGGGCAAGAACTTTAATTAATTCTTCTACGTGGCGCAAGGATTTTCGGGTCACTTCCGTGTTGTTCCATCTGGCTGGATGACGGTCTCTTTGGCGTAAACGTCAGATTATTCGCGCCCAAAGATTTTTGAACTGAAGGCAACGAGCAGAAACTCCTGCCAGCCACATGAAATACCTTGGGAGTAATCCGAAAACACTGGTGCCGTCTGAATATATCTGCGGAAGCCTTCCTTACGATTCTTTGGCGTGCTTAAGTGCTTCGACAGCTAAAAGTTCCAGGCATACTCGAAAACATTCAAAGTACCCGTTAGACAAATACCACAACAATAATGGATCCAAATGGAGAAGAAAGGCTTAGAAGAATTACTTTGTTCTTACTCTTTCCCTCAATAAGGTGGTGCGTCACGGAAATTATGTTACGAAATCAGTTTCAAACGGCCATTATAGACACGCATCTCTATGTTTATGATGCGTGTACTCTAGAGATTTTAAATACTTCTTATTTCAACATTGGTCAGTTTTAATTTATCAACGTGCCCTTACTCCACACAATTAGGTTATCAGGTTGCCCTTTGCTCTCTCATGAAATGCTTACATGAACTATGTAATCGTCCTTTTGGTACAAACTCCGCCATAGTTCCAAGGCCCATTGGCCGATATATTCTTCAGAACTATGGCTCCCATGATGCAGGGTAGTGAAAAGCCATCGACTTCAGAGAAAATTTATTATTTGACATGGACATATGACGACTTCGAGCCGCAGTGGAATATTTCACAAGAATGATTTTCAAATCTCGTAAAATATATGGCATTTTCAACAATTTTAAAATATCCCGTATTCAACCATTACTTTAATCAATTTTTCCACCCGCGGAATAGAATTACTCCTTAAAAACATAGACCCCAACAAATCTCCGGGACCTGATGAGATACCGGCGCGCGTGTTTCAAGAACTGTCGGCTGAAATTGCCCCTTATCTTGATATAATATTTAAGAAATCATTAGCAGAAGAAAGCGTGCCAAACGGCTGGAAGGTAGCTTCGGTAACACCCATATTTAAAAACGGAGACAGGGAGGACCCCAGTAATTATAGGCCAATATCGCTCACTTCCATTTCCTGTAAGATTCTTGAACACATCATTGTTAGTTCCATAATGAGGCACCTCGATAGCCAAGATTTATGGATTAATAACCAACACGGCTTCCGTAAGGGTAGATCCTGCGAAACTCAGCTCGCACTTTTTGTATATGATGTATTGAACTCCGGTGAAAGTAATATTCCAGTTGACGCGATATTCCTAGATTTTAAGAAAGCTTTCGATAAAGTCCCTCATTGCAAATTACTCGCGAAATTGGAAACTTATGGAACACACGAGAGTATTATTAACTGGATTAAACAAGTTTTAAGTGATCGTGTCCAAACAGTCGTCCTGGACGGTGTATCATCCGATATTGTCAAGGTCACGTCGGGTGTACCACAAGGAAGTGTCATAGGTCCCCTCCTATCCCTTATTTACATAAATGAGCTCAGTACCGTAGTTAATAGCAAGCTCCGGCTTTTCGCCGATGATGCAGTAATTTATGGGGACATTCGAAGTCACGAAGACAGAGTCGTGTTAGCCATCGACCTAGATGCAATTCAAAATTGGTGCGATACATGGCAACTGGAATTAAATTTTTAAAAATGCGTAGTAACACATTTTTGGGAAAAGAGTAATTCCCTCCCTTATAGTTACAAAGTGAAACAAGCCAAAATTGTGAGGGTAAATTCCTTTAAATACTTGGGTGTAACAATTACTCACGATCTGTCCTGAGGAAAACACATACGAGAAATATGCGGTCGTGCTAATAAAAAATTGGGATTTGTGAAAAGAGTGCGACGAGTGAAAGCGACGCAAAAGTGAAAGAACGATGTTTCCTTGGCTTGGTCAGGCCCCACCTAGAGTATGCTGCCAGTAATATATGTGGGATCCTCATAATATAAATTTGGTTTCGGAATTAGATCGAGTTCAGCGGAGGGGGGCTACATTTGTCAAGCATTGTTATGACCAACGCAGCAGCGTATCCACTTTGCTAGAATATTTAGGCTGGGATTCTCTTACACAGCGGCGTTTACAATATAGATTAAACTTATTGAAAATATTCAAAGATGGCCCCTTTTCCGATGACACCAAGGATATAACACGAACCCCAACGTATTACGGTCGAAGGGATCACGAATATAAGACTAGAGAGATAGACTGCAAGACTGACAGGTTTAAAATATCATTTCTTCCAAGAACGATAAGGGTCCAGAATGCTAGTAGCCGAAATTCCCCAGGAGTTAGTCCATTACAATAAGCATTAACGTACAGGTTAGGGGCTGCGCGAGGATATGTATATGTATGTGTATATGTATGTATATATATATGTATGTATATATTTTTTAGGTAATCTACCGGTTAAGGTAGGTTTTTGGATGGACACAACTATCAAATAAACATTTTGTAACTCCAAACAAAACCCAATCCAGCAACATAATCTACATCAGGTCCCTCTTCATTTCTGTGTACTTCTTTCCTCCCTTCATCCAGTCAAACATCCCTATCCTGTTCTTGCCCTTTCCTCGCTTGCCCAACATTCTCCCCTCTATTACCTTCTTCCGAATCCCACTGCCACTCAATACGCCTTTCATCCATTTCTCCTGCCTCCATAAGATTTCTCTCAACAAACCCCTCTCCTCCCCCACCATCTCCAGTACTTCCTCATTTGTTTTCCTTTCGGTCCATTTCACCTTCTACATTCTTCTCCACACTCACATTTCAAAAGCCTCCAATCTACGTCTATCCTCCTGCTTCAACGACCACGTTTCTGCGCCGTACATGGCTATGCTCCATATCAGAGTTTTTACGAGTCTTGTCTTAACATCCCTACTCAACCTTCCCGTCATCAACTCCCTCCTCCTTGAGAAAGCCTCCTTGCCTAGCGCAATTCTTCTCCTTACGTCCTTACCACTTTGACCGTATTGGTCCAAAACACTTCCGAGATATGTAAACTGCTCTACCTGCTCTACTTTTTCCCCTCCTATTTTAATGTTTAGCTTAGCCTTTTTCTTTCTGGAAAATCGCATAACCTTTGTTTTATTAATATTGATTCTCATCCCATATTTATTGCACTGAACCTCCAATTCACTCAGCAATGCTTGCAACCCCTTGGCTGACTGAGCAACTAATGCTTGGTCATCAGCAAACCTAACCGATTTTAAAAATTCCCCTGCGACTTTCATTCCTACCTCCAGTTCTTCCCATGCTTCTTTAATCATTTCAATCATGTATGTATAGAAAAATATTTTTTTTTCTTACAGGTTCCCCACACCTTTCCTCACCTATTTGATAACCCCCAACCCCCTCATCCCTTACCCTTCCCTCATGATGCTACACCCCCTGCCACACACCTTTTTTGGTGGCTCGCAGGGTATTTATGTAGATACAGATGTACTTCCCTTTCCTCTCGTAAGGTCGAAAAGCCGTATACATTATTGATTAACAAAATAATTTGGCACGGAATCACCTACAAGCAAGGGATTGAAGTTCAAACTTATCCAATCAATCAAACTTACCCTTGAATCAGACGCTTATGAGTAAGATGATATCATTGGACTACATTTTACATGCATTTACAAAACATTTCCCAGCTAATTGTTGTAACCATCACTCATGATTTGCATTAAATAAGAAATACATGTGTGGATTTAAATGTCAATCGATATAAGAGAGACTTAAAACTTGACTCCCCACTCGTGTAAGCCTTCATTCTGCTCCTCTCGCGCAGGTTTTCTTTGTCCCGATCTCTGAAATCATATTTTGGTCTGGAAGTTAGGCAGTTTGTATACTTTGACCTGAAGACGCCTTCGGGACTGAGGGAGAAGCTATTGTTCACAGAACAGCCAACGAGACGAAAACTTTGATGAAGCAAAATGAGGACTCCAGCAGCTAGAAGCCATGTTTCAAAGCATTATGTCAATTTAAAGCTAAGCTAGCAGCACATACTGTTCGAATATATGTTTGTATTTAGTATCATTTCCATCCCGCCTGTTCCCCTAGAATAGAAATCCAAAGGAATGACCGAACGGAAAGAAACTTTTTCGAATTCGCCTCTCGTCTCAAAACCCCCGGTTTATTGCAAATTCTCAGAGCATAATACCTAAATAAACCGAGAACTAAAGTGAAGTGATTAGAGGAGGAGTTCTACTTTAGTTGTAGCCTCACTTGTTCAAAAACATGCCCACAACCCTACTTTCGAATTCCCGTCTCAATACCCGTATCACAGCCAATCCCAACCAATTTACGCCACAATGCTCTTCTCTCCTTTTTGTTCAACTTTTCTCCCTCCCTCAGTTCCCCCAGTCCTTTCACCTTTCACTTTTGCATTCAACACGCCTCCCCTTTCCATCACTATCCTCCGACTCGGAATAAACCCTCCCTCACCTTAACCTCTCTCGCCGACCACACACCATATAAAGTGTTGCAGTTGTTGCTTGTCGAGAGGCGAACAGGTCATGTTCCGTTGTCCCAGTGCTCCGGGATTCTAATGGCGCACTTTCCAGAACAACCAATTGCATTTTATCCGCCCAACTGACCTTACACTTTCCACCCCCACCCCCCCTTCCCATTCGACCAACCCAAAACACAGCACCCCCTCCACCCCCTTTGCTCCGCCCCACCCCCGAACGCACCGAGATCCCCGCGACCATTATGCACTGGCCGTCAATTGCACGACCGCATCCTCGCGACAGCAGAGGACGAATCGCGCGCACTCGACTTTCTCGCCTCGCGACCCAACCAACACCCTTAAACCGCTCCCTTCCTTCCACTCGAGACCAGTTAAACACACTCCCGCACCCGCCGACTCCACTTCGCCCCCTTCGCGCCCGCCCTCACCCGGCCCTTCACTCATTTCCTCTCTCCTTCAATTTCTGCGTGGCGATGTCAATGCCGAGAAGTCAATGCCCACGGCGCAATGCTGTGACCTCCATTGCAGCATGAGGAAGCGTTGAATGCTCTCTCAATAAATCCGTAGTTAGTAAATCCGTAGAATAAAGTTACCCATTTGTGACAAAAATGGAACTTCACTGGTCACATACATACGCGGAGGAATCGTTTATAAGTGATTGTTACTAAAGAGTGACCGAGATATTTGGAAGAAATTGATTCTGCATGTTAATTAATCCATGTATACATAACGCTTTAAATTATGGCTATTTATGTTGATTTGTTTTGATTTAGGAAGGCATAGAATGAATTAACTCGTAGTATGGAGAAGATAGAGGATCGCAGTGTGATTGGTTTAATTAATTTTAAGATTACCGTGCCCGGTAAATATATTATTAGCCGATAGTTCTTCATGGAGATAATAGCGAGTAATATGACACAGTTGTGAGGTGAAAAAGGAATTTTCAAACTGACCACTTGTCCCTCTCACAGACGACCCGAGAAGTGGAAGACCATCACTCACCGGCGATGCTGCCACAGTGAATTAAATGGAGGACTTTATCCTATTAGACCGATGAGCAACCATGTAAATGATCATGAATGAAACTGATGTAGGTTAAGGCAGTGTGTAGAAAAGAATTCACGAGGGGCCGCAGATGTCAAAGTTGTCAGTACGCTGGGTTCCTCGGGTACTGATTCCTTTTTAGAGGCAAACACGGCGCAACCTGCAATGACGACTGCGAATAATTAAATGATGGAATTTCCAATAGTTGCGATATTAAAGACGGAAAACTTTGATTTAATTTCGTGATTACCAAACAGTCACTCGTCAGAGTAAAACCGAAACTTATTTGCACATTGAATTAGTGTTGGCAGGATTCATTTCTTGTTTCATGGCATGCCCTTAAGACTGGTCAAAGAATTGAATTCTCAAAAATAAATTTTGTGCATAATTTCACAATTGCTATCGTGTATGCACAGCATTGATTTGCAGTCAGTGACACTGTCGGCAAAATAAGATAGTTGTGTGAATGCATTGTGAGTTGCAATGACTAATGGATATGATTCCACGGAGTGGAATGACGATTTATTGCGTCAGCGCGCATGCCAATTATTATCCCACTAGCTGTAAACGCTCTCACGCCAAAGAATAATATACTGTATATGCTCCAAGACCAACCAAATTGGGTCATAAAACGTACACAACTCATTTTCCCTTCTAATGAACGACACCCTAATTCAATCCATTTGCGAATAAAATTTAATTAAGGAGCACTTACCGGGTAGCGAGGTGGATCTTTCCTTGGAATGTCTCAAAAATTGAAAAATAAAATGATTTTGTTCTCAATAAAAGTCACAATATCAGGAAATAATTAAAAAAATGCGCCACTAAATAATAGCTTCTGCTTTTTACTACTTCAGACCCTGGTATTTTTTTTAAATGTTCCAATTTTATTTATTTTTATTATCATTTGAAATTTTTTAATTATTCTTTGCAGTTTGGAAGGGGATCCTTGGAATTTTCCCTTTGAAAATATCTGAGTTTCAAGTTAATTTGGATCGCATCTCAGCAATGTAGAGTGACATCTTAGGTACTTCAAGTGATATATTCAGTAGAAATCTATTCGCGCTAGCATGACCCATCTCCAATAAAAAATAGAAAAGAAAAGCAATAATGAGAAACTGTGACCAATCCTACGTTACAGTCGAAAGGAATAATAAAACTATCATTTCGACGATAAATATTTGCATCTCTGACACATTCCTCCTTTGGTAACATTTGCTTTTTAATGACGAGTCCTCACTTAAAAGATGAAAATGCAAACACAGGTATTTTCATGACTTATGACTCCCTTAGCGAGCGACGTATCTTATTCCCATCTTCTTCACAATAACATGTGACTTAAAAATTCAATCCATAAAATGGGAACCTTTATTATTGTCGCCAAGAATATACAAGTCCCAAGAAAATTGAACGTTTTAAAATATACCTTTCTATCTTTGTGGACATAACTATTAAAACCAACCATATTCATCAACCCGAAGGTCATTTTCATAATAGGTGAGGGTAGAGCTCACGAAATACTAAGCCCAACGGCGTGTTAAATTCACACATTAGGGTAGGGGGCCAGTGCCATTATATGGTTTTCAAGTTTCCCTGGACAGCCCATAATTTCAATTTCAATTCAGACCACAGTTTTATTCGTGTGAGTGTATCCCTCCCCATCTTGAAGTGGTGGAAGGGCTTGTGCCATTTTATGATTCCTAAAGCTGTGCTGGCGGGATCAATGATAGGGTGGTCACCACTCCTGATAGGGTCACCCATGCTAAATTGGTGGAAAATTAGGAGCCAGACGAAAGGTAGTCTGCGCAGCGTCTGTTCCTCATTCAGGCGGCTGCCAAGGTATCTGGCCCCAATTGGGCCCCATTGAGTGATAGTGTCACGTTAAAAACACCATTGAGGGAGTCAACGGGAAACCACCCTAATTAATTTCCCCTGGACTCGAATAACGGACGTAATGAAGAAAATGAGTCCTTGCAACTACGGTACTCGGCCCAATGGGCTGTATGTCGTGCCCGGCAGTGGAGTATTGAAGACCCTTATTAACCCACGAAATCCTTACAAGGTGAAAGTGAGAAGATAACCGAATTAGTTAGAATGAGAAGTCGGAATATTGGGAAAATCTTAAGGACAGTAAATTAGAGAAAAAAGCGACAGATGAAGAGAGGAAATACAGCTGCTTTCGGTCTGTATATTTTAGACACCATAAAAGACGTAGGTGCATATGATAAATCCCCGGGGATTCAGGAAGATTCCATTTAGACTACGTCGTGGTTAGGCATAGATTTAGGAACTGTGATAAATCCCATTTATCAGGGGCGGATGCAGACTCAGACCATAATTTGATCATTATGAAAAGTAGCATCCGATTAAAAAAGGTAAAAGAGAATAGACTGTACAGGAAATGGAATTTGGAGGCATTGATTGGAACAACAAGAAAGGAGAATCAGCAGGCTTTAGAGAAAATTATGAGTGAGAATAAGTAAATGGATACAATGGAGAAATGTGAACAAATTAAAATAGGGATATCGAAAGCAGAAAACGAAATTATTGGATGAGTATCATAGGGTATAGAAGAGTAGAGAAGAGTCTCGTAGTAGAGTAAGAGTTAACGTAGGGAAAGAGCAAAGAAACCATGGATAGCGGATGAGGTGATTAGAGAGATAAATGAGAGAAGGAAATGGAAGAACATAAATACAGAGTTAGGTAAAAGGAAATATAAAGGGTTAAATAATAAACTGAGGCGGGTAATAAAGCAAAAGAAGACCGATGTAAGACGCAGTGCGAGGGTATTGAAATTTTTCGGAGGAAGGATAAAATTGGTGTGCAGTACAAAAAATTAACATTCTATCAGAAATACTGACTTTTAATAATCAAACCACTTTGTTTTTCCATATAAACTTTTAATTAACACGACTCAGGTTTCGTTTTCCATAACATCATCAGGCCTGATGATGTTATGCTATAACGAAACCTGGGTTGTAGAAATTAAAAAGTTTATGTGGAAAAGTAAAGTGGTTTGATTATTAAAAGTCAGTATGAAGATTTTCCACCAAGTTACGCCAGCAACTGTTTTTTTTCTATCAGAAAGTAAGAAGGAAAAATGTATGTTTTCATCTAAAGAGTATATAGGAAAAATAATAGTTGAACCAGGAAAGAACTAAGAGATATGGAAGGAATATATTAGAAGAACTGTATGGTAGAGAACTTAGGCCGCAAGGTTAGGCATAGAGAGATGCGTAGATGAAAATAGATTAGGTCGAGCATACTCCACGATGAGATAGAAAGGCTATTAAGGGAGATGAAATCAAAGAAGACCATGGGAGTAGACAACATTCCTGCAAAACTGCTTAAAGATTTAGGAAAATGTGGGAGGAAGAGTTTTTATGGACTGATTCAGTAATTGGACACAGTACATTTCTAAATACTATGCCTATATTTTCTTAAGAACGTTATTTGGTCGCCCTTGTTTTTCGCTTGAAGACACACTCATTAATTTACGTTCTTCCAAGACGATTCTGCGTGATTAATGTTGCAACAGTAAAACTTGATTGAGAAAAATAAAGTTTGAAGCAGATGAAGATGTAGAGGAAAGGGATATGTCGGGGAGAACAAATATAAAGTTTTGTTTATGTGAGGCTTGATCGAAACTGTGAACGAAAAACTGTGAACTCGCTGCCTCTTGGTCAGAGATCGGTCACTTGACTTATTGGCGGCACTCAATGGAGAACAGGTAAAAAGACATGGTCTCTCGATCGGTCGGTCCGTAGAGCTGGAAAGGAAATGAAAGTACTTCGGCAACAGAGCGCGCTTTCTCGCTGCGCGCATTGGAGTGCATTTTATTTCTATAGCTAAAGATCCGATCTCCTAAAATGCTTGCAAAGCGTAGCACACACCAGAAATATTCCAGTAAAATGCAGAGTCACCGATATTATGGTAGCGACAAAATGAAACGGGAAAAATGGGCAATTTTCAATGGGCAATTTGTTCATTGAGAGGTGAGAATAAACGCGACAACGAATGTTGTGTCTAAATTGCAGTTATCTAAATTTATTTCCACGCTAATAAATCACGTCGGAAATTTTGGTAACTAGCGTTTGGGTAACAGATCCTCCTGCAAAAACATAACCGGCACAAGGAAAGGAACTGGCTCCCCTACCCTGATGCTTGAATATTCACATGCCGTATAAGGCTTAGTAATGGGTGAACTCTATCATAAACAACCAAAACGACCTTCGGGTAAATGACTATGTTTATGGTTATATATATATATATATATATATGTTATTATTATTAGGTAATCTACCGGATAAGGTAGGTTTTTGGATGGACACAACCATAAAACAAATATTCTGCAACTCCAAACAAAACCCAATCCAGCAACCTAAACTACATGAGGTCCCTCTTCATCTCTGTGTACTTCTTTCCTCCCTTCATCACATCCAACATCCCTATCCTGTTCCTACCCTTTCCTTGTTTGCCTAACATTCTCCCCTCTATTACCTTCTTTCGAATCCCACTGCCACTCAATACACCTTTCATCCATTTTTCCTGCCTCCATAGGATTTCTCTCAAAGAAACCCCTCTCCTCACCCACCATCTCCAGTACTTCCTCACTTGTTTTCCTTTCGGTCCATTTCACCTTCTCCATTTTTCTCCACCCCCTCATTTCAAAAGCCTCCAATCTAAGTATATCCTCCTGCTTCAACGACCACGTTTCTGCGCCGTACATGGCTACGCTCCATATCAGAGTTTTTACGAGTCTTGTCTTAACATCCCTACTCAACGTCCCCCTTCTACATATATATATATATATATATATATATATATATATATATATATATATGCGGGTTGCCGTGGTCTAGTGGGTAGAGCTTTAGACTAATGACCGGAGGGTCCCGGGTTCGATTCCCGGTCAAGGCACTCTGGGCACCTGCAGCTCCACCCAAGCTAGTTGATTTTTCGGGTACCAGATCTTCCTGGGAAACCATAACCGGCACAGGGAAAGGAACTGGCCCCCCTACCCTGATGTGTGAATATGCACACGCCGTTGGGCTTGGTACATGGGTGAGCTCTACCATCACCTAAACCGACCTTAGGGTTGATTACTGTGTTTATGTATATATATATATATATATATAGCTATAATACGAGATGTCCAGAAAGTAACCTCCGTTTTCGTGTAGCGTGGGAATTAGTGTAGGGAGCCAAATGGTGGCGCTGATTGGACGCAAACATTTGGTCTCGAGCTGCAGTGGTTGGAAGGTAGCGCCGAAGGTCGTTGTTTACAGTAGCGAGTCAAAATGAACAATGCAATTTAAATTCCCGCCAAATGCCAAAGTTCGTTCAGTGATAAGGTTTTTACTGATAAAAAACTTCAAAGCTGCTGTCATTTGCCGGGAAATTTGTGCCCTGTACGGACCAAATGTGATGAGTGACAAGAGTTGTGCGTCAGTGTCGTCGTTCGTTGAAGAGTGAAAATAAATGTCGATGATGATGACATAAAGGGCCGCCCGTCTGTGGTGAACAATGAACTAACTGCACCTGAACATTGACAAAAGTTCGTGAAAACCGAAATTTTACGAGATTTAATATCTTTACATAGTTTTCCAAAGATTACTACTACTCTGTTGCATGGAAACAAGACTGAAAAGTTAGGCTACTACATGTTTTGTGCTCGTCTCGACGAGGAACATTAAGATGCCGTCATCGATTGGCAGCGATCCCAGGCGGCAGAAATTTATGCTGAAGGAATTAGGATACTAGCTCAGAAATACGAATAAAATTGTCCAGATATACAGTTTTGAGATAAAAATAATAAATTTACTGCATGTATTCCAGTATATATTCATTGCATGACGTAGATTAATTTCTGGACAGCTCTCGTGTGTGTGTGTGCATAATATATATTATATATATATATATATATATATATATATATATATATATATATATATACGTGGGTCGCGGTGGTCTAGCGGGTAGAGCGTTGGACTGCTGACCAGAGGGTCCCGGGTTCGATTCCCGGGCAAGGCACTTTGGGCACCTGCAGCTCCACCCAAGCTAGTTGATTTTTCGGGTACCAGATCTTCCTGGGAAACCACAACCGGCACAGGGAAAGGAACTGGCCCCCCTACCCTGGTGTGTGAATATTCACACGCCGTATAGGGCTTGGTACATGGGTGAGCTCTACCATCACCTACTAAACCGACCTTCGGGTTGATTACTGTGTTTATGGTTTATATATATATATACACACATTACATTTGTGATCTGCTCAAATCCGCCTTTCCCACCTTTCCTTTGTTCGTCTTTTGTGTGTTTTCCTATCCCCTTTCCATAAATCTATTTCTATGTATGAAATAATATATATATATACAGGTATATATACACATATAAGCGGTTAAATCATTTCCATCCGAGATTTATTCTTATCTGACTTCATATGACTGTGGGAAGGAGACGGAATTCACTTTAATTCACGACATTTAGTTCTTTTGGCTTTCGTCCTCAAGGATGTGGTCGAATTTTATTAATCTGACGTCTCAGCTCGTGGTCACCTCCGCTTGGAGAGCCTTTGGAGTTGGGCCTCGGTTCACCGAAGCACAGAGTGCCCGCAACCGGTCATGTGCCCGCGAACGAAAGAGTTTGGCGGCGCCAAGGAGTGACTGGCTTGGCACCTCGACACGTTGGCCCAGGGGACATTTAGCAATACTGTCACTTTCGATAGGACACCGTTTCCCAGGTTTCTTCCTCGTTCAATTAATCCACAGTAGTTGGTTCTTGTGTGCCGTTCGCCATGCAAAATAGCCAGGCAATAAAGCTATTCGTGAAAAATATCCCAGATTTAAGCGTCTTACACATTGCTAACCTGCTAACATTTCTATCTGAAATAATTTTAGAAAATCATATTCGTTTTCTCCGAGTAAAAAAAACTTGTGAAAAATGCTTATTACGCACATTGACATATTGTTCAGGATTTTAAAATAAAATTTCATAAATGTCTGAATTCATTTACGGAATATTTCTTAAATTTTCCCTCCTCCAATAAAGATTTTACCAACCGAGTAAACTGTGTAAATGTTTCTTTTTTTAGAGTACTGGTCTAATGAAAATATTCCCTTAGAGTACGCATCATTTCAAACAAATTAAACGATCTTTTTTTATTTATACAATCGAGCACTAGTGTGTGGTTATCCTATTGACCGCTAGGGTACGTGTTCAAACCTCTGGAGAAACCCATGCAGCGGCTTTAACCCCATTTATTTTAATTTTATGTGGAAAACTTTAACTTTGGTACTCCTGAATGCATTAGCCTTTTTAGAAAACATTTCTCTCACACGTTAGTGAGCCGCAGCGACTGCCTTCTCGTCAAGTGTCCGTCCAATTATAGAAGGTGTTATTTCTGCACGAGCGGTGGCCACAAGGAGGGACGATGAAACCCCCGCGGATGGATGTGGGGGCTATTAAACTAAACGGCCTGCCTTCCCCGGGCGAGTGGCGGCGACTGATTTAGACGAAACCACAAAGCCAGTGTCACCCTCGCACCCTCCAACCCCACCCTTCGGTCGGAGCGGGACACTGTTTGTCGAAGATCCACACCCTGCGCTCTCCAGCAACCCTAGTCGACTCACCGACCCAGGGCGGGGGCGGAAGGAGAGATGCGACCTTTTGTTCCACTTAGAAAAGGGAAACCCACCCCTTGTCCCTCCCTCGAATGGCCACAACCACCACCCTTTAACCCCGACCACTCTCCCTCCAACTCCTTAACCGCTTGCTAAGAAGGCGAGGTCATGGATGGCTTTGCGTGGTCACGTCCACTTAATCCTTCGCGAGATTATCTCTCCGATACACATGTGCGGGGGGGAGGGGAAGTGGAGTGCGGGAGGGTGGGTGGGGGCGTGAGCCACCCGCCTTGCGGGGAAATGGAAAAAAGGGGGACAGGGCGAGGGAGGGCATTCCGGTCGCGCGGTCGCCAGATTGGGTCCTGGCGATGCCGTCGCGAGATAGCGCTGCCACCTATCGCAAGAGTCGGCGAGGTGCTCCCACCTCGCACGCGTCTGCGATGGGTAAAAATACTGAAAATACGGAAAAGAGGCGGGACTAGTGCTGCAGTTTGGGAGGAGACGGAAAAAATTGATGCCCAAATCCGCAAGAGGGGTTAATTTTAACATGCTTCTGACAATACTTCTCCCTGAGATTGAAATAATAGGAGAAAGATAATTTTCTGGAAGAAAGTTCTGGTGCTCGTCTCGTAAAACGTTGATCATCTGTATTGACTATCATAACTGGGATGTGCTCACGATTACATTCTACGATATTGAAGCCGTGTGAAAAATATCAATGAATGCTACCGTTGAGTTTAAGGCACAGCTAATCCAACGGCAATTGACTAAGGCAAGAGTGCACGAGTTCGTACGAGGTGTGTTCAAAACATAACGAGAGTTTTTTTCATTTCGCGGACTTGGACAGTCCGATTGTCAAACTTTTCTTTATTATGTTGGTATACATGCCCCTGAAGTATGATACAACTTTCATCTCTTTTTGATTGTGGACTTTGTCTGTGACAGCCACTAAGGTTAGACGTGTTTTATGAGCTCGGCGATTTTCGTTTGTTGAAAATATGGATCAAAGAATTTGTATCAGATTTTGCGTAAAAAATGAAATAAAGTGTAACAAAGTGTGTGAATTGTTGACAAAGGCCTATGATGAGTCTGCTATGAGTAAATCAAGAGTTTACGAATGGTATAAGCATTTCCAAGAAGGCCGTGAAGACCTTGAAGATGACGAACGCTCTGGACGCCCCAAACACATCAACAATCGATGAAAACGTGAAAAAAGTGAAAGTAATGGTTATGAACGATCGCCGAATCACAATTAGAGAGGTCGCTGATGATGTTGGCATATCCATTGGATCTTGTCATGACATTTTATCCAATTTTTTGGGTATGAAACGCGTGGCAGCAAAATTCGTTCCAAAATTGTTGAATTTTGAACGAAAACAGCGACGGATGGAAGTTGCTCAGGAGTCACTAAATGAAGTAAACGACGATGCAGAATTACTGAAACGTATTATAACAGGTGACGAAAAATGGGTTTATGGATGTGACGTTGAAACTAAGGCTCAATCATCCCAGGGGAGGCATTCTGGCTCGCCAAGACCGAAAAAGGCTCGTAAAGTGCGGTCGAACGTGAAGGTTATGCTCACTGTGTTCTTCGATTTTAATGGCATAGTGCATCATGAATTCCTGCCGCCAGGTCAAACGGACAATAAGAAGTACTACCTACAAGTTCAACGCCGTTTGCGAGACGCAATTCGAAAAAAACGCCATAATGCACCATCTCACACTTCATTGCTTGCTCGTGAATTTTAGGCCAAAAACAATACTGTAACGATGCCCCAGCCTCCATATTCGCCATAAATGGCTCCGTGTGACTTTTTCCTATTTCCAAAAATGAAGAGAACCATGAAGGGCCGTCGTTTTACAGCCGTAGATGACATTAAAAGTGCATCGCTGAAAAGGCTATCTCAAAGATCGAGTTTGAGAAGTGTTTCGGGGATTGGAAGAAGCGCTGGCACAAGTGCATAGTCTCCAATGGGGACTACTTTGAAGGTGACTACATCAATGTATGAGAATAAATAAATATTATTGTCCGAAAAATTCAAATTCTCAATATTTGTTTAACACACCTTGTATACGTAGAAGTCGATATCTCGTTACCTGAGAATGAGACGCCTCTACCGAATAACGTTTCGCTGTTCATTCGATATCAATCAAAAAGCAGCCGATAGCTATATGTCATACTCTAGTTATTAATATTAGTTATTGTTTAAAATTTCAGGAGTTGCATAATCAATTAGTTCAAGAGAGCCAATTTGAATTTAATACGGATTCCATTCCTATGATGATACGATTTTGTAGGCTGAATAATTTCAAAGTTAAGGGTAACTTTAAAACAAGGTACGGTGTGTGGAATTAAACGCTAACAACTCAAAGCAGGATTAATAATTATTAACACACAACTAACATTCCACATTGTAGTAATTATACCTGTGTCAGAACCACTCATTAAATATGCTCGAGCCATGCATAGTAACAAGAAAAAAAGTGCATTGAATGGCGAACTTACTCTACATAACTAATTCCAACATTTTCTAATGCTGTGTCTCGAAAATATATATATTTCGGATAATTTCTCAAAACACAAATCAATTACTAGCGGTTAATACGACTAATTACAAGTTACATCACACCCTTCTTATCTAGGTTGGCACCTCTATACTTATAATAGTCATCGATCATATTACGGCAATGCTAATGATACCGATACAATAAAACTATCAGTATTTGAAACAGTGACACATTGGGTTTTGGTATGAGTAACAATTTCTGCAATTTCACACAATCAATTATATAATCTAACAGCTACTCTATAATCCATCCCACATCTCTATCCCTTTTTCTGAATCCGAGGGAACGATGCAACCGTCTTATTTTCTAATCTACACAATGGGACAACGAAGCTTCATTCGATTTCTGTAATTTTACAGGCTCTACTCAGGAAATTTATGCCACAGTCGTCATCTTCTACAGTGCTTTACAACCTACGCAACATACATTTTTATTTTACATTTCACAAAAAAATACCCTTTACTTGAAAATAAAATACTTTTTTGACTTGAAACACAAAATATCCAAGAATAAACAAATCAGCGTTGTTTGAGAGACATATAAGTGAAATGTACTAAACATGTCCAACAAAATACCATTCGCCACATTCCCATTTAGGAAGAGGTGCTTTTTACTTTCTTCAGCTGCCATTTTCGCCAAATACGCAATTGTTTTTTTCCCGCTGTTTTTGGAAGCGGTCGTTTTCCAGTTATTCAGCATGCCCAGGGCAGTAGATGGAAATAAATACAGATAAAGGAGGAAACAATTGACGAATGAAACGGGAGTTGTAAGGAGTCGGGACAACCATCCGGTTTCGGTGCTATCTTCGACCCACGCACAATTGCAGGCGCATCCGTTTGGTCCATCAGGGAGGGAACGGAGAGAGACGATGGAGATGAAGCTGGAGATAGAGAGGAGTGGGAGGAAAGGAGAGAGGGAGAAAGGAGAGAGGGAGAGATATAAGGGATAGATATACGAGGGAGATAGGATAGGATGCGGAAAGAAAGGGAGAAAAAACGCGAGATAAGGGTGAGGGAGGGAGGGTTGGAAATGGCGTGGTTTGGAGCCTTACTTGGAGGGGGGATGCGCACGTTGCCATGGAGATAGCGAGAGGAAGCCAGGGGCCCCAACATATAAGGAAGAGGCCGGAAAAGAGGAGAGGCAGGGGGGGGGGCTGGGAGGGGGCGTGTCGGTGGAAAGGGTGTTGCACTCGGGGGCGCGACGAGGAAGGGCTTCGCTCGCATTTAATGCATTCGCATGGGGAAGCCGGAAGATTGAAAGGCGACGGCCTTTGCCGTCACAGGCATTTTGCGTGTTTCCTTCCATAAGGTGGACTTCTCTGTGCCGGGCCGATCGCCGGGCGATGTTTATCTCCCGATGCCTCGATCGGATCTTGTCAATTAAGGGCGTGGGTATAAAAATGGTGCTGTGATCGCTAGCCGACCAACGGATGCACCGGATTTTAATGGCGACTGAACACGCTACCTCCGGAAAGGGCACACAAAGAGACTAAGTATTCATTTTACGCAAGGCAGATCGTTCAATTGTAAATAATTCACAACATTACCCTGGGCAAAGTGATGAATTCTCGGGCGGCAATTCCAAAAGATGATGTTACGAGCATGAACGCATAAGCGTCGCTTAGATAATTTTACAATTATTGTTGTATTTGTTTGCTCATACGTGCACAGGAGACGGCACACACAAATTACTAATAGTTTAGAAAAAATGTTGAGGCATAATAAACCAATAGCTCAATCACAGAAAATGGAGTAATAAGTAAATGTTGGAAGGAAATATTTATGTAGAGGTCACTTAAAATGTTTATAATCTAGAAACATTGGTTATACGTTGCCCAGGCATTCGACAGTCCTGCCGTGTTAAGAAAATTGAAAAAAAAAAATCAGTTATTCCTCATTTTGTTAGCTTCGTGCTTTTTTTATAAAAATTTTTGGCTGGCATAAAATTGAATGAAGGTAAAACATAATATAAACATAAATGGAGAGTTTAGAGGAGAATCGACATTGTTGCTGAATTCTGTGGATAGGTTCCATTCTACGTAAATATTCGCACAGATCCATTATTTAGCAATTCCTTTTGACTCGAATTATTATTATTTAATATGAGTAAATTTACGAGCCTTCCACAGAAGGGAAACTTTTGTCAACATTCCGAACTATCTGAAAATATATTTATTATAAATAACCACCTCAGACTCCCACGAGTTAAATCGAATGGTGAAACAATCTGTAAATAAATGAAATGCTAAAATAACTATCCTTTCAATTTTTCCCTGGTGACTGCGACATTATTTTCTCAACTGCGTTGCATCATGGTGACAAAGAACCAAGACGTACGACACTTCGCGGATAGAATTGTTTGGAAGTGAGTTTTCTTATCGGGAAGGAGTCCGCCGATGGAGAGAGATTTGCATGAGGGAAGACGGAGTGCGGGAGACGTGTGCGCTGGACACGAGGGAGGGTGGGCTCGGGGGAGGCGTCGATATAAACGAGTAGCGAATATGGGTGGGTGGGCGTAATGGCGGGAGATCGGTTGATGGGGGAAACTGGACTTCATTAGCGGGCTTCATGACTTCCACGGGGTGCGGCCAAAAGAGCCCGGGGGTGGGGGACCTGGGGAGGCAATGACAGAGAGAACGCGAGGGGAAGTGGGGGGGGAGGGTGGGCATGAGAGAGATAGATGGCCGCATCATCCCGTGAGGAATGCGAAATGATTTCACAAACGACGAAATCATAATTTAAAACGAGTTGGGTTTCCATTGCAGCGATGTAGACTGCACGTTTATCCTCGATGTTTTGGAGCGATTTTTCCCCGTCCCATACAGATACGGGTGAGGGATGTATTTCGAAACACAAGAGCTTAGCCATAGAGGCCGACGTTTCAATTTCCGTCATTAAAGCATGCCTGTTTTCGCGGCAATAAATATTCGCCATCACATGGACTCTCCGTCGCTCTCCGTTGGATAGTTTGAGCGGTGCTCGAGTCTGTGAGGATTGAGAGAAGCCTTCAAATAAAAAGACTAGGAAAATGTAAACCAGGATTTTGTATACCTGTATATATTATATATATATATAGATATATATGCACTGAAATATGTGTATATATACTTGTTTGTTTATATATATATGCATGATAAAAAATAGTCAAATATTTAGATATATATATATATATAAATATGTGTGTGCATATATATGTGTAAACATTTTACTAATTTTTTATCATCATTCTGATTAATGCGGAAATTTTCACGAAGAAATATTACTTCCAGATAATTCATAATTCCAGTTGGAAAATGGAACCATTCTTTAATACGTCAGTTAACCAAGAAGATTCTATAAATCTAAATCTCTTTTTTATACAGAGGACACACCCAAAGGAATTAAGAAAAACAGACGCGAAATCATAGCTGCATGGAGACAGTTTGAAATCCTGTTGACAGTGATCAACTATTATATTTCACCAGAAGAATTAATTCTAGCATAAACTTAATTAAAAGAAATATAATAGAGTTCCGATTAAAAAATTGTTCGTACTTAATATTGCTGAAAGAGAAATAATATTATATCATCTCACCTCTTGGAATCCCATTGGATGAGAAACAAATAAATATTTGCAGTTCAGCTCTGCAGATATTGCCTCACACTAGTAAGAAGTTGAATTTATGAAAACAACTTCGTAAAGAACATACATTTGTCCGCACACATAATGAACGTCGTATAGTTGGGGATGGAGCACATATCTTAAACGTGAGTTTTGCTTCTTGGTACACATAAACGATTTAAAACAGTTACAGATAATTTACGATACATGCCGCGGCCCTAAAATAGTTCACTCATATAGCTCACTTCCATTTTAGAATGAATAGTAGGTCAATTTATCTGTATCTACGAAAATAAGGTACTGAAGCTTTGCCGATTGCAATTTTCCACACAATTATTGAAAAAAATATTCAAATAATTGGATTCATTCAATTTACGTGTATCATTATGACTAATTGATGCTCCTGTCCCAATTTTGAACATGAATAACGAAACAACCAGAGCCACAGAGGATTGAATGAAATACTAAATAAGCAAAGAGACAATGTTCTGTCCAGCTGTTCAAAGATTCTATAGATTTAATTTTGATGAAAGTCTTTTCATAATATACTCCATGCAATAAATATCCACCGTTATATCGATGGAAATACGTGATAGATGATACTGAAGACGATTTCAATGAATCGATCATTTCGATACATCGATTATGCCAGTGGGGGACAAGTTGAGATAGTCCGATATTCTATTCGTTCCAATTCAAGAATCGTCATCGCCATTGTGTCAAAGTGCGATGGAGAATGCAAACCACAGAGCAAGTGGCGCAGAATCTGAATGGGGAATTGAAACCAGAACGGCGACCGTCCTAAGCACTCCACCGCCTTCAAGCACATTTACCGAAATAGGAGTTCTAACGGGATGTTAGGAATCGCGGGTTGACTCACCCGTGCAGAAACAAAATGAGGGGAAGAGGATGAGTGCAATATAAGTAACCTCCCATCGGGTGCGTGTGTCTGCTGAATACTGTGCAAAGTTTGTGGTGCCAAGTGTTGTTTTTGCCGCGACCCTGTAGTCATGGGAATAATCTGGTCGAGAGATTAGCTGTGGGTTGAATGGTAGGGGAAAGAGATAGAGAGAGAGAGAGGGGGGGGTGGAGAGCCGGCTAATGGACAGAATGTGTAAAAAAGCGGAGGGTAGGGAGTAAAGAGAGTAAGATTGAGGAGGGTGCCATTGAGCGGGAGGTGGAGTGGGCCTCGGAGGCTCGAAAGAGGCAGAAGAGGCATTAGGAAGAAAAAGCAAGCTGGGCTGGCCATTGGTTGATGAGGCGAGAAAGAGCTTTCCAGAGAACTCGAGGTTTGTCCAACCTTGCGCAAAAAACGGCAAAAGTACACACACACACACACGCACACACACGTATTGACCAAAATGCGAACGAGAGAGAAAAAGAGTTGCGTACTCCCGCGGGACATTTATGGCTTTGGAAAAAAATGCTTTCGATGTCATGATGGGAAAAAAACCATGCTTGTTTTTAGGTGAGAAGTAAAACAACTCGACGTAAGAGCAATAAATCACCGTTAAACCACCTCCAAAATAGCCCCCTCCGTCAGCTTAGCAATCCAATGGTGTTCGCTACCACGAACAAACGCGAGGTGAGAAAAACTCATTTCCCGCACAGCGCCTGAAATCTCTATTACCTACTCCATTCGGGCTCCGCAACATATTTCTTTCGTGCCGTCGCGTGAATAATTATATAAACTCTATATTCGCGTAACTTCGAACTCAGTCTGGAATAATACTTATTATTATTATTATGCAATCTACCGGTTAAGGTAGGTTTTTGGATGGACACCACTACCAAATAAACACTCTGTAACTCCCCACCTAGCAACCTAATCTATATCAGGTCCCTCTTCATCTCTGTGTACTTCTTTCCTCCCTTCATCCCGTCCAACATCCCTATCCTGTTCCTACCCTTTCCTCGCTTGCCCAAAATTCTCCCCTCTATTACCTTCTTCAACATTCCACTACCGCTCAATACGCCTTTCATCCATTTTTCCTGCCTCCTCATGATTTCTCCCGTAAATCCCCTCCCCTCGCCAATAATACCTAGTACTTCCTCATTTGTTTTCCTTTCGGTCCATTTCACCTTCTCCATTCTTCTCAGCACACACATTTCAAAAGCCTCCAATCTAGGTATATCCTCCTGCTTCAGTAACCACGTTTCCGCGCCGTACAAATAATACTTAACTCATTACGAAATATTAATAACTTAAGATGAGAAAATCAACCTCAAACTGAAAAAGGAACTGCTTGAAAGTTAGCTTTTCAAGTGAAATCAATTATGACGTTACTACGTAACGTAATTGACCCTTGAAAAAGTTTCCAGGCGTTGGCTAGTAAATGTTGCATACAGTCTGTTAACAGAAACACTATCGGACGCAGAAATCGGGGATGAAGATATGTCAAGCGAAAGAAAATATTTTCCTAGCGAAGAACGCACGGTGAATCCCCTGGTATGCCTCAATTGAAGCTATCAACGTTGTTTGATATTCTCGAAGCCTATCTGGGGAATCGAACGCAATGGCACAGTAATGGAAATCGACGCCTGCTCTTACTCTGGTTGGTTTAGGCTCAGCATCCAAGAACTAACTATATGGGCATAACCTCAATCTCTAAACCAATAAATACAATAATAATTTTAAAGTTATATAACTTATAAAAAAGCACTCAATATGGTCGGAATATGCTGAGGAGTTTTGCCTTAATTTAGTTAACTTGGCTGGATGAAAATTTTAAGTTAGTATTTACTATTGAGATGTCCACATTTTTTGGCAGTGGAATGTTATTTATTTATTTATGGATTATTTGATAAAGAGTAATGCTAATTGTACTATTTGGTTCATTTTGTCATGCATAGAAAAGCAATATTGTGCCCGTGGCATAAGCCCGTAAGTTAGGTAATGTATGCTATTGAAGAATGCATCACCTAATTACTTGAAAGATTTGATGTTAACATTTGAGTACATTACTTCACGTTATTTTGGAGAAATTTGTCGTTATGTAATGTATGGTGCACATTTTCATTTAGCATGATACAATTTGTAATAGTTGTATATTAGCTAAGATATACAAGAAGTCATGCTGGCATAAAGGCACTTCTGCAATTTCCCCTGTGATTACAAGTTTAATGAACTATGCCATTGACTTACACCATTTCTTATATTGATATTTAATTCCAAGAGACTTTCACAAGTCGTGTTACTTAATTTACAGACCGGTGTCATACGAACATATTCTAAGCTCTGTGGGTGTCACTTGGGTATGAGAGCCAATGATCTTTGGTTGCGAGAAGCGGAGTGGGAAACAACATTGCTCATTGAAGAACATCGTGTGAATTCATTGATGCGTATAATTTTGAAATTGTCTTTTATTTTCCAGAGGCTACAAGGATGCAATTGCAACTTAGAGAAGGAGTGAAGAGCCGTCTCCAACGGAGGTGACCAGTAACTGGGTGGACCCAAGACTAGTTCAAATACTGGTATCTTAGGGAGAATACCTCAAGGAAATAGTTTTCACAGCTCGTCCTTAGTAACCTACCATATCATTACGAGATAGGTCATTGTGTCTTCAGCAAGTATTGGAAATCTGACGGAAGAGTAATGTGCCATCATTAATACTGGGATACCTATAAAATGAGCCCATCTGTGATAATAAGGAATCAAACTTGCATTTCCCTCTAAAATGTTTTCTTAAATCTTTGTTAATGGTGAAGCGACCTCAAAGCATTTTATTTAATTTTAAGCAGCACAGATGGATGCAAACATAATTGAAGGAGCTTTTAGATTGATTGGATATCCCTTGTGACACGAACTGAGGTTTGTGAGAGTCAGTGCTTCGAGAGAAATAAGGACGCAACATCATGTCCCACTACGGGATCTTTGGAGGATCAAATGGCAGGGACTGAAAATGCTTTTGAGTTGCAAAAGCAAATGCAAAGCAATGAGTGGTAAGGAATAGGATACTGAAGTATCCGATGGCTAAGGTTCTAAAATTGAAACTGAATAGGTTTGGTGTTCAGCTTTATCCAGGCTGGCCTATTTTTTCGGCATCAGCAGACAGAGTATGTGGTAATGTCATTGCTGACATTAAGTGCTCATCGAAGGAAACTGCGATGAAAAACAATGTTGTTAATAGGAGGATTGTTAATGGGAGGAAAGGAGGTTAAGATGCAGATGAAGCTGCAAATGAAATTAATGGAGAAAAAGAAAGGAGTTGCGTGTGTAGATATTCTTTTGAGAGAGATTTCAGTGTCGGTGGGAAAGTTGCAAGAGTGATTTTATAATTTTCCAAAACTAATAGAAATCAATTTCTGCAAAATCCATGGAAGAATGAAAATACTATAAGACTAAAAATTTAAATGTAATTCTTTTTTCTTGTTCTATGATATGAAAAAATATGCTAAACTATTACGTGGTAACAACTCAGAGACCTACCTCAACACTTGCAGGAAACAAAAATCTTGAAGAAACAGTTTCAAAATTCTGGTCCAGTGCTTCTTGTTCAAAGCCACCTCCAACCAAAGGATTTTCGCTTCCTATTTGAAGCCGAAGTTGTAATTTAGGAGTGCGAGGGGTGACTGGAACAGTTCGGCAGTCAAATCTGCAATGAAGCATACCATCTTTAACTAACAACCTACAACCCATCGCCTTGCCATCATCACCCTGTGCTTAATCAGTGAGTCGAGTCTTCTTCCATCTAGAACATATTGGTTGCGTAACGGTATAAGTGTTTAACGGAAAAACGGAATGAATTGCGACAGCATGGCTTTTTTGAACGGCAAGCACTTTCGAAAAGGGCGATAAGATGACAAGTGTTAATTTAATATATCCTCAAAACACAAACTGAAATGCAACTGCATCCATATTTGAAAACGTCATAAAATACTGATGAAGGCAATGTTGTTCGTTCCATGCAACTATATCATTAGTGTTGAAACTGCATTAAAACGAGCAGCAGGACCATGATCCTCTGGTGTCGATTTTTTGTTGTTGCTCTCGGCTCATAAACCTAAGCTGAACTTAAGAGAAATTCATACGCTTCTCTCACGAAGTCGAGCGAAATTGCTGTGCTTTACGTCATCCGACCTTCGGAAATCAGCGTCTGCAGACCACCAGCTCTGAGGAATCCAAATGTAGCTTAACTTTTCCAGTTATTTCTCCATATCGCTGTCTAGTCTGGAATGTTTGGTTCTTCATTAGGAAGACGTTTTTGGTGTTTGTTGAATTTCCTAGCTTGGCCTTGACAACGTGAAATGATCAAATTAACATGAGTACTTATAAGAAAAGAATTGATCCAACTATTTTCTATAAGTGTTCATATATTTCAAGCATGTACTTTCATATTGAATGAAATCATGAGGAGGTCTATTCACATATAGCCTATTCACTTAGCATATAGACTATTCCCACAAAAATTATAATTTAATTAATACTTTTAGAAAGCGCGGTACTACGATATTCTTAAAAGTTTAACTTTCTTAAAAGTATATTTTTTAATTTCCTCATCAAGATTTATTCCTCTAGTGAAAGTCATATCAACTTCAAAGTAAATCTGGAAAAGGGCAATAAAAAATAAATATGTCTATTCAAATTCCCTCCTTATACATATGTCCAATTTCTTATTTTACTTCTACGGCTTAAAATTTGAGTAGATTGGTAATTTTAAAAATTTATTTTCAGCTTTTATGGTTGGGATTAGCAATGAAAGTTGGACGCATATGTGTCCATTGGTTAGAGCTCTGATTTTACTGATCAGAGGCCCAGGGTTTGAATTTTCGGGGGCTCCTCTGAGATCCCATAGCTAATGAAGTTGTAGGTGCTCAGAATTTTACGGATATTCGTGAAAAACCACGGGCGGCACAGAGAAAAGAACCGGAGAGAGAATGGTAAAATTAAGCTCCTATGGCCGTGCAATTGTCGTAGCCGATCTGAATCAATTTGCTACACTCCAGTTATACGCGGTGATATACGGGGAGAGTATACCACGCCAAAAGCCCCCACGGAGAAACGAACACGAGAGAGTAATCACGCCAGGACGCACACGCAATCACCTGTGGTTATTTGCAGGAAAATTAATTCCTTGCCAGCAACAAACAAACGCCACGCATACACACAATCGCTCAATGTTCTAGTGGTTGTTCGCAGGGGTCTCCGGAGAAATCTCGGCTGCAGAGTGCAACTGCCGGATCGGGAAGCATACTCAGAAGTGCTTTACGAGGAAAGTTGTCCAAGGGCACGAACCTCATTACTTCATACCTTGGATTTCTCCGAATTGGTTTGAAAAGAGTGAATGAAAGCCGTACGCAAGGGGCCGCCGAGGAACCAAAACGCACAGCGAGGGAATATGCGCACGCACTAGTAATACTCGCGCTCACTCACGCGAAGATTCTTCCCAAGTGATTTGCATGGAAGGGAATCCCGATTCGGGGATCACTATAGAAATAGCTCGCTCTTACAGCACTGTGTACTGATCATACTTATTTATGACTGACTATACCCTTTCGTCAGAACAAAAAAACAAACACGATAGGGAACACTCAGCGAATACAAGCATTTCGCTCACAAAGTGACCCTCTTCAGGTCACACTAAAGGTGCACGGCATTTCAACAGCCGGTCTGTAATCTGAAGGTTTATTACGCAAAAATTAGTTTAGGCAAATTGTAAATTGGAGTTCTAAGTAATGATGTCTGCATAGTAACTTGGGGTGAGATGCTTCAATCTGAAAACTGTGACGAAATATCTTAATCTATTGCAATGGAGGAACGAGTCAGATAAGTGCACGATGGCAATTAGTGAACGATGAGTAAAACGGTATAAGTACAGAGATTGAATGTATAAATTATTGTGACAACTTCCTTGGATGATTAGGCGACGGGAATTCCGTGTATACACAAAGTTGCGATGGGAGTTTTGGGACATTTTTAATTTGTTAGGAGGGGGCCACGTAAATTTTACTCATTACTGTCAGTAACCGAGATGGAAACAATTTCTTTGCTATGCTTAAAGACTCCTCTAAATAGTCACCATCCAGAGGGATACATTTCTCCCAGCATTTCTTGACCTTTCGAAGGCCATCATTGGAGAAGTCAACAGATTTCGTTGACAACTAATGCGCCACCTCTTTATATTACGTCATTTGTATTGTCAAATCTCCAACCCCGCAATGGTTTGTTTGAGTTCTGGAAAAAGTCACAATGGGGCGAACTCGGGAGAAAAGGGTGGGTGAGGCAAAATTTCAAATAATAAATTTCGTTTAAGTAATCCGTCAACCGGCCGTAAATATCCGTGGATTTGTCAAATCCAAGCAGATGTTCCCGGAATGGTGGGGAAACTATTCGAAGTCGGGAAGGGCGGCGTGAGACAATGCGAGGGACGGAGGGGGGCAGGCGCGAGTGGACGACGGATGGCCGCGAGGAAAAGGCGAGGATAATAGAGAGGGAACTGGGGACGAGGAAGCATCGGACACGCCCCCCCCCCCCCCCCCAACTTCCTTCTCTGGTCCATGCATCGAACCCCTCGGAGCAACGAACAAGGCTGCCGCCCCTTCCCCGCCCCCACCTTCCCTTCGGCTCCCATCTCCGCGAGCCGGGTAAACCTTCGCGAGGAAGTGAATTACGGTCCAAGTGGCGAGAAGAGAAGGATGAAAACTCCCAACAAGCCATTCCTATACACTCCTCTTTTTCTCTATGTCGTTCGCTGCACCTTCATCCCCACCCCCTCTCTCCCACTATCTGCCCGCTGCTCTTCCACGGCGTGCCTGACACACACACGCTCGGCGAGGGACGATGTTCTCTAGCTCGAATACACCCACTAAATTGCTCTCTCCCCGCCCCCCCTCTCTTCCTCCCGTCTGTTTTGACGGGGGAAAAGTAAAGACGATCACGGGGGAAGGGAAGGGTGACTGCAAAGTTTTCAAGATGCTTGGACTCCATCAAAAAGCGCCAGATCACCCCATCTCTTGCCTGGTAATGAAACATTTATTCGTTTTTTTTGCCAAAATAGTTAAGTAAAATAGCGATTAAATGAAATTCCCTCGTAACAACATCCCACCAAGGGTCAGGACATTTTCAACACCAGAGTAGCCCATTGAAAGAAATTTTTATAATTTCCATGCCGCAGTAGAAAAGAAGACAATCAAAATGGCACAGAACTTATTTGCACTGGATCGCATAACTGTGTCCACCTTTTCAATTGAATCGCCAATACGTACTCTTACCAAAAAATATTTTATACAAATTTAAGTGCCATTTCGGCATAATTGAATACCGATGTTCGATTGTTGACATTATTTCTTAATAAATCGTAATCGAAGGGACATGTATGACACTTAGGAAACAGGCGATAAAAAACACTGTGAAAGGACTTTTCATTACTTTCAAGACTTTTATTTCCTAAGTGACAAGTAAATTTGTTGGAATGTAAGAAACATTTTCCGTTTATTATTCGAGGGAATTTTGGGAAAAAGGAAATTCGTAGATGCATAACGATATTCAAGTAGGGGATGCTTGTAGAGAGAGTATGAGTAGTTCTCTAAATTGTCAGGATTTCTTTTACGTGTACGATGCATGTATCAAACAGAAGTTGTTCAGAAAAGAATGAGCGAGCCTACTTTTTTACGTAGCATATTCCATCTGTAGTGATGCCTTTCGAAATAAACTCCACATCTGCCTGTAACTTCAATGGTAACTGCTAACAAAGCCTGCATTCGAACGTTCTGTTGTTCGAGTATGAGCAGTCTCGGTACCCACACCACACAGACGCCTCTCATGCGCAATTTTGCTGTGAACAACGCATGGGACCCAATGAAATTTTGAATAATTCTGATAGTGCTCTAACGTTGCCCAAGGTCATTCTCATTCTCTCTCACGATGGCCGCAACGGTGTTATTAATGTCTACTTCCGTAAGAGCAGTGACTGGAGATCAAGTCCGTCTACCTCGTAGCTGTTCTATGCGTAAGAATAAGCCTCTCCGTAAGCTTCACGAGGTTCTAGTACACCCTGATCACCATGCCAAACCATTTTAATGGATTAAAAAAACCTCACCCTTTCTACTTTTTTCCGGGTAAACTTTCTTCAACAATCGATTAATTCACCAACTATTGCTACTTCCCAGGCGTTCCACTCCCATTTCGAATGCCATTAGTGAAGATTACATTACCGTTGCTTGATGGACGATATACGACCTAAGCTGCATTTCATGACTTTGACCTTTCAAAATTTTTAGTTGGCATTTAATAGTAATGAAAAGAAGGATATAAAATGTTACCGGTCTTTTCCGTACCCGCGTCAAGTACAGTTCTCCCTATCAATCAGTTTTTTCCCCGACCCGTTAACTTTGGTGGATTTTCGCCATCCCACTGCAAGCGAAACGAGAGCCTAGCCACACTCTACGCACGATTTCACTGTTCTAGACAATTTTATTGTCAGTCGCAAAAGGAACTACCTCGAAAGTCATTATATTTTTGCCAGATCGCTAATACCAGGCGTTATACGCAGTCCGACGAAACGCTTCTTATAAATTTATGATGCACGCTATATAAAATTAACTGCATACACGTACATACAATATTTTTGGTATGGGTAGCCACACTGAAAGAAGACATTTAGTTCTGTAAATAGAGGCGTTGCATTTCAATGAACGCCAATTGACATCATAATTATTAAAAATCAACGAATATTAATAATCTACAAAAATAAACTTTTAAATCCAAATGAAACATCACTACGAGAAACAGGACCGAAATTATGTAGTGGCCTATAGACCCATCACATATTATATAATATTTCTATACACATATTATGTATATACACACAAATTATATATATATATATATATATATATATATACATATTATGTATGTATAATATGTGATGGGTCTGTATGCCACTACATAATTACTATACCATAAATATGTACAAACATAAAAAAAAGATACAAGATATTTATTTTCATGTATATATATATACATCCGCAAACATATGCTCTTTTGGGAAATATTCTGTTGATCAGAATTTAAAGCTTTTAATGTATTCGCGTCTAGAGCCCCCCCCCCTCTAAGCCCAAGGGAATCTAGGAACACAAGGGGCTTTATTGAGAGTATAATAAGCACTTAAGGACTAGATCAATAGTTTACAGTGTACATTAATAATATAAATATAATGCAGATTCATTTACAAACTATGCATTCAACCACATACATGAATGTACACGCACGCACATACTCGTATACGATATATTTGCCCAATTTTCCGATTTATGCATCTTATCCAGCAGGCAAAACATATTCGGCACATGTTATCTTTACCATATGGTTTTGTTTTCATTGCGAGCCATCGCTATTTGTACACCGTCCTAGTCCCGCCCATTCCTCATGTGCATATTAACATGCTCCCCAAACTAAACCGCTTAATCTCTCCTCACTTATCCTTTCTCTTGCTCTTTCAACCGCCGCTGTCTTGCATGCGCGCCCCTGGCTCTGAATTGGCAGGCTCGAGCGTCAGCGCCCCTTGGCGAATGAAATATGATTGGCTCTGGCTTCTTCCCAGTCGGTCGATTCATTCTTGCGGGAAGCATACATCCACTCTCGGGCACACCACTTAATGTTTGGTCAATTGATCGAACAGCTTGGTATTCTCATCTCGGCTTGGGAAATCGTTGAGGACACTATGCTTAAGAAGAGTGAATTGCAAGTTGTAGATTAATGAATTGGAGTTTGTGCAAGAAGAGAACTATATTATCTGCTCAGTAGCATGTGGATCCCGTTACTCTGAAATTTATAAATGTTCGCCAAAATGTTGTACAAAGGTCGGCAGAATTAGCGAGACTTTTCTCATGCTTAAAGGACCGCTGACGCAAGGTCAATAGTAATTAATGGGGAAGATATAAAGCTTCTAGATCTGCAATGCTTAAAGTCATCGGTTTTTGCTCGAAACTAGCCCATCACGGCACGCTTTATTTTGCAGATGGTAAAGGGAACGCAATTATAACACAGAATAGTAAATTAAATTAGTCGCAAATATTTTAGATTATACTCTTTTTAATGATATTTTCATAATATATGGTTAATAGATGTGGATAAGATAATAATATATCACCCTATTAACAATCCTCTCGAATTTTCCCGACATAGGGTGAAATAGCATTCTCAGTTGATGATGTAGACTTGCTGGTTCCTCCATGCCAATATTGAAAGTTAAGATCACTCAACGAAGACATCAGTGGTTTATGGAGAGTTGGCATTATTTCCATGATGTTATGGCTGAAAATTAGTCGAGGAAAAAAGGACTTAATTAGGAATGAAATGGATTTTGGAGACGGGAGGCACAGTGAAGGGTTTTGGAGAGCAGTGCTCGGAGACTAGTGAAATGCGAGCGTGTGGAAGCCCCGGGCTAGAGAGAGGAGGGGGAAAGAGGGGCGTGGGGGGGATGAGAGATGGAGAGAGGCTGTGGGTTTTATTTATTTTAGAGGTGGGGGGGGGGGGACGGGAGGGAGGCGCGTGTTTAGGAATATTTGGTAATGGATATCGGCCGTCGTCTGGTCGTCCGCCTGCTCTTTGTCAGCGTATAGGGGAGCATTGTCTCTCGCTTCCGAGGAAGCGTTTCTCTCTTTTGAAAGACAGAAAGCCAGCTTCCCCGGCGACTTGTTTTCTCTCTTCCGAAGTGAATATCGATGGGAATCCCATAAAGCGAATACTTTATGCTGGAATGCCTAAACAGAAGAGCCACTAAATTTGAAAACCTAATGGTTTAAATAAACAGTCAAATAATAGGTAACAGAAACTTTTTGTGACAAAGAAATTACCGAATGTGCTGACATAGAATTAGTAACCATTATGGGAGACGAAAGAGAGCACTTTTATTTCGAATTTGAAAGATAACTGTTTCGTGCGTACAATTTATGACGAAAGTCACTGCATAGACAATAGTCATCAGGGGTACATTAAAGTATTACAGGGTCGCACCCAAAAGTGGTATTACTGATTTTCTCTGGCACGAACGGAGCGGTGGAGGGGGGTATGCCTGGCAGGGTAAGGTGGAGGGGGCTCTTAGCAACAGACCGACACCAACCTCAGTCACCTGCGGGCTGTCGTTGAGCGAGGACACCGTTTTTAGTGAAGCAAGTTTTTTGTCCGCGTCGAATAACAAAATGAATCTGAATTTAGAGCAACGTTATTCCGTGAAGTTTTGTGCGAAACTCGGGAAGACGGCAACTGAGACCCTCGATATGATCAAGCAGGCTGATGGGGACACTGCCTTAAGCCGTTCCACAGTAATTGAGTGGCACAAGTTGTTAAAAGAGGGTAGGGTGCTCGTTGAAGACGACCATCGCTCCGGACGGCCGTCGACGGCAAGAACCGACACGAATGTGGACAGAGTGAGGACACTGCTGAACACAGACCGACGCTTAACCAGTGAAGAAATTGCAGACCAGTTGGGTATGTCTACATCCAACGTCCAACGCATTATTTCACAGGATTTGGCCATGCGCAAGGTGTACGCCAAGATGGTGCCGAAAATTCTGAGTGTCGACCAACAGGCAAATACGGCGTTGCAGCACCCGCCCTATTCTCCCGATCTGGCACCACCGGACTTCTTCTTCTTCCTCCTGATGAAAAGACAGCTCAAGGGACGACGTTTTGAATCGATAAAGGCCGTTCAAGAGGCTTCGACGAGGGTCATCAACGGCATCCCCAAAGAAAATTTCCAGCGGGCGTACGGGGAATGGGAGCATCGTTATACTAAGTGTGTAGCAGCTCAAGGAGCATACTTTGAAGATTATTAAGTCGATGTAAGTATATCGTCAATAAAATTCTTGTAAAAAAATAAGTCCTACCACTTTTGGGTGCGACCCTGTACGCATGCTTTTTTCGGTCAAACATGACGTGTTCATAAAACGTGATAACTTTCATTAATAAGTCATGCTCTATACAACATCTCCAATAAATCTTGAGACCCCAATAACGATTGAAACTATACGAGTACTCTTTAATATAAAAAATATTGCAATAAAATATTTTCAAATTTGGTACTAACAAAAGTACTTATTACACTACCTGTTTTGGTTGTTAATCCGTTATTTTGGACATGAACGCAAATATATTTGAGCAAAATATAAATTACTTTGAATTTTGTCGAACAAGCTGTCTCCCATCGATAATTATCAAAAAGGGTGCAATAATATGCAAAAGTGACTGAAATATATAGTTATGTTCAAGTACATACTTCACAGTCACAAAGTGGTTGAGTTCTTTCACACGATGCTTCATATCTGACACCTCATTAAACTGAATTTCTCGTATTAAATCTTCATGAAAAATATCTATGCTCCTTTAGCAAGAGGTTTAAATACCTCGTAATATGAAATACTCTTGAAGCCGGTTTAAATAAATACTAATAAAAAATATATAATTAATATATAAAATAAATATATATTACATAAATATTAATATTAATTTAATGAATCGAATACCAGTTATTATATATATCTTCTGAGTGCACCTAAGGGATTAACTTTTTTAGCTTATCAAAGATCAGCAATAATATAACGTTATTGCTGGTATTTGAGAAGCTAAAAAATATCTAAAGTATATTTCTCCATTTGGTCGTTCCAAAAGAGGCAGGTTTATCGTAAAAGAGATGTCTTAAGTGTATGCCCAATAACACCAAAATCGAATTGCAATCACTGAAAAACCTACCTCTTTTTTTCAAGACCATACTTCTTGAAATATAACATCCCAGATAATTTAAATATCCAAAATTTGAAGATTTCTTAAAGTAACTATTACCTAATGTTAACACCTGTCTCATTTCATTGAAACATATTTTTGGCTCCGATTAATTTCTTGAGCCTATACTACGTCCTTCTTTTTCTTGATTAATGATAAAACTATTTCGCTGTGCCTTATTAGCAGCTTCGAAGAAATGTCTTCAGTTAATGTTTTTTAAGCTTTCCTTATTTAAGCATACATACGTACTATGGCCCATCTGCATCCCTTACTAGCCAGGAAACAAGTTGCAACATGAAAACTTTTCAAATACCTGGTGAGTACTTATTGAGACAAACATTTTGCTATTTTTGGAAGTTTCAATTTTATTTCCCTCGTCTAGAAGAAACTTTAAATCCAAGTATGTTAAAATCGGCAATATCCATGTTTTCAATCCAGCGAAATGTGGATAAAGATAATATAATCGCTTGTAATCGATATTATTTTCAATTATTTGTAAAATCTCAGGGAATAAGGAAATACTGAAAATTTTGGAAACTCTCAGAAGCGGAAATAAGTATACACCAGTAAAAAGAGTTTACTTCCAAACACAGGATCCGAAATATTCCCATGGATATCTGAATTAGTTACCTGTATTTCACTCACTACTGGTTTCAAAGATCGTGAATTTTTAGGAGATAACTATTTGATGCATTTCATATTTATTGTACCTTTCCCGTGCAAAAATGAAAACCACATGAAAACTTGGTGTGGTATTAATTTAGTTGTTTTTTCAAATGAGATATTCGCACATAGCTGGACCTTGTTGTAACATCCCATTGTTTCTAACGCTTATATTTTCTAAAATAACTCAAGCTCTTAGCTAATAATCAAAAGAGCGTGCAGATAATTACGTGTATCATTTCTCTTTCCCGGAATATTTAAGCGACTTGGTATAGCGAAAAGTTGGGGCTCAGTTTCCCTGTTACTAGTATCATAGGTATTTCCTGTCTATCAAATCATTTTCATTTGATTTGAGATTTCACACTGTAACAATTTTGTCTTTAGACTGAATGCTCTAACACTCGCCGCTTTTCAAATAAAATCCCTTCAATGACTCAATCGCTGATCGCGGAAAACAATGCAAAATTCTCATTTAACCCATGGGAATGTATGAGCTTCATGAAATAAAGTAGTTTCTTCGGACATATTTCATTGTGGTTTCAAGCGATTTGCAAAAAAAAATAATTTCTGTGGACAGCGTGAAACATGATTTTAATAGAGTTTTGGGAAAATTAATGTCAAAATGATAATCTCGATAAAAATGTGGGGGCTTCCAATTAAGATCGGCTCTGACTTACACTCGGTTCGAAATGAAGGCCTGCCAGTCTATGGCGACAGAAAAATAACGACATTAACTAGATTTACTGCAATCACATCGAAGACTACGGCATCGCCAGATGGCTAGCTCTGCGTGCCAAACGCTGCCATTTGTGGGAAAACATTTCTTTCCCATGTACACAATTACAATATTCACCACATCTAAATCTCTTTCCCGGTTCATTCCTCGTTTCCCGGTCTACTGCCTCTTTTCTGGTTCATTCCACTCATTACACGTTGTTAGAATATTCGCGTACTGATTGCTATCAACATTTTGAAATGTAGAAAAGTACAGTATTCGCCAATGTTGGAAGGTTTTGAAATGTTCAATTAGTGTTTCCTGAGATAATCTAATAACGCAAATATGCTAGCGAAAGAGCGCAAAGACGACAATGGCGGTTGATTACTGCCTTGGATGTGCTCGTATCATTGGAAAAATTGGATGTCGTTTAATTCAACTTTCAGATTCTATTTCATTCCATTTCGTAATACTTCTTCTCTCATGTCCGCTATATTTTCCAGTAGTAACAAAATTCGACTTAAATTTTACCAACGCATTGCATTTCACCTGATACAGTTCTCATGTTTTTAGGACTTCAAAAACAGGCAAGTAACTAATGATATTATTCACTCGGGTGGAAGTGGAAATGTGGCTGAAATTAAATGAACAATGATCAAAAGGTGATTGACCAATTTAAGCCGCAGAAAGTGAGGAATCACGAATTGTGAAAAATCACGGTAACATCGTATCGAAGAATATGATTGGTTCATCCTTCTATGACGTCGGCCACTCTATATGGCCGTCATCTCCGTCTAGCAAAACGACAATAATATCAATTTATTCCTAAATAATTGCGTTGCTATTGTTTTGCTATTACATTTTATCTTGTAAACTAAGTCATGATTCCGCAAGTCGACGTGCGGAAAGAAGAAATTTTCACACCCTACCACCACCTATCGGGGGCGAGCGTAACCAACAGAATCCTGTTGGGACAAACTCACGATGCGCCAGCCATTTCGTCAGGGATTTTGCGAGAAGCCATGTTATCATCAGTGCCATAGAGTACAATGTTTGTGATAGCCAGAGCACGGGAAATTTGCTGCAGCTAGAAAAAAAGTAAATAGATCTCTCTTCTCTCTCAAAAAAATAAATAAGTCTCATTCTTTTGAACTTCAATTTATAATTACATCAGTCATTTTCTCAACTACCTTTTATAAACCTTCAGTCCAAACTGTGTCAGCATGGGAAATTTTAATAAAACAACTGGCAACAAATTCTCGGCTACCTGCAATGAAGCAATATACTCGCAAGAATTTCAGACAATTAGTTACATAAATATTTAGAAATGCAAAATTTCGGTAGTCACTGCATGAAAATGATATACGACACATTCAAAGAATTTACCGTGACTAGAATCCGAAACCGCTTCCGAATAAAATGTGCAATTTGACCACACTGTTCCTATTTGTGCCTAAAGATAATGTAGCAAACTTATATCTTACAAAAGTCCCAAGCATTCCCACAATAACTACGCCCACTCTGACTCTGTTAAAAATCAGACGTTCGTCATGGTTAGTCCAATTCTCACACAGAAGTCTATTTCTTTCTCCTCAAGGTCTTTTTTCTTGTTCCTACCAGTGTATTGCCCTCTACCTCACTACCATTTGTTCCTTCACCTACCGCAGCGTTTCGATCACCAACCGCTATCAATTGTTTCCTTTCAGAAACATCCGCAATTACTCCTTATAATTGATCATATACCCCCTGTCGACTTCTTTCCTCCCTATGATTTCTTGGTTGCGTGTACACATTAATGATGACAAATTCCTTTATTCAGCTCTTACTTCCGATAATAGTATTCTATTAATTGTTAGCTGTTCGTTTACTACGTGACTTGCTACCTTTTTGTTCAATACAACTGTCAACCCTCGCGGTCTCTCTTCCCCTCCCCTGCGCACTATAAATATCCGCCTGATAATCCGCGCTATCCCTCCGTCTCACCTGTATATCCATATTTCCTCTCTCCATCTCCCGTACTTCGTTTTTTGATGATTTCGTGTGGTGACGACCGAGGAAGACTTGTCTCTCCCACTCCCGGGCACGACACACGCAATACTTGGTGTAGGCAACTGCAGGACTCATACCCAAATTTACACTCATCATTGCTTCCTAAGAGAATTAGCTTATGTTTTTCCCGTTTCCTTCCCCAAACGTGTATCCAATATCTTATTATACGTTTTTTAGCCATTATTCATTTTAATATCTACTTCTACTATCTTTGTTTCTACCTATCTCTCTTTTCAAATAAGCAGTTTCCATTCTTTTTGTGTTTGCTTAAGATTTCCGGGAAAAATTAATAAAAATCAGAAATATTGAGTTAAATATGGCATATATATCCTTAATGAACACTGAGTTGATTCCATTCCGTTTTCTACCTTTATAGTTATTGATTTTTTTCTAAATCTTCTTATTTTAATATTTTGACATACATACCGGACATATTCTTCTATGGGAGTTATATTTCGCAGTTTTTCCTCGCTAGAAAATAAAATGTATAGTTCACCAGTCAAATATTACTAATATGACCCGAGAAAAAACATTACTCAGAATTCAAAATTCCTTCAAATATGGAATAAAGTGTTTGTGTGTGTATATGCATACATAAGGATTATTTTCTTTTGATTTTCATTTAATGGCATGAAAATGTTATCATAATTATTCTAATGAGTTGCTAAGATAGTGAGTAAAATACGATTGGCGAAATCACTATCCCCCCAAAATTGCTACAATATTGGGGAGGTGAAACGAAGATCATTTTATAATATCATAAAGATTAAGGAAGGGATCCATCACGTCACGCTCCGTGAAGTCGAGGCCAGGACATCTACGGAAGGGAGAGGCAAAGGTGCCCATTCAGTCGGGATCGAAGGGTGCATGAAAGGCAGAGAATGTCGCAGCACGTGACGAGGGAAAAGAAGACCTGACTCTGTGCCACAATGTTTTGACCCTGCATGTATGCACTCTGATTATTAAGTGAATGTGTAAAATGCTGAACCTTTTACTCCCATCATGTCTTGCAATGCCTTTCATCTCACCTTCAAACTGAAACTCTTATTGCTGGTCCCAAGTTATACCATCATTACGGTAGATGAGCATTATCACCATCTGGTGTCCCACCTGTGCTGCTGAATAATTGGAGTGTTACGGCGTTTGACGAAGACCAATTTGCAAAAGCCAGTGCAGGCCAGTTGTCAGAGATTAAACAATGATATGGCAATAGCGGAACCTAGGCATTTCGGCGATGGAGAGAGAATGGATGTAAAGTCACCTGGTCTATTTACAATATGTCTATTTAAATCAGTAGATGAATTTTACAAAATAAATCTTTTCAGCATTTACTTTGCGGAATATTTTAAGATGAATAATTTGAAAGGAACGTTCCACTATATGAGCATACACTGTTTTCACTGAAGAAATCGTACTCGGGTACAGAAAAATAACTTTTAATTATCATTGTTGTCTATAATCATCAGATAATTAAAATGGACGCTTGGCTTACGCACTATAAGGATGATTAAACTCTAAATCTTAATGTATTATAGAGAAAAACCGGGACCAATATAAAACTACAATAAAATAATACGCCCGGTCAATAAATCAAAAATATTAACACAGAAGAAAGTCTGATTAAAACAGAAGGATTATAAAACCCATTAGAAACAATCAAAATTAGGAAAGCCACTGGCCTCTCTGGAATTAAACACATAAAAACGTCTTCGTCAGCAGAAGAATGAATTCTGTTGTTTCCTTATAGAAAAGCTCTTGTAGACGATTCTGTACGTGTATTCATTAAGCCGGTTAATCAAATCTAATTAGTGTGGTAATATGCGAAATAATTAATGATAGACACAAAAACGAAACTAAACAACATAAAAAAAATTATTTGAAATTTTTTCGGAATCCCAAGCAGTCAAATTCTCACATTTAAAAAAATGTGCTCGGCTTTCTCGTGCTTCCGTGTTCTTTTGTTTGTCACGGGCACAGTCGCCTATGCTTATGTTATCCCTTGTCAAAAAATCGATGAAAAAGATTATTATTAAATAATAATAAAAAAGAATGAGACTGAAAATGCATCCCTTGCACTTCTCAAAACGCTAGTAAGTGGTTCAACTGCTACCATCTCTTTGATTGAAATCATTTCGCTACTAATATTACTGGACATATTAACCATTTATGTATCAGCGAGGATTATGCATATTCAGTATACAGAGGAGTGTACTTATTCAGGAGTACGCAATTTACTTATCAAAATTACAATTCAGGAGTATAGAGTTCAGTAAACGAGAATCACATTTATTCAGGAGTATACAATTTACTACGTAATGGTTCAACCGCCATCATTATTGCTTACATAAATACAGAAAATCTTAGAAAAGAGTTCAATGGCCAATCGTCCTCCGCTTGTGATTAGCATCTGCTCCTCGGGAGTCAACGAATTATTCTACGAGTGTACTTCAACCCTTAAGAAAAGCAATATACAGTGCACAGGAGGCTACGGAATCAACGAAGCCATCTAAAAATGTCATAGGAAAAGAAAAGGAAAGATGCTAAACCTCATTCCGTTCTCGTGCTGCCAATTATTACAAGGCGATGGCAAAGTGAATGCTTTTTTAAACGAAAGTGAATTCAAGCTGCGATAAAAATGACGTAAAGGAACTTCATAACGTACTCTGGCTTTCAAATGCCAACGTGTCGCCATAATTTAGCGGAAGAATGGCTGAGGAGGAGTGAAGAGGAGTGCAGAGGAGGCGCACGCACCCGAGAGGCGCGGGGGCGGGAGGGGTCACCACGGCTGCGACGCACTAAAACACGCGGAACGGCAGCTCGGAAACTATTGGGTGGATATTAAAAAAAAACCCCTCATGAACTAAGCCATAAAAATCAACATTGTATCGTGTGATGCAGACATAAAAACATACAGCCACTAAAAGCCCAAGAATCGGAACTTTTTCACAAAAAAATCAAAGGTCAGTCGAGTTCAAGGAAAGAGTGAATAATGACCCTGAAAAACCATTGGGTAAATTTAAACGAAAGCCATTTGAGGTTTGACAACCTATAACGTAGATTGAGGACGGTAAAAAAACGTTTCCTGATCAACAAGGAGTTCCTAAATTTTATGTGAAATACTTATTCCCAGCGCATATTCCAGTTGGTCGCTCAAAATATTATTCCAATTCCAACATTGAAACAATTAATATTCTCCCAGCTTAAAAAAAGTATATTTTTTCACAATATTAAGAATTGATAAATTACGAAAGCATACAGTAAATAGGTTGGACAAATACTATATTTCATCATTCATAAAGTGGTTCTTCAGTTTCAAGAATTTTTGAGGAATTAATATAATATGTAACCTCGAAGTGATTTTAAATGAAATTTCCCTGAACATGCAAAGCTGAGGTATTTTGTGAAAGTATACATTATGATTACTAATAAATTTTATTAGGTATTCTACCGGTTAAGGTAGGTTTTGGATGGACACAACTATCAAATAACATTTTGTAACTCCAAACAAAATCCAATCCAGCAACCTAATCTACATCAGGTCCCTCTTCATTTCTGTTTACTTCTCTCCTCCCTTCATCCCGTCCAACATCCCTATCCTGTTCCTGCCCTTTCCTCGCTTGCCCAACATTCTCCCCTCTATTAACTTCTTCAACATCCCATTACCGCTCAATACGCCTTTCATCCATTTTTCCTGCCTCCATAGGATTTCTCTCAACGAACCCCTCTCCTCACCCACCATCTCCAGTACTTCCTCATTTGTTTTCCTTTCGGTCCATTTCACCTTCTCCATTCTTCTCCACACCCACATTTCAAAAGCCTCCAATCTACGTCTATCCTCCTGCTTCAGTGACCACGTTTCCGCGCCGTACATAGCTACGCTCCATATCAGAGTTTTTACGAGTCTTGTCTTAATATCCCTACTCAACGTCCCCGTCATCAACTCCCTCCTCCTTGAGAAAGTCTCCTTGCCTAGCGCGATTCTTCTCCTTACGTCCCTACCACTTTGACCGTATTGGTCCAAAACACTTCCGAGATATGTAAACTGCTCTACCTGTTCCCCCCCTTTTTTAATGTTTAGCTTAGCCTTTTTCGTTCTGGAAAATCGCATAACCTTTGTTTTATTAATATTGATTCTCATCCCATATTTATCGCACTGAACCTCCAATTCACTCAGCAATGCTTGCAACCCCTTGGCTGATTGAGCAACTAATGCTTGGTCATCAGCAAACCTAACCGATTTTACGAATTCCCCTCCGACTTTCATTCCTACCTCCAGTTCTTCCCATGCCTCTTTAATCATTTCCTTCAAATATACGTTGAACAGGATTACTAATAATGACTTTATTAAAGGCTAAGAGAGCACAAAATCAAATTCACAATGATTAATTTTCCATCTCCTCTGTACCTAACACCAGTAGTGAAACACTAAATCGACCGATTGTGAAAAGGGATTTTAAGGAAATGTAAAGTTAGTTCATGAATCTGCAGTGCTGTTCATTTTTATCGTGATCCTACCTCTTTAAAGTTGGTTTTTGAACATTACCTGAAGGGGTTTGCCAATGATACTGCAGCCCAAGGCACGTGTGCATTCTTCTTCCCCATACAACTTTCCGTACGTCACACACACATATGTGTGTGTGTGTGGGTCGAGGTAGTTCATGGGGTAGAGCGTTGGACTACTGACCGGAGGGTCCCGGATTCGATTCCTGGGCGAGGCACTCTGGGCACCTGCAGCTCCATCCAAGCTATGTGATTTTTCGGGTACCAGATCTTCCTGGGAAACCATAATTGGCATAATTTTACCCAACCCGGCACAGGGAAAGGAACTGGCCCCCCTACCCTGATGTGTGAATATTCACACGCCGTCGGGCTTAGTACTGGCTGAACTCTACCATCACCTACCAAACCGACCTTCGGGTTGAATACTGTGTTTATGGTTTATATATATATAAATATTCACGCTTCTATCCAACTCTTCAACTCAATCGTATCAGTTCTCAATGTCTCAAACCAGTTTGTCTGCCATCAATAAGTTTTCCATAAATTTCCCAAAGATTTTTCAAACCTCATTCCATTAGCATATCTTGGACTTCTTCATTTTCCTTCATAGAGAAAATACGCATTTCCTTCATTCCTCTCCATTTACACATCCCATAACACATTAAACGACGACCGTTTATCCTTCATCCTTTAAGCCAATTTTCGAAACCAAATAATATTTTATTAATACATTACTCCTGATCCCGATTTTCAGCACGGAACATCAATCGCATCCACGCTGCCAATGCTCCTCCGACTCACTCCCATCGCCTATTTTCGACAAACATTCCGATTGATTACGAAAATTGTCCCACCTGCCCTAATTCATGCTCTCCAACTTCAACGTATAAGCTTTCCATCATACTGCTGCATGATAGATTAATATTGTGTCAGAAATGCAACGGTAATGTAAAAAACTTCATACGTAATCACTATAATCAACATCCTTGCGATAGAAAACACTGTGCGGGAGAATCTTACCAAAAATAAAGACTAAAAACGGCGAATACAAAAAGAATCGACAGATAAATTATTGCTAAAATATAAAAAAATTAACGCATTAGCATTTACGAAAATATGGTTTCATTAAAAAATTACGAGTCTACCATGTTAGTTTTAAAAGAGATTACGACTTGAGTTTTTATGCGATGTTCGATTAATCTAAAACCGGTTTCAGGCGAGCAGCCAAATTTGGAAGAAATGAGTGAAAGTTATTATAGAGGGACAAGGGGAAGGAGGCACCGAGATCCCACCAAGGCAATCGTATTAAAAAGCCTTCTGCCTTACGTATATGGAAGCGAGACCAAACACAGCATGCGTTGCAGAGAAAAACATCATCAACTAAAAGAATTGTGCGAAACTCATGAAATCCAATGCGGTAGAATTATTAAGCAGAAGTTAGAGTTTTAACTTAATGGCCCATGAAATTAGCAATTTTTAATTGGTGCTCTTGATTAGAGTCTGAAAAATTGTGTCCAATGGCAAAATTAATTCCTACAGAAAGTCCAAAATATTTAATTGGAGTTTAAAGAACGCAGGCGCCTTGTATGCAAATCATTCTCTCGGCCAAATTTTTAAGACAAATCTCTTTGAAGTTTTCTATTTCCTTCAGATTTATGCTACGAGTGAGAATGAGTTTTTTGAATGAATGAAGAATGAGTTTTTAATTATTTTTACGTTGTAAATACTGTAAAGGATTCAAACGACATAGTCTATCTTCAGGTAAAAAACCAGTTGAAGATAAATTGTAACTCGGTGATGCCATTCGTCTTTCCTTATGCGAACACTCCATAAAATAATTCTTAATTTGCTGCCATTACTAATCAAAACTCTTGACCCAGCGCAACAAAACAGAGAGCTGTGTTAATGCACGTAAAATGTAAGGTGTATATGCATACTTGCTATTTGATAATTGACAATTAACGCAAAAACTTCGCCATAAGTTAATTACTCAATGTGAAAAGTGGAGCCATTCATTTGATATAATTGCTTCAATAAAATGAACGTCATCAGCTCTCCCACAATTATTTCTGCTTTAAGGGCACATGTTGAATATTGAAGGAGAAAACATAGCCGGCATAAAATTGAGGATAATCGATGTGTCCACATAAATTGTCTCCTAAACCACTGTGGGGTCATAAAAGTCTAAATCATAAGCAATAACACAAAAACGTGTGAAAGACGCTAATTAATACTTCAGATAACCAAATAGCAGTTCTACATTAGTAGACCAATGAAATTCCTTACTCAGGCCAAACACGATGCTCCCGTCCTCTCGTAATCTGCTTGCCGGCTTTTTCTCTGGATTGCCCATCTAGATTAAGGAAATCTTCGATGCGGTGAAAGGCTCCAAATTAAAGAGGTTAAACATCCAGAAAAAATTCGCACGGAAGCGTCTCTCGGCTTAAATTTATCATCAATGTGGGCCACCGACGTAGCAGGGGGCCACGGCCTGGCAACACCATTATTGACCCCGCCTCTCTCCGCAAACCCTCTCCCAAATTCCATTCCTCTCTCTCTCTCTCTCTCTCCTCGCTCTTTTTCTCTCTCACATACTCCTCTCTTTTCTCTCCCCTGCTCATTTCAAAATATCTCACAAAAGTAGTTTCGAAGATTCTCGCGTGATTGTGCCGATAAAGTTATATTCCATCAATTATAAATTCAACAAGTCATACTTTACCTGTTCTCGAATAAATTGGCGCAAAATGTTCAACTTAAATTACCACTGGTTCTAAATATTCGGTTGATTCCCCCTTGATCCCCCTAAAAAGTATTAAAGAGCTGGAACTTGATAACATTATTATTAATTTTTTGCAGCTAAGTATCAAGTGACAACATTATAATCAAGTTTCAACTTACATTAAAACCTCAGAAAAAAACAGGGAGGATGAGAGAGAACTGAAAGTGAATGCGGTTAGGTAACTGAAAGGAGAGAATACGTATTGTGGCATTTTTTTACTTTTGCTGGTCAGAAGCTGTCAATATTTAGAGAAACAATTATTTAAAAGGTAATGAAATCAAATTTGCTGCCTGCTTTTTATACATCCACGGAAAGCTGCGGGAAATTTTTCGGAAAAAAAAATTTATATAAGATATAGTATTTCTAAAATGCCTCAAAATTCTTCAATGTATATCCCTTGGGCGTTGACACGCTTTTGCCAGAGCGGCTTTTCCGCGACACAAAGGCTCCCTGGTTGGTAGATTACGTTAGGAGGTCCTTAAGGGTACGTCTGCAAGCTTCTTCGAAGGGACTTATGGACCAACGGTGGTGTCCTTTGAGGAAGGATTACACTTTTGGAAATAGGCTGCTGGTGCCAAGTCGGGATTGTAATGGGGATGGAAAATCATCGCGATGCGTTCGAAGAAGGTCTTCGCAAGCAGATACTCGACTCTGTTCTTGGTCGTCCGTCACAACCTTCGGGACGAGTTTAGCGTAGATCTTTCGCATCGCCAAATTTTCAGTGATGATGATGAGCATTGTCGTCTAATCAACGCCATCACGGTCAGCAATCACGCGAACTTCACGCAAACGTCAGGAAAAAATTACCAACGTTACTTTATTTACAAATTTCGTATGTTACCGACTTCACGACTTATCACGTAAAAATGAACATAACCTTCGTTTAAAACTTGCGGTTGAGGTAAACATCTGCCCTTTGGTCGGTCTACGAAATAGACGAATGCAACTTCGCTTCCCTGTAGATTAATGCTCCCTGAAATATAGAATGCACGAGGGGGGAGGGAAAGTTTGGCGGGGCGCGTTTGGGGGTGGGGAATGGGGGAGAGGGAAAGGCGCACAGTAGGAGCTGCTCAATGGTACGCCCCGGTTTTAAGGGCAGGGCATAATGGCCCTTTCATCATTATATAGCGGAAAGGAGAAGATATACTCAATCTCCGTTTGCGAGTGCGGCAGACGTGGCAAGCCGAGTTTGAGCTCGGGATGGGCGCTCCCTCATGAACGAGCTAAGGGCGCAAGGAAGCTAACGAGGACTATGTTGCGAGATTTATCGCACTCCGCCTCTCGTTCTCTCATTGACCTCAGGCGCACCCTCTCTCCCTCCTACTACTCTTAAATCTCTACCTGCCCGGTCGACGCCGCCCCCTCCCTCCCCCGACCACAAAAGATTTTTACCTGCCTTTCTCCATCTCACTCGCCTCCCACCAGTCGGGCTTACCGCTCCGCAAGCTCACGTATCATAACTTCGACAGGAGGCAGAGAGAGAGAGAAAGTGCGTGGTGTGCTCAGAGGTGAAACGAGAGAGAGGAAATTTCAGCCTTTCTTTTGAGCATCCTTAATATTCTGTTTTAAGCTGGTAATCTATTTTCCCCCATTTCTTATCCAGATTAACTCTCGAGAACTATTTATTTCCCTAGGCAGTTCTGGAACCCATTTATTGATCATTATCTACGGATGACGGTGAACCATTTACCCATAATTAATTCACGTGAGGCCCTGTGTCGTAAATACCCGATTGTAACTGATAAAAAGCGCTATTTCAACTATTTCCAATTTCCTTTTCAATCCATCCATCCACCATGCCAACATAAATGCATGGCTGATTTTAATCCCAGTTTTACATATTATGTATGCGTACTCATAGATATAGTTTACGCTACTTGATAAGTAATATATTAACTATGAATCAACAACTCAAGATGTTTACTCAAAGCTGTGAGCGACTACATGGGGGCGAAATATTTATGTTAATAATTTAATTAGTATCATGGTAACGGTTTAGCTATGAGTTTTATTTTAACTTAGCGAATCTTTTCTCTCTATGTTTATACAGATTAAAAACTTGGATGTCTTGTTTCTTATTCATGCAAATAACTTATGTTCTGCAACATTTAACGTCATAGTGACTTCGTTCGCCGATTCAGCTCTATGCTGTAGCGTAACGCTGAATCGGCGTTATTAACGATCTTCATTTGTTATTACAAAGAGATAGGGGTCGGGTAAAACATTGGTTTATTATGAATAGCTTGGTATAAAGCGAAAAGTAAAATATTTTATATATCTTACAGCTATTAGATGCGCAATTTATCCTTACAATTAAAAATTAATTTTAACGTAACACAGATAACGAATATAGATAAAAAACATTAAAAATTTCCAAATTACATATAACTAACATTAGATATTATATAAGATAATATGACAAAATGCCATTCAGTCAAATTCTTTTGCTCGTGCAATGAATTGGCTCGTCAGAGGGTTCTCGGGAGTACTACATTACACAATTGCATTGAAGTTTTGATGACTTCTACAATACCTTGGTTGAATATAAATAAATAATAATTAATAACTTGAAAATAAATAAATAAAGTTGAAAATATATGCTATATTGCACAATCAATACTATCAATTTTAAATTTTTTCTCTTGCCTTTCTCAGTGAGCGTATAATTTTAGAAACATTTGATATTATATTAAATAAATCATTTACTCATAGTGCGATTGTTTTGTTTTCAGAATCACTTACGTAATGCTGAAAAACAAACTTTTTTGTTTGCCACTGGATGTGCATCAGTAAACCCATCTTTATATTTTAAATGGAAATAATTGGTAATAATAACTACGTAGTTATACAGTTTTGGAACAGGTTGAATGCTGCGTTTATAAATAATAATGGAGGTACAATAAGGTTTGTCATTTTTTGTCTTTGCAATAATCACTCTTAAAATTTCCAATTTAGAAATAAGAATATACAGGGTGCGTTCCAAAAGTAATGCGATTGAATTTCCCGCGGCGCACCTATTGCTCAAAGAGGAATCGAACCACATGGGGTAGGTGAGAGGACGATGAACTTTGCCGCGAAACCAATTTCTCAGTGCTCTACAAGTTGTGGAATTGGAAGGACGTCAGTTATTGTAACCCTCTGCGCGCCGACCGTGTCACGAAAAAAATGGAATCGACGATCGAGAAACGTTACGCGATTACTAAGTTTTGTGGTAAACTGAAAAAATTCTTGAGGGGACTAACAAAATGATTTTATGACATCAAGGATATAATACGAACCCCAACGTATTATGGTCGAAGGGATCACGAATATAAGACTAGAGAGATAGACTGCCAGACTGACAGGTTTAAAATGTCATTTTTTCCAAGAACAATAAGGAACCAGAATGCTTGTAGCCGAAATTCCCCAGGACTTAGTTCATTACAATAAGTATTAACGTACTGGTTAGGGACTGCGCGAGGATATGTATACATATGTGTATGTGTGTGTATGTATGTTTATGTATATATATGCATACATGTATTTTTTTATATATGTATGTACAAATATTTTTTTCTTACAGGTTCCCCCCACCTTTCCTTACCTAACCCCCAACCCCCTCAACCCTTACCCTTCCCTCATGGTGCTACACCCCCTGCCACACACCTTTTTGGTGGCTCGCAGGGTATTTATGTAGATGTAGATTTGTGAGGCTTACGGAGACTCTGCTCTGTCCTATTTACAAATGTATAACAGGAAAGATTTGGTAACTTGTGATTTGGCACAAAATGAATACTTACATGAGCATGCAAACTATATTTGAAAATTTCTTCTTCAGGTTACTTCTGCTATAAAATATGCATTGTTGTGGTTTTCTTTTTATTCGTTAAGAATTTTTGATCATGTTGCATATGACTTACTGTAGTTTTTAAATTCTGATGGTATGCTATGAAAATTGATCATCATGACAAAGTAATTTCGGTCAGATGTAAAATGTTAATAATGTCATTTTCACACACAATAAACATTATACGTCCAAGTACAGACTTCAGAGGCACTCCCAGGTCGGTTAACTTAATGATAATAACATTGAAATTTTGACATAAATTCGTCGGTCTACTAGATGACTCGCAAAGAATGAATGCAATTTCCTCTCACTCCAATTTCATACTTATTCTCCATATTTATATTTATAAGATCAAAAGTCTTTTATAGGCCAATAATGTGTCATAACTTTATATTATATTTTTACCCAGATTAAACTTCACTCTATTAGTGTACTTTACAGGCAGTTGTACGAGAAAGATAATTCATTGCTAGAACTTTAACAGCAACTCAAACATTTCTCATCCCAAAACAACGATCGTGGCATTATAATCGGTGGAGATTTCAATGTCCAATCTTTCAATTGGATCAATATAGTTTTAAAACAGGGGGAAAAGACAAAGATACTATTACTATAGTCACTATTACATTCCATTTCAGTCACTATTACATTCCATTTCGTTGAACTCCATACATCAACTTGTCACTTCACAAACCAAGGGCGATTATATTCCTGGTTTCTTAAAACCGAACATACCCGAAAAGGTCTTAAATATGGACGCCATTAAAGAAATTATTGAACACAGAGCATTAAACGCTGAGGTTTCCCTACTTGGGATTGGAAGTAATAGTCTCCAAAAAATATTTAGTTGTTTAATAGTTACATTTACCTAAAGTGCGTTTACAGAGCTTATTTACAAATTTTAAGAGAACTCGTAAACACCAAAATGCTGAGGATGACTGGAATCACTCCCTGGATATCATGCACTCAGCAGTCATCTGGTTCCTTCTGAGGAAATTTATAAAAGATAGCAAGGAACCTAGATGGTGCTAGGTGGATGTTACAAAATCATGACGACGTCAAAGGGTATGCCACGTCTAAATGAAAATATTAGGAATGATATCGAGAGCTAAGTATATAGATACATGTACGATATCACATTTAAGAAGTGCCTAGTATATCAAAAGGTTCCTGGTGACTGGAAAACTGCTTATAAGGGATGAGAGAAACGTTGTCTTAATGCCCCTCCACGTTTTTAGTATTTTATCTTTATTAGGTAATCTACCGGTGAAGGTAGGTTTTTGGATGGACACAACTATCAAATAAACATTTTGTGACACCCCACCCAGCAAACTACTCTATATCAGGTCCCTCTTCATCTCGGTGTACTTCTTTCCTCCCTTCATTCCGTCCAACAACCCTATCCTGTTCCTGCCCTTACCTCGCTTGCCCAACATTCTCCCCTCTATTACCCTCTTCAACATTCCATTACCGCTCAAAACGCCTTTCATCCATTTTTCCTGCCTCCATAGGATTTCTCTCAACGAACCCCTCTCCTCACCCACCATCTCCAGTACTTCCTCATTTGTTTTCCTTTCGGTCCATTTCACCTTCTCCATTCTTCTCCACACCCACATTTCAAAAGCCTCCAATCTACGTCTATCCTCCTGCTTCAGTGACCACGTTTCCGCGCCGTACATAGCTACGCTCCATATCAGAGTTTTTACGAGTCTTGTCTTAATATCCCTACTCAACGTCCCCGTCATCAACTCCCTCCTCCTTGAGAAAGTCTCCTTGCCTAGCGCAATTATTCTCCTTACGTCCCTACCACTTTGACCGTATTGGTCCAAAACACTTCCGAGATATGTAAACTGCTCTACCTGCTCTATTTTTTCCCCGCCTATTTTAATATTTAGCTTAGCCTTTTTCGTTCTGGAAAATCGCATAACCTTTGTTTTATTAATATTGATTCTCATCCCATATTTATCGAACTGAACCTCCAATTCACTCAGCAATGCTTGCAACCCCTTGGCTGATTGAGCAACTAATGCTTCGTCATCAGCAAACCTAACCGATTTTACGAATTCCCCTCCGACTTTCATTCCTACCTCCAGTTCTTCCCATGCCTCTTTAATCATTTCCTCCACATATACGTTGAACAGCACAGGTGACAATGGGCAACCCTGCCTCACTCCTCTTCCTAACACTGCCCATCCGGACTCTCCGTTCCCCACTCGCACCTGAGCAGTCTGAGACATGTACAGGTTGCGAATCAGTCTCCTGTCCCTCCAATCCATTCCTATTTTCTGTAATACACGCAATAATTTTTCCCAATTCACTCTATCAAACGCTTTTTCGAAATCTACAAAACAGGTAAAAACGTCCTGGTTGTATTCTATATTCCTCTCAATTAGTGATCTCATTACTGCAATGGCATCACGCGTACCTCTTCCTTTCCTGAACCCAAACTGATCATCCCCTAAGTATTCATTTGCCTCACTCTCTATCCTTTTGTTGATGATCCTGAGAAAAACTTTAGCTGCATGGGATATTAAACTTATTGTTCTGTAATTCTCACGTGATATATATAGCCTTGGTCTTTTTTGGAATAGGAACTAATACCGATCTCACAAAATCTTCCGGCCAGATTCCTTCTTCATAGATACAACGAATCAGTCCATATAGGGCCTTCTTCCTGCATTTTCCTAAACATTTCAACAGTTCTACAGGTATGTTGTCCACCCCCACGGCCTTATTTGCTTTCATCTCCTTTAATGCGCTTTCTATTTCAACGTCGAGTATGCCTGGACCTAAGCTATCTTCTTCTACGTCATGCTCCTTTTCTATGTCTAACCTTGTCGGCCTAAGTTCTTTACCATACAGTGTTTATATATATTCCTTCCATCTCTCTTGGATTTTTCCTGGTTCAACTATTATCTTACCCCACTTATCTTTCACTGTTAGCACAGATTTTGCCTTCTTACTTCCCGATAATAACTTAACCTTGCTCTATAGAGCACCCATTTCACCCTTCTTCTGTAAACTTTCCTTATCCTCGCATTGCGTTTTCCACCATTCTTCTTTTGCTTTATTTGTGGCCCTTCTCAATTTATTGTTTAACTCTTTGTACTTCATTTTGCCTAACTCTGTGTTTACATTCTTCCATCTTCTTCTCTCATCCATCTTTGCAATCATCTCGTCCGTGACCCATGGTTTCCTTATTCTTTTCCCGTTAATGGTTCCTATAGTGTCTTTTGCTGCTTCCGATATCCCTTGCTTGATACATTCCCATTTTTCTTCGATTGTACTCAGTTCTTTACCGTCATCCATTATTTTCTCTACAGCCTGCTGATACTCCATCCTCGTTAATCCATTTAATGCTTCTACGTTCCATTTCCTAACCCTCCGCCCTTGCCTTATTTTCTTGAAACGGACTTTACATTTCATAACAACTAAATTGTGGTCCTACGACTTTTGTAATGTCTAAACTATGTGTTGGTGATGACTAACCCCTGTCTCATGCAGAATTCAATCGCTTTCTCCCCGCGTTCATTCCTCGTGCATAACCCATAGTCCCCCACCTCACCACCCTCTCTTCCTTCGCCTACCGTCGCATTCCAATCCCCCATCACTATCAAATGTTTCCCTGCAGGAACACACGCGATTATATCCTCTAACTCATCGTACATCCTATCGACTTCTTCCTCCTTGCGGTTGCTCGGTGGCATGTATACCTGAACAATGACCAAGTTCGTCGGCTATGCTTTAATCTCTACGAGTAAAATTCTATCAGTTGCTTGCTCTATGTTGACTACGCTTCTTCCTACCCCTTTATTTAATATTACGGCAACCCCTCGCTGGCTCTCGTCCCCGCCGCTGTATACTACCTTGATCAAAAAGTTCCCGGAATAACCACCGTGTGGCGCTCCCATCGTTCCGATTTGAGTTCTGTTTTTTTTGTTAAATTGGTACATCTGTTGTTGATATTCCCTTTAAATCTTAGTGTCATAACTTGACATTTGCAAAAGTTACGTAGCCAAGAGTACATCTATCTCTGTGTGTGTTGGCGATTTTTTACAATTGCAGAAATGGATTTAAATTTGCAACAACGAACTTGTATTAAATTTTGCGTAAAAAACCGATTTAGTGGCGCACGGACGTTGGAAATGTTGGAAAAGTGTTTCGGCAACGATTCTCTAAAAAAAACGGTCGTTTACCAGTGGCACGAGCGGTTCAGAAGTGGTCGTGAGTCAATCGAAGATGATGAACGCAGTGGCAGACCATCGACATCGAAAGTCGTTGAAAAAATTGATAAAGTAAAAGAAATGTTGGTCAATAACCGCAAATTAACCATCAGAGAAATAGCGGAGGACTTGAACATTGCCTATGGATCCGCCCAAGACATTGTGGTTAATGATTTGGTTTTCCGTCGTGTAGCAGCAAAGTTGGTGCCAAAAGACCTCAATTTCATGCAAAAAAAGAGACCGTGTTGACGTCGCAAAAGACATGATTTGTGAGGCTGAATCCGATCCCACATTCATCAAAAGGATCATTACTGGAGACGAGACGTGGGTTTATGAGTACGACACGCAATCCAGACATCAGGCAAGTGAATGGCGTTCACCAAATGACCGAGACCAAAAAAACCACGTCGTTTTCAGTCAAAAAAGAAGGCAATGCTGACGGTTTTCATGGATTACAACGGTGTAGTGCATCATGAATTTTTGCCAGAAGGCCAGACAGTAAACAAAGAGTATTATTTGGGCGTTATGAGACGTTTGCGTGAAGCAATTCGCCGAAAGAGACCAGAAATGTGGGCAGAAAACTCGTGGATTTTGCACCATGATAACGCACCGTCGCACAGTGCTATCATTATTCGTAATTTTTTGACGAAAAATGCAACAAATACCATCCAACAGCCACCGAATTCACCTGATTTGGCTCCCTGTGACTTCTTTCTGTTCAATCGAGTTAAAAAACCATTACGGGGAACGCGTTTTAGCAGCCGAGAGGAAGTAATGGAAAAATCGCAGGAAGCACTGATGGACATACCGAAAACCGAATATAAAAAATGTCTCGAGGATTGGATCAAGTGCTGGCATAAGTGTGTTGCAGTCGATGGGGATTACTTAAAGGGGACAATATAGATTTAGATGAATAAACTTGTATTTTTAATTTTCTGAATAAATTCCGGGAACCTTTTGATCAAGGTAGTATCACTGTTTTCAGTATTATATGAGAAATTTCAGCGATCTTAAATTTCGATCACAGTGAATTTGCCTGAGTACGTCTTTGTGATCAAGGAATTATAATGACGAATCCACAAAACAATAAAGCAAATTCTCTCTAAGATGTTTGAGTTTAGTGTCTCTCATATGCTATTTGCAATATTTTACGATAAATTTTATTGCAATTTCACTGCCAAGAGCCTCGAGGGCAATCACACACACGTGTAATTCTCAAATACGTCGCCAGTTGGCGTCCACATAACAATAAGGACGGAGACAACAATCCATTGGAAAGGGGCATTCCCTGTCAGGCGGAACCGACCAAAATGGTTGGCGCGCCTTCCTATTCTTTGACTTTTCTTGACCACTGACGGGCGGAAGGGCCCTCTTGTACCCACCCTCAGGATGTAAGCACTCCACGCCCGCCGCTATGGAATGAATCGGGAGACTTCAACGCTCGATGGAGTATAGGAAGGGAGGCGCATTATGATGGAAGATGGAAGTGCGGAAGAGCGTGATGTGTTAAAGTAAGCAGGACCAAGGGGGGGATATATCTACAGCCACATCTCCATCATAGTCTGTCAATCTCTGCGAAAGCGTAAGGGAGAGGCGCTGCGACGTCAATATAATTTTGTAATTGTCAGCAAAAATACTTTATAATTGGAACAGTAAGGATGACACTAAGGCTCTTTGTGTACAACTGCCAGGATTATTCACTTTGGACTATCAAACTGTGATGACGAATTTTTCTGGCAAGAAACGTTTAATTAAATCATTCAGTAGCGCAGCTTATTTAATCCCATTTCATCAGTGTGGTGGGTGGGGCAGACAAAAATAAACCAGAGGGAGCAATACTTTTCAAAAAGCCATACTCTCGTATGATGTTTTTCTTCGCATCTTGAAAGACTCTCATCTTAGTTCCTTTTTTCCTTATTAAAACCATAACTATTTTGCGATAGAAAGTGCATTAATATGAAATATTAAGAAAATGGATATAGAAATGGACGAGTTACATGTTAAAACACATAATAAATAGCTAAAGCTGAACGACAAATAAACGCACTAGTTAGAAATAATTGACCTATCCGAGAAATAAAGAGGGATAATAAGAATGAAGTCTACTACTGGGATTTTTCCCTCGTGAGTGAAATGTTAAGCGTTGGCAATGGGTAATGGTCTCAAAGCTTTTTCTATTTATATTCCTCTTTTAATCGCCCTAAGAACGCATCCGCTCTGCAGTTCTGACGATGATTTCTTTACATAGTACTGGTATCGGAAAGTCTGCTAATACGTTTCCATCGCACTTTCCTTGGCGCTTATAACTCAGGATAGTTTTTTGATCAAAACCTCAGACGTTCAGATCATGGAACCAGACTATCAGGGAATCTTTACGAAATATGTGATTTTTCCAGTTTTCCAGTGATAATACCAGTTTTTCCTTTGCACAACGTGAAATTTCTGCGAGCTTTCTAATTAAAAATGGTGCTATAAATTATATGTATGCATGCTTACACGCACTCGTGCACATATGCATGTACATTTCAACACATTCATACATGAGCGTGTCTGTATTCATGCATGTCTTTTAGTATGCAATCCAGAACTTGAAATGTAAGTTTATATACAAAATTAAATAATTTAATGCTCATAGCACCCTAATGGAAATTGAGGTCTAGCCTCAAATGGTGCTATAAATTATATGTATGCATGCTTACACGCACTCGTGCACATATGCATGTACATTTCAACACATTCATACATGAGCGTGTCTGTATTCATGCATGTCTTTTAGTATGCAATCCAGAACTTGAAATGTAAGTTTATATACAAAATTAAATCATTTAATGCTCATAGCACCCTAATGGAAATTGAGGTCTAGCCTTATGACGTTATGATTGCTGCGAATCTTAACAAGGTATCACGTGCTTTGCGAGATATTTTCCTGTGATTCATTTTTGTAATAGCTACTTAACATTTTACGTCCTTCATAGATAAAAGCTGAGCCCTAGAGAAACAGCCATACGGCTCGTAAGTGAAAGTCTCGAATAAATTCAGAATTCCGTCCATTCCATCACTCCATTAAATTCCCATTTTCCATTTGATGATATCCGTGCTACCCTTCCTTCACGAAGTAAAGATTGATTTCATCTCTTAAAAAAAGAAGGGCATTTGGATTTTAAAATTGGCTGTGTGCTTATAAATATTCTAACTCAAGAATTTTCATTTTATTTTTGTGGTGAGAGACATGGCTGATGGCTTTTTAAACTGGAGCAATATCAACCGAACAAATTTGTTATAACTTTCAAAGAAATTTACGACAAAGACATCCAACCAAGATATTCCTGGACGTACACTTTACGGAATTCAATGATAAGAGATTGCTAACACTGCATAACCACGTCAGTAGCGAATCCGAAGGTTCAATTAATTCATTAATTTAAGAATACAATGTATACATCCACTGTTCTTTATTCTCGTACAACTAGTTTCAACGCTTAGGTGTCATCATCGTACCTGATGATGATGCCTAAGCTTTGAAACTAGTTGTACGAGAATAAAGAACAGTGGATGCATACATTGTATTCTTAATTTAATGAACATGAACTTCACCAAAGTTGAGCCTGAACCAATAGAAAGTCCACTTGATTTTTGAGAAGGAGTTGGCCTAATGTTGAATTACACTGTGTGAAATTGATTAATACGAGCGTGAGTTCAGTAAAAGCATTAAAACTGCGCTACAACTTCTAAACATCGTGCCAGTGCCATATTTTCATTTCCCACCGCAATAGCCATGGTTTGATGAGCGGGCTACAGCTGGCAGCATGATGTCAGTACACAAAAATACTGCGCAGTAATAGTGTAAACATGACCGCTCCACTTTCAACACGCACCACAAAGGACACAGAGCTCTCAAACGTTTTTTTCAGAAGTGAGAGGAGGTGAAAATAATCTCAATTAATCGACGAATGAAAGTTCAGAATGGTTATGCGCATGTTCACTTCAGCAGTGAAATCTGGACTAGAATTTCCTAAACAATGTCATATCCGTATCGGACTCCTCTCGACTAGGCTGAGTACACACCGTGTTGTAACGCCAGAAGCTTTTAGAGAAGTTAAACCTTTGGTTTTCTAAAAGTATCCGTGAACGTTTGCAGCGCTGAAATACTTATATTGTGCACCAAAAGGACTACACATTACAACTGTAAGCGAGAACCTTAAGTAATAAAGAAATTACGAGTAAAGAAATATTTTTTACGTTTGAAGGTATTCATTTAACTCAACCTAGTACGCTCACAAATTTAGGGATGTTTCTTATTCTGGACCACATGATGTTTTTTTCTGGTGAAATCACCAATATAGGAGCTCATCCGGTCAGTAGACATTATTCTACCACATCCCAACTTGCATGCTATATGAGTCACATTGATAAGCAGGAAAGATGCGAATCCAATTTACATGGTTGCATCGTTTAAATCTTTTTGCTTTCCGGACGAATCATCAATTTATCATTTACTTTTATTTTTCACACTTTAGACATTCTCTTCCAACCTCCTAGAGAACATTTGTAGTGAAAAACATTTGAGCCCATGCGAGAAAGCACACATGAATAACGGATGGCAGGCGGAGAAGAGGGGACGAGACAAAGGCGAGGGAGGGAGACCCGGGAAAATATTTAATCCGTAAAGAAATCAACGGAATCATGCTTTACTTCTTGGACGCGACTGTCAACTCAATAGTCTCGTGAGAGGGAGCGGAACCGGCGCGGGCATTGCTGTCATCGATTGTCCTAGGGCGTATCGCGCCGAAGAGCGGACGGCATCAACTGATTTATTGATGAATGCGTAAGCCTGCTTCCAATAATAGTGAAATGGAGACCGACACACTTGAGATCCAGCGACGTGGAAGAATACCGCTCCTATTGAAGGCTGCCATCCTTAGAGAAAAATGTACTCCCCATGCCGGAAACAAAACGTCTGCTCTGCCAGCAACGATCTCTTTAGTCGCTGAATTTTCCATTTGCCATGGGCCACCCTTTCTTCCTGCGATATCCGCTCTCTGAAGAGCTTGCAGATACTTGATAAGGGATAAAGATAACAAGCAACAAACCACACACACACACACGCGCGCGCGCACACACACACATATATAGTAGAAGCGCACATGAGATGCCTTCTTCAAGTCAGACTCTCAGTCAAGTCTTCAGGATAGACTTTTAGTCTGACCTGGAGAAGGCCGAAAGCTTAAGCTTCCTGAAATGTTAGTGCCCTTTTACGTGCTTTCTATTTTATTTTTGTGTTCTTTTTTAACGTCCACATGTCATATATATATATGTATATAATATATTCTCAGTGGGTCGTAGTAGTCCAGGGGGCAGAGCGTTGGCCTACTGACCGGAAGGTCCCGGGTTCGATTCAAGGCACTCTGGGAACCTGTAGCTCCACCCAAGCTATGTAATTTTTCGGGTAAGACCAGATCTTCCTGGGAAACCATAACCGGCACAGGGAAAGGAACTGGCCCCTCTGCCATCACCTACCAAACTGACCTTCGAGTTGATTCCTGCGTTTATGGTTATATATGTATATACATATATTCAAACACGAAAATCCGCCATATGGCGAACAAATATTCATTCACATGGAACTAGACATTAAGAAAAGGGATAGGAACACATATAATATATAAATTATATGTATATATTATATGTGTTCCTACAATATAGCATTATATACATTATGTGTGTTCCTTAAGCGCATTTCTTTCGACAGAATATAATTTTGTCACATAAGTAAAACTTTTCCAAAAAATACGCACCATTAATAATCCTAAAACTCCTTTTTGCGGATATTTAATTTAGTCAACGTTTATCCATCCAAAATTTACTAAATATCTTTTCCATTCCATCTAAATAGGCCGTTCTTTTTTCTGTGCTTATGAATTAAAAATTATCCCCTGAAATAAAATTCCGGATACTGAGCAAAGTTCGTGTCCATCCTATCGTAATCTATAAAAATATGAAATTTGATTTAACAACACACTAATAATAACTTACTATGGATCATGTATGCTGTTGAATAGTAAAATACAACACACAACCCATATTAAGTAAACATGACATTTAATCAATTTAATTAATTTTACAAGTACTAACTGCTCGCGAAGAATGAAAACCCGGATTATGTTTATGCCCTTAAGAAGGCAGGAAAAATTTTGCATTGCTTCGATCAGTTGTCAGGTCCAGTGATTTTTTTTAACTCACTGCGTATAATCTTTAAATGTAAGAAATGGAAAAATATTTTTCTTCGACTCAACAAACCAGAGGCGTTCGTCGAATGTACGCGCATACCAAGTCTTTTGTATACATCCGCCTTATCGCTCAACAAGAAGCGACGTAATAATAAACGCCGCTTTCGGGTATCGTAAAAATCTCTCGAGAAAAGTAATTACGAATCTTTTGAATGTGAAAACTCAGTTTGCTATTGGTTACGCGTTTCTAATTGAATGCATCAAAGGGAGAACACTCGAACGCATGCGGAGATAAACATTCTGAATTTCCTTTGACTAGACACGACCGCAACAAAAGCTGAGGAATGACCACAAAAGGGTCCCGGAAAAGGAGGGATACAGAGAGAGAGATATTTAAAATGTTTAGATGAAAAAAAGCAAATGCCATTATAACTCCCATATTGAAAAAAAAATCTTTTTAGGCATTGCCACAAAGGCTAATGGTCACTACTCCTCTCCGCCTCCCATTCGCCCCCTCCCCAACCCCCGGCGGCCCGCCCACCTGCAAGAAGCCTCGCCCCGCCCCTCCCCCCCTCCATCCACACCCAAAAATCCCTCCTTCTCCGGCCCCATCGCATCCCCCGTGGCTTTTTTCTTTCCCTTCCGTCCTCCTCCAGCCTCCGCTGCCTCCCGCCTCCCTCCTCCACCGGCCCCCGACTGCCAGTCCGCCCCGAAAGACCTTACTCTCTTACCCCACCCCGGATCTCCAGTTCTGAAAAAATGACTGAGCCTCTCTTCCCCTCCCCCTTCTTCGTTCCCTCCCCAGAACCCAACCCTTTTCTGCCCTCCCACTCAAACAATTTATATCATAAAAAAGAAATTGGGAGATTTCTTGTGAGACGAGAAGAGAAATGAGGGAAGGTCAAGGCGGGGGAATTGGTTCCAGTTGGAGGACCCGCGGGGTTTATATGGACTCGCTCCATTCCCATCTCCCTTACCCTAACTCCCTCCCTCCCTCCCTCCCCTCCCACCCCTCCCACACCACTGCTCTCCCCTGCGCTTCCAATACGTTTCCTCCGTCGTCGACTGCTGCGGTCTCGGCACAGCAGACCCTGCTCCTTTATTTCCTAACCTCTGCCCATCCCTTGTCGCGTCCTCATAAACGCACTTCCACAAATATTTACCTAATTGATCCTCTTTCGAATGATAAAATTGTAACAATTCTAATCTTTGCGGGAATGCATCAAATCCTGCGAGCGGTAATGTTGGAACATGGGAAGTAACGTTAGGGCAAAAGTCTTTTGCTTTGTAGTTAATGGTACTTAATAAAATCTTTAATATGCTCAAATGACGATATGTGACTGAAAAAAAGGCATCTGGTCTCTAACTCGAGTGATAATTAACCTAAGTTTTACTGTGTTCGCAAATGTTGCGTGGAAGAAACGAGCGTTACAGACCAATCAGTACGGTTACTATGATTTAATTCCCAGGTACTTCAATTTATGCGGAATGAACTGTATGGGATCCGATCCTTTTGGCCAGTTTGAATAAGTTGACAACGGCGGTCTTGAGCTTCTGCTCGTTTTCAAACCGTTGTCCACCAAGCCACGAGACTGTAGGGTGCGTCCAAAAACGCTCATCCAATGAACATTGTTAGCTCTTCGTGTTGTTCGGTACACACCTTGCATACAATTTGTGACATCCGAGCCTTCCCGTAAAAATCGTGTAAATAGTGGTGCGTTCAACGAGAGGAAATTTATCAGTCCGATCATTAATCGTTGATCGTCGATCTGATCGCAGTTCTTCGTCCACTTGTGGAACGATTTTATCGGTCGGGATACTCTACTCTTCACAATGCACATTTGTGCGGCCATTTTTGTAGTCTCGGCACCATTGTTTAACCTTTCCTTCACAAATTTCCCTATATCCATGAACTTGGCTCTCGATGAATTTGGGCAGCTAATGATCCTTCTGCAGACAAAAACAGAATCACAGAACAAACTGAACTGCAGACAACTGAAAACTACGTACAGTTGGAGAAACGATTTTCGCGGGCAATGTTATCAGCATTCACCGATAGACAAACTACAACTGCATGAAAACCAACTTCAGTGGCTTCGAAAACAATCCATAAATGTGCTGCCTGCGCACAACTTTTTTTTCTGGCACGATAATATTTGAAAAAAGAAAACGGCCCTTAGTTTTAGAATACGCTCCGTATCTCGTTTCAATTTCTGAGAAAAGAAGGACCGAAGAGGTATTTCTAATCCTATAAACCTCAACACAGAGGAGCACGTAAAATAAACGTTAAAGTCTATGGATTCATAATATTCAATTTGAACTAAATTCTGTAAAAGGTTAAACAAAACATAATAGCGACACACCTGAAGAAAACCGAACCTAACGGAAGTACGATTTTAGACCATATTAGTAGCGACTGCCATCGAGTAAATCCAGCTGGAAATGGGGCGCTGTATTCTTCAGAGTAACGAAAAGATTATAGAGTAAGACGTCTTCGTCCTTCAAAATTTTGGAAAATGAAAATTCTCTAATTTTATATTGAAAAATAAGGTAGAACATGACGGATGCTGACGCAGCAGAGGAGAGATTAACGGTTGCTTCGCAATTCAGATCGCTGATTTGATTGTGTGTGTTCTGAGAAATAGGAATCTAATTTGAAATTCTATGGTGAGTATGACTATTTAATGACGTCCATATTATATCTCGTACTGCCTTATACGTGTATTACTTTCAAGAAACAGATTAAATTTAGCTATACCTTGGGCGCGCAGTTGCACTCTCTTGTCGGTTTGGGGGTGTTGGAATCCTCATTTCAATATTACGACCAACGGGGAAAATTTGTGGATATGACATTTGAGGAGGAATTTTCACTCCCTCTGCTCAAGTGAATAATGGACGCAAGTTGATTAATTAATATTCTTAAAGGTGCACAAATAATAGATAACAATGTTTTTCTAACTCGTAAGGAAAAAATGGGATATTTTTTAATTTCCGCCAAGCTGTAATAATTTTTTCCATCTGATTTCATCTGCATTATTTTTGCCCAATGGCTAATTTGCCAATTTGTTCATTTTCCTAATGAACTTTACTCAATATTTTTTACTGATAGTTATTTCCAGTAATTTGAATTAGTATTCAAACGTAAGCTGCAGCAATAGATTTAATGATTGAATTTAATGAAAACATTCACGGGGTCCAAAACCCATGCAGTGATTGCCCTAAGAAAGTGAAAAGGGGGTAGTTATATGGGAGTGGCCTCATACGAGGTCACGATATCACACTAATCGTTTAAAGAAATAGTTTTTGATGCATAATCAGGTTTCGTCTTGGTGTTGTCATTACAATGCCTCTCAACTGGGCGTCAGTCAGATGAAGGACTCCAATGACTGCATATAGTATAGTATATCTACCAATGCATTGATAGTCTACGGGACCAAGCCCTCTACCGTTGCGGAACTTAACTAGCGAGTTAACTTAATGGAAAACACTATCAGATTCCGATAAGAAGACCGGAACGTTCCTCTGCGTGACTGAGATTTTATCTTTCCTGAGTACACATATGCTGTGGACATGCACATTCTTAAATTCTCCGATTATACTTTATCAGTTAGTATAAAACGTGTCCTCGATCTCCGTGGGGTTGTGAGGTCATTTAGCACCATTAACACGATTCAAGATAAAAACAGACATCTTAGCAGAGCGCTCATGAGCAAAGTGGGATTAGTACCGGGCACTTTATATTCGTCTCTGAACGTGCTCACCGAAATAAGCACGTTAAATTCCGTTATCTTTCCATTTTAAAAGTGTATGTTTGGATAATTGGGGCTTAAAGCACTTCTAATGCCTTACTTTGCTCCAAAATTTAAAAAAGGAACTCTGCTTGATAATTATGCATCAGAGCATTAAGGTATTATTTCGACCCCTGAAATATAGTATTTTAATACAATTTTTGTTGAAAATCTATGGCCATTGCAGTTTTTAAACCAGTTTGCATAGTTTTCTACTGGATTAGGTCAAAAAAGCTAAAATATTAGTTATGATCATTTTGGATGGGAAAATAACATGATAGAGTTCAAAATATCATTTACGTATTTTACATGAACAAATATTTTTTGATAAATATTAGAATCGTTTAACATGTTCAAAGAATATTTTAGCTGGAGAATATATTCATAATGGCAGCCCATCAGCCGATCACCGACATACCCCTGAGACGCAATTGGCAGAAACATATACTATAAGCCGTTGCTTCTGTGTTCTGTGAGTAAACACTACACCTAATCGTATATACACTGGCTAAAACAATATATCATACGATATATCGGAGGGTACATAAATCAAGTAATAGTTTTATACTTAGTTCCCCTGAAATCACGCATCCATGGTATATGAAGAGCTGTCTTCCTTTCCCTGTGCCTCTTTTGCTAGCCCAGATAAATCAGATTGGCGTAAAATAATGCAGTCCTGTTTGGTTAAGGGCATCCGGAAGCATCAGGACTTGGATTGGAGCCCAACGTGGTTAGACGAGGCGAGACTGAGCCGTTCTGCCGCGTCACTGAGCGAGAGAGGGCGTTCGGGGGAGGAGAGAGTAACCAGGCGGAGTTATTTCCTATCCCTATACCCGCGCGATTATTATAATTTTTATTAATGTTTTACATGGACCATTTTTTATTTAAATTACATATAGGACCCGATACTAAATGGAAGCTATGTGATCGTTACTTAAAATCTGGCTGCTCAAGCATTGCTTAAGAGTATAACCCGGAACAAACTGCCACCCAGAGTAAATTTAAGGCTTCCTTAAGCTTGACAATATGTGTACTAACAACAGTTATCCAAATTAAATGAGATGCTACGGAATTTAGTTTTTCAGCCAAAATGTTTCGTTTCCCAAACTGTCCCAAAAGTGGGGCTTATTTAAATTCCACAATTTTTTCAACATTTCATACTGAGCTGCTTAATGAAACTGTGATTCTGCATTCTTTGGTATTGTCTACTTCCAAAAGCGCTATAAAAATTGAATTGACCTTGACCTGAACCTGGATATCCTGTGTCCAGTTTGGTATTCTTGGCATCGAAAATTACTCTCAAGGAAGAGGTCTTCGGTGAATCCGTGATTGTATGACAACCGACAGGGATTTGGTTTTTCTAAATAATGGGTAAACATTTGTGTATTTTCTTAGTGATTCTAACATAAATCTAGTCTTCTACAGATTATTCACCCATTTAAGAACTTCTGATTCCAGACCTAAAACAGCTTTTCAAAACTAGCTAACGTATTTTGATGACCCAATATTAATCTTCAAGTTTTAAGTAATTTCTCTCCAAGGTGTACGACTGGGGATCATAAGGGACTTAAGAGACATTCTTGATGTAATCTTAAAATTTCAGAGGAAAATTCGAGATAAATTTCATTCTAAATTAGTGTGTAATGTTCTCTTACGCTTTAATTGCGGAATGATGTGAAAACTTTTTTCTATAGTATAATCGTCGCTCATTGCCTTGTTTTCTTCGGAGCTTCGGGATTTCTAGTCACTTAATGCATTCTCTTCCTTCATGATAATTTTTAAGGGCTCCGCGTGGGACTATTTGCATTACTTGATGATAGTTTTAGTTGGATCTCAAATTATCGAGTTGTGTTCAGGTCTCTTTCATCTCATTATGAATACATAGATATCTAAGAGAGTATTTAATTCCTATACATCACACATTTTCCAGTAATTGGTTCAATTTACCATAATTCAAAGGCAGTACTACTCATTCTTGAGTTATAATATTAGTAAAACAACTTCCAAAAGAATAAATAAAATTAAAAAATGAGCCACCAGTACCATGCTCCGATAGGGGTCCGAGTCATGTGTTTCTGGTTAGGGTACGAATAAATATTGTTGTTGCTGGTACGACTACGTATGTATCTAGGAATATAAATATATATCCTTTTCATTGGCTCTGTGCACATTTCATTAAATTTTACTCATCGCATTTAAAATAACTAAGAGTTAAATACATGGAAATTATATCACATGCTAAGCTAATGCCTTCTTGCTGTGAAACTAAAAAATAAAGGGACAAGTGGTATTAATATTTCCCAATGTAGCGTGGGAATATCTGTATTTTTTCACAACAAAGAAAATATTACACTAACGTATTAAATATAAGGTTTGGATAATTGCTTATGCATATTATTTGATAATCTACCGGTTAAGGTAGGTTTTTATATTTTAATATTTCTTACATGAAATAACCATCATCATTGTTCATAAAAGCTCATGCTTAGCAGGGTTTTTTATGAAAAAATATCTAACGACTCGTGGAAAAAGTCCATTCAAACAAAATCGGAAAAGACTCTTTTCCGACGTTTTTAGGGTGGTAGTAGCAAAATTCTTTGGGGAAACTGTCAGACTACCCCGAGTTATTCAACTTGAAGAAAAATCCCTTAGCTGCAGGACGAATTACGCCTCTAACTGATCCTTGCGCGCGTTTAGCAAATATTACTTCTCTTGTTCACAAAGTCATCGACTTGTTCATCTTCGAGATAAACCTTTTGAGACGGAAGGAGAAGAGAAATGGAGGTGTAACCCTTAGAACTCACTGGTGCTAACATGTATGCATGTTTGCTTATGTTAGAGTATGCATATCCGATGCTTTCATCCATCTCAGGGGGTTTTTTAAGATTTTCTATCTCATTTACTTTCTTTCTCGCTTTTTCTCAACTAAAATTAAGACGCAACCGCTGGATCTATTTCCCAACAATAAAAAGTCATTTAAATTTTATCGAAAGACCGTCGACTGCTGATTTGCGTGCAAGAAAACAAGTTATCCGCAAGGAACTAATATTTATTTCTAAGATTCGAAATTTTCAGGTGAAGAGATTCGAATAAGATTCCGGAATCACCATAGAGACAAGGGTAGCACTGAAATATTTTAGTTCAAGATTTTTCCCATGCCTAGATCGGGAGAATCGATTGTCGTCCTTTAAAAAAGCATTTAAATTTCACCATGCAGAAAGGAAATTATCTGATTCGATGAAAACGGTTGAATTAATTTTGCAAACAAGTATTTTCACAAACTTACTGAGAGGAAGAAGGAAGGAATTCTTGGGAGTGGGAACGTAGCTGCTCAGTCTGCAAGTTGAGTGACAAGATAGTACCCAGGACGCATTCTGTACCCACACTTCCTTCTCCTACGCTTCTAAGGATTGACCGTTGAGAGAGCATTATCAGCGTTTTGCTATCTCGCTTGTCCTTTTAACTACGCCCAACTTCAGAAACTCCTTGCCAAGCGCTTTGAAAAAAACACCTCCCAGAGTTTTTCACAAGAATGAAACAGAGGGTTTCTTTCCATCACGTTTGAACTCTTAGCACTTTTTTAATCTCTCTTGAAATTATCTCCTCCACAGAACAAGGAATTTTGTTATCCGACTTGCGACTTGGCCACGTCGCCAGATGTTCCGTTGAAAATCTATTGGGGCGTGCGAGTAATATGCTTGAATATGAAGCTTAATTTTCGCGGGATATTTTCGGGACGTCCATCTGCCAAATATTACCCCGCCACTACCTTCCCTTTTGGAGAATTAAAAAGGACGTAAAACTTCAACATCTATTATTCGCTGATGAATATCATTATTTCAACGTAGCTGAAGATCATAGCTTTATATCCAATCAATTTCTGATAAATAGCTACGGTAAATATGCTAATTTATTCCTCCGTGGTAAGAATCTGACCCCATAAAAGTTATAGCCGAAAAATTTTCGAAAATCATGACCACAAATAAAAAGTTATAGGGGGTCGATTTTGGCTCCTGCTTTGTATGATTTCTATCGTTGACTCTGTTGGATCAGAGATGAGTGCGAATACATAATGGCATTGACGTATTGGCGTTAAAATTAATCTTCTAAGTTATAGCTGAAATAAGTGTAATAATCAAGTCATATATGCCCTCAATCGCCATTTGCAAAAATATATGCCGCTCACACCTCTTTTGGATGCCCACACGTTAAATCTTATACATACAAAAACATAAAACTTTGAAACTCTTTTGGAAGATACGTCGCTGATGCAGCGGATGATTGATTATGCTAATAAAAACATGGCGTTCTCCACATAATCTGTTTGCAAATCGTACTTGAAAATGGTACATCTTTAATAGGACCTTTTGGATGACTCGGCAATGACTCCCATTCTAACATACGTTGACAACATTCTTATCCAAATCACCGTCATAATATTGTTTCCTATATTTTAAGGACATTTTCAATTTTTCATGGTTTCAATTAATAGCGCCATCCCGAAATATTTTATTTTCAATTCAAATTCAATTTTCATAATTTTTGAAAACGTACTCCACGAAATGTAAATGTGACGCATTGGCAAACGTAAGTCTGACGTCTGGGTAAAATACTTTGATTTCAGTCTTTAGTCAACTAATTCCAAATTTCTAAATAAGAAATTGCTTTCCAAAGTAAAATGTGTTAAATGGAAATAGCACAGCAATTTCATTTCTCTCGTTTATAAATTATGTGTAAGAAATTATCCCTCATTTTGTTTGTATGTTGGTTCGAATACATTAATAAGGTTGATTTAGGTGATAAATATAGTGGTAATTTCTTTCTGGCAAGTTTAGCAGAAGCTTAAAATAGGATAAGATTTAACATATTTAACCTCGATTTCAGTCGCTTCGAGGCACGCGAAACGGTCATGCTATTCCCAATCGAGATATAAATCACACTGTTATATTTTTAGACACGAATAATTCGTAAGTATCCATCAGAAGATTCATTCACGAAAGTACCTTGTGAACATCATGTATTCGTACGAAGAAGTGTGAAAAGGAGAATATAGATGGCACTGGATATTTGGAAATGAATCACGGAGGTTAACTTGGAATTTGAAGGTTAAATTACGGATTAAATCTCTCGCGTAAGTTGGAAGGGCATGTATTAAGCGATGATTAAGCTCAAAGTGCCCCAAATTAGCCCCATGGGTCGTTGGGTAGGAGATATCATGTCAATGAAATTGGTGAGATTACGTATAGACTATTTACGATGTCATTATTTCCACAAACCACAAGAGATCAGAATAGCGTTGTCCGACCTCACTAGGGTGGAATAGTATTTTGGGTCATAAGTAGTCTGGTGTGTAATAACCCCCTGCCAACGATCCTAGGTATTGCTTGCAGGGTACCATGTAATGTAATAGATATGCACGATAGCTCGTGATTGGCTCCTCAGATTCTAACACGAATCCCAGTGGTGGCATCTCCAGTCCAACATAAGGACACCGTCCAAGGTGGCTCCCTGACGTCTCCCACCTGAGAGTAGGTTAATACAGTGGCAATATTTTCCTCCACAATTGCTACAAGCCTGCCGAACTATCGCCAAATCTTTTACCAAACGTAATGGCAAAAATCCTCTCAGCCGTCGGTCGTCTCCGCTCGTAACAATAACCACGATACAACCCAACAGATTATCTTTAACAATGCTGTTGAAAATGCATTATTACCCCCATCGTACTACGGTAGGAGAGATCATGTGAATAAAATTAGAGAGATTAAGTGTAGAACGGATAAATTTAAGATGTTATTTCTTCCACGAACGATAGGGGATCATAACAACATCGTTCGACCGCGGCAGGGTCATATTCGGATAAACATTGGTCTGGGGTGTATTCACCCCCTGACACACACCCTAGCGGTGGCTTGCAAGTAGCTTGCATTAATAAATAAATTAATTAAATTCTAGTGAAGCACCCTTTCTGAAAATCGGTCGAGGGGAAACTTCCCCTTCCTGTGCCAACTGCATTTTCCCACAAAGTTATGGTACACGGAATACCATAGAATCAATGAATGTTAAATTGAATAGTTTCTCGGATCTCCCTCTTTTGAAACCTGGATCTTCCCGTCGATCCACGAAGCCACAAATGACTTCTGTTGCCATGCCAACTGTGATAAAGTAAATATTTTTATGAACCTGAAACTAATTTTTCGTTACCGAGCTACGGATATTTTAATCGAATCAATATAAGCTATGGTGTACGGTACAGTTTGGAAAAGAAGGCGGTTAGAATGAATCAGTGAATACAATGCTGCACTTGTGTGTAGCCACATGAACGCCAATGAAAACAGTCAGCGAAAGAGGAGGCTGCCTGTGGTGGAGTATAATGGAATGGGAAGAGAAGAAAACAAGGGGGCTTTTGCTCAAGAGCGAGGCAGAAAGAAGTCACGTTGTGGTCGAGAAATCAGAGACCAATGAGTGGGCGGAACAAAAGGGGAAAACGAAATAAAGAAGACTGAACGGAATAAGTATGCGCCCGGCTTTCGAGGAGGCAAGGAGGGTGGGCAACCCTTAGAGAGATAGAGAAGGGGGTGGGCAAGAGAAAGAGAGCGGACGTCTGCACTAAATGGGAAGATAGAAGGCACTGGATATGAGGCAGAAAGGAGAGATAAATTAAGGCTGAAAAAAAGGATCCTCGTTCTCACACCACTAGAACCTTTATTAAAACTTCAGGGTGGTCATCGCGCGTGAGTTATCTCCTTATGCTCAAACCTTACTCCGATCTACACGCTCTCTTTTCTTTTATACCGAAGATATGAGTTTTCGGCAGCTGAGCTTGGACTATTCCATTCAAATTCATCACTTTTCATGGACCGAGTTCAACTGAAAGCAGAAGTCTGATAAACTGAAATTAAAATGCTTTTTACCGGATAGCGGGAGAGAGTGTGAGGACGACAAATATTCCTTAATGAACAGCGATCTCGGAATCACGCTCCGGTAAACAGTTAAAGATTGCTCACGTGGCAAATTTTCCAAACGCTTAGTTAGTTGTTCTTGGTGCGGTTGCAAATACGTGGTGCACATTTATCCACGAACATCATTAGGCGACGGTTAATGGCTCCGAATAATTCCAAAAGTTATGCAGAAATCGTGTCTAACTAACGGTGCACCCTTGTTTTAACATGATCATAATTCGCTTATTCTAAATATTCCTAAAACTCGTTTTCATTGGAATCAGATCGAGGTACATGAGTAAACAGTATTCACTTGGCTTTAAAGAGCATACCAATATATTCAGGGTGTTTTTATATAAATTTGAGAAATGGCTATCACAATTTTCTCAACACGACTCTACTCAGAATATACTTTATTTTTTGTAAATATTGAAACAAGTAAACGGAATATGAGGATGCATTCCCAATTAATCATTTTTAAGATTGAAAATCGACTAGTTTTTCTTTGTATTCGAAAATGATAACCTAATAAAGCCGACTTTCAATCTTCCCTTGCATATAATCTTTATTAAGTTGAAATTGGAAATTAAACGACATGGCTTTTCCTCATTGAATTTTTTTCATTTACGACCTAGATTTCGTAATGGTATAACATCTTCAGGTTACGTCATAACGAAATCTAGGTCGTGAATGTGGAAAACACCCATGTGGAAAAGCCAAGTTGTTTAATTTTCAATTTCGATTTGAAGATTTTCCGCCAAGCCACGCCAGAAACTGTTCTATTTATGATGTTTTTGCAAATGATGGAAATGCCGAAATTCGGCAAAATTCTTTGCAGTCCAATTATAAAATTAAAGCAATATTAAAAAGCAATAAACATAATCGGCTAAAGCTGTCGTAAAAATCAAAAAAATGTAAACTAACCCGGATAATCCTTTTTCAGAAGTGTTTATCAATAAACCATTGAAGTGAATTACGTGCTATTATTATTAGGTAATCTACCGGTTAAGGTAGGTTTTTGGATAGACACAACTATCAAATAAATAAATATTTTGTAACTCCAAACAAAACCCAATCCAGGAACCTACTCTACATCATCTACGTGCTGCATAAAGTATAAATTCCGCTGACCACGGAAAGTTTCACATTTTTAGAGTTTTTGACCAAACAAGACGGAAAATAATTCAGTCGGTCTTAATAATTGGTGCTTATCTCCGTTACAACCAGAGGAATTGCTTCCATTCTTTCAAAAGTTGTCAATCCTGTTAAAGTCCATCGGGATACTAAATAATAAGACCAGCCATCTAGCAAATCTCACGATGTGCACCAGACTCTTCACTTTCGGGTAAATTAAGGATCAAATGATAGGCGGTCCTAATTTATTCATCATACTCACCTTACACACGTTTTCTTGCCTCGAATACATGCAATGAGAGTGAGCTATCAAGAGATATTTGATGGTCCACCCAAAAAATAGCGGCATTTCAGCCGTATTTCTTTCTTACCATTGCATGGCATGCGGAAAATCCAACGAACCCGCCTAACCAAAATATCTTCAGGGAACCACGCGGCTCATCTGGGCCGGCGGGACCAGAAGTGAGTTTGGATACCTCTCATTCATGTCAACACGCAACGCAGCACCGATCAGGAACTCATTTCCGACGGTCTATAGTTAAAAGCGATTACAACTCAAAAGAGACTGGGCCAAAACACAAATTATTTTACCTTCACTGAGCATTACGATGATCCTGATCTTGCTAAAAAATACTCTTGTAAAAGTGTTCTTGCAAACTAAAAATTAAAATGTTTCACCTAAGAAAGTTCCAAGCAATGAAAAGACCGATTTCGGATCAGAAGAAGGCTAAGTGTATTTATAGAAGTCCAACATGAGCACAACGCAGCGTCGCGAGTGATCTGTCTAGAAACAAGCTTTTTACAAATGCACCAAGTCTCCATTAGCAGTATCCCTGGCCAAAACATATTCAGGATAGCAAAAATAACCGTCCACTAGTTTTTTTAAGGATGTCACTAGTAATTAATTATCTTATAATATTTTCTATTGAATAAGGAATAATGCTAAATAAAGAATACTAATGCAAACAAAACTCCTTAAATTCCTTTGCGCAAAAGTCTCTCATCGCTCAACCCTAACTCAGCGCAAATCGAAACACAATCAAACAGCGTTTAAGATATTCCCTCATCTATTAGATTTGATTGGGCTTGATTTATTGGTACAGTTGTTCTCGAAGACGTAACGCTAGGATACTGAAGAATCACTGGAAGACAATTAATGGTTGAAGGGTTCTGCCAAATGCACGCCAGAATATCGGAGAAAGAATGTCTACTGTTGAAGTGTTGATGTAAATTCAATAAACTGAGAAGAAATCAACTGCAGCGAGACGAGATCGGGAGCTGTAAAAACGTAGAGCAAAGATTTGATCGAAGAAAAAGTGGGAGCTTAAGAATTATTGCCATTACGATTCATGGGTCGACCATTATAATAATAATAATAAATAGTAACAAGAAGAGGAATGCCAGATATTAATTGAATAAGTTTTGACTTATTACAACTTTGGGAGATAAGGATACTGTTCTTGCACACAGGGTTATCATAGAAAAAATAATGAAGAGATAGATACCAAGCGGTCTTTATCGCATCCGTGGGTCTGGAGAGAGATTTCGATGACGTGGACAGAAATATGATGATGCTGCTACGTAAGACGAGAGAAATTGAAATGGACTAGCAAGCGACAGATGATTGATATATGCTCTATATAGAGAGCGGGCGACACTGATCTGATACACAGACAGTCAAGAGGAAACTAAAATGACGACAGGAATAAGTCAAATTTCACATCTTTGATCTTAAGTTTACAATCAGAGGATAAAATAGTATTCGAGATCACGGGAAAGAGAGCAGCCTCTTAAATCCGAATACACGGGGAAAGTACATATGTGTGCTGAGGTTAGCGGACCACCTAGTTCAACTCACAAAGATGAGATGCGAAGATGATGAGGCGTGAATGAACAAGGAATGAAAACGTTTAAACTCAAGAAAAACAAGAATATAATTAAAACAGTCAGAAGTTGAAGTAGGTAAGATATTTAAATAGGAATAAGTAAATGTGCACTTGAACCAGTTAGACGTTTGCTTATTTAGGCAGTAATGTGATCATCAATGGAAGAAGTAAGTAGGGATATAGAAGACAGAATGTAGATGGCGGAGAAGATCCTATCTGCAGAAGCAGACAAATACCAATGGAATTGCAATTCATAAAATATTCTACAAAGAGCTCAATTTTCTACGGCTATTTTACAAGAATAGCAGAAGGGACGGTATTAGAGGCTATGCAAATGTGGCATTGCGGAAGAATGCTGCAAATATTATTGATATAATGAGAGATGATAAAGCACTTCAAAGAGTGGGAGGAATAAATGTGGAGAGAGAAAAAGAATACTAATAGGACACATCGTGAGGCTCGATATTTGACCGAAGATCAGTAATGAAGGGAGCGTTGAGGGAGGCACTACAGAAGAATTGATGTGTAGAAACAGGTGATGGAAGGAAGGCGCCGGCGCGACGACTATGAAGAAATGGGAAGACTGACAGGTTAGCTCGGAGAGCTACTTCATAACCCATAGAGCCTAGAATTTTTCGCGCAGAAGGATCATTTCCACGAGATCTTTGCAGAGGTTTTCAAAGAGCAACATCGGTATAAAATGCATGGGTTAATCGATCCGTAGAAGCCCTCTCTTTGGAAATTTCACAAATACAATCAATCATACCTAAAGGATGGGTTTTTCAATTCGGATCAAAGGAGATACTTTAGATAGATATTTTAGTACCCTGCAAGCCACTGTTAGGTCGTGTGGCTGGCGCTGAATACACACCAGACTAATTTTGATCTGAATATGACCCTACCGCGATCGGACAACGTTATCCTGATCCCTCATCGTCGGTGGAAAAACTGACATCTTAAATCTAACTGTTTACACTTAATATCTCTGATTTTACTGACATGATATTTCCTACCGTAATACGATCTCTCCTACCGCAATACGATCTCTCCTACCGTAATGCGTAATAATACATTTTCCACATCACTGCTAAAGAGATATCTTTCCAATTTATGTAAGAGATTCAATCTGTAATTTAACCTTCGCTCCATGAGTAATTCCTAGCCTAGCTGCTCAAATATTTTGGATACGCTGCTTATTAAGTTTATCATAACAACGTTTTACAAAACTAGCTCCTCTACGCTGCTAAATGAGGCCTAACCAACCACAGAAAACATTCCTCTTTGACCTTTTCATCACATTTACCAAGTACTCTTCTAATAAATCCTAATTTTTTGTTAGCTTGTCCACATATTCCCCGTATGTGTTTCACCCAGGAGTAAGTGAGGGTAACGCCTAGCTATTTATTTGAGTTTACACGATCCATTTCGGTGTTCCCGATGCAGTGGGCGTTCGGGAGGGAAATGCTCTTTTTTCAAAAATGTATCACTACGCACTTTTTTAAGTTTAATTCTGATCGTCAAGTGTCGCGCCAGCGTTGTATAGCATTAATGGCATCTGATAAAGCTTCTGTAATGCAGTTGGGCCAGATGTCAATTAATGTGCAACAAGAAAATTTCGTAATGTAAATGTAACTTGTGGAAGATAAACTAAACTTGGTAAACTAAAATCTTTGTGAATATAGGATAGGAAGGGAGTAGGAAATTCATGCATAGGAAGGAAGGAAGCATATTCCATAGGGGAAAAGATCATTGAAAGTTGCCCTACCGGAACCTTCCTCCAATGCCTACCAGCCACACTAGTGGACCACTGTACATCATCCGATACATTTGGTATGATAATGGAGTATCATATATTAAACGTCACTTTCCATTACTTGGCGGAATAATGAATTCATATATTCACCAATGAAAAAAAATCAATCATAACTCGATTTCGAAATGCAGACATGAAAGAAATCCAGTACCTAGCAATGTTCAAACCCAGATAATAACTCAACGAATACATCGCACAGCCTCGGCCAATTTAATCTAAATATCCTTGTTCTTCCTTCAGCTCTTCCCCTATGCCATCCAGCGACTACAACTTGCATCGCACGACGGCGGCGTGCAGAGCTCGGTTTTGCAAAGCTTGCGCAATTTGATTCAATAAAGATCAGTTCACACTTGTCCTGAAATCACAGCGGACGTACATGTACTAACGTCGGCTCGTGCCGTTGGCGAAAGAAATACTGAGATGGGCATAAGAATGTGCGTGAGTGAATGTCAAATCCGAGGTGACAGATGATTTGCCGTTTAGTCTCATGCCTCTTTTCCAACAATTACAAGTAGTTCGGTGGCCTACACAAAAACCAAGCATCTTTGAACAATAAAAATTGTGTCTACGATAAAAAGTTAGACAATTCCACATTGAAAGAGATTCCGTAAGGTGAGACGGGCGAGATAAACAGGCTCAATGATCGATTGCATGTTTTTAAGTGTGAGTTACACCAACGCTTTTTCTCAACCATGATTACAAGAATATCGGTCTATGACTTCGTGACAAATGATTGTCGACTCTCTAATTCTAAAAATTAAATTTGATGGGATTGTATCAGGAATTCAAATTGGTAGCTAAGTAGTGCACCTTCCTCCCACGCCATAAATCTGAGAGGCGGAATTTTTAGTGATGTATGACCACACCTTGGGTGTCTGAACACTTGAAGTGCAATGCTTCATCCTTCGGATGGAACTTCGTAGTGTGTCGTATGCCCCTGGTTACCTTTGGTCAAGAACGTATCGCGTGATGCTACAATGTTTCGTAACACTCCGAAAAAACAAAACCTCTGCTTACCATCAAATTAAGCACCTTTTCCTAATGACGCAAATGTGCTCGGATTCCAATCCTCTCTTGCCAGTTGACTGCTGACAACGTAGGGACTGGAGCGGGTGAGGAGCGAGACGGAGATCGTGGGAGGAGGGCACAGGAGAGAGGAAAACGGTTGAAAAAGTGGAAGGCGGGCGGGGCGGGAGGGAGGGGGTGGTGGGGAGGGGGAGAAGGTGCAGCTGACCCCGGTCTCTCGGAATGGGCATTAAGTGACACAAAGCTGCTGACTCCCGCATTCCCTCCTCCTCTTCCGAGGGGAGAGATTCCACCTTCTCCCCCACTCTCATCCTCCCCCTCCGGACCATCTATCCCCATCTCTCCCGACTACCAATGGGGCCCTCCTCCGATTTCCACCCCTCCTCAACCCTTCTCCCCTCCGCCGACTCCGCGACCATGCCTGCCTGACTTCTCTGCCGGAGTCTCATTTCATCCAATTACTGAATCACAACGCATCAAGGGAATGCTATCCCTCATCCGACTCCATCCACTCTCCTCCTCCTGCTTCCCTTTCGCTCTTTCTCTCTCCCCCCTCTTTCCCTTCGTCCTCCTCATATCCCACGACCTCATTCTCCCATCCCAGTCCTTCCACACGCTCACATCCTTTCAGCGTGGTGTAGGTAAGACATTTGCACACGTTTTGCGAGATGGGAGCACCCGTGGTGAGCTCAAAGGTGTTCCTCCATAGGGCACCCTCAACAAATTACGTCATTCGATCGGTAGGTTTGAGGTCGGGTCAATGGAATGGTCGGAAGGCCTTCACCAGATGTCCGCTTCACTTTACGCGCAGTTCAAAGTGCCTCGATGGACGACGTGGAGGGGATTTTTAACATTCTGAAACTCTACAGATATGGAAAATATTACAATCCGGTAGACAGAAAAAACTTGGCAGATTTGAAAGCAGACCGATATTTGTAAAACGTAGTTATGATAAATTGTGTAGCGTATCCAAAATATTAGAGGATCTAGGCAGGGAATCACTCACGGAGCGAAGGTTAAATTACACATTCAATCTTATGCGAAAACGGAAAGACTGTCTCTTTATCAATTATGTTGAGCATTGATTATTTATCCCATCGTCCAAGGGTAGGAGAGATGATGTCAGTGAAATTAGAGAGATTAAGTGTAGAACAGATTTTTTTCCATCAATCTATGATGATAGCGAGATAGATAAATGTCTTTACTCTAACGACATTGAGACCATAAGGTCCCTTCTTCCATTTAACCATTCGCCAAGTATATAAAAACAATAATAACAATAGGAGGAAATATAAAGCGATGTATAAAAAAAAGAAAAATGGAAAGTCATACAAAGAAGAAATAAGCGCAAGAAGTAATTTTGTGGAAAAATCCTAGGAAGTTCCCAGGGATGATGAGAGATGGTGTCTGTTATCCAAATATGGACCCCATGCCCAGGGCCTTACTTTTTCCTGTGCTTACAGAGTAACGAATTGATAATGACCGTCAGAGAGAAATGATATTTTCATACTGACTTGAGCGTCATTCCAAAGAGCGCAGATATCCATACACACATACATAGAAATTTCGGAGAATAGACTCATTTCAGATATTGCTAAAATGCCTCAAAATTCTTCAGAGTCTTCTTTCACGGCACTTATGATGTGTCCTTTGAGGGAGGATTTCACTTTTGGGAATTGGATATAGTCTGCTGGTGGAAAGTCAGGCCTGTAAGGGAGTTAGTTGGGTAATCGTCGCGATGCCGTTGCAAAAGGTCTTGGCAAGTAGACACAAGATTCAGCCCTTGGTCGTCCGTCGAAACCTTCGGGACGAGTTTAGCGCATATCTTTCATTTCGTCCAATTTTCAGTGATACTGGTGTGCACTGAATGTCATCCTGTCGATGCCCATACGATCTGCGATCGTGCGCACACTTAACCGACGTTCTGAATTCAGCACTTTACGTACACGTCAGGAAAAAATGGTTACCGATACTTTTTATGCAAACCTAGGATGACCTTTTGAGATGGGTAGAATGGGAAGTTCCTTCAATATCGTCATTGAGAGTTATCTTTTTCTAAGTGCCAAGAATAAAAACCTTTTTGCCAATTAACTACTTTCCTGGATCACCACATTAATGCTCCAATATATCCAGCGCCTCGTCGCATCCAATATTATCCAGTTATATTGTATTCAATTGATGAGTACTGATACGAATGAAAGATCCACGTAAGACAGGACATTAGAGTCAATTCGTGCTTATTCCACTGAACTGAATATTGTTGGTCAGTTAACGTTGTGAAAAATCTATTATGTTCACAAATTAAACACCTTTGCCTGGTTCCATGAAAAAATCATCAAAAGTGTGTTTATTGTTATTTGTAATAAATAAAAGTGAGGCATTAGAAATATGAACAATCAGTAAACCCCCGGCTAATAACAACTTGGTTTTAATGAGCAGTTAAGAGATAGAAGTGAAGGCATGGCCATTCTGGGAGGAGCGGCATGGTCCCACCGACCTCGATCAAATCTCAGGCGCGGACTGCCGAGTGCAGATTTGCGCCCCGGCGGCGGTGGTTTAGCAACCGTTGCCTGGCGGGGATTGACCCAGAGTTGCGTTGCCATCCACCGTGGCATTCGTCAAATCCCCTCAGTTCTTCGTTCATTGGACCATACCTTTGCTCAGCTCCGTTCATTCGTTGCCTTTTAGGTAATCAAATTTTAGCCAAATAATTAGCCAAATAATTTAATATTTTATAAGAACTCACAACTTGTTTAACTTTCACATCTTTTAGTTTTATTTTACATTCTTAGTTTAGACACTCACGTGAGTAACACGTCATTGTTTTCTTCATTGTCTAAAATGCCACGCTCAAGCTTTTGAAATTTGTTTTATGTTTGGTGATTAAAGCGTATTTTATTGAGCACAATGCGCACGCAGGCAGGCGCATAGATAGCTTTCTCATGGATTTCATTTGATGTACTTTCATGTTCTTGGGATTTTCCAATTGTCTTCCACGTTTTCAAGTGATCGCATATATAACTAAGAGATTAATATATCTCCGTCAACATTTATAGTCAATCCTCATTATTAGCCCCAAAAGGCATAGGGCAGATTTGATTTAAGTTGAAGCCGTATTCAATGAGCTTAAATCTTTTCAGGATACTGCCTCAAAGGGCAAAAATGTGTGCTGGTTCTAATATTTAAATCGTTTTTTGAAATTATCTCTTGACTAGCCTTAATGCAAATAGCATACTTTTTCACTTCATAACAATAATGTAATAGGTACTTTCTCGATGAATTATAATTAATTTTGTGTTAGGCAATGACTAAGAATATTTAATTGAAATAATTAAAAACACTTCATTCATTTTAACCCGTTTTTGTCCCCATTACCTCAATTGTAAAATGTAATACGTTAAAATTCTAATTCAAATCACTGAAAGGTAACCCTATAATTTCTTTTTATACACTTCTTTGCGTTTACCAAGGGAAGATACGTAATAATATCTTTATTAAGTTAAATGCATTTTTATAAGAAAATATAAATTATCAAAATGCTTACGTAAATAAACGTTGAATAAAATTGGTTTATTAATAAGCATTAACAATTAAACATAAACGAGGGTATGCTGAAAACTAATGCACACGTGCTTGTAGAGCGTGAACGAAATGACCTCCAGAAGAACTCCTGGAAGTAATTGGAAGAAATATTCCACCTCAATGCCATGTGCAGGTTTAAGATCGTTGCGTTCATCTAATGTATTTTGAGAATCGGAAGTATGGAGACGTGTTCTAGTGCTATGTCAACGCGAGTTAAACAGCGTGCTGTTATCGAACTGCTGAAAGAGTGACTCCTACTGAGATTCATCGTCGTTTAAAGGCTGTTGATGGTGACGATTCTGTAAATAGGTCTACTGTAAATCGATGGGTAGTAAAATTTCGTGGTTTAGAGCCCGAAAAAGCCACAATTGTTGACGAAACTTCTTTTGACTGTGTTTTGGGATGCTCACCGAGTTTATGTCACCGATTTTCTGGAACGAGGGTCAACGGTAAATTCTTCTCAGTATATACAGACACTGAAACACCTCCGACATCGAGTTTGTCGTGTAAAAGGCAGCCTGGTGCCAATAACCATGCAACATAACAACGTTCGTCCACACACCTCGGGCACAACTGGAGAGGCTCTGCGATACTTGAAATTTGAACCGATTCCACACCCCCATTATTCCCCTGATCTTGCGCCTTGCCATTTTTATTTTTTCCTCAATTCAAGAGACACCTCAAGGGTAATCACTCACTACACCTCGGACAATGAGGTGAAAGAAAGCAGCTGTCGAAGTCGTGGATTCGAGAAAAGTCGGAAGAGTTTTTCAGTGACGGAATGAAAAAACTTGTTACACGTTGGGAGAAATGTGTTAGCCTTTACGGTAACTATGTTGAAAATTAATATATGATTTTGAAACTTAAGATCTGCACCGAAATGCAATTTTCGCCCGATCTTGCTGTTTGTTTTTGTTTGTGGTCTACGAGCATGCGTGCATTACTCTTCAGCCTTCCCTCGTATTATGAAAAAGGGACGATTTCCTGCAAACCATTATTTCTCTTCAATTTGTTATGTTTTATCAGATTTTATTTTAAACGCATTATGCCACCATTGTTAGTCATGCGATTTTGTTTTGTTTCGCTGCATACAAATAATATGGCTCCTTTGGCATTTATTGTGCCACATAATGTTATTTTCCTGAGATTATTTGAACTGCATTAATGCCATAAGTACTCGAAGCACAACGAGTACAAATACTGCCACTTCTTCTTTATTCTTGGTGCATAAACTTGTCACATCGCCTCGCAGATGTTCTCACAACTCTCACAATTGGACGGAGAAGTGGCTTCAATCACTTAAAACTCAATTCTTCTAAGAGGCAGCGTTCTCCCACGACAATTCACGGCGTTATTACTTTATGGTCGTGGATCCTCTCCGCAAACGCACCGAAAGAACTAGTTCAACGATGTCCATTAAATAATTCATCACTAGGAAGTTTCCAAAGGGAAAAAAAGAAGAAGACCACAGAGCCGCTGAAAACAGTTCAGAAATTTAATCATTTTTATGATCAACAAGGGGCACCATCATAATATGGCTGGGTTTACACTGACAGTGCACTGACTTCAAATCAAATGTTCATAAAATCATACATTTTAAAGCATTTTCATCTTTCGATTCCGTAGAGGTGAAATAATATATGTCGATTAATTAATTTCAACCATTTTACATTATGCCAAGAAGCACGATGGTTATTTAAAAATCACTCACGACAAGCTCATTATAAATAATCCGAATAAAATGTTTCCTACTGAATTTTTCACAAAAAGAATGGAAAATTAACTGGCTACCATTTTCAGCCATTTCCTTAAAAATTACTGATATAAATAAAATCTGAACTAAAAATATTTGCGTAAAAATTAGCAATTTGTCAGTTGCCTCCTCTACACAGACACGAAGAGAGAGGCACTGTCCGCCAGCACGGTTTACGATTTTTGTTTCAATGCATAACAAAAAAGGTCTATGCTACCAGGTAAGTACAAAAAAATTAAAACTTCTTCTTAGAGAAAGAACATGGAATCTTAAATAATTAGTGAACCCTGTTCTAATAAAAACGTCTATACGGATATCAATTCGTCGCTAAATATTAAACAAGTCGCCAAGAGGCGTCTGACGGTCCGCAGTATTCGGTCGTCAACAACCATCTGGAGTACTTGATATTATTTGTTACGTGTTTACAGATTTATTCGGAAATCTTTTATTTTCGAAAGACTAACGTTTTACACTGTTGTAGGGTGAAGACTGTAGTCTGAAATTAGGTCCTTTTCGATTGGATTTTCAAGACATCCAATTTAGCCTATTTTATTTAATATCTCAAGGAAGTTTCACCTATCGAAATCGCACTAAGGGACTGTAAAATTTACCTTGTAAGATACTGGCGAGTTCAGAATTTGATTATGAAATAGGTACTAATTCTTGATGCGTACGAAAGAAATACACTTTGCTATTCCACATCAGTGGCTCGCGGTAGTCCAGGGGGTAGAGCTTTGGACTACTTGCCGAAGGGCCGATTCCCAGGCAAGCCACCTGGGCACTTTGGCAGCTCCACCCAAGCTAGTTGATTTTTCGGGTACCAGATCTTCCTGGGAAACCATAACCGGCACAGGGAAAGGAACTGGCCCCCCTACCCTGATGTGTGAATTTCACACCCCGTCGGGCTTAGTACTGGGTGAACTCTACCATCGCCTACCAAACCGACCTTCGGGTTGATTACTGTGTTTATGGTTTTTTTTATTCCATGAAAAACTTTAAATGTTCATATTTCTGTGGAACAGTGGAGTGTCTTTCTTTTCTAGGCATCATGAAGGAGTTCCACAAAGGTAAGACATCTACCATTGCGAAAGAACTTCTTTCTTCATTGCCTTCACAATCAAAGAGGGAAACATTGCCCATTTAACAGAGAGTCCTGTACTGTTTTTAATCGTATCGCCTACAATTTCTGTGTACGGCACAGTTATTGTGATGAAATGGGGACACATTTTTAAATAATAAATGCCATTATTCCAGGAAAAAGAGAAGGTAAGCCCTCAGAAACAACGACGATATTCTGAAATTCGCAGATCAACTGCATGGGTTGTGATTAGTGTAGCAGTGTTTTCATGTGGTGTTCCCAATAATAACTTATATGTAATGCCAATCGAAATTTTCACTGCACATATATATTTTAAAGTTCACTTCATTTCGCACATGTGAACAAGCAATTGTGTGTGGCATTCGTGGACTTGGAGAAAGCCTTCGACAATGTGGAATGTAGCAAGATGTTTGGACTGCTGGAACAACTCGGAATAGATTACAACGACAAGAATAATCTGTGAGCTATACAAAAAGCAAGTAGCCACAATGCGAATGAGAGATGAAAGCCATATAGAAACTAAAATTAACAAAGGAATTAGACTAGGATGCAACATCTCACCTGCATTAATCATAAAACGAGGAGGATCTTCAAAGGTCACTAAACGTGATGTATCAAGTTCCACAAAGATACAACATGGACATAAAAAAGACAAAGACTAAAATCCTAATATGTGAAATAGAGAGATGGAATACAGTAGTCACACTGAAAGGGCAAAAAAATTAGAGCAATTGGATTCCTTCACCTGTATCTCGGAAGTACCATCGGATGGGACGGAAGAAGTACTACAGACATCAAGCGAAGAATAGCTCACGCTAAGAGAGCACTCACAAATGAAACGACAACTGCTGTGTTCAAAGATGATAGAACTACAGACGAGGAAACAATACGTGAAAACATTCGCATGGTGCGTGGAACTCTATGGATCAGAAGAATGGACCAAAGAATAACCAAATGGATTGGTCACACCCTGAGGCACTATGGATTCGTGAAGAATATAAGAGAAGGAAAAAATTGCCTAGACGATCCGATTTCTGTACTTATAAAAAATATTTACCAATAGAGGGGAGTTGATAACAGGCACCTTAAATAAATACCTATCACATACTAGTGAAAACTTTAACATGCAACCAACTTTTTAACGTCTAGCTTATTAAGTACACTTGTCCATCAAGGAAAGCTGTTATGGAGACTTTCGAGAAGTGAGTGAGTATATGAATGGAAAAAAATGAAATGGACGGAAAGGAAAACCAACGACGAAGTTCTAGATTGGGTAGAGGGAAAGAATCGGTTGTTCGAGAGATCCGAAGAAGGCAGGACCAGAGGACTTAGGAGACACTGAGAGGTAATGGGATGAGATAGAGGAGAGGATACCGAGGCGAGGTAGAGGGAGGAAAAGAATATGCATTTGGGATGGCATTAAGGGAGTCAGAAGGTAACCAGATGCAAAGGAATGAATAACTGTTATGTGTACTTTTGGGTTTGAGGATTATTTCTGCCATGCTAATTAGGGATTATAAATATAGGTGTGTGTAGTGTCAGGATCCATCATAAATCTATCCTACGGCGGTAGGATACTACCAGTAAATAAAATTTAATTAGATGCTCAGTTTCGCAATTTCAGTGACAACAGTTTTGCCAGCCATTTATGCGTAAGAGATCCGATCCTAAGGAAGAACTGCACTCTCATATGGGCAACAACCTCCCCCCGCCCCCCCGAGCTTTATAAACATTTTATCACTTTCACACACCACTAACCTCCCGCGAAAACTCCCATTGAATGGGAGAGAGGGTGTTGAGATTTGATACTTCGCACGTTGCCAAGGGTCCAGATTTGAGTAATTATTTTTGCATTTAGTTTCACGAGGTTAAGGCCAGCGAATAAGCGCTAGGATGTTAAGCTTTGACATATTCGAAGAAACTGCGGGAGATGCCACGACAGTAACTTTTGACATGGTCATCCGCTAATGTGCATTACAATGCAACAATTTCAGAGTGTAAAAATCGCCCTACCAAACATTTCGGTGTGTTATAGGACAGCTCGGTGGCGAAACTGGCTAAAGACCTAGGCCAGATATCGAGGGACCCGGGTTCGTATCCCGGTCAAGGCGGACGATTTTTACAATTTGAAATTGCTTAATTGTAATGCACATTAGTGGATGACCCCGTTATAAGTTACTGTCGCGGAATATCCCGCAGTTTCTTTGAATATGTCAAAGGTAAACGAGGATTATAGTCAAGGTTTCAGCCTGAAAAACTTTGTTTGTTTCCATCCTGACCTCGGTGCAAAAAAATGTCCTTTCAAGTTAGGCAAAATTCAAAATATTTTCTCATGGATTTTTGAAAACCCAGGTTTTTGAAGTCGTAAATGCTATCCAAAAGTTAAGCTGGGCCTCTCATATTGTTAATCATCGATTTCAACACCCTCCCCAAAGGGATGCTCATTCCCAGGTCAATAAATGTTAGCCTCTCCATCCACTCACTCTCCCCCTCGACATGTACGGTTCTGTCTCCCCCCCCCCCACATTCCCTTCCTCCACACGGTGCATATCTTTCCAACCACCCGCATCTCATGGAAAATTGCCATCTCAATCTCCGCCCCAGACGTCATTGCTCCTCATCACGTGATACCCCTTAGCGATAACAACCCTTTTCTCTTCCATTGCACCCCTCCCACAACCCCCCGCTCGCCTCCGCCCCCCTCTTCCCTCCGCCCCCGCCCCCCCCCCCTTCGCGCAGGCTCCTCCCCTTTCCTCTACCCTCCTCCTCGAACGCAATCCTTCCTCTCCACTTTCTCCGCACCTTCCACCCCACCCATTCCAGGAGAGATTGTGCGTTTATCTTCCCCAGTCAAGTGACTGAGGAAGACATCAAGGAATTCACTTCCTTGCTTCAGCCGTGCCGTTACATCCGCTATGTTTCCCGGGATGAATCCGTGCGTGGTTAACACACTTATTAATTCTCATATCGCAGTTTGCTCCACTGGAATAAGATTAATGCTGTGGAATATATTGTTTTAGGAACGAGGTCATTATTACATCACTAAAAGTCATCGGGCGATCGACACTTGTTCAGCTTCGGAAATTTCGAAAAGCAGAAAATGTTTGTAGAGACAATTGAAGGATAAAATTGTAAGCATACGATGCACGGATTTGAGTTTAAGGTCACTTCTTTTGCCTGAGGTTTGGATTTAAATAATCCTTCTAAGGGATGGTTTCAAATCTTCCACTTTTTGTGCCATTAATGAAAATAGTTCTTTAATCGGGATGTTTCCGGCCACCTGAAGTCCCGTCCTAAATATTTTCCTCCATAATAACTTTGTTATCTATTTTATGCAATACTTTACAGGTTTATAATTAAAATAAATCGTAATGTCAATGTTTTATTAAGATAAAATTATTCTGGTGGTACTAGTCGCGATGTCCTTAGTCCTCTCGAAACATCTAGATGCTTCACTATCAAGCTGAAATTTTGCCCCGAACCCACGGACCCGTGCACCACTTGTTCACGAATACAGCATTTCCATCAAAATGTATCAAAAAATGGTGTGGTTAGAGTCGTGATGAACGCAGACCCATTCCCGGTAACTTTTTAATAATGTAAATACGAATTTATCAAAATTTCGAATTATTATTATGCAAAATGGCCCGTTTATCGACAGAAATACGGTTAATGTTGACCCCCCCCTGCCAAATTGATTTGCTTCCATTGCACAAAGTAGAAATATTCTTCTAAAATAAATATTTAAAGAGATTAAAAGGAGCTGAAAAGAATAATTTTCTAAAAAGTGGACACCTTCAACGTTCCTTAGATCAAATAATAGTTCAGCAAATTCAATTAATAATCTGATGGGGATATCCTGATACAAAAATCATTAGAAAAACCAACACTCGATGAAAGAGTTCTCTCCTGAAGTTACTAAAATAACTTTTGAGGCATAAGCATGAATCATTTTCACTGTTTGTCCTAGTACAGATAAATTGGTCGGCCACAATATCGATCGATGTGTCGATAGCTGTGAAATTTGTTGACTGCACATATTTTCAACGGTGCGTCCAGTTTCCTGCTTTAAAAATCACCGAAGCCCTCGCTTTACTGCCATTGGGGGTGGATATAGAAATTGCGATATGCTGATATAATTACCGAAATATTGATTTCTTTTATCACATTTCAAGTTTTATGTCCTTTCTTCCATTAGATACTCGGTGCATCAACCATGACACACCAAAACATAGAATTTATGTTTAACAATAAGAAGCAATGTAAGGCTGGAAATATCAAAAAGATAATGAGTAATATCAGAGCTCCGAGCTAAATGCCAGTTATACGAGGTCTGTCCAATAAATACGCGAACTGAGGCCATAAAAAAAGTTTATTTTGCAAAATTTAGTCCACATCGATTTTATCCCCTTCAAACTACTCTCCATGAGTTGCTATGCACTTATTCCATCGTCTTTTTTACCATTTAAAACACCCTTGGAAGTCCTCGGCAGTTAGGCTTTTTAGTCGTCTCGTCGTGTCTTGCTTTTTTGTGTTCACATATTCCCAGTAATGTCCCCTCATCACATTTTTGCATTTTTGGAACAGGAAAATGTCGCAGGAGGCGAGATCTGGCGAAAAAGGATGATGATCGAGGATGGCGATTGAATCTTTTGCCAGAAACTGACGAACAATCAATGCAGCTTGGGCACGATTTTTACACACATTTTTAAAAAACCCAAATGTGTCGATTTTCCTAAATTCAGTTCATCAGCTATCGTTCGGACAGTTTTTCAATGATCAATAAGGACAAGGGATCGCACACGATCAGTGTTGTCGTCAACACAGGTGGTTGAAGGTCGTCCCGGCCTTGCATCATCCGTGGTGTCTTGTCGGCCATCTTTTAAACGCTTAATCGACTTGAAAACGGGTGTTTTCTTCAGAACATTATCATCGTAAACAGCTGCCAACATTTCAGTAATTTCTGAAAAACTTTTACCGTACATCATCAAAAAACTTGATGTCGAATCGTTGTTACATGATTTCGTCAATTTCCATTTTCGACAAACAGTAAAAACAAGGACAAGAGAAACTAACATTTCTGGCACCATAGGCACAGCTCGACGATCCGCCAAGCATAGACGGCTCATTCGGTCTCAGGCAACTAGCGCCGCTAGTGGGCGTCATGGCCGCCAGATTGCACCCGTTCGCGTATTGTTGTACAGACTACGTATCCACCCAATTCACATCCGCATATCGTCAGACGCGCGACCACACGCTCGACATCCGGGAGTGAGACGATCAAGACTGCGCCATTCTGCTGCCTCCCGCCACAAAGGCCCACAGACCGACTCTACTGCAAGTATGATTTGCTGAATGTTGCTGGTGTACGATAGAGAAGAATGCTGTAAATTCCAGCGACCATTGGAGTGCTTCAAGATACCTTCCTTGCAATAGACTCGTCGCGTGTACGCTGCCGTGCAGATGTTTGCTTGGCCCGGGAGTTCATACTTGGCGACAATTGGTGCACACCAATGTAAACATTCATCAGAATATTGTATATTTCGGGTAATACTTTTCCAAATGTTGTTCAAATCCTAAAATCCAATAAGATTGCAAATGCATCAAATATTATTACATTTATGGAAAAATAAAAAGCCTTAAAAATTTGTCACAAATTAGTCTTTTTCAACGAATTACGTCTTTCTTTTTTATTCAATGGATTATTTAAAAAATATATTTATAATTAAATTTGAACAAAGTTCAACTCTTCAGCTTCAATGGAGATGACACAAACTCGAGATTACGTTAGAGAAACGACTTCTGAAAGGGTACTAACCAAAAAAAGGTTAAATTTTAGTGAGGTCAACTTCTCCGTGTCCATTCATTTTACATGCATTAAATCATTTTCATGTGGTCATTTCTGAGTCAGCAAGTATACCTGGTAAAATCCAGTAGGAATGAAACTGCACTCCACATGCGCAAGAAGCCCTTCACATGACAAGTAGTTGATTACTAAGGATAGAATACTTCTAATTGAAATATGAATATAAGATAGAGAAGAGTTTGGTTTTCAAGAATGATAACAAAATAGTGATTTCCTTGTCACAAATGCAGTAATAACCTAATCAGAAATAAAAAAAATATCACAGTGTCTCAGAAACCATCTTGCGAAAAAATATCAAGGAAATAGACAACTGAAAGATCGTAGATCTTTTAACCTGGATTGTTCATTATCCACTTTTTGCCTCTAATGTCTCTTTATTTCGGTTAAAGTTAAATACCTTATGCGATAGGCTGGGAAAATCTTACTTGACGACAATCATGAGTTTGGTTCCAATTTTCGGGGTTAATCATAATGATCATTTGAAGGCTTACATAAGTGATGTGTAGCAAGATCTCAAAGTTAATAAGTGACTGATGAAACATTGGAGCAGCAGAGAATGTATTTACAATAAAATTAATATGCACAGACTCAATTCATATTTTAGGTGGGGCGATTATTTATATTTAATTAAGAGTCGGGGGAATCGGGAGGTTGCGGAAGTTCATTTGCTGGCTTCCCAACCAGAGGGCCAGGGTTCGAATCCTGGAGGCAGTGGATATTTTTCAGTGGTATCCCGACACCTGCTTGAAGTGCATTGGGAGACCACTTTGAGTCAGCCAGCCGTCCGTTGGATAGGGCGTTAAGCGGCGGATCCCTTGTCCCCTTTCGTTAAGAGTAGGCTAATGCCGACGCCGGGTTTCTCTCCACCCTTCCTACTTTCCTGTCCATCCCTAATGGGGCAAACGACCTTAGCCCTCGGTCGCCTCCCTTAAAACTACTACTACTACTTGATTAAGATGATGAAATGTGGTGAATTTTGTTGAATAATCGGAATTTCATAACAAAGCCAAGTATTTTCACAACGCAAAAGCCATCCATGCATGCATAAGTATTAGAAACATAGCAATAGTGATTTCAGTAGAAATTGAGAAAATTTCAGTTTGAGAAAAAAGTCGTTTGTGTTTTTAGTGAAAATGATAAAAATAATCAAGTCAGAAAAAACCCCCAACCGATCCTAAGTTCACCATCTATATTCAATTGCCTGAAATACCTTTGAAGAATGCTTCCATTTCATTATTTTCTCCTTGAACTCTCATGGCTCTCTTTGTTATGACATTACCTAATTTTTCTTCAGATATGGACGTCCTCTCTTAATTAGTATATCTTACAGGAGTAACGGATGATGATATCCGCGTAACCAATCATTTGCTTGGTGCATTCATGAATCGAAGTCACCTCTTGAACCTAAGCTTTTACGACCGTTCCTGCAGGAAATATGCAATGGAAACCAATGAGAGAGAGAGAGAGAGTCACGCTAAAACGCATTATTCATTATTTAATTGGGGAAACTATTCTCAAATTATAGCCTCTAATCATATTCATCCATCAATCCAGAAGGAAAGAGAAAAAGCCGTGGTTCTTTGGGACTCATCGAAGAAGATGACACGCGTCTCTTCCCTCTCGCTCTCTTACATATTCACCCGTGACTGAAGTCATCCGTTCTCTGGCTGGTGGGTTCGTTCAATGAAGCCACCACGTATCTGCAAGCGAGGAATTCAATATGATAATGGCGAGTCCAAATCCTGTCCTCTTGCTATTATTTAATAAGCACTACTGGCCGAGGTTTTGAAACAATTTTCGAGACCCATGGCGGATGATTCATAATGCGGTAACGTAAGCTCCAGAGTTTAACGACGTTGTTAGAGATTATTGAGCCAATGATTTCCTTCCCCGGTCCTAAGATTTCCCTCCCTCCCTCCTCCCTCTCCACCCCCCTTCAACCCCCATTCCCATTTCGAGACTGTGCCGCGCATCCAGAGTGTGGGAAATCTCGAGCGCTGTGTGTGTGAGAGAGAGAGAGAGGATTGGACCCGACGCCGTCTCCGTTCATTCCAGAGCGTCCCACTCCCGCCTCCTCCGTCACTCTTGTCGAAAACCCTCCCCTCCCCGGTTCACCGTCAAGGACCCCCCCCCCCCCCGCGTTCTCCTCTTTGTCGTCCTCCGCATCGCGCTCCACACAACTCCGTGGAAACATGTTTTTCTCTCACTGATACATTTTGCCAGAGGTGTCCGTTCCCTTGCAGAAGAATTTCTACCACAATCATTATAATGGTTTTTAAAACGGTCGTGGAACGGGCTTCAGGGCGGCTCTCATGTCGCTCTGGGGTGAATGAAAGTCATAACAATGATGTTGGAAAAAACGATTTTTGTAAATTTTGTCGTAAGGAACGTGTGTTGAAAATAAGACTGTAGCAATAATGTTGGAAAAAACGATATTTATTTAAATTACGAATTTGGATTTTTTAAAGAAAATACCCGCAATATTAGTCTTAGTATTGTATCTACATCTACATAAATACCTCGCGATCCACAAAAAAGGTGTGTGGTAGGAGATGAAAGCACCAGGTCGGATGGGCAAGGGATAAGTGGAAGGAAGGGTGTTAAAATGACTAGGAAAAGGGAAAACCATTCACTAATAACGCTGAAAAGTCGTGCAAAGCCAGGTGCACTGATTTTTAAACTTAAAATATGAATATTGATATCAAATAGCAAACTTATAATATGTACATCAACAACAACTACATGAATTTCAAATATATTGACAACACCAGGGATATGGCACGCGAAAAGTATAAGGTTTCAAAACGCTACTGAAGAGATAGACTTTGAATGGTCCTTGAAAAGAGACAATATGACCAATTAAACTACTATTCAACAAACCCGAGAATGAAGGGAGAGAAAACGTACGTGTAGTTGAAGGACAGTGTATTGTAGTGTCGGTGCCAGGTTTCGTCTTGTTATGCGAGGCTAAAGTTTGAGATTTGAGTCTGTGCTCATCCAGAAACCTACTTTCAAACGGCAGACTACCGAATAATAATAAGTAATCATTGTCGGGTTCCTGTACACTGTTGGCTTTGAATGATGAATTCGGCAATTTCACTTCCTTCGCAATTTCCTGCTGTCCAAAATAACTTTCTTTTTCTTCTCTTCCATTGAACTACCAACAGCTACTTACCTACCCTTCAAAATTACATTTCTTTAGTAAAACTTGTTTATTTATAAAAATTATTTGCATTAAAAAAATAAAAATATTTTTTCTTTCATTATTTTGTTGACACGGCCTCCAAAAATTGCAATAATAGTTGAAAACTGGTTTATATTCCAATCGCCAAAGCGAGAGTGTTTTAGAAGGGAAGCAATACGGTTAACTTATTTCCCACGGAATAAAAACCGTGTCTCTTTCTTGTCAAATATTCCTCTTTCTACATTAAAAACAAACGGTAGGGGTTTGCGTCACACTTCACACTAAGACAGGTCAATCTTAATATTACTATCCTTCGTATATTTTTTTTATTTAATAACATATATACGGTGCATGCTAATTTTTAATAATGTGATTTTGAAACGGTCATAATTCATGGCAAAAATTGTAGGCATCTGTCTCATTTCCAAAACATTGTAGAAAATTTAATAGAGGCGATTATTTAATATAATTACAATTTTTAGATATCATATAATACAAGCGAAAAGTCAATGACTTCTTGTACTTTGTAAATTTTAAATATACCAAACTTAAAGATTACCTGGAAAGATCTAGACATTTCGAAATGTATCATTCCTAAATGATTGACGATTTTTATAACAATTATAACAAATAATATCGAAAGAGAACGCAAAAGCTCTAGCATTATCACTATCAGCTTATACAATAAAACTACCTCATAAAACACACCAGAGAAATAAGCGAAGATTCCCGATTGTTGTTTCCCAAATGCCAAGGAAACCCGATGTGAAAGTTGATGCCCAACGAAACACAGGTGTGAGTGGGTCGTTTTTTAGTTTTTTTTGACTGGTCAAGTAACGGCTTTACATTTGAATGATTTCACCTTAGTTTTTGCATTCACAATAGAACCTACTATGCATCGCGGATATAACGCACCAATACAGTTGTGTAAAAAATAACGGTAAATGTGGGAACCATTATCCCATAGCAACTTCGATGATTTTTACTTTTTATTGAAGTCTCGTTCCTAAAAAATGTCTCGATAAAGCGGGAAATGTGTTTAATATGCATAAGGGGAGCGATGGCAATGCGGTCGTCCCGTGAAAAGGTGGGCGCGCGCGCGCGAAGTAGTCAGAGTAACGGACCCAGGTGGTGTCAAGACCCGAGCGACGGTCGCTGACGTCAACATTTATTAATGATTTGAGAATAAAACCCAGGAATGAAATGTAAAAAGAACCAACTTAAATATGTTTGGGGCAGCATATTTCCTTTTGGGGCAAGGATAGTTTGTTGCGAATCCAAACGAGAGGGAATTTCTGCAAGGGATGTTTTACTTACCCTTGGGGACTCGACGGACTGTGGACTGCGGAGAACACGAAGCCTCCTTGTGTTTGGATGGAAGCCTGCGGACAGAATTGTTGAAAATGAGAACATAGGTCGTGGTCATTTCGTAATCTATCCATAAAAAAATCTACTTTTCTATTACCAGAGTCAAATGCTACTACATACATACCGAAGATATATAAACTTAATCAGAATGATTATTTATTGATAAAAGCAGGCAAAGCGCCGATATGTTTCTCAGCTGAACGTTGCTGCTCCTGATTGTAATAACTCTCGGATATCATATTAATTTAATCCATAATTATCGATATCAACGGAGATGTGAATCGATATATTATTTATTCCGTTTCTGATTTCCGTGAGCAGAATGGGTTCATGGTCAAAATCCATCAGAATTTTGATCATTAATTATTTTCAAAATTCGGCTGTGACCCCAAATACGAAAGCCAATTTCTTATAAAATGTAGCGGGATGAGCGCAGTGATGCTTTCTCCACTACCCCGCCAGTAAATTAAAATATTTTGCTTCCTTTTTTGCTCATGGGCGAGTTCAGAATGCTTTATTATCTACGTATCGATGGAGTCTTCATTTGGACACGAGAACGAGAAATGAATGACACGAATAACATAGATTTAAATTTTGATTAAGAATTGAATTTGAGTAAATACCGAATGATTACGTCACGCAAGGTAGGATGGACTCCAGCAGCATAACCAATCACATCAATCCAAGATACAATTGCACATAAATCTCTAAACTCTCATTTACGGGTGAAGGTCGGTGTTATACATAGATATTTCACTACCTTTAATTTTTCATGTTTCATAACCTTTCATTTTTCAATATTTCATTTCCCTCAGATTATAATATTGGAGGCGATGACTATGAGTATCTAAGGATATATCTTTCCGACGAGATGTACACCCAACTTCTCGCGGGAGCAAATACTATAGTTTACTTCTTCCAGCCAAGGATGAGAGCATTTCAAATGTACGCACGCAGCATGAAAGACGCTTTTGGCACTATCTCACGAAAACTACTGACTTTATCTCGGCACGAACTTCGCAAAAGAAATAACTTTAATTTCCACACCGACATATCGATCTCCACATTTTGTCGATATACTCGTATCATGATTCGGTGCATGTTCATTTTATAAACTAGCCATATTTGCGCGAATTATAATAGTAAATGAAACTACGTTGGTGTAATGTAATTAGTAAATCCACCTTAGGATAGATATAGATTGAATGAATAACAATTTTTAACTTCTTGAAAAAGGGAAGAAATGCTTTTTTTTGCGTGAAATGGAAGGATATACGAGGCAAATGACATGATAGTATTGCGGAAAAAATGATCGCCCACCATTTCTTTCTCTTTGGTACCCACATTAAATACGTTGGAGAACACTTGGCAATAGCTTACTCGAGCGGTGAGATTCTCGAATAACGGAAAACGTCTTCTTGTCAAGTCATTCCACGTTGCAGTGTCATCGCTGACTATCATCAACTCCAAGGTATGTACCTGTTTAAAGATTACGGAATGTTCATTTGAGTAACCTGCCTCGCTCTGCCTCTGCGAGAGGAAAGGGGGTAAGAAAACGGCTCTGTTAAATACAAAGTTGTTTCCTTTGCATGCCAAAAAAAATTACCTTCACGATAACTCAGGCCTTGAATTACCTTAACAACGTCATTACATGAAAATGAAAGGTCAAGTTGTTAAACTTGACTTTCTGGCTCCTAAAATATATTCATGTAATTTCTATGTGTTTCCAGAGAGTAACAAGCGACATCAGTTGCAAAGTGTGAGCACTCGTTGGCGTAAACTCCGGATGAATTGTAGTTAATTTCCACTTCACGAATCGAATCGCCTCTTCCTGAGCAAGTTTTGCATGGCCTCAAATAATTGGATGTAAGAGTTACCGTAAGGGGAAGAAAAGTTATAAAACTCCACCGTAATGCAATTAGTTCTTTGGCTGAGAGTCGTAACTCATTTACATGCCCTGCGGCCTCGATTAATTTAAATATTATACACACAATATATATACACACACACAATATATACATATATATACATACACAGGTTCAATTCTCTAAATAAGCAACCACAAAATTAATTGCCTAATAATACTCTTTGTTCTAATTTTAAACAGACTTCCATTTAGCCCATTTTAAAACAATATAATATTAGTACTTAAGCTATTCACCGGTAAAATATTGCCTTCGATATTGTTTTTGTGCTTAAATCACAATCATTTTTGCATTGAGTTCGATGAGAGACCAATCAAATCAACGGATTAATGTAAATGTTCGTGTCTCTAGTTCACCACAGATTATTTATTTTAAATGCATTCTACGAATTTCAGTAAGTTCATTGAATTCCACAGATTACAACCGCGGTATGCATATTTGAAAAGCATTTCATGACCGTTTCCATGTTATACACGGCACACTTATAATCCACCCATTTCCAGGATACTACGCCAATCTATGTAATTTCTTATCATTCTTAACACGAAGTTTATTGAGGAGATTATGATATTACGAAAAGCTGACAGAAATTCATTATTTCCCATCGACTTTTTTCGATAATTAGTTCTGTATAAATCATAATTAAATGCAGAAATCATAAAAAAAATTCATTCACTAAAATAATTTCTTACATTTTTCAATCCAGTCAGAAATTCCAATCGAGAAAGGGATTATTATCTGAGAGCCGAAGCTAACTTTCCGATAAGCAACAGTCAGCTAGAATTCAGGAATAGAAAGTAAGTTTAGGATGTGAATTGCGTGGCGTGTTCTTCCAGCATTATGTGTGTGAAACAAGGTATGAGATTGATTTGCTTGGACCGTTTCAGACCCATGAGGCCCTTCACCGAAGGAATAGACACGAATTAATTAAGCAACAGAAAAGAAAGAAAGAGTTGATGATTTACAATTTAAAGAAATTAAATACGTATTGGAACGGTCTAGTGTTGTACTCAGAACCCATGATTACATTCACGATTCCCTTTTCGTCCATGTGTCGTAATAAAACGTTTGGTAGCACTGAAACCATTGCATTGTTTGTCAAATCATATTTCACCAAAAATCTACCTAAACTAACAATTAATTCTGTGTTGGATGGTTTCCAGAAACGAAAATATGTACGTTTATAGAAATCTGGCCATTCATAAAATGTTATACACATCATTTTGATTATTCAGTCTCCTCAAAAAGAGTAAATCATTGAGGAAGCTGAGAATCTAAAAAAAATAATTTTAGACCAAGGTCTAATTCCTCATGACGCAATCATGGCCTTTCCTGGTGGCAACCACTGAAGTGGAGACAGAAATCCCACGACAGTTCTTCCTCTTATGATATGCATGCAGAGGAAAGGAATTCTACCAATTCCAGCCAATCTCTTTCCAAGCCAACGACTCTCCCATCCTTCCCAGCGTCAATAAAACCCTACCCCGTCCTCTCCCCACACCACGGCTGCACTCCACCCGCGTGTCGCCCCTCCCTCCCCGTCCTCCATCTCAACACAGATCTCGTCCCCAATCGCCCATTGGAATGGACACTCGCCGCCGCTCTGGTAAATCTCGCAGCTGCATAAATGGAGGCTAAAAAGAACGAGCGGGCGGTGTGGGAGTGGGGGGGGGGATGGGCAGGGGTTCGGATTGCTCGCTCGGCTGTGGAGGGGTGAGAAAGGGGAGGAGATTAGAAATGGGAGGGGGAGGGAAAGGGCTAAGAAAGAGGCGGCGGGTGGCGATGGGAGGGAGCAGCGAGGAGAGCCGAGAGGGCACGCGGGGTTAGGTACGGGAACCGTAAATTCCCGAGGGGGAAGGAAGGCAGGGTAAAGGGCCGAATTGCGGGCAAACGCCCTCTCTCTCTAAGGCTGGTTGGAGTTAACTGTGGCGTCCACTGTTAAAGAAGGATCTTTCCATATTGTTAATCGGATAGTTGGAGCGGTGATTTATATTTTGTACATGTTGCATAACATTTGACTCGCACAGACGTGATATATGTTAGGAGAAGCGAGCAAAGGGTATATCACATTACACTACATAGAACCCTGAAAGCTAAAGCTAGGGTGTGTGGCAGGGGGTGATTATGCACCAGACTACTTTTGACCCAAAATACAAGTGGCACGCTTTTGCATCCACAGATCGCCGCCAGCGGGTTTTTTAAGCATCGTGCGCCTTCTGGAAGGCGGCGTACGGAATGCTACTAAGCTCCCACGTCACGCCCTATTCTAACGTTTCCACCGAACCGTAGTGACGTCCTTTCATCACGCATTTGTGGCGAGGGAAGAGGAAGAAGTATGGTGGGCCATTATGTTAAAAATTTCGATCCTAACTTACATTCTCTAGAAGCTCTTGGCAGATCCGCGTGCGTGTTTCCTTTAGTTCGTTCGAGAGCACTCGCGACACCAAGTTCTCACACACCTTTCTCATGCCCATGCTTTCGGTCACAAGTCGATGCTCACCACTTTTAGAGATTCTGAGTTCATCAGAAACCATGAATACAATTAATCTGTGATCCCTATCCAACAAAGCCTACACTCTTGAAAGATTTTCGTTACTTTTTGAGGCCGAAGGGCGTCCTGAATATTCGGCGTCTTCAACATCTTCTCCACCCTCCCGAAACAACTTGTGCCACTCAAAAACACCCGATCTACCCATGGCGTTATCACCATAAGCTGCCTTGAGCATGCCATGAGTCTCTTTCTCGGTTTTGCCCACTTTCATGTAAAATTTGATGACGTAACGCTGTTCCAATGACCGGTTCATGACAGAGCGTAAAGAGGTCACGTAATAGAGATTTCGCAAACGAACGATCCGCACTCCACAGAGGCTGGGAGCATACTGCCACCGGTCTCCAACCTTTCCTGAGACCTCCTTTCTCGAACCCTGCCAGTAAAACCGCCGCGCGTCCGTCTGCCAATCGGGGCAGAAAAACGTCAAACTACTTTTGGGACACACCTTGTACTTTTCCCTCCCAACGCGGTCGGAAAATGTTTGTCTGATCCCTAATCGTTCGTGGGAAAAATTACATCTTAAATCTATCTGTTCTACACTTAATCTTTTTCCTTCCATTGGCATTTTCTCGCCTACCTACGTACAATAGGGCTAATTACATATTTGCAACATCATCGCTAAAGAGACATCTTTCCAATTTAGGCAAGAGATTTAATCTACCCATATAATTTAACCTTTGCTCCTTGCGTGATTCTCAACCCAGTTCCTCTAATTATTTTGATAAGCAACTCAGTTTGTCATAATATTTTGCAAATCTATCTTCCCTACGCTGCACGCGATCTAATTAGGCAATCAATCCAATATCATAAAGATCCCATATACTGGCAGCATATTATAGTTTTAGCAATGAGAAAATTGCACCGAAGTGTAAGTAGCCTAAAGGCATCACCCTAAATTCTCTGAAGACTCTGCCCACCGGGTCCCAACACCACCATGACATGACATAGTGATCACTGAAGACTAAGAAATGACGGACTCAATAGCAAATAAGATTATGTGAACCAATGATTGCAATAAAATAAGACTTGAAAATAAGTTCAAACTTCGGTAAACAGGGACATGGACAGTACTGCAGACAGTACCTGCGTATGCAGTGACGCGAGAGAGTGAGCGTGACGACAGAAGAGTTTTAGCAATGGAAAACTGGCTCCCATACACGACTAGCAACCTATCCTAAATGAGGCTCAACCAGCGAGAGATATAAAATTTCACTTTAACGCTCTTATCACATTTCCACAATACTCTTCTAGTTTTATCCTAATTTATTGTTAGCTTGTCCGCACATTCCCCGCAATATGTTTCACTCAGGAGAGGTGAAGATGATTATTAAATCATTACATTTATTTAATCCAGCCTACACTTTCTCTGTTGGTATCCCTGATGCAGTAGGCATTCAGGGGAGAAAAAAGGGAAGAGGAGGCAGGCATATCGAGGCAATGGAAATTTTAGAAAGAAAATTTCGATTCGATATAAATTATATGTATATATATATTATTATTATTATTAGGTAATCTACCGGTTAAGGTAGGTTTCTGGATGGACACAACTATCAAATAAACATTTTGTGACTCCCCACCTAGCAAACTAATCTATATCAGGTCCCTCTTCATCTCGGTGTACTTCTTTCCTCCCTTCATCCCGTCCAACATCCCTATCCTGTTCCTACCCTTACCTCGCTTGCCCAACATTCTCACCTCTATTACCCTCTTCAACATTCCACTACCGCTCAATACGCCTTTCATCCATTTTTCCTGCCTCCATACGATTTCTCTCAACAAACCCCTCTTCTCACCCACCATCTCCAGTACTTCCTCATTTGTTTTCCTTTCGGTCCATTTCACCTTCTCCATTCTTCTCCACACCCACATTTCAAAAGCCTCCAATCTACGTCTATCCTCCTGCTTCAGCGACCACGTTTCCGCGCCGTACATAGCTACGCTCCATATCAGAGTTTTTACGAGTCTTGTCTTAACATCCCTACTCAACGTCCCCGTCATCAACTCCCTCCTCCTTGAGAAAGCCTCCTTGCCTTGCGCAATTCTTCTCCTTACGTCCCTACCACTTTGACCGTATTGGTCCAAAACACTTCCGAGATATGTAAACTGTTCTACCTGCTCTATTTTTTTCCCGCCTATTTTAATATTTAGCTTAGCCTTTTTCTTTCTGGAAAATCGCATAACCTTTGTTTTATTAATATTGATTCTCATCCCATATTTATCGCACTGAACCTCCAATTCACTCAACAATGCTTGCAACCCCTTGGCTGACTGAGCAACTAATGCTTGGTTATCAGCACACTTAACCGATTTTACAAATTCCCCTCCCACTTTCATTCCTACCTCCAGTTCTTCTCATGCCTCTTTAATCATTTCCTCCACATATACGTTGAACAGCACCGGTGACAATGGGAACCCTGCCTTACCCCTCTTCCTAACACTGCCCATCCGGACTCTCCGTTCCTCACTCGCACCTGAGCAGTCTGAGACATGTACAGGTTGCGGATCTGTTTCCTGTCCCCCCAATCCATTCCTATTTTCTGCAATACTCGCATTAATTTTTCCCAATTCACTGTATCAAACACTTTTTGAAATCTACAAAACAGCAAAAACGTCCTGGTTGTATTCTATATTCCTCTCAATTAGTGATCTCAATACTGCAATGGCATCACGCGCACCTCTTCCCTTCCTAAACCTAAACTGATCATCCCCTAAGTAATCATTTGCATTACTCTCTATCCTTATGTTGATGATCCTGAGAACAACTTAAGCTGCGTGGGATATCAAACTTATTGTTCTGTAATCCTCACATGATATAGCCTTTGCCTTTTTGGAATAGGAACTAACACCGATCTCACAAAATCTTCCGGCCAGATTCCTTCTTCATAGATACTACGAATCAGTCCATATAGGGCCTTCTTCCCGCATTTTCCTAAACATTTCAACAGTTCTACAGACATGTTGTCCACCCTCACGGCCTTATTTGCTTCCATCTCCTATTGTCTTACCCCACTTATCTATAACTGTTAGCACAGATCCTGCCTTCTTCCCTCCCGACAAGAACTTAACCTTGCTGTATAGAGCACCAATTTCACCCTTCTGTAAAATTTCCATATCCTTGCATTGCGTTTTCCACCATTCTTCTTTTGCTTTATTTGTGGCCCTTCTCAATTTATTGTTTAACTCTTTGTACTTCATTTTGCCTAACTCTGTGTTTACATTTTTCCATCTTCTTCTCTCATCCATCTTTGCAATCATCTCATCCGTGACCCATGGTTTCCTTATTCTTTTCCCGTTAATGGTTCCAATAGTGTCTTTTGCTGCTTCCAATATCCCTTGCTTGATACATTCCCATTTTTCATGGATAGTACTCAGCTCTTTACCATCATCCATGACGTTCTCTACAGCCTGCTGATACTCCTTCCTCGTTAATCCATTTAATGCTTCTACATTCCACTTCCTAACCCGCCGCCCCTACCTTATCTTTTTGAAACGGACGTTACATTTCATATCTTCTAAATTCTAGTTCGCAGTCCGCATCCGCTCCAGGGAAACTGTGCGAATTTATCACACTGTTCCTAAACCTCTGCCTAACCAGAATATAATCTATCTGATACCTTTCTGAGTCACCTGACATTTTCCATGTATCACTACGCCTTTTGTGGTGTCTAAACCATGTGTTGGTGATGCCTAAACCCTGTCTCCTGCAGCATTCAATCTCTTTCTCCCCGCGTTCATTCCTCGTGCCTAACCCATAGTCCCCCACCTCACCACCCTCTCTTCCTTCGCCTACCGTCGCATTCCAATCCCCCATCACTATCAAATGTTTTCCTGCATGAACACACGCGATTATATCCTCTAACTCATCGTACATCCTATCGACTTCTTCCTCCTTGCGGTTGCTCGGTGGCATGTATACCTGAACAATGACCAAGTTCGTCGGCTCTGCTTTAATCTCTACGAGTAAAATTCTATCTGTTGCTTGCTCTATGTTGACTACGCTTCTTCGTACCCCTTTATTTAATATTACGGCAACCCCTCGTTGGCTCTCGTCCCCGCCACTGTATATCACTCTAAAATTGTCACTCCAGTAATCCCCGCTATCCTTCCATCTCACCTCGCAGTGACCTAAAACATCTATATTACCTCTTTCAATCTCTCGCTTAATTTTTTCTAATTTTTCTGTCCTCAACATTTTCCTGACGTTCCATGTTCCTATTCTAACTACTTTCGTCTTCTTCTGCGTCTTCTGTCCTGCTGCTGTTATTTTTTCCCCTGCAAGGGTTTCGTGGGATGACGACCACGGAAGCCTTGCCTCCCCCGCTGCGGTGCTCGACACACGGCCCCTCGGGCCGTGTCCCGCAGTTGCCAGGACTCATATTCTCTATAGTGCCCATCATTATATTCTTGGGAATCATAATTGAGGTGGTTTCCCGTACATATATATATATATATATATATATATATATATATATATATATATATATCCTCCTCAATCTCGCCACTGTCGTCCTGACTAAAAATGCATTCTCTTTCCAAAACTGTTTTTATCTCCAAACGAAAGGCACAGCGATGGGACGAGGATGGCGCCATCGTACGTCAATCTCTTAATGGGCCACCTTGAAGAGAATTTCCTTTCACAGCAACCCTTCCAACCTCTTTTCTGGGTCCGCTACATTGACGACATTTTTATGCTCTGGACACACGGCTCTGATTCTCTTGACAATTTCTTATCGGCCTTAAATTCTTCTTTCACTGTTAAATTCACTTCTTCCATTTCAGACTCCACCATCACCTTTCTTGACACAGACATCTCAATTCACAATAACAAATTCACCACTTCAGTACACATCAAAGACACTAATCATCAACAATATTTTTACTATACTAGTAGTCATCCTTCTCATACCAAACGCTCAATTCCCAACTCTCTCTCTATCCGCGGACATCGGATTTGCAACACCACAGCTACCCTCAACAAATACCTCCACAATCTACACCATGCACTCCACTAACGCGGTTACCCAGAAAAGCTCCTACAGGATAAAATCTACCGCTCCACCCGACCACACACACCACAGAATGAGCACCCCACATCTGACGCTGGACTCAACCTTTGCACAACCTATTTCCCCGGATCCCACAGACTGAAAACCATTCTCAAAGAACTTTATCCTATATTACATGACAATGACGCGACCACATCCTTACTGCCCCAATGCCCCTCTGTCGCTTACAGACGACCAGCCAATCTCAGAAACCTTCTGCGATCCACCAACCCTTTGACACCCCGCCCTGACAAATTTCCACATATTTCCCCTAACTACAATCGCCCCCGATGTAAAACATGTCTCCTAATCAGATCTGCTCCCCTCTACCCACATCCCCTCATTGTCCGTTCACCCCGTCCCCACGCTAATTGCCTCTCAAAAAATATTATCTATCTTTTGTCGTGCAAACAATGCACCTCATTCTACATAGGCGAATGCATTACCCCCTTATCCATCCGAATGAACAATCACCGCTACTCATGTAATTCTGCTTCACTCTCTTCTCTTCCTATCCCTTTACACGGAAGTTCACACAACCTATCATTTGACGAATGCTTTTCCCTAACAGTTCTAGAATCCCTGCCCTATTAAGCCACCAACATAGAGGTGAGAAATCGCGAATCCGCATACATCCTATATTTCCGATCCTTTAAAATTCCCACCCTTAACCGCCATCTTTAATTTCAGTCTTAATCTTTAACTTAATCATTAACAGTCCCTAAGCCTTCCGCCCCCCCTCCCCTCCCCAGGCACTCTTTCCTCAAAACCTCTCAGTCTGACCTGAAGAAGGCCTCGGAGTAGGCCGAAAGCTTAAATCATCTAGTGTGAGTGTCTTTTTACGAGTTATCTGTTCTATTCTGTGTTCTTTGTGCCGTCCAAAAGTTATATTGCTCTCGTGAGTACTTCCGCATCATCTATATATATATATATATATATATATATATATATATATATATATATATATATATATATATATATATATATATATAAACACACAAACACTAACACAAAAAACACCACACACATAGAAACATAAAAGAAGGACACTTACATTGGATATTTACGTTTCGACGGCACGGCCGTCGTCATCAGAATGCATTCTGATGACGACGGCCGTGCCGTCGAAACGTAAATATCCAATGTAAGTGTCCTTCTTTTATGTTTCTATGTGTGTGGTGTTTTTTGTGTTAGTGTTTGTGTGTTTGTGCGTCGCCGGAGAGCGTCTTTTCCAAGTGTGTATATATATATATATATATATATCCCTCCCATGGACTACAACCTTGTCGTGGTGGAAGGGCTTGTGTGTTCCGATGACCCCTAGAGCTGTGCTGGCGGGAGTAATAATAATTACTCCTAGAAGGGTCACCCATGCCAGATAGTTCGAAGGTTAGGAGCCAGACGACAGGTAGTCCACGCAGCGTCTGTTCCTCAGTGAGGCGGCTGCAATGGCGTCTGACCCCAGTGGTGTCACGTTCCAGTAAGTGATGGTGTCACGTTAAAAACACTATTGAGGAAGGCAACGGGAAACCACCTCAATTATGATTCCCAAGAATATAATGATGGGCACTATAGATAATATGAGTCCTGGCAACTACGGGACTCGGCCCAAGAGGCCGTGTGTCGTGCCCGGCAGCGGGAGAGGCAAGGCTTCCGTGGTCGTCATCCCACGAAACCCATGCAGGGAAGAAATAACTGCAGTAGGACAGAAGACTCAGAAGAAGACGAAAGCTGTTAGAATAGGAACTTGGAACGTCAGGAAAATGTTGAGGACAGGAAAATTAGAAAAAATTAAGCGAGAGATTGAAAGAGGTAATATAGATGTTTTAGGTCTCTGCGAGGTGAGATGGAAGGATAGCGGGGATTACTGGAGTGACAATTATAGATTGATATACAGCGGCGGGGACGAGAGCCAACAAGGGGTTGCCGTAATTTTAAATAAAGGGGTAGGAAGAAGCGTAGTCAACATAGAGCAAGCGACAGATAGAATTTTACTCGTAGAGATTAAAGCAGAGCCGACAAACTTGGTCATTGTTCAGGTATACATGCCACCGAGAAATCACAAGGAGGAAGAAGTCGATAGGATGTATGATGAGTTAGAGGATATCATCGCGAGTGTTCCTGCCGGGAAACATTTGATAGTGATGGGGGATTGGAATGCGACGGTAGGCGAAGGAAGAGATGGTGGTGAGGTGGGGGACTATGGGTTAGGCACGAGGAATGAACGCGGGGAGAAAGCAATTGAATTCTGCAGGAGACAGGGGTTAGTCATCACTAACACATGGTTTAGACACCACAAAAGGCGTAGGTATACATGGAAAATGCCAGGTGACTCAGAAAGGTATCAGATAGATTATATTCTGGTTAGGCAGAGGTTTAGGATCAGTGTGATAAATTCGCACAGTTTCCCTGGAGCGGATGCGGACTGCGAACTAGAATTTAGAAGATATGAAATGTAACGTCCGTTTCAAGAAGATAAGGCAAGGGCGGCGGGTTAGGAAATGGAATTTAGAAGCAGTAAATGGATTAACGAGGAAGGAGTATCAGCAGGCTGTAGAGAAAATGATGGATGACGGTAAAGAACTGAGTACTATCGAAGAAAAATGGGAATGTATCAAGAAAGGGATATTGGAAGCCGCTAAAGACACTATAGGAACCGTTAACGGGAAAAGGATAAGGAAACCATGGGTAACGGATGAGATAATTGCAAAGATGGATGAGAGAAGAAGATGGAAAAATGTAAACACAGAGTTAGGCAAAATGAAGTACAAAGAGTTAAACAATAAATTGAGAAGGGCCGCAAATAAAGCAAAAGAAGAATGGTGGAAAACGCAATGCGAGGATATGGAAAGTATACAGAAGAAGGGTGAAATTGGTGCTCTATACAGCAAGGTTAAGTTATTATCGGGAAGTAAGAAGGCAAGATCTGTGCTAACAGTAAAAGATAAATGGGGTAAGATAATAGTTGAACCAGGAAAAATCCAAAAGAGATGGAAGGAATATATAGAAACACTGTATGATAAAGAACTTAGGCCGACAAGGTTAGACACAGAAAAGGAACATGACGTAGAAGAAGTTAGCTTAAGTCCAGGAATACTCGACGATGAGATAGAAAGGCATTAAAGGAGATGAGAGCAAATAAGGCCGTGGGGGTAGACAACATTCCTGTGGGACTATTGAAATTTTTAGGACAATGTGGGAAGAAGACTCTATGGTTTGATTCGTAGCATCTATGAGGAAGGAATCTGGCCGGAAGATTTTGTGAAATCGGTGTTAGTTCCTATTCCAAAAAAGGCAAAGTCTACGTCATGTGAGGATTACAGAACAATAAGTTTGATATCCCACACAGATAAAGTTATTCTCAGGATCATCAACAAAAGGATAGAGAGTGAGGCAAATGAATACTTAGGGGATGATCAGTTTGGGTTCAGGAAAGGAAGAGGTACGCGTGATGCCATTGCAGTAATGAGATCACTAGTCGAGAGGAATATAGAATACAATCAGGACGTTTTTGCCTGTTTTGTAGATCTCGAAAAAGCGTTTGATAGAGTGAATTGGGAAAAATTAATGAGTGTATTGCAGAAAATAGGAATGGATTGGAGGGACAGGAGACTGATCCGCAACCTGTACATGTCTTAGACTGCTCAGGTGCGAGTGGGGAACGGAGAGTCCGGATGGGCAGTGTTAGGAAGAGGTGTAAGGCAGGGTTGCCCATTGTCACCGGTACTGTTCAACGTATATGTAGAGGAAATGATTAAAGAGGCATGGGAAGAACTGGAGGTAGGAATGAAAGTGGGAGGGGAATTCGTAAAATCGGTTAGGTTTGCTGATGACCAAGCATTAGTTGCTCAGTCAGCCAAGTGGTTACAAGCAGAATCAATATTAATAAAACAAAGGTTATGCGATTTTCCAGAAAGAAAAAGGCTAAGCTAAATATTAAAATAGGCGGGGAAGAAATAGAGCAGGTAGAACAGTTTACATATCTCGGAAGTGTTTTGGACCAATACGGTCAAAGTGGTAAGGACGTAAGGAGAAGAATTGCGCTAGGCAAGGAGGCTTTCTCAAGGAGGAGGGAGTTGATGACGGGGACGTTGAGTAGGGATGTTAAGACAAGACTCGTAAAAACTCTAATATGGAGTGTAGCTATGTACGGCGCGGAAACGTGGTCACTGAAGCAGGAGGATAGACGTAGATTGGAGGCTTTTGAAATGTGGGTGTGGAGAGAATGGAGGAGGTGAGATGGACCGAAAGGAAAACAAATGAGGATATACTAGACATGGTGGGTGAGGAGAGGGGTTCGTTGAGAGAAATCCTATGGAGGCAGGAAAAATGGATGAAAGGCGTATTGAGCGGTAAAGGAATGTTGAAGAGGGTAATAGAGGGGAGAATGTTGGGCAAGCGAGGTAAGGGTAGGAACAGGATAGGGATGTTGGACGGGATGAAGAGAGGAATGAAGTACACCGAGATGAAGAGGGACCTGATATAGATTAGTTTGCTAGGTGGGGAGTCACAAAATGTTTATTTGATAGTTGTGTCCATCCAAAAACCTACCTTAACCGGTAGATTACCTAATAATAATAATATATATATATATATATATATATATATATATATGAGGTCTAGGGGGTAGAGCGTTGGACTACTGACCGGAGGGTCCCGGGTTCGATTCCCGGGCAAGGCACTCTGGGCACCTGCAGCTCCACCCAAGCTAGTTGGTTTTTCGGGTATCACGTCTTCCTGGGAAACCATAACTGGTACAGGGAAAGGAACTGGCCCCCCTACCCTGATGTGTGAATATAGTATTCACACGCCGTCGGGCTTGGTACATGGGTGAGCTCTACCATCACATGCTAAACCGACCTTCGGGTTGATTACTGTGTTTATGGTTTATATATATATTTATATATATATATATATAATGTCATATAGATTATATTATATATACGTTATAGATAGACCCAAACCAATCTAATCGTAATTCAGGTACCAATGCCGACAATTATTAACCACAATGAAGAAGTCGTCAGTTTGTACGCTCACTTAGAAAAGACTGAACTTAGTGCGTCCGCTTTCTTTTAAGTTCGCTACCGCAACACTAAGAGACAGCATTACGATATTCTGGGAATAATACTATTTTATTAGCATCAGCTCTAACCTTAGACGTAATGCAATTTACATTCCAAAGAATTAATTACGTTATGAGAAGAATCAACCCTAGCCGTACTCTTACAAATGAGCAAAGTATATGGTGAGGGAAATTAGAGAGGAAAAATATTTAAATTAATAATTTAAATTAAATAAAATGATATGGAGAGGTTAGAACCAACAACGCTTAAACCAAAATATGTTTTTACGAGTTCGGCTGGGGTTCATTTTTCCCATAATGTTCATTCGGCCGTAGTTACCGTTCGCTCCATACATTAATTACGTTTTCAATGTGGTTGGATTTGGCAATTCATGACCAAAATCGTGAGGTTAGAAAAAGTTATTTTTATTGGAAATGATTAAATTTTGTTTGAGGAAGCCATAACGACCAACCGACAATTAGTTTTTCTTTCTCGACCAGAGAGGAAGCGTAGAAAAAATGATGGTTATTTGCGTATTCAACTTAAGTGCTAAGGCAAAGAACTTAAAAAAGCTCAGGATTTCAGGAAGAAGAATAATGAGGCAAGGTATGAAATTGAGAGACGGTAAGGAGCATTGCTGAGCTAAGGAGCATGGAAGAGAATATTAAAAGAGAGTTTAGGTCCTCAGAACATGCATGCCAAATGTTGAAAGTAGAATTGACTCATTTGATACGCCGTTTTTTAATCGCTGGAGGGTTATGCATACATGTGGGTGTACTGTTAGGTTAATAAGATAAAAGAAGAATATACTATTACGTATGTATGTATATACATATTTAAATACAAATACAATGTAAGTACGACCGCATCTGGGCTCTAATTTAAGCGGCGTGATTTTAAAAATACATTATATGGGGAAAACTACTGATGGTACAAATACGTTGATCACCTGTCATCAAACTTCCTGTCCCATGTGCCCATTACAATGGTTTGGCTCACTCTTCATCTTTCAAAATAAAATTTCGAAGTGATTTGAAAAATTATTTCGGAATGACTAGTATTGTCATAAATGGCAAAAAGGGAAGTGTACTATCATAACCGAATCCTTAATCAACGATAAAAAGATCTCTAACATTAAATGAATTTTTAAATAGAATGTTCAGAAATTATTTCCATTGCGTTATGACCACTGATACAATATGAGTATAGGAAATATTGTTACTTCAGTTTTAGCTTGATTCGGCAGGTAGCCTTGAAAATGTTATCTGAAAAATTAATTATTAGAAGTCTCATGAAAACAATTTTATGATATTAATAATGATAACAGTTTCAAAATGTTTTCTATATTAAAGTTAAGAACAACTTGATTTAAAAAGGGAATATAATGGCATTCGATTAGCAGATTTAAATTTATCATTAGTTGAGGTAAAGCCTATAAGGCATGTCAGAGAAATTATTTTATGAAAAGAAAATGATGGAAAAGTATTCAGAGAGCTAAAAGGACACTTATACCAAGCTAAATGTGTAGATTGGAAAAACTATTGGACACATTCCATGACACAGAAATTATTGTAGGTAATCTAACGGTTAAGGCAGGTTTTGGGTGGACACTAACTACCAAATAATTCTCTTGTCTCTCCTAACGTAACACAACGCAACAACCTGCTCTACACCACACTCCCTCTTCATGTACGTATTCCTCCCTTCATTCTGTCCAATATCGCTATCCCATTCTTGACCCTTCCTCGTTTACCTAACATTCTCCCCTCTGTTACAGTCTTCAACAACCTATTTCCAATCAAAACGCTCTGAATTCATTTTTCCGGTCTCCTTATGATTTCTCCCAACACTCCTTTCTCCTCCTCCATCATGCCTAGCACTTCCTCATTTGTTTTTCTTTCTGCACACTTACCCCATCCTCCACACTCGGATTTCAAAAGCCTCCAATCTACGCCTTCCATCCTGCTTCAGTGACCACATTTCTGCGCCCTACAAAACTAACCTCCATATCAAGGTTTTGACGACTCTTTCCTTAACATCCTCGCCCAACACATATTTCATCATTTGTGTTCATCCCTCCCCTACGTTGAAGCTGCTTTGCCTAACGCAATTCTTCTTCTTATGTCCCTACAACTACGACCGTTTCGGTACAGAACACATCCGTGATAAGTAAACTGTTCCTCCTGGTTTAGATTTAATCTCCTATTTTAACGTTTAATTTAGCGTTCCTCTTCCTACAAAATCGCATGATGTTTGTTTTATTTTATTCACTCCTATGCCATTTCTATCGCACTAACTTTCCAATGCATTTAGCAATGCTTGCATCCCCTTGGCTGACTGACAAACTACGGCCCTATCATTCGCAAACCTAAAATATTTTTTGAATTCCACGCTGACTTTCGTTCCTATATCCAGTTTTTCCCAGGCTTAACTCGTGTTTCCCCATTTTAACCATTTCTTCCACGTGTACGTAAAACTACTTGTTTGTAATTATATTAATGAAGAGATTAAAAGCAGTTCACTATGAAAAAAAATAATTATTTTGAGTTACATCACTGAGAATTACGAGTTACTGCTGTCATACATCGATATTAAGGGTTACAGTTTTTTAATAAATGTATAATAAATTTGATACAAGAAATCAATAAAATATTGGGAAAAAAGCTAGAAAATGTAACAAAATATATAAAATGTGAAATAATTCTAGTGGTTGGATACCGATTAGATTAAACTAACGTCTTGGTGTTATAAAAATAGTCTATCCCATTTGACAAGATTAAAACATTTACAAATACGGCGTTGAAACGATCGATTTTGCTGAAAAATCAATGATTGTCTTCATCAATTATATTTAAGAGCTGTATATGGGCGAAAAACACAATTATGGGTGGACGAGAAAAACGTTTATTTAATAGATATTTCAAATGACTTTTTTTTATCTCTCTTGTTCCCCGTTCCTAGAAGAATGCCCTTTTTACGGTTATTTATTCTACTAGTAATAATGCTCTCCTACCTCTGGTAAAGGAAAATTAATTACCTTCCAATTATTAATTATCTTCCTTTTCTCCTTGCTCTCGTCTTTTACCACACGACTCTCTGTAGAATTCAACCTCTGGGACTGTTGAAAAGTAATTTTCTTTGCATTTTAAGTAGCACGCTGACAGTAACAGCGCCTCGGAGCAGTTTTAATGATTATGTGCTAAAAAAAGGTCAAATAGCCACCACTTCAGGCACCACCTCTTCGGTCGTCACGTTAAAACTTATTTCTGATTCGGAAATGTTATTCGTGAACAAGGGAGTTGGAGTCTAGGAGTGCTGTAAAAACGGGGGCGGAAAGAGTGCGGGGGGGGGGGGGCGAGAGAAAACGTGGAGATCCGAGGAGGGTGGGGGGGGGAGTATAAAAAGTACATGAGGTGGGGGGAGTGTACATTTGGAGGGAAAAGGGCGGGAGGGGGGCAAAGGAGGGGGCGGCGGAGGAGGAGTTGAGGGGTTGGGAGGGCCGAGGAGAGAGGGTGAGGGAGAGAGATGTCGCAGGACGTGGGAAAGAATTCGCGGAGCATTTACTCCTCCTCCCCGTGCCACCACGACCGCCGTCACCAAGTGGAGGAGGAGGATACGTAGGGTGCTTTATGCGCAGATGGGAGAGAACAGGGGACGCGAGCAGCGAGAGGGAGAGAGGGGGGGGGACCCAGGGAAAAGGCTTGAGGGAGAGAGAGAGTGTGTGTGTGGGAGACGGCGGGGTGAACGGGGAAGGACGCTTAAGGTGGTGAACGTTTTTCCCTCATGGCAAGGGAGCGAGGGAAGGAAAGATCGAGTGAAGTGATTGGCTGGAGGGATGGGTGCTGAAAAGAGTCGAGGGTAATGGTGAGGGTTGCGACGCCGGGGGAAAGTGTGGAGGAGCTGGGAGGGCGACCGAACAAAGATGCCAATCTATTAGGGAGAGGAAGAGGAACGGGGAGAACGGACGATGGCTCCTAAATTATTAATTCTACGACGACTAAAAGGACAACACTTGGTCTTTAAAAGTGAGTAAACTGGAATCTCTGAAAACGCGCCTTTTCATATGGATTGGATGAGATAATTCCCATGATTCACCATTTTTAGGAACTGAATGAAATATAGATTATTCGTCCAAGGACCAATAATGGATTCGTCATTCTAATGATTATTGGTAAGAGGTAAGGAGCGATGTGAAGATAAAATAGAAAGAGGATTCGTCAAGCGAATACGATTTTTAAAAGGTAATAGTTATATATTATTACCATGCAAAATGTGAAGAATGAATGAAAGGAGAATGAAAAGGGGGAAAGGTAAGAATAGACGACAGAACTTTCGATAAAATAATAACCAAGCGACCTACCCTCACCTACGGAATGCAAATGAAAAATGACTGGCAAATATATAGAAAAAAGGATACAAAGTGTAGAGAGAAAAGTGAAGACGTTGAGAAGGTTAAGTTTGCCATTATATCTGCGATAATAAAAGTAATCTGATCTGCGATCATAGTGTGGCCGAAAGGAGGTGATTCTACAACATAACTACAAAGCTATGAATTAGGAATGACTACAAGACTTAAAAAATTCTTCCCAAAACCACAAAGTCCGCTTAAAATTCCTCTAGCTCTATCAGTACCTTTAATGGCTCATGACTGTATCAAGATTTTCTCAAAGGATCGACGCAGGAGCAAAATGGAATCACTAGCAACTCGAACAGCGGGAAGAAGCGAAAATATTAAAATCCAAAACCCAAACATGGGCTATTTGGTGGTACATACTGAAGTACAATTCCTCCATACATTCTAACAGGCCATAGCCGTAGAAGAATCATCATCTCAAAATTACTGAAGAACACAACTACTCCATTCTCACAGTCAACTTCGAAAGAGTTACGTACTCCAAAGAACCTACTATATTCTCATCATCAACTCAAATGAAGATTATTACCGTTCAGAACGTTCATTTTCCGAATCAAATGGTAAATGTAAGTATGATTTTCACAGTGGAGTGGAAAAATTAACTCGGGTCGAAAGAGGCCAAAAGTTAGCGCCCATGAAAGGACCTACGTAAGTAACACGAAGCATAGTATCTGCAGGAGAACTGGCGGGCAACGAGTGGTTGTTTCTGTGCGACAGAGAAAAGGGCTTCGACAGGGAAGTATAGTATAACGGTCGTCGGCGTGAGAGACGAAGAGGTCGTCTATGCGAGGAGATGGAAGAAGGCGAGGGGATGTCAAAGAGCGAGCTCAGCGAAGATAAAGGAGGGGCACGAATGGAATAATTGACCAGAAGGGTGTATTACTCTCTCCCAAGGCAGTGAGGAATGATTCCAAATAACGCCGCATAATTTCTGGAAGGGAATATGGCAGAGAAGAGAAGCGGCTGTGGAGGGGGGAGTTAGAGAGCGAGGGGTAAGAAACGATTGAGTTGAGGGGGTGGGGGTAGAAGAGGGCAGAAGGGTGAGTGACGGGTTGGGGGATAAAATAAAAACTAATAGAAGGAGCTCGTCCATTGTGAGCCACTTGAGTATTAGAGAGGGATCGTTGTTCCTCTATATCTCCTGCCTGCCCCCTCCCTCGCCGCCCTCCTCACTTGGGAGCCATGAGAGGTTTTTTGGGGCGAACCTTCGGTGGGAAAACAGCGCTCTATACGAGGCTCTCTCTCTCGCTCTGTCTGGCAACGCTACGCGCTCGCACCAAATCATGAGGGGAATCGGCGCGCACCAGAACACGCACCATCTTTTGCCGTTCACGGCCGTCATTATACTCCTCACCAATGGCACCCGGCCTCATCCCGGGGAGGACCTTGCGATGCGATAAAGGGATAGAATGTCGCCGGATGACGGGGAAGGAGTCGGTATGAGCCTTGCTGGAATCTCATTCCAACGATTAAACCGTCGGTTACTCAGGATACTTGAATGAGTGCGGTCACCGACGTGAGAAACAACTTATTTGAAAGGAGTAGTTTGGCCGAAGACGGGACGAAAATACGAACCAGTGCAAAACCATATTTACACCACTAAACCACCTACCTGTACCATATATGTATGCATACACATACACACTTATTTTTATATATATATGAATGAAAATCACACGTATTTTGAATTTTCCGAGGCCAAACCACATCCCATTAGGGAAAGAAGGAAGTGTTCTCTCTTTCCCTTCCTTCCTTCCTTATCACTTCACTTACTCAGTTCCTTCTTTCCCTAGAGGAAGTTGGTTTGGCCACCGAAAATTCGAAATATGTGTGAGTTTAATTTGCATGTGTTTCACTGTGTTTTGTTCCCTAGCGCTATCTCGCTCCTCCTTTTAATTGATTATTCACATCCGTAACTTTTCTTCAAGATATATATATATATATATATATATATATATATATATATATATATATATATATAGTATAAAGTCACTTTCTTGAAAAACCCACGAACGTGCACAATAATGTAAATTCACTAACTAGTCGACACAAACACAGAAACTAAAACATATAAAAGAGGGACTCACTGGTTCTCGAATTTTCGGTGGTGCAACCACCTTTCTCAAGAGGAATTAGGAACAGAACTGTTTTAGTTTCTGTGTTTGTGTCGACTAGTTAGTGAATTTACATTATTATGTATATATATATATATATACATACATATATTTCTACATATATATACTTAGACAGTAACACACAGCACGAGAACACATAAAAAGAACACTCACAATAATATCTTGATAATTTCGACGGACTCGAACTCCGTCTCCGTTTATTATTGTGAGTGTTCTTTTTATGTATTCTCGTGCTGTGTGTTGCTGTCTAAGTTTTTATTCAACACTTCCGTGTTACTTCGAAGAAATCATATATACATATATATACATAGAAATGTATATTTTTTACATATATTTATATATATGGGTCGTGGTAGTCCAGAAGTAGAGCGTTGGACTACTGATCGAAGGGCCCGGGTTCGATTCCCGGGTAAGGCACTCTTGACACCTGCAGCTCCACCCAACTCAGTGATTTTTCGGGTACCAGATCTTCCTGGGAAACCATAACCGTCACAGGGAAAAGCACTGCCCACCCTACCCTTAACACCTGCATTTAACATCACAGCAGACGTATACATGGACAGTGTCACGATATCCCTAACACCTCTTTTAACGCGGCTAAGCTTCCCCGGATTTGGCGTTTGAACAACAAACTACGAAAAAGGAGTATAGTATTTTCACTAATTTGTAATTACAGGAGTAATTTCATTTAAGTAAATAGTGAATTCAGTAATCTGCTCACTATCTGATGGCAAGGACAACATGAATTTGAAATGACCATGGCATTCAATATACGAGTATACTAACAAAATGTTAGGATTTACTAGAAGAGTAATGGGTTAATGTGATGAAAAGGTCAAAGAGAAATGTTATATTTTGCTGGTTAGGCCTAATTTAGAACATGCTGCTAGTATATGGGATCCTCACGAAGTTGAATTAATTGCCGAATTGGATCGCGTGCAGCGTTTGGAAGCTAGATTTGTAAAACGTTATGATTAACATAGTAGCATATCCACAATATTAGAGGAGCTAGGCTGGGAATCACTCACGAAGTGAAGACTTGAATTACAGATTAAATCTCTTCTACGGGTTGAAAGGATGTCCCTTTCGCAGGATATTGAAAATTTGTTGTTATCCCCATGGTACTGCCGTGTGAGAGATCATGTCTATAAGGTTGGAGAGACTAGGTGTGGAACAGATGGATGGATTTGGGATGCCATTTTTTCCACGAACGACAAGGGATCAGAAAAACATTGCCAGGCCGCGGTAGGGGTAAAAATTAGTTTTGTGGGTATTCATCCTCTGCCAGACACCATGGGAGGTGGCTTCCAGGGTACTAAAAATATTTAAATGTGTGAATTTCACACGCCATCTGTCTTAACTACTAGGTGAACTCTACCATCACCTACCAAACCGACCTTCGGGTTGATTACTGTATTTATGGGGATTGGTATATTATATATACACACTCACACATGGTTACCAATGTAAACATGCGTGTACTTTCCTTTTTTAAGAATAATTCAAATTTGTTACAGGAAATGATAATGAAGTTCATATGCGTTACAAGGCAGGCTTTACCCGGTTAGTAAGGCGTTATTTTTCAAACGCTTAAGGAAGAAAGCTAAGTTTTGGTTTACGATTAACTTTATGTTCTTCTTTGCAATTTTTTCCCTACCTATTTCATAATTGTATTTTAAAATGATCCCAGGCATTCAACTATGCAAATAACGGGGATTCTACTATGCAAATTTGATTCCAGCAAGAAAAGGTCTGATTTAGCAATATTGATGTGTACATGTTATGGTGAATGTCTCACCATTCGGCAATAAAGACACGCTATTAATTTAATTTTTAGCAGCTAATAAAAATGTTCAATACACATCTGCCTTCTTGGCAGATTAAACTTAAATTGAAACTCACTTTATAAAAAAAAATTCGGATCAAATTTAAAATTTTAATATGACTTAAGTACAACTGATTTCTTTCGTCATTTCAATATGATCGGGAGATTTTCAAAGGCAGTAAATAAAATCACCACATCAATATTTCGCTCGAAGCTTGTAGCGATCCATTTCAGGAAATTGATTTCGAAATCACACATTGAAGTCAAATTCAGCAATCTGTACGCCTCTTCACTTCACATTGTATCTCCATATAGGCATGCAAAATCTACCAGATTATTTTCTGTGAAACTTATGTTTCATAAACTTATTTTCTGTGAATTCTGTGAGACGAGATTGTTTATTGCCATCTGCTTACCTCCTACCCTGATGTGTGAATTTCAGGCCTTGTTGGGCCTACTATAAGACGACTTATATCCTCACAATTGAAACCGAACTTCGGGTTATCAATGCCGTTGCTGAATAAAAGAAATGCACCAGGTTTGTTTTTGACAGTAAAATACAAGCTTATACTAAACTGAATCCTGGCAATGGAAAGAACATTATCCATTCATAATATTTTCCCAGCATTATTTTACACATTTCTTCCTAGGTCTAATTCCAACAGTCAGCCCCTTAGTTATCTCTTTAACTACTTTATCCTAAATTTCCTATATACCCAAAGAGATTAATTGTCTTTATTTGCTCAGTTTTCATGTTTCTAATCTCTAAAATACTTCCTTAACGCGTTATTTATTAACTTGCTTGACAGTTATCTGGAGAACCATTAGTTCATGTTAGGCACCGAGCAACGAATAACGTGACAAAACTAAATCCAAGTCTAAAACTCAACATTGAAAAACGAATTCCAGAAAATAAAACAAATATATCGTTAAAAAACTAATGGAATTGAAAACCTTTGTGCAAAAATAACTAAAACTAAGGAAATTAATTTTTTTAAGTTGGGTGGACACCGACTTAATTTCGCATCACCGAATTTGATCTACCTAATACGCCGTGGCATTAGGTTACAACATTTTTTTCCGGTCTATGAAGTATGTACAGAAAACTACTCGCATAATTACATGATCAAAACTCAAGTGTCTATAAGTTTCATGATAGAAAATAACAGGAGATTCTGCCATTGAATCATTAATCAACAAAAATAAATTGAGTGGTTTCATAATTCAAGGACGTCGCCATATTTTCGTTAATGATTTTGAAAACAGTAAAATAACAAATCCCGAAATCAACAAAGAGAGTCAAAAATTATAAAAAACGGAGCGCGAGTCACACGAGGTACACTGAATCGCGTTTTATTCTGAATCGAAGGAGTAATTTGAATTATGCATTATCTATATAGAATCATAGATTGACATACAGGAATAGAACGACATTCAAGAAAAAGGAACAGGGAAATTATTCTGTACAAGGAATTATTTTCTAACTTAAAACATTCCATCAAGGCCGTAGGAAAGACACAATCTATTCAGGCCAATGCATAGGAAATTTTACCAGATGATGATCCACTAAGATTCTTCATTGAGCCACTAATTTTCTTTAACTCTTGTGACTCAATCGCTACTTTTGGAGGCGTAAAGGGTATTTATGCAAAGTTCAATCTTGAATTTCGGGTAAGAGAATGAAAAGTCTGAGAGCATATGGGAACACGGAGGTGGACTTATTATTACTTTTGCGTTATTAAGGCCAGGGTAACCACCGGTTAACGTAGGTTTTCGGATGGACACAACTATCAAATAAATATTTTGTAACTCCAAACAAAACCCAATCCAGCAACCTACTCTACATCAGGTCCTTCTTCATCTCTGTGTACTTCTTTCCTCCCTTCATCCCGTCCAACATCCCTATCCCGTTCCTGCCCTTTCCTCGCTTGCCCAAAATTCTCCCATCAATAACCTTCTTCTACATTCCACTACCGTCCAATACGCCCTTCATCCATTTTTCCTGCCTCTATAGGATTTCTCTCAACAAACCCCCCTCCTCAACCACCATCACCTGTACTTCCTCATTTGATTTCCTTTCGGTCCATTTCACCTTCTACATTCTTCTCCTCAACCACATTTCAAAAGCCTCCAATCTACGTCTATCCTCCTGCTTCAGCGACCACGTTTCCGCGCCGTGCATAGCTACGCTCCATATCAGAGTTTTTACGAGTCTTGTCTTAACATCCCCACTCAACGTCCACGTCATCAACTCCCTCCTCCTTGAGAAAGCCTCCTTGCCTAGCGCAATTCTTCTCCTTACGTCTCTACTACTTTGACCGTGTTGGTCCAGAACACTTCCGAGATACGTAAACTGTTCTACCTGCTCTATTTTTCCCCTCCTATTTTAATAATAGGTTAGCCTTCTTCTTCCTGGAAAATCGCATTACCTTTCTTTTATTAATATACAGGATGTAGATTCTCATCCCATATCTATTGCACTGAATTTCCAATTCACTATGGCCGACTAACAAACCAAAGCCTGGTCATTAGCAAACCTAACTGATTTTATGAAGTCCCCTCCGACTTTTACTCCGACCTCCAGCTCTTCCCAAGCCTCCTTAATGTATTCCTCCACATATACATTGAACAGCACCGGTGATAATGGGCAACCCTGCGTTACACCTCTTCCTAACACTGCCCATCCGGATTCTCCGTTCCCCACTCGCACCTGAGCAGTCAGAAACATGTACAGGTTGCGGATCAGTCTCCTGTCCCTCCAATCCATTCCTATTTACTGCAATACACGCATTAATTTTTCCCAATTCACTCTATCAAAGGCTTTTTAGAAATCTACAAAACAGGCAAATACGTCCTGATAGTATTCTATATTCCTCTCGATTAGTGATCTCATTACTGAAATGGCATCACGCGTACCTCTCTCCCTCCTAAACCCAAACTGATCCCCAAGAAACCTTAAGTAACCATTTGCCTTACTCTCTATCCTTTTGTTGATGATCCTGAGAATAACTTTAGCTGCGTGGGATATCATACTTATTCTTCTGTAATCCTCAGATGACGTAGCCTTTGACTTTTTTGGAATAGGAACTAACACTGATCTCACAAAATCTGCCGGTCAGATTCCTTCCTCATTGATACTACGAATCAGCCCATATAGAGTCTTCTTCCCACATTGTCCTAAAAATTTCAATAGTCCCACAGGAATGTTGTCTACCCCCACGGCCTTATTTGCTCTCATCTCCTTTAATGCCTTTCTATCTCATCGTCGAGTATTCCTGGACTTAAGCTAACTTCTTCTACGTCATGTTCCTTTTCTGTGTCTAATCTTGTCGGCCTAAGTTCTTTACCATACAGTGTTTCTTTTTATATATCCCTTCCATCTCCCTTGGATCTTTTCTGTTTCAATTATTATCTTACCCCACTTATCTTTCACTGTTAGCACAGATCTTGCCTTCTTACTTCCCGATAATAACTTAACCTTGCTGTATAGAGCACCAATTTCACCCTTCTTCTGTAAACTTTCCATATCCTCGCATTGCGTTTTCCACCATTCTTCTTTTGCTTTATTTGTGGCCCTTCTGAATTTATTGTTTAACTCTTTGTACTTCATTTTGCCTAACTCTGTGTTTACATTCTTCCATCTTCTTCTCTCATCCATCTTTGCAATCATCTCGTCCGTGACCCATGGTTTCCTTATTCTTTTCCCGTTAACGGTTCCTATAGTGTCTTTTGCTGCTTCCGATATCCCTTGCTTGATACATTCCCATTTTTCATGGATAGTACTCAGCTCTTTACCATCATCCATGACGTTCTCTACAGCCTGCTGATACTCCTTCCTCGTTAATCCATTTAATGCTTCTACATTCCACTTCCTAACCCGCCGCCCCTACCTTATCTTTTTGAAACGGACGTTACATTTCATATCTTCTAAATTCTAGTTCGCAGTCCGCATCCGCTCCAGGGAAACTGTGCGAATTTATCACACTGTTCCTAAACCTCTGCCTAACCAGAATATAATCTATCTGATACCTTTCTGAGTCACCTAGCATTTTCCATGTATAACTACGCCTTTTGTGGTGTCTAAACCATGTGTTGGTGATGCCTAACCCCTGTCTCCTGCAGCATTCAATCTCTTTCTCCCCGCGTTCATTCCTCGTGCCTAACACATAGTCCCCCACCTCACCACCCTCTCTTCCTTCGCCTACCGTCGCATTCCAATCCCCCATCACTATCAAATGTTTTCCTGCATGAACACACGCGATTATATCCTCTAACTCATCGTACATCCTATCGACTTCTTCCTCCTTGCGGTTGCTCGGTGGCATGTATACCTGAACAATGACCAAGTTCGTCGGCTCTGCTTTAATCTCTACCAGTAATATTATATCCGTTTCTTCCTACCTCTTTATTTAATATTACGGCAGCCCCTCGTTGGCTTTCGTCCCCGCCGCTGTATATTATTCTATAATTATCACTCCAGTAATCCCCGCTATCCTTCCATCTCACCTCGCAGAGACCTAAAACATCTATATTACCTCTTTCCATCTCTCGCTTAATATTTTCTAATTTGCCTCTCCTCAACATTGTCCTGACGTTCCATGCTCCTATTCGAACTACTTTCGTCTACTTCCGCGTCATCTTTCCAGCTGCTGTTATTTTTTCCCCTGCAAGGGTTTCGTGGGATGACGACCACGGAAGCCTTGCCTCTCCGATGCCGGGCACGACACACGGCCCCCTTGGGCCGAGTCCCGCAGTTGCCAGGACTCAATTTCTGTCTTGTGTCCATCATTTTTCATGGGTATAATAATTGATGTGGTTTCCCGTTGCCTTTCTCAATTGTGTTTTTGACGTGACATCACCACTCAATGCCTGCCCCACTGGGGTCCGACACCTTTGCAGCCGCCTCACTGAGGATCAGGCACTGCGTGGACTTCCTTTCGTCTGTCTCCTAACCTTCGACCTGTCATGGGTGAACCTCCCAGGAGCACCTATCATTGTTCCCGCTAGGACAGCCCTAGGCGTCATCGGAACTCATAGGCCCTTCCACCACGTCAATATTTTAGTCCATGTGAGGCAATTGTTATAATGTAGTATATTAAAACTTAGAAAGTTTACACCTTTAATCATTAACGCACAACCGATGGGTTATTTCTTATAAATAATATCATTCCTTGTCTATCTGATTGCTTTACGTGTAAGACAAAGTATTCTTTCCTCGTTCTATATACATCTCCTTCAATAGTGGTGTGTTCAAATATAGAAATTACCCCTCCCCAGTATCTCTCTACTGATAATTCCATCTTTAAAGCATTTGCTTTTCTTTTCAGCCAAGTACAATAAGTTTTCTCTAGATCCATAACAAACATTTGAGATTAAGTTTGTCTTTTGACAGTGTTATCTTGATGAACTTTATGTTATTCGGAACACTTTAATCGCAATTCATGATGTCGACTGTTCGACGAAACCGCTCGTTTAAAAATTAAAATTCATTCAACTAAAAAATTAAAATTCAGTAGAAATTACAAATTTGTACATTCTCACAATTCAGTGCAAACTTGGTTCCTCTTTAGATTAAAATCTAATGAGGAACCTAAAATTAATGCCCTACAACTTTTTTACCGACGGTCAATTTACACGTTCCCACGTATTCATTTATTATGGTACACAAAACAACATATCCCGGTAACAAAATAAAGACGTTCAGAACTGATGGGTATGGCTACTAGCCGACATGATTTGCATAAAAAGTGTCTGCAAAAGTTTCGGAAAATAGATTTATTTAAGATATTGCCACGATGCCTAAAAAATTCTTCAAAGTACATCCCTTGAGCGTCGACATACTATCTCCAAAGCAGCTTTTCCACGACTGGAAGGTGGGCGGATTCCGGAAGGTCCTTACGGGTACGCGTGCAAGCTCCTTTGACCGCAATTAGGACCCCATGGTGGTGTCCTTCGAGGGAGAATTTCACTTTTGGGAATAGGAAATAGTCGTCTGGTGCCAAGTCGGGACTGCAAGGGGGTTGGGGAATGGTCGCGATGCCGTTGCAGAAGGTCATCGCAAGCAGACACTCAAATCTGCTCTTGGTCATGCAACAAGACCTTCGGGACGAGCTTTGCGCGGATCTTTCGCACCTCCAAATTTTCACTGATAATGGCGTGCACTTTCACCTTATCGATTCCAATACGATCTGCGGTTATGCAGGCACTTAACCGACGTTCTGAATTCAGTACTTCACGCCGCACACCTAAGGATAAATTGTTTACCGATACTTTTTATGTAAACTTTGTAAGCTATATAGCAACAATTGAAGGCGATTAATTAAGGAAATGAGCTGCGTTCAGCCATTTGGTTCTTCAAGAGCCACACTAGAAAAATTATAATGTGCGATATTTTTTTAAAGGAACAATGCAACCTTATTTTTCTGGCCTAAATTGAAATTGGCTTGCTAGAGGAACAAGGAAACTTTTCCGCCGACCAAGAAGGAGGCGTCATCTCTATAAAATTCCTCATAATGGTGCGACGCTCATGCTAAAAGAGATGATTTGAATTGCCCGGTATTAATTAAGCAAAACGGGTCTCTTTCCAACGCCACCGCGCGGGGAGGAAGGGCGTTCATTGTGGTCCTGAATCCCTGGGTTTTGGCGGTTGCTGCGCGATCGTCGCGCCGCTCCATTGTCCGCGTCTCGCCTTACAGGTGTCGGGAAGGCATGAAAGGGAAGTTCCAGGCGAGGGCATTGGCCCGAAACAGGTGAGAAAACATTTGAAAAGCGAAAATAAGGAGCGTGTCAAGGAAAAATGCGTGGATGATTCATGGTGGCTTCGGCGGTACGAGAACGCGAGACGACAGCGGCAAAGGAAAATAAAAGAAATGTGGATAAGTAGACGACGGGTAAGGGCGTACGAAAAATAGAGAAGTGTAGAAAATAGAAGCCGCTCCATTCCAAGTCTTTTCTGAAGCGACTAAGAAATTCAGCCTTCGAGCTCTCGAGAGGAACGAGGATTTGAATTCGACACCTTCGGGGGGTACCGCGCCCTCTCCTTTCAATGCAAACAACAAAAAAAAAACAAATTTCAATTTATCCAGCACCTAAAAAATATGGTTGGCACTGAGAGAATACCGAGTGATGTACGTTGTATAACTTTAGCAGGGAACCATGAAATAAGATAACGGTCATAGCGCGTGAGACTAGGTGCGCATCCATTGTTTCATGATGCTTCAGAGCTGCATTATTAAATCAAGCAAATATTTATTCCTAAGTTTTCGACTGATTAGAGTAAAAAAATACATACCTTGGTGGTGAAAGAAGACACTTGGCTTTCCAGCATAAAATATTTTTATACGACGTAGGTGTCGTCACAGCGTAACATCTAACAATTGATCATGAAGATGTTACGCTGTAACGAAGCCTAGGTTGTATTGAAACTAAATATTTCATGTGAAAAAGTCAAGTATCTTTCTCCATCGTGAGAAATTTCCACCATTTTTCGCCTGTAAATGTGTTATTTACACCTTGGGGATGTTACCAGACGCATTCGTAAATCCAAAAATCGTGGAAAAATTTGAGTCATCCTAATTTTCTCTTTATTCCCTCTAAGTACACCTTATGGTCATTCTCTTTTCTTATTACACGTCACTACTAAGGTCAGACTTCTTTTCTACGTCTATTGACAACTATCCGGTAAAACTCTAGGCCGACAAAACGCTAACACAATGGATCCCTAGCTAACATGTCTTAAACAAACGTACAAATGTTTGAAAGGAGACAAACTATGCAAATTTCACTTGAATGGAGATTTATTCACGACCCGGGTTTCAAACACTTAATGTCATCTTCATAAATTTCTATTCAAGTGAAATTTGCATAGTTTGTCTCCTTTCCATCATGGATAAATTTCACAAGGTTAACCCTAATACCGTTCGGTTTGTACAAATGTTTGATTAAAAGCCTTTAATTTTTAAATTACTAAATTAAATTTATAAATTTCTGTCAAATTCCCAGAGATAAAAGGAAAAAGACTTTTCAAGGTTTTTAACCTTTGAAATCAAAATATTAGGGAAAGCATAAAAATAGAAACATAGAATACGAGAACTCTGTTCCAAATAGGTAAACCAAAGGGAGTGAAGAAAGTAATGCAACGCAAAGCTACTATACTATATACTAGCGTGATATGTGACCAGATGGGAACGAAATGAAATTGCATAGATGGTTTTAAATGGGATGTGGAAAAGTGAAAATAACGGGAAGCACTAATATTAATTCCAAATGGGCAAGACAAGGATCCAGCTCAGTTGATGTCTAAAATCAGAAGCATTAAAAAAATCTGGTGATCATACGTAAAAGCATACTTCCCCTCATCGAGTTCAGAAGGAGAGGAAATTAAAAGAATGTTTAAAGACATTGGGAAGAAAATAAGGATGGCGAAGGAAAAAGATAGCATCATATTGATGGAAGAATTTGGTGATTTGGGTTCAGCCCTGCGGGTGTGGCGCTGGAGTCCCGACTGGAGGGATCGAGTTCAATTCTGGGTGATGCCTCTGGGTAACTTCAGTTTTACTCGATTTTTATGTTAACAGATATCTTCCTGGGAAACCATAACCGGCACATGCAAAGGAGCTGGCCCCTCTTATTACCCTGATGTGTGAATTTCACCCAACGTTGGGCGTAGTATTTATAGCAGCGTTTATGCTGCCAGTATATGGGATCCTCAAAATATAAATTTGATTTCGGAATTGGATCGAGTTCAGCGGAGGGGGGCTAGATTTGTCAAACATTGCTACGACCAACTCAGCAGCGTATCCACTTTGATAGACAATTTAGGTTGGGATTCTCTTACACAGCGGCGTGTACAATATAGATTAAACTTATTAAAACATTTAAAGATGGGCCCTTTTCCGATGACATCAAGAATAACATACGAACCCCAACGTATTACGGTCGGAGGGATCACGAATATAAGATTAGAGAGATAGACTGCAAGACCAACAGGTTTAAAATGTCATTTTTCCAAGAACGATAAGGGACCAGAATGCTTGTAGTCGAAATCCCCCAGGAGTCAGTTCAACACAATAAGTATTAACGTAGAGGTTAGGGACTGCGCGTGGAAATACATATATTTTTTTCTTACAGGTTCCCCCCTTCCCCTACCTATTTGAATAAACCCCAACCCTCTCAACCCTTACCCTTTCCTCCTGGTGTTACACCCCCTGCCACACACCTTTTTTGGTGGTTCGCAGGGCATTTATGTAGATGTAGTACTGGGTGAGCCCTACCATCACCTATCAAACATACCTTCTGGTTGAAAACTATGGGTTTGGCTCGGTGGAATTTTAATGTGGTTCTTGGATTACAATAGCGACCAGGGAATATCAGCGGCAGAAGAGAAATGTTGAATACTGTGAAACTAACAGAGTTACTCTGACCTTAATGTTGACTGATCACGAGATGGTAATGACAACATGTGACATAAAATTCAAGAGAATTAATATATTATTTAAGAGTAAGTGGCCACTATAAAAATTGAAGGATGAAGAAACAAGGGGGATGTTAGAAGAAATGACGAAAGGATCAGCTGACAAATGAGGGAAAGAGATGAAGTGGAATGAAATGAAAAAGGAATATTTTAGGTAGCTGAGAAAGAACCTCGTAAAAAGAAGCCTGAACCTTAGAAAGCATGAAAGCAAAGGACATTTTAAATACCAATTGAAAATAGGTGTCGGCTGAGGGCAAATATGGATATGGAGAACACAGGAGAGGACGAAATAAGACAACGGAAGATAAACGCAGGGGAGGAAAGAAGAGATGGGCAAAAGTATTGGTGAAAAAATGGAAGGACATATCCAGGTGGGAAATAAAGATCAGATTATCGGAAAATTAAAGCGAAGAACAAGGTGCATAGTGATTAAAAACAAAGAGGAAATGCTCTTTATAGAAACATGAGTGTGGACATTATAAAAAGAGCACGGAAGGGCTGTGGCGCGATAAGATATAAATATAAGAAGAAATTAATTCAATGGAAAGTTTAAGAAAAGTAAGAAGAGGAATCGATTCGCCGATCACAAAGAGAGAATTTGAGCACATGTAACCTTCTTAAACTAAATGTTGGGAAGGTAACGGAATTGTGGTTGGTGTATTGGAAACAAAAGGAACAGAGGCACTTTGAAAAAGGGAATGGAGATCTGTGAAAGCAAAACTGTTATGATTCCGACAATCAAATGCATGAGCCACACACATTGTCTCTCACACTTCCAAGGTTCTTCTACACGTAGTGAAGAACAGAACAAAAAGAAAATAGAAAAATAATTTGGTGATCAATCATGTCTCCGAGAAGTTAAAGGAGCAAGAAAAGCCACAAGCTTGTATCCTGTCACCGCGCTTGGTTCCACAGAGAATACTAAAAGTGAGCATATGACACTGTTTTTCACTGTTCTTGCATCTGATGATGCCACAATGTGGCGAAATCATGGTCACCAAAAAGTAATAAATGCTGAATTGCTGTGTTTCTATGATTTATAATACAGAAGTAAACAGGAAAGTATTTATCACCTTCACTGGTTTTGCAAAGTGATCGATACAATACACTGAGATCTTGTGTTTTACATTATGAGAAGAGAGAGAATAGACTGAAAGGAAAAACGGTTTATGTATGTTTCCATTCTAACAGAACCAAAGCACCCGAAAAAGAGTACGTGAACAAGAAGCAAGGATTAAGAAATATGTAAGACAAGGATGTCCACTCTCACAATATCTGTTTAACTTATTAATTGACGAAGCTATAGCAAAATTGACCGAGAAAAGTAATGCTAAATGAAAGGAAGACACACGGTATTAGACTTGAAGGTGATATTTTCACCTTGCCAAGCGGAAATATATGAATAGATTGCATGGAGTCTTGTCAAAATCTGTGGAAAATGGAAATTGAAAATATATTTGAAGAAGGGCGAAGCTATGGTATAAACAAGAACCTTCCCCCGATCAATTTATTTTCAGGGGAATCAAGTCAAGTAGCGTTATCATAACATATGATAGCGAAAAGAAGGATGAATCTGTCAAAGAAGGAACAAGAAAGTAAAAAGAATGCTTTAGAAAGCAAATACCTGGATTTGGATAGTAGAAAATCCAACTCAGAAACCTTAATTTGGAGCAAATCTTCATAGAAGGGACACTTGGACAATGGAAAAGAAGGAAAAGTCTACTGTGAAAGAAATGGAAATGTTGATTTGGGGAAGGATAGCAAAGAACATAAAGTACATACCTGTACTATATAGATAATGAACTCAGCAAAGAAGTCCTGAAATTAAAGAGGAGAGGAATTGTTGTAAGAGTTGGAGAAAAGGAAAATTAAATTTCTTGGAGCTGCTTGTAGTATGGAGCATTCTAGGAAAAGTCCTTGGGCGAAGAGGAAGGTCATGAAGAAATTCCTGGATGGCCTTAAAAGCATTGTGACTTTAACAGCATATCAGGAATTCAAAAGAACAGCGATGGAGGGAGCCAGCAGCCATATGGCTGGCTCTGCCTTTGGAAGAGAATGATGGTGGTGTGGAATTCATTTATTACGAGAAAAAATCATTTTAATGATAAAATGGTCTTGGAAGTTACTTTCTGAGTTCCTAACAACCTTGGTGCAAAGTATACTCATTTAAATGTCAAAGAGGAAAAGGACGGCTATGGGTGACGCCGCCCATCTGCGTGCACAGTGTGTGTGTGCGTTGTGAGGGTCAACGGCTGCGAGAACCACTACTGACTCCAGAGAATTATAAATATCGTATTCATTGATCATTGTATGTGAAAACATCAAGTGACCAAATGATTTTATTCACGAATGCTACTGAAGCTTTACTAATGACCATGTGTGGCACCATTTTCGAAGAGCTTCATAACAAATTTTTAAAAAATACTTCCTCATCCATAATCCTTGGGGGTCCATTTCTACGAATTCACAATCAATGATTTCGGCTTTGGCTAAGGTCCATGAAATCTTATCCTGTGCAAGTTACCATGGACTAAAAGTGAGATTTTGATCTCATTTGAAAGAAATGATATGCAGTTTCTACAAGTATAGAAGATAATATCTTTTTAAAATATTTTAAAATGACGGCCGTGAGAACTTCACAAATTATTATGCTCATTTTTTACAAAATGGTACGAAATAGACGACAATATGTTAGATTGATAGTTTAAAAGATTTTAGTTGATCCAAAATATTTGCTCCTAAAAGGTTATTATTTTTTCTCTTAATTATTAATATGAGAAGCATTAAGCCCAAAATGGCCGAAAACAGAAGTAATTCTGAAGTTGAAAACAGTTGCATTGGGTCGAAATTCAAATTAGAAATATTTTTTGTTTATGTTGGGGGTACTTTCCGTTATATGTCCATCATTCCCTTTTAATCCACTACATTTTCAAATGGAGAACAATGATAATTAACAATTGTGATTGTCGCTATAGTATTTTTATTCACACGACCTGGGTTCCAACACTTTGTGTCATCTTCAGATTGAAACCTGGGTCGTGTGAACAAAAATACTATAGTGGAAATCGAAATTGTTAATTATCATTTCTCTACAATATAGAAAGTTTCCACAAAGTTAACCTGAAACTATATGGTACATTTGCAGTTCTATATTGTTTTCCTTTCTATTGCCATTATTAGCTTTTCTTCTGGTAAAGAAGACCGTCCTAGCATGGGCTACAGCTTACTGTTTCGCTTTTCTTTCATAGACGAAACCCGTATTGTTATTCTGCAATCACTTTGCTTATCAGTGAAAATACAACCATCTGATTGTTTAGGATACCAAACCGACTCGCCTAATTTCTAAGCACATTAGAGAAAACTATCAATTGAATGTGCAAAGAACTGCCTAGTTTTCAAGATTTTCGTAATGAGTTCCCATGGAGGTTCCTTCGCTTGTTTTGGCGAGTAATGGCGACATGAAAACAACTTCGAGACAGCAAGCAGTCATAAGAAGCCGAGGAGGTGGAGGGCAGAGTGGAGCGATCGAAAATGGTGGCAAGAGAGTGTGTGAGAAGGCCGTGCGTTTGGGAAAGGCTGAAGAGACAGGGAGGAGAAAGGGACGGGGATGTCTGATTTGGTTTCGGAGCGCACTCTTATGAGGAGCGAGAGGGATGGCGGGGATGAATAAGAGGCCACTCACGGCAAGGCGATGACCAAAAAGAGGGAAAATCACTTCTTGTGGTGATGGAAATAAGGCTGAAGTTGGAAGTGGGCTGCAAAAAGGTGAAGGGGTGAAATGGGGAGGGAATGGGGGGAGCGGAGACGGGGAGAGAGAGAGAGAGAGGCGAGGAAGAAAACCAAACGGATGCCACGGGAAAAAAAGCCAGAATTTTTAAGGAGGGCTGCTGCTGCGCCAGAGGTAGGAGATATTCGTGGAGATTAATTAAATGCAGAGTGTGGTTTTTTCTAAGAAAGGGCACCGACTTAAAAGAAAGGAAGGGGAAGCGATCGGTGAAAGATGAGGTGATGGGGAGAGAGAGGGAGGGAGGGATGAGAGTGGGAGATATGGGGAGTGAGATAAAAGCAGCGGGCGGACGGGGCGAGGGGGTGGGGCGGAAAGGGTTGCGGTAGGGTGCAGGGGCGGGGGATGGAGAGGGGACAGGGTGAGAGTTGGGCGGGGGGGGGATATTTTGAAGGCCACGGGGTGGCGCGGGGAAGTTGAACGTGATGGGAAGTGCTTCGTCATAATCTCAGTCGTATGTTAGCTTCCACCTCCCGCCCTTTTCAAAACGAAATATTCCATCCTTCGTTTTCCCTATCCTCCCCCACCCCCACTCCTTCTGTGACCACGCTGACCCCCGCCTCCCTTCCATCTCCGCGCCCCCTCATTTTCATCCCTCCCGACTTCCCCTCAAAATCGCTCCCAGTGCTGCCACTCCCCTTTCTCCGCCCCCCTCTCTCCGCCTGGCATCCTTCCCCCAGCCATCCCCTTTCGTCCCTACACAAACGAAAATCTTCGCCTCTTTCTCTTCCCGAGACAACAACCGTCGTCATCTTTCCTTCTCCTCCCCTTCCCGCCGCCTCTCCTGCTTCCTCCCACTACCCTTCTCAAGAATATGTTACCCCTCCCTCCCCCCACTCCCTCCCCGCACCCGACACGCCCGGGTCATTAATAGGCAATTCCTCTTCCACGTGTAGGGGATACGATTAGCCTTTTCGTACTTGCATTGTTATTGTAAACTTGGATACTTTTTGAGCCATTCAAAAGGCTATCAAGTGGACGTGCCATTCGCTCATTTACCCGAGCATGTGTGAGTAAAATATAACCTGTCAAAGGGATCCATTTATAGGGTTTACGGTTATTACAATCGTATATGGGGGCTCTTTGGGGGAAATATTTAGTGAGTAACATGGTTTCAAATGAGGCAATAAGGATTTATAGACCAGGAACTTGAGCATCATCCGATATTCACTGATGGAGACAATTTTTTTGTGGCAAAACGCCGTGGTCGGTCCTTTTAAATATTGCATTATATCATCGAACAGAATAAAATTGTCAATAATTACTCACAGAAGAGTGACCTTACCATGGTGACTCTCCCTGTGAAGAAGCTAGAATGATATCAATTCTCCTTGAGCGAATGAGAGTAGAGGTTTGAAAGAGAATGAACGAATGAATGAGAATTTTTAAAAAATTAAATTCATTTCTGTAAATGTCTAGAGTTAAATTAATAGTAAATAATACAAATGGAAGAATGCCGAATATATCTTTAGAATTATAAAGCTTGCGGAAACTTAGATGCTTCACTTGCCAAACAGCGGATTGACAGCGAAGCAGAAAATGCAACAAATGCTTCAAGGAAAGTGAAGTTATTTCAAATAAAGGTGGTGAAATTTTCAAACTAATGTTAACGTCAAAAATCAAAAGGTCATATTTTTTCCAGCAAGGTAAACTACAAATATATATTGTAGTTTAAAAAAATAATTAATATTAAAACTAGAAAATAAATTTACCTTTCGAATGGATTGATTACTTCTAATTATTCATTTATTACTATTTTTACGTCATATGCATTACTATTATGTCTTATCCCCGCATATAGGAAATTTTACACTTGAAAATGATCCAAAACACCTGATTTTAGGTGAAATTCACCACACAATGTATTACGGAGACACTAAAATGAGCAAAAAAATCTAATACATCCCAAGTCAAGCTAATAATTGCATTAATATTTCCTTTGCACACTCGAGTTTACTTCATTCTTAAGCTTTTCAGTCGATTTCTAAAAAAAGGAAAAAACATTATCTTTTCCATCGAAAATTTAATCGAAAGAATTTCACTTGAAACAAAATCATATGAAATGTGCAACATCTTGTCTAAACCTCTTTCAAGAGAAAAAAATATCTGCAGTCATGTTATCTCGAAAATTAAAAAAAAATATTTTCTCGATTTATGAGTATGAAAAAATTACGTATTAACAAAATATATAACCTCGTAGATACTTCTAATTAAAATTTTAAAATTGATATCAAATAAATTAACTAAATATTTTACAAACATTAAACAAAGAGTTAATAAAACGGTTTTAATGAAAATTATTATCTTTAAAATCACCAACAAAATTATTTACATGACAGCGCATGTCGACGAGGAAACAATATGGAAATTAAACTTAATTCGGATTGTTTTTCATGGTCTATGTCAAGACGTAATTCATTTAAATAACAGTAAAACAACAGTTCTAAAAATTTGAAACAGCTCCCAGAAGGTCTCCAAGGTAAAAACCCTGCTAATGGTTCTCCTCCTTAGTTGATATGTTGATGGACCTCTCGGAATTATTCCTAACCTGATGGAGTTAGGAAAGAGAGTCAGAAATAACATATACCTATCAAGCAAACTATCCTTCACGTTCCGAGGGTACATTAGAGGAAGGGCGGAAAACCCTTCCCTGCCGTCGGCACTTACAGAACATCGTCAATCTCAAAAACCCAAGTTTCTTTTTGCCCTTGCTTTCCTTTGATTTTTTCCAAAGGTAGGTAGAGGTACAGTTGGGGGTCCGTACCATATGGTTGTCATTGGAGGGCGATGGCAATGAGGAGGGGAAGGGAAGGGGAAGTGCGGGGGAAGAGGCCAAACAAATGACATAATGGAGGCGTAACCTTCGAAATGCGGAGAGGGAAAAAGAGTTCGATAAAAGATCGCTCGAATTTTTCACTTGTCTGAAGCACGTCCCTCTACCCTTTCCCTTTCGGTGGGCAAGGAAGAGCGATATCTCAAAAGGAGACAGCTCCTCTCCCTCTCACCTCCTTCCTCCCTTTCCTCATTCCCAACCCAACAACGCCTCCCTCCGCCTCCCGCTCCGCGTAGATGCGCCTATGAAACCAAGAGGCCGAAGGAGGAGGATAAAAATCATGCTTTGAGGTAAGAGAAGGATTTGCATCGGGTGTCGTCTACTGGAACCATGACATTTCGGGTAGGCGCCGGATGAGCGGATGAGAAAAAAGAGGCAGAATAACAAGCGACTGAAACGTCAGTGAATGAGGGAAACACGGCTTAATTTTCCTGTTCACAGAGGTAATTATAACCAAGAAACTTACCCGTACATGTATGATGAGCGCACAGGTGTTCTTGCGTAAATTTCATCGCATGCAATCATCACTCAATCACTAACTTACGAGTAATTTGTTTGCTACAAGTTTCTAATTTCAAATTATTTAACAACGACTTGATAGTCCTACTTCTGTCGGAAACGCTGGAAAAAAATCTTACTTGTAATTTGATATTTTCAGCAAATACAAATACATTTATTTGAACCACACTCGCTCCTTTTTGGCGCAAAAATTGTTTCCTATAAAATACTGTGTTGCATACCAAACTAGAGACACAACCGTCCTGCGTCCACCTATTATTCCTTTATTTTTTAATGCTAAACACGTCAAAATGTCTAAAACAGTTATTTATTTGCATTATTCACCAATGTGGGTCAGGTGCATTCAATTTTAAATAGTTTAAAAAAATCCCCGCATAACTTTGCTTTTGATGTTTCAGGCCCTAATCCGGATATTTTAATATGTGTTGGTAGTTATAACTACATAAATATGGTGTTCCATTAGTTACGACGGATTATATTTTCGTTTTTTTATGAGAAAATACGTTTACTCCTGTCTCACCCTTGTACTTTATGCTGATTGTATTACTATCGTTATGTTCCTAAATTAATACTGATCTCTCTTCTGTATGGCGCTTGGAAGTGTAGCAATACTTTCGTGGCTTTATTATATAGGATTGCAGTTATCGCATGCATGAAAAACTTACCTTGATCATTAGACTATTTTGAATAGTTAAATTATTTCCCATATAATTGCCTGATTCCGAGTAATCACGCATTGACTACACTGTTTCCGTAAAAAAACGACAAATCTAATCTCACCGCAATTTTTTTTATCGATTTGGAATTTATCGGAATTTAGAATATCGATTTGGATCAGGAAGCAATGTGTTGTTTAAATAAACAGCGCGGTTATATTCATCCTTGCCAAATTCAAATAGATTTTAAGAGTACCTTAAAGTATACCTTAAAGATAAAAAAGTTATTGAAATAAGCTGTCAAGTTTATAAAACGAAACAAATAAGTTTTCAAAACAAATAAGTTTTCAAAAACACATCACATATAGACTTAAAGTAATTTTTCAACGTCGTTTATGATTATTTCACTCTTGTGTTCATCAAATTTTGCCAAACCACATGTGCACATTTACTCGTATTTACCTTTCCTGCATCCATAAAAGCCGTTTCTTATCCCGATCTCAGCCATGACCGATAGCACTATATAATTATGATTTTTATGGCAATTTACACATCTCCGAAATACGTGTAAAGACTTCGCAGAAAGAAAGTCCCCGTAAATATCCAAGCCACTTACTGCACCTAATCTAATCCATGATACATTCCTGTCTATTATTGCCGCAAAGTAATCATCGTTCATGGCACACGTCGGTGCCCAGTGAGCGGAATATGTAAGCCTACTCGTCTTTCGAGATCTTCGATCCACCCATACCCGGCCGCGTTTTCAATTAGATAAGCCTCTTACTACGGCCATCTTTTCTCTGACTGGCCAGAGCATAAAGTATTCCTCAGTTCGACAAGCTAGAACCTCGCTTAGCGTTGGTATTACCTTGCGCATAATGCCTCCATTCCGCAAGAGTTTTATTCTCAGCCTTCACCATGGAATCGAAAATACCTATGCGTATGATAAATTACATCTCGTGAGATAATTAAGCTCTAGCGGAGGAATTCTTTCTCCACCAGCAGTAAAGTCAGAAAACACTCATTTATTTCCCTCGGTGAACTCAACCCTCCACTCCTTCACTGTTTTGAAGACTGAAAACCCAGACATTGATGGGTTATAAGAAACCAGAAGCTATGATGCAAAATTTAAGCGCTAAAAACAGAAATCTGTAAAGAATGCATTTCATAAAAGTGTGCTGCTTCAACCTGCACTGTTTTAACTATAGTTTTTTTTCAAATTGACCATGTCATTCTTATGTTGACTTCGGCAGTGCGAAGCATTTTTTTTGTGTTGTAATTTTGACTTAACTTGAAAATTTTGAACGTAAAACTTCCACCGTGTATTGAATAATAGGAACTTTAGAGTACATGTATTATGAGTAATAAAATAAGGTGTTTTTAATTAAATTTAAGTAAATAACAAAGTCAATTATGAAGGACTTACGAAAAAAGTCAAACATATATCCCCAGAATATAAACCGGACGACGTAAATATTACCACCAACGATCTTTCTGGGAAATACTATTTGTTAGTTGGTCAACCAAAAAATTAAAAGAGTGTAAGACAATAAAAACTCATGAAAATTAGTCCGCAAGTGTGACAACTTATAAAACGGGCGATAAAGAGCAAGACATTCGATTCGACACAAACATGGTGATAGAGAAGCTGTCTCCTATTTGCATTTAATACATCTCTACATTTCATGACGAATGATAATTAACACTGTTCAATCCGAAGACCGATGGGTTACGATTATCTACTCGTTTCTTCTTGATTGTCTTCTCTATTCCCTCATAACATTTTATTCTGGCATATGTCACTCTCTGGATGACTTAGCCTCTCCGCATACGGTTCACCCAATAAATAATGCAAGTTGGCCAACTCCATCCAGAATTATTAAGTAATTTGCAATCGGTAGACGCGGTTTTCCGCGCATAGAGTGACTGAACTAGGAATTAGGTGTACATTAGTCTCCCGCAACCTACTCGAGAATGGAGACCACAGTGAGGTATACTTCTAACCACAGCATATTATCTTATTGAATAACATTGTAAGTGCTGACTCTATTGATGAAGAATACATCATGCCTCTTTACCACCACTGCGGGCTGCGAAAAAGAGTTCGAATAAGGTTCTTCTATCATGCGTACATGGAAATAAACATAGACTGCTGACTTTTTTTAGACATACATAAGTGAAACCTTCAGATATTACGTTGATTGCGTTTGGAAATTAAAAAAAAGAGTCGTGCAAGAAATTGGAGCAAACCTGCCTTCCAATAGTGGGTCCTCAACTCTCATATTTCCAATCATCCAGTAACCGTTTCCAGTTTTTCTCTTCTCATTCGAAGGGTTTTTCAAAAGTTTATCTCTTAACCTACTGTCCGTTAGGGGTGATGAATATACTGTTATTTTTATATTCAGCATTCATCTTTAATACTATTACTCCATTATTTCAAACTGTTTTAGAGCTACTGCTAATACCAGGGCCCCTCTAGCATCAAATAATATACTCCATGTAAACGTTTTTATGAATTCTAATTCAGTTTCAAGTCATTGATTTTCTTTGTTGAATGTAACTCTAAGAGAATTACTTCCTTATCTTGCGCAGTCTGCTCACTACACATGTCTTCCTCCATCTGCCTATTTCTTGGTAAAACATATTCGTTCATCTCCTTTTTAGATGTGTTGTCCTAATTTCATACTTATTTTATCAAATTAATTCATTTAATAATTTACTTGTGTTAATATCCGCTAAAATTTAAGTCGAATATCTTAATTTTCCGATGAAGACAATCGATAGTGATGAACTCCTTCATTGCGTCTCACTCGTCTCGGCAAATAATACCATACTGATTTTTCTCCACACACAAGAAAATCTGACTTAAACATTCATTTCCCTTAATATACCTGTATTCATAGAAATACCTACGATACTAGCTCCGAAGGCGAGCAATACAATCTATTTTCAGATAATTATATTGGACTCTGCAGTGCTATGTGAGCATTTAATCGCTGCTTATGTTCTTCATAAATTGTGAAACTGGTCATTATACTGCCAGTCACGCCTATTTTCTGAAGGAAATTTTGGAAAAAATTATTTTCTAAGGCCTTGTGAAAAAATGGGTCTCCTTTGCCTACATACTTTGTTAACGATTGTATATTTGATCCACAATCTTTCGATCGACATATGTTTTGTAACTCTTATAGATGTTTACTTTTATTTTAATCACGTTTGAATGGAAAGCAAATGAAAATTTTCCTTGTATGCCAAGAAAGGACCAAGAGAGTACAAGGAGATCATTAAAGGTTTGAGAAGGAAGGAAAAAGAATTTCCTTGATCTAAAATTCAACTCGATATAGTGCCTTGTGTCGAATTGCGAATCTGAAAGTAACATTTCTCGAATCAAACAGTGTGTGTGTGTTTGTGCTCGCGCGCTTGTCGATGAATGTCGACGTCACAGACGATAAATGCGTGAGGCTGCTGGAAGGTCTCTTGTTTCGTGAAACTAATGGCAAGCCTACGGTTGAACGGGATACGGCTCCTTGAATGTTAACTGGACTCCTATTTTAGTTTTTTCTCCTTCCCTATATTCAGTGATATTCAAATCCTCCTCAGAAACCTTCAAAAAGAAGGTCGATTTCGGTATGACCACAGCTTGCCGTCAATGGCATCGCCTGTACCATAAGCCTTCCGGTGTGGCTAAGCGAGAGCAATTCAAAATGAAAGACCAACATCACTTAGTAATTCGACTAAATAATGCATTATTGCCATACCCGAGTTTCATACGGAGCAGTATTGTCAAAATTAAGAGAAGTTGTGGCATCACAATGATACGTACATGAAGGTGGTGGAAAATAAAATTGAGGTATAGTTGTGGCTGTGTTTCTTTAAACTACGCCCAAGACAGGTATTATTTGGGTATTGGCCACCATTTTAAACCATGATAACATTGGGGAAGTATTGGAATTGTGGAAAAATTTGCAGAGGGGAACGCTGAAATGATCCATTAACGAGAAGAGATGAAGTTCAGACAGGTTTCCTACTAAATCGTAAGAACTCCAGATAGGCAATAATATTCAGTCAGCAGCGAACAGGTATGGATTTTCCGTGGGAGACTTTTTGTTTAAACTGACCAAAACGAAAGGAAATTCATTTTTATCATGTGCTCCACCAATAATTTATTTTTGGGCCGACATCGAACGTCTGGCATTGGATGTTAGAGTCGGAGGGCGGTTCCCTTTGGGCCATATCTTCCTCTCCTCGCTCCTGTCCCTCTCTCTCTCTCTCTCTCCCCCTCACTCACACCCTTCCTTCCTTCCTCCCCTGTGAGTATCCTCCATAAATCAGTGAAGCAGCCACCGGCGGACAGCTACCAGTGCGGCCTACACGTCTACCGGGCCGCACGAGGTCCACCTTACCTCTACGCCCCCTTCTCCGTCTCCCTCTCCCCGTCGCACACACGCCCTCCGCGGCCCCCTTCCATTTCCCCTCGCCCCACACCACCTCCCGGCCATCTTGCTCTCATACATCCAGCTCCTCGAATCTTATTCCCTTTGACGCCTACACCCGAGCTGCCTCTCTCTCTCTCTCTTACACACACACACGCATTTAAGTCTCTCACAAACCAACCAATCTACTCCTCCTCCCTCTTCCCATTCGATGAGTTTTTTCATGGACAAGTCGATAGAATTTTTCGGAGAGAGCGATGGGAAAGGGGAGAGAGAGCAGGAGAGTGGAGGTATAAGTAGGAAAAAAGGCACAGAGGGAAAAAAAACTAAACAAAACTAATAAAAAACTATCCTCCTTCGAAATCAAAAATCGTGATGTCAGAATTCCGTTTGGACCCTTTCTTATTAACACATTTATCATCTGAGGAATGAGAAAAATACGACGACTTTTTATTCTTTTCATTTCTCCCCTCATTATTTGCCACGCTCTTCTTCTTCTTTTGCTCTTCACCTGATCAGTGTGTGCTTTTTTTTCTTTTCTTGGTCCATGCAAGATGAATGATTCGATTTCGAAATACTTTAGGGTTCGGCGTTATGCTATTTTGCAGTATTAATTTCGAAGCACTACAAAATTTAAATCATCATTAGGACCTTTTATTCAGCTTATCACTCGCAAAACCGCCCGATGAATCTTTTCACCGGATTGAAATCATGAAAAAGCCCAGCGCCACGTTTAATCTAAGGAAATAAACACGAGACATTTAAAGACTGTTTTGGTACTTCTTAATATAAAGTTTGATTAGGTATAGCTTTTATCGAAGCTCTACCAAGAAAATATTTTTGTAGAATTGACCCAACATTTCGGCCTACGACAAAATAAAAAAACAATTTCCCAGACTTGCATATAATGGTTATTCTACTCAGAGCGTCCGTGGAAATATCAGATTCAATATCAAAAGTAAATTTTTGTTTTTTTAATCGTCATTTAAAAAGAGGAAGTTTAATAATTGAAAATAATCACAAAAAAATTCGTTTTTTGCTTCGTAATTCACAGGAAAGTAATCAGATGGTGACCGATTACCCCAATCCCGATTCCTCCTTGGGTTGCTTTGTGGAGAGTACTTCGAGTGAATACGCCGTCCGTCGGATGGGGCGTTAAACTACGGACCCCTCGGCGCCTATCGTGAAGAGTTGGCTTATGCCGACGCCGATTTTTTCCTCCATCCTTCCTCCATTCCCTGGATATTCTGCCCCTACCAAATGACCCACCCATCCCTATTGATGTAAATGACCTCGGCAGTCGGTCGTCACCTTCTACCAATATTAAACGCCACTAGTAAATGGTCCCAGATTCAAATCCGCATATTACTTCGAGACCGTTAACACATGGTGGGTGATATTGCGGACGACCTAAGCGAAGGAGGAACTGTCCCCACCCTCGGAAATACGCTCATTTAACTTATTTTGGGGTTTGTGGACTCAAGTGAACTCATGCCATTTCTATCGAACCGAGGGCTATGTTAGTAATAATTTTTCGTCAACTTTTCATTAAATAATAATTATAACTGCACGAGTAAACAAATCGTCTGAAAGAAGGAGATGAACGTAAAGGAAAAATTTCAGGGCGGCCAAAAAATATTACCTTACGTTATTTTCAGCATTATCCAACCTTCCTTTGGCCCTAATGGAAATTTCATGGGACTGTACAATGAATTCAGCAGACATAGATAATGAAATGAATAACTGATAGTAGCACTTTTCCACTGAATAAAATTTATTTTACGACCGGGTTTCGATGCATCGCATCATTGTCAAGTCAAACACAGGTCAGGTAAACCCGATCGTAAAATAAATTTTATCCATTGGACAAGTGGATCAGTTATCCATTCATCCATTGGATCAGTTATTGGGTTATTGGGTTCGATTTCCACCATATCACGCTTGAAACCACTAAATTTGTTTTTAGATAATGAAACTGGGATATCGTTTCCAAAGTAGTCAAAAATTCCGGAATATACTTCCATTAAAAGTAATAAAATAGATGTGTTCAACGACTAATTGTATCCTGTTTGTAACTACACAGACAACTCAGGTCCTCTCAACTGACTTCTTGAAACTTACCAGAGTTTAAAACGTGATTTTTTTTATTTCCTAGAAAACATTAAATAGGACTTCCAAAATCGTCTAAAGATTTGCAAAATCTCTCCGAGGGCAATTATTGACAGGGGTTATTGTTGAGTGGTTGGTGGTTCAATACCTAATTCAAAGTAAAGAAAACAAACTGGTACCAATGTTAGTTAGAAAATTGTCGGAAACTTAGGATTGCATTTCTAAGGGCAAAGGAGAAGACAAAGTGGCAACATCTGACAGATGGGTGAAAGTTGAAAGTATATGACGAGCAGACTATTTGAAGCCGTGAAAAAAATCAACTGACAAAGGTAATATGTGAAAAAACATGCATCACAGACTTCATAATTAATTCAGTTGAAAAGGAAAAATATTTCCTCTCCTTCTAAATTCAATGACTTGGGAATGGCAATTTATTTTAATGCCAAGGAACGAAATCAGCCGGAAGTTGAGGGCAATGACAGAAGAATAGTATATGAAGAACCCATGCCAATAAGTGTTGTACGACCTTGTGCAAGGCAAGGATGAAGCAGTCGGTAAAATCGTGAGACACCAGCGACGACCGCAGATCAAAGGTTAATGGAATTCAGAATACCAACTGCCATATTATCATTGAAGATCTCAACGAAACGAACAATTGGAAATGCTATATGGAGAAGAAATTCACCGCAAAATACGGAAAGAAGAGGGAAATGTTAATGACAACGAAAATGGAAACTACATTCTTAGGGTTGACATTGATGCAAAGGTTTATGCACAAACGGAGCTTCGGTTATCGTTTAAATATCTACGGAACTTATTAGAATTCCCATGAAGTATTAGAATAACAAGAGAATATATCACCACTATTTGTTATCTTATTCTTGAAAAAATAGGAATGAACTATGATGACGTGAGATTAATATACTCCTTATATTTAGACCAAATGACTATGATTCGAAATTTGTGAAAGCAGAGTAGAAGAAGATGAAAATTTGAAATCTCAAGATAAACTAATTAGGACCATTTCCAGGGAGGGAAATCCAATGACAAGAAGCAAGTGAAACAAGTAAGCACACTAACTATGAAGGAATGAAAGAAATAACAGGTAAGAGGAGGACTTGGAGAGCTGCTACAAACCAATCCTCAGATTGCCAACCCATAATAATGATGTAATGAAATGTCTTGACGAAATATTTCCAATTATTTAAGCATACGTACTCAAGGCTTCAGCAATCTATCCACAAGAGTAAACCATAGTGAATATTTGCCATTGAAAATATTGCTTGGAAAAATCACGCAAGGTTATACGGAGTAATTTAAGTTACTAATAGTTTTTGACAATCGCCAACTCGGCACTAGTCTGAAATTTTCATTAGATTAGACGTGACCTCCTTATGAAGCGAATCATATCCTTGTTAGGACTGCTGGCGTGGAAATGAATTATGGCGCTAGAATGTTTAAGTCTCGTTTGGGAGGGAATGACTTCATAGTGACTCCGTCTTGAATTAGCATAATGAAATCACATGAAAATCCTTATATTTTTCACCGCGACAAGGACTAATGGCATGCTTTGAATTATTGAAAAAATAGAAGATAAATTCAATAGAATAGAATATAAAAGAGAGGGTTCTTCAGAAAGAAAATTAAATTCTCCTGGAAGTTCGCTAAAAAAATTATGAGCACAAAATAAAATGTTGAAATTGAGGTTACGCGTTTGAACTGCCCAGAAAATTTTTAACAATGGTAAGGTGTGAAACATTCAAGAGTAAATACTTAAAAAAATTGTAATCGTGTTTTACATGATTTCGTTTTTTATAATAAAGTGACGATTGTTTTTTTAGGCTTCAAAAGAGTATTCTGTAAACATTCCAAGAATTATAAATTCCTTCATCCTCCTATAAAATATTTCCGAGGTAAATTAAAAGTAAAAAAAATTCGGTCCATCCATCAAGTTTTTTCAGTGAAACTTAATTTTTCCCTCTTTCTGGGCACCAAAATAAAAAGCAGATGGCAGCAATTAAATAGAAATTTGGTTATAAAGGAGCAAGAATGAAAGAAGAAAAGAATTTTCAGCTATAATGCTTTAGATGTTTTCATTGATAAAGCTATAAACGAACTGAAATAACATACTAGGATGTCCACGATCACTGCTAAAAAACGTCGTCACGCAGCATTTTGCCTTTGGTTCATGTGCAGAGAGAAATGAACACGATTTCAATAAGGTGATCATACCGCGAAGGCGATGGAAGTTTTAAGCGATAAATAACAAGAAAAATATTAAAGTGTTTGCCTAAGCAAAGGGGTTTTTGAAAACATCGATGAATGCATTACAGGACCAATTTGACTAACTGGATGACGACAAAACATACGAAAACAGCAGTAGTTAAACGATATCAAGTTAAATATTGTACTAAATATTACAGTTTTCGGTTAAAACATCAGAAAGAGATATTTCGTAGCATTTTGGTGTATTTGGATGCGGGTGGATACTTCAGAGACGTCATTTCAATGAATTCCCTTAGCAATGGAAACTTCAACAAAGGGAGACATTATTTATCAGACCTTATAAAGAAATCAAACAAGGGAGTATTACTGCTGAGGAAGAGAGATTGGCGAAGAGAATCCGAAGAAGACAAGAGAAGTTAATGATGGAGAAGATGATGTGCTTAGCGAGAGAACGCTCCAGGAAGCTCTTTAAGATGAAAAACGCCAGGAAGACGGAAGATAATACAATTTTGGACGATATGGTGGACGTAAAATTGTCAGTGTTAAGTACACTCGTGCACAGAATAAAAGTTGTATTTTCTACAGCATAGATTCAACATCTGCGAAGGATTGCTCATTCGGACATCATTCAAAATGCATCCCTCACGATAGGTACAAAATATCATTTTTATTCTCCATCTCAATCATTTCCTATTGAAGTCTGGAGTTTCTGCTGGGTCTCTAATAAATACATTAGATGATTCGAGCTTCCTGAATTGAAGTGTATTTATATTTTAAAGTAAGGAAAGAGCTATGCCGTATCATAGAATATAAAATGTAGAGCTCCATTTAACAGATACAGAGAGTTGTTGAGTACATTCCAATAGAGAGTTGTGGTCTTTACGTAAAGAAGATGGAATATGGAAGATGGAATTGATAAGCCAGAGAAAGGCTAAGAGCACCATAATAAGAGGTAAATGTGAAAGGATCAGAATCACATTTGAAAGGTTAAGTAATCTAACAAATAGATAGATATAGGGATTTGGAATTGTAATCACTGAAGATATGTCCTGTTCCAAGAAAATCTAGTCAAGACTAGCTATAGCAAAAAAGGATTTAATAATTATAAAAGCTACTGCGCGGACCTTTGAAAAAGGAACTGAGAAACGCATTGGCAAAATTTTACAATTGCATTGTGAAATTGTACAGAGAGGAGACATAGACTTTGCGGAAGGATGAAGTAAAAGCAAAGAGGCCTTCGAAATGTGCATCTGGAGGAGAATGGAAGGAATTGGATGAGAGGATAGAGTGAAGAATGATGAAGAGGTGCTACAAAGGATTGAAGAAGAGAGAATTGGTGAAGATAATCAAGTAAAGAAAAGTGAATCGGTTAGGGCATTATAGTACACCTTGTCATGAATGAGGGAGGAATGCCTGTTGAAAATTGTGTTAGAGGGAATTATGGAGGGGAAGAGAGGGCTAGAAAGAAAGAGGTACTTGATGTTGGACATGCCTAAGATTGGAAGATGATACGAAGAGATGAAAAGAATGCGTCAAGACGGAAAGACAGGGCCACCATAAGTAAACCTGCCCCCTGGCAGAACAACTAAAAATGATGATGTATTGATCGTGAAATTCGAATACCCAAGCGTAATGAACTTAGAGCAGAGGTCACTCATGGCAAAGGCTGGGCTGAGAAAGCTCCGAGTACACCCTCCTAGAGGAAAAAGGCAATTGTAATAAATAGAAGTCCTCATATTATTCTCAAGATCCAAATCAGGTGTTTCGCGTGCGCCAAGTCGAGGAGCAACGTTCAGAACATCCAATCATTCCAGGCTTTTTGGAGAAAAATGTCGACTCCTACCCACATCACGAGGCAACCTCTTCCGTCATTCATCCGACCTAATCGCTCCCCCAAAACGAACAAAGCGGCGGTTCGTTCCATTTCTCTTATCCGTGTAATTCCTTCTCCCTCTTTCCGTTACGACTCTTATGAGCATTCCATTTCGAAGCGGACCACACGATCGAAACCCACCCACAGCATCGAAGAGGAAATAGCAACGGAAACCATTTAGGTATAAGCTAAGAGTAATGGTCCCGCCATCCCCTTTCCTTCTCCCTCTCCTATCTTTCCACTCGTCTCCGCTGTCTTCTTTTGACCTCCAGAGCATTTTCCACGGACACAAATATACCTCCCCGCCCTCAAATCTCCCGGACTCCCCACCCCTTGCGTGGGTATTACCCGCAATCCGAGTCCCCCCCCAATCTTGACTCTTCCAAATCCGCCCACCGGGTAGCGGGAGGGTGGCCGAGGAGAGGAAGGGGGGGAGGTGGGAGCAGAGCGATGAGGGAGGGGGAGATTTGGGTTGGGGAGGGCCTCAATTATTCCGTCCGAAAAATTTTCCCCATTCTGTGCCTTTCCTTCCAAACCGTTGTTTCGTCGGTTCCAACGGAGAAGAAGAAAAAAAAGACGTGGACATTTGTCCGCCGGCGTGGGACGAAATACATGTGATTGACTCTTGCGCGAGGGGGGGATGAGCATCATAATGGGAGGAGGGTTGCAAAGGGGGAGATGAGGGGGGAGGGACGACGGCGACGCGGCGTCGGGTGAGGGAGGAGAGGGCTTCGAGGACGGCGGAGGGAGACCCAAATTAACGGACTCTTTCTTCAATCCGGGGGATTATTTGTTGGGATGTAATCGAGGTGTGTACCCCGGGAGGGGGGGGTGTTCGGGGTGAGTGAGCGTTGCAGCCCCCGGAAGAGGGAGGATGAATGAATGAGGGAAGTCGGAGTGCAGCGAGTCAGCCGAGGCGGTGAGTGGGTGGGGCCCGCCGACCTCGGTGGGATCGCCATCCGCCACGGAGGAGGAGGGCGGCACTTTCGGCTGGGTTTCCATCCTCGGCGGCGCTGCTTTGCGATTATTTACGAATATAGTGAATAGCTATAAGATAGGATGTCGAAGGGGCCCATACGTTGGCAGAGATACGGAAATGGTACAACAACAGCGCTATCTGTGCCCTCAAACGACCGAGGGATTGGAGATGGCACCCGCACTTTAAAGGCTACATAAAATATCGAGATAATAAGGTCTGTTTTGGAAGATTTCATGAAAACTATAAAAAACGTAAGGAATTTGGAATATTTTTAGTGTATATTGTAGTTAGGATTATATATTTTAGATATTCAAGGGAACAGCATTCATGTAACTAGTAATTAGTTCTAATTCAGATCGAGTTAGCATGAATGGGAGACCAATTCCAAAAATATATGCATCTAATTATTTTTTCATTTTCTTAGTGTGACTTTAATTGAAGTGGCCTCTCATGTGATTGGCTTGACGTTGTTTTTTACTGCTTTTCGTAATTAAAGAAAATATGATGAATAAACCAAAATCGTGTTGAAATATTGGCTCACTTTTGGTATGGTTTTTCAATTAAATAGGTAAGTTTTCAAACAAGGTTTATTGTTGCACAATGGCCAAAGTTACAAGAGAATGCATAGAAAAATAAATTAGTCGTCATTTGCGTCGATAATTCACGGGAATACGAAGAGAGATTGTGATGAAATTCATGGATTTGACTCCATCTTGGAAAATTATTCATATCCTTGGCATGACCTTGCGAAATTAAACGTAGTAGAATTAATTACGAAACAATGATACAACGAGGACTGGTCATGGAAATAATTGCTTAGCCGAAAGTCTTGCACTTTGAATTAACTGAACTTTTCAAGTTGAAGAAAAAAAGAAATATCCATTTACATTAAATGTGATGTTTGCAAAGTACAAAAATGGACAGAGGATGCCTTTGAGTATCTCATAAAAATTCCCTTCATTGTGGAAATAAGAGAACTTATTGGACATTTGAATGACAAATACACGTGCTAGTAGTAAACCTCTCACCAATCGTAAATTCAGAAAGGTTCCTTGCATGTAGGGATTGATTACATTAACTCTAATATTTCGTATTCAGCCAAGAATGTCTCAACTCCAGTTTCCGGAAGCACCAAATAGGAGAGTCCTACGAACGCTTTTGGAGAAAAAGAGCATTGAAATCCCCAAAAACATCGTAAAATATTATTCGATTCAAAAAGATGAAATCTTGGGTGAAAAATAGTCCTGTGTATTAGGTCATTATTTATTCTAACTGGTCCAACAGATTTTTTGAGAATTTTTTCGAATTTCCGAAATTGGTCGGGCACGTCCAATTTCCATCCTGAATGGGTAACACTCTTATTTTATAATCGATGGTTTCAGGCGTTATTTTATGGAATCGGTTCATTCTAAAGCGGATAAAATAATACTTTGTAATTCCACAGCTTTATTTCACAAACACACGACCCGGGTTTCGACGTACAACGTCATCTTCCGGGTAGTGTGTTTGTGAAATAAATCTGTGGAATTACAAAGTATTATTTTATCCGCTTTTACTCTTATTTTAGTTTCACTTAAAACATTTTAAACTCATGGACCTAACGAGCAATTGGAAGTAAATGACTGGGGTGATAGGTCGTTTTCTCCTGCCTTCTTATGTCTGTTCTTGACATTATTTGTTAACTTTTCACTGTTGTTTATTGCTTTTACTCGTTCTTTTTCTAAGTGTATATTATATGTCAGCCATTGTGAAAGCCTTTTTACGTTTTTGGCTGCTTTGTTAAATAAATAAGTAATCTATGGCGAGGGAGGCACAGAAATGTGAAAAAAGGAGGTGGGTGACACAATCATAGGTCGAACACACTTTCCCATTGGGTTTCACCGTGACCTAGGCGAGTTGCAATCGCACACGTACTCGGGGTCGAAGAGGAGGGATCCATGCGCCAGTGACCCGCCAAACTGGGGAAAATAGCAGCCACTCTCTGCTTCCGGGGTGTCGGGCGACTTGAAATTCACAGTCAATGAAAGTACTGTGAGAGAGCACAAGTTAAAATAAAAAATATTACATGCTTGTTTGAAAATTTACATTGGTACACTTGGATTAATCTTGTAAATAGTATCACCGAAAGTGTTCGTGTGGATGCATTTTGTTTATCAGGTCATGTAAATAAACCTAGATTCCTTTTGGCCGTCATAATGTTTTTAAATGATAAAACATCCTCCTCTTGCGTACTCTCGTGAGGTGGAAACATTCTAAAACCTCGTCTTCGAGAACACGAAATATGAGGCTCCCTACTATTTATTATTTCTCAATGACGAGGAAAAAACATCAAGGTATGTATGTCTGGTGCAAACAGCTTTTCAGAAGGGTAAAAAATATTTCACTCATCTTCTGTGTCTTCTCTTCTTGAAAATTCTTTGAAAATTACTTGAGTGAAAATTGAAAAATTATCTTATTGCTAACTTAGTCACATTAAACGTTTTTTAAATGATTGCTCAACAATAAATAAAGCAAACAGAGTCTGTTACACAATAAATGTACATGAACTGTTTATTCAATTAAAATATATTCTGGTAAGCAAAGGAAATATAAGTAAATGCACCCAAAACCTGTTTCAAAAAAAGTAAGATGAGAAATCATTTGTGCACATGCGAAAAGAATGTTTGCTTCTCCTATAACACCAATATATGTAACCTCCAATAACACCAGTCTAGCGGTATTAGGTTAAGGATGGAATTGCAATAATAAGCACTAAACCTCAATGGTTAACACGACCGCCCTGTGATTAGTCGATCCGACGCGCAAGACTGCCAAGACAAGGTCTAGTGTTTATAGTGAACCCCCGAACTGAGAGTGACGGAGAAACGTGCTGCCGTGAAGCTTCTTCAGGTTTACCTACCGATTTCACCTAATAAGACATGTTACAATGTTATATGTAAGACAAGACCTTTAAGCTTGGAATGTTGACCTACACTTGCTGCATTTTATTTTCAAAAGTTCTTCAGTGCGTAATTCAATTAAACTTGGGAGTTTGCCTATTCTAATGACAAAATGTAAATATGAGAACATTTCGGAAGGAGTTTCCGGAAGGGGAGTGCTTAGCTTGTGGATTTGAAAGGCGCGGAGGGAGAGCGGGGGCCATTCGTTCGGGAGCCATGCGTCGGGTGAAGAGAGAGAGGGTTGAAGGCATGCCCGCAAACACGGGGGCGCGCGCGCCCGCGACGGGTGTGGGCGTGAGCATGTGGAGGGAAAGAGAGAGAGGGGGGGGGGGAGTCCCAAGAACGAGAAAAGGCGAGTGTGCTGGGAAGGCTGTGGGGACGAGAGGGGGAGGGGAGCGAGTCTGAAGGGTTTTGGGCGAACAAGTGACGGATGAAATACGCAGCGGAAGTGGAGTCTGGGGGAGATTTTGAAAGGAAGGAAAAGGAGAGTGCGAGGCTTGCGGGGGGGGAGGGGGAATGGAGTGAATGGATGTGGGAGGGGAGGGAGAGTGGGGGGCGGTGCAAGGGACCCCAGGGTCGAAATGGGCGGTGGGGAGTGAAGGATGGGGTGGGTGGCGGCGGGGTTGGTGTCGGTGGGAACATGCCTTTTTTAAAAAGAGCGTTTCTGGTTTTTTTTTCTTCCATCACTCCCGTCTCTTTCGAGGGCCGTCGGGGTCCCCGTTCTCGAATGCTTCAAGGGGTTGCGAGCGGAGTAGGAGGGCAGGGGGGGAGGAGCGACGGAGGCGAGGAAAGAGGGATAATAGGAAGAGGAAGGAGTGGACAGGGCTAGAGCGAAGCGGCGGCGGCGGAGTTGCCCCAAGATTGGTGCGGCTTCCCACGTTCTGGGTGCGGATTCTAATCCCATCTCCCAACGCACCCCACCTTGGTGCCGTTACTTGTGAAAGTGAAGCGGGTGACCTCTGCTGGCCGACTCAGCCGGGATACTCATCCTCCATCTCTCTCTGAAATGCTGGATATCCCTCAAATTATCCATCTGCTCCCCCAAATAGCGTCACTGGCATTCCGCCCACCCTAAATAGCAATGGCTGAATCGGAAAAGGAATAAAATGATTTCCCTTCCTGAGTTATCACTGTGATGAAAGTTTATAAATGAGTTCCAAAATAATTTTGCACTCATACATTCTAATCGGGTTTCACTTTACTGTTGTAATTTTTCCTCCTTCGCCAAGGCAAACGATAGTTAATGTCACAAAACTTAATTTCCACCAATAGCTACCACAATATTATCTGTCTAAGATCAAGACCGATATTTCATTTTTTCTATTGTTATTATGGAAATAAAAAGTCGATGAGCGAGTGTAATGTCTTTCGTTCATGGGAAATTAAACTATGGAAAGCTTATTAATAGGTACTTCGAATGGATAATTTGCTTTCCCCAGGCCACTGCTACCACCATGGTCAGCGTTGATCATACGTTTAAAATGCATATCCTTTTTGATCCACTGTTAAAACATTAATTGCTCACGTACGACCTTGCGATCCCTTGTGCGGACATACTCACTCTCTTACATTTGTTCAAATCCCTCGGCCACACGGGACGATTTTATCTCAATAATACTGAAGATCAAAGCACAGTTTTTCATTTTAGAATTGTAAAAGTGTAAAAGGAATGTTTCTATAAAATTAGCAAATATTTTTAGCCAAATTTAGTCAAATATTTTATTCCCATCTCTCGAATAGAAATAGAGGCGATGAAAATGATAAAAATGAAATCAAGGTAATTAGAATTATTACCTTTCTATTGCTTCAAATAGTAATACTATTTATCTACAAGATGATACTACTTCAGTTGTAACTGACCGCTTGTTTAAATTCTATATGACAGCAAATTGACTGACTTTAATGTCGCTATAAGTCGTAAGTTGCTCACTTGATACCTTGAAGAATACGTATCAACTTAGAAGGCACTGAATTTTATTATTTATGTCACACCGAGTTTCACATTTAGCATCGAAGGAGAAATCCTTTAATGAAGCGTAGCCGACACGTTGACGGGCACAGCCTCGTGAATTACCGCATGCGGAATAAGGGAGTATATGATATGTCGCATGCCTTTCAGACAAGAGACTTCCATCATCTGGATGCCGAATGTGGAAGGAAAAAATTTTAAAAAACCCCTTCCCGAGCTGCGTTCCGAGAGGGGATGGAAGAAGGGCGTGTAAGATGGAGGAAGGGCAAAAGGAAAACGAGGAGAGGGATTTGGAAAGAAAACAGCGCACAAACGTATGTTTACTCATGTCTATCGTTTTCATAATTTCGTTCCGTCTCGTTTTACCAGACCGAAACTATTTATTCCGGCAATTCCCTTTTGTCGGTCGGAGGAGGCATTCGGTCATGATAGTGAGGCATAATCTCCTTTGAGGAGAGAGGGCCAATGGCCAATGCCGACTTAAACGCTCGATGCCATGCAAACCACAGTTTATAGAAGGGCGGGCGAGCTTCAACCCCGTCGAGCCAAATCCACTTCCTTCAGATCTTCTTTCAAACCCGCTGCCCAGCACAACGCACGATGTTTGAAATCGTATATTTGTTTGCTTTTCCGTCTGGAGTATTCTACAAATAATATCCATCCAGGCACCCACAAATTTCTAATTATATTTCGACTAGCATGCAGGGTTGGGCCTTCCCTCCTTTGAATCTCTGTCTTCTTAATAAAGGGGAGAGAGAGAGAAACAATCATCTCGCAGCGAGTCCTGTCTGAAAAAAGAATAACCCCAGGGGCCATAATAATGATATCAATCAAAACGACAGACGCGAACATGGTTGTACATTTAGGCGAGAGTAATGTCCTTAATTTAGACAACCAAAACAATTAAATATGAAAAAAAAACTTCTCTTCATTATCCCTCGTGGATTTTTAGAATCTACATCATTACCAAATCGATACCACAAGATGTTTTCCAATTACTGACTTCCCTGCACAAATATAACAAATAAAACACAAGTGTACAATTTGAGAATGCAGTTAGTTTTGCGGAAACGGCAGGGTCACGTCCAACGTTGGGTCACACCAATCTAAGAAAACCAGTTGCAAGGAGAAGAAATGTAACTAGGGATTCAAAGATGCTAACAGTTACATGACTTCTAGGAAGTAAAAATTATAAGGCTCTGTTCTCTAACCAGATCATGGGCTTGGGATAAAACTTCATTCTATGATGCCATTTATCTCAATGAAAGTAATATTTTGAAACGCGATCAGATAATAAAGAATTGATGGTCAAAAGAGTATTCATTTAAGAAATTATAAATGCAGAGAATACGCTTTTTATTTACTACAATATCACTGTACTTAATATAATGGTATCCAAATATACTTACTTTTCCATGAGATCACCTGGGATTCTACCGCTTATGCGACATTTTTAATATTTATGACGTTTTACAAGTTCGCACGGATGACAACCGCTTAACTCTTTAGCATGGATGATAAATAGCACATTCGCAATGCACTGTAGTTTACAAATAAGTTTAATTTAAAAAGTGTCATTTTCACGATTGGCACCAAACTGAAGCATAGTAAACAGTACCTACCTACAGAACAGTACATACCTAATTTCGTGCGACGCACACGTGTCTGAGATTTCCCCCCAGACTCTCTGTGGGAGTCGTATTTTCATTTTGTTTTGTTAGTTATCTTTTAGAGTGTTTTTCTTACCGAACATGCGAAAAAGATTCCACGAACGAATGCTCGAAAATATTGTGTGGTGAGGTGTGTCATCGTGACTCATGTGAGTCAGTGGAATTACAGTCGTCGGCAACGTGGACCGATCGGACCCTAATTCATGCTTTCGTTTCTTCTGATACTAGACTTCAGTGCGGGAACTGACAATGAATAATTTCCCGTGTCAAAAAGTAAATTGCAACCCATAGCAAGTAGGGACGAATCAAAAGCAAATACGACGAATCCTATGCATTTTGCAAACAGGATAATGATATGTATTGAACATTACTGGACACATTAACCTTGAAATTGACTTTAAAATGCAGTAATTTACCCCGTAAAGCTGTAAGTAACAGTGCTTGCAAAAGTACGTATTTTGTTACCACTCGATAAATCTGTCACTATGACTATTAAAGTCGCATCTTGTGCTGTTAGAATGACCTCGAATTTTGGCCAGATGGGAATATGATTTTTAGGAGGGTTTTCATTGGCCAATGGTGCATGTTCCATCGTTGGTCTCTATAATGCCTCCCACAACTCAAATATTAGTTTAGCACGCCTACATCTTAACGAAGCTAACTGGGGCTTACTTGACTTCCTACGGTATTTCACAGGATGAGTTGATTTCCGCAAAAACCTCATCCTAAGCACCTTTCCTAAAGGCGGGATCCGTATAGAATACCGTCGAGCTCGCCAGCAAATGTGCCGTCCGCCGGAATCTAGAGGTGAGGATTACCTTGTATAAAAACACAGGTGCATATCAGGAAGGACGTTCTTCATCGATAACTCCAATACGCAATGAAACATTTATTACGGGGAGGAAGTTAGTAGTTGGTTAGGGATTGTAATGGCCATTCAACCTAAGATCTGATGCGCCTCTGGGAATGGACGTGGAAGCGTTTCATACGGAAGGACCTCACTCCTCAACGTGCCTGGATTTCATGAACTTAGTTCATTCACCATTATGGTTAACGGTTATGAATGAGCAATTCATAAAAGATTCATTAGAAAGCATATTTGACGGTCCCATGCTAAGGGAAGGTTCTCACTACATCATGATGAACAGAAAGCAAAGAACGGTATTTAAAAATGTAAACACTTTAATTAAATATTAATAAATAATATTGCCACAATCTTACAACAGCCACATAATCCTATAATGTACAACATATTTTCATAGCAGCGAAGTCACCTCAACTAGGACCAAGGCCGAGGAGGAATAGAACGGAAGAGCCTGCCGGGGGGCACAGCGGAGTAAAGACTTTCAAACAAACATCTCCGGGATTATCAACAAACCAGTAATGATGAGAGCTCATTAAAAAGTTTTAATTCAAGCCAAGGTACACATTAAACATTAAAAATCCCGGATGAACGAGGGAATCTGCTGCCAATGGCGACATATCTTCCAAAAATCAATGACCCCGGGCAATTACCGTGGCCAATGTCTAATGTTCGCTGCTACCCACCCACCAATCTCTCACATCACTGATCCTGATACTACTTTCGTCATGAACCCAAAGTTAGTAAGCAGAAATATGCCAAATCAAAACGCAATCACGAGACCATTTTGGAGCAATCACATCTCTCTGGCACAAGTACATGACCTCCCAAGAGGGAAGCGGAGAACACCGTACGAGGGTCACGTAGAGAAGAACACTCGGATTGATTTTATTTATACCGAAGACGTAAAATTGGCGTTATTTTGCACTGAGAATAATTTTATGAAATAACAGCAATTCCGGGGTAAGAAGCAGATCAGTACCGACCGGGAGGGCATGCGTACGATATAAGAAAGTCGGCCCCTCTTTATCATTGAAAGAAAGCTGCATTAGCTTTTCGTATAAAAATTGAAAGAGCTTATCTTTTACGAATTAAAAAAAAATTCTCATTCATTTTGATCAAATGTTAAAACTCAAGACTTCATTTTAGAAATTAGAAAAAAAAGCCCAGGAAACTTAACTGCGATCTATAACATGATGGTGGATCGCAGTGAGAGAATTGTGGATCCGCATTAAGGTAGGGGATGGTGCGGAAATAAAGAGCCTAATACAGTGTTTTATCACCAACAGACGTCCATTCCTTTGGTTCAGCGAGGAGTATTCATTTGGGCACCATTGGAAGTTCCTCGACTGAACAGACTTGAAAAATTCTCCAGCTACCTCGGATTCGTGCTTTTGATTCGTCCCTACTTGCTATGGGTTGCGATTTACTTTTTGACACGGGAAATTATTCATTGTCAGTTCCCGCGCTGAAGCGGGGTAGCAGAAGAAATGAAAGTATGAATGAGGGTCCGATCGGTCCACGTTGCCGACGACTGTAATTCCACTGACGCACATAAGAAGTCACGAAGACACACCTCACCACACAAAATTTCAGAGCATTCATTCATGGAGTCTTTTTCACATATTTCAGAAACAAAAACACTATAAAAGACAACTAGAACGAAATGAGAGGAGGACTCCCACAGAGAGTAAGTCAAAAACTAATGAGAGAAATATGTTTCCCACATATTATGTGCCACAAAACCCTTCTGTTTGGCATTTTGTGCGCCTAAAGAAATAACCGAGCCCAGGAAAAAGAAGCGTCAAAAGAAGGCCGAGAGGAAAAACCGTAATAAAGAACTAGGCAGTTTGGCCGACAAGAAGAGCGAGCGAAACTCTGTCGGAGGAGAGGGAAAGGTTTTAGAGAGGAGAGGTCAGAGGAAGTGTTTCTGCCTAGAACTAATCTCTTTCCCTGCCTTTTCACGAAATATTTTATGCGAATGGCAGGAAGTGGTTCTAAACCGTAGATAAATGGGCAGTTGGAGAGAGGCACCTTTATTGGGCGTGATCTGTGATAAATCGGCCAATGTTAGGAGACAAATTTCAAATACCGAAACACAAGATTTGGATTTAACAATTTTATTACCCACCTGCACAAATTTCTTAGATTCGCGTTTCGTGATCCATACATAAGGGTGAAGGGATTGAATAAATATAAGGAAACATTTAAATCGAGACTGAATATGACATTGTATTTTCGATAATTGGGGCTATTGGGGATTTTTATTGCCGAACATATCTGCCTACTCCTCAAGTTTCACTGCTTAAACGGACAGCGATATCGTGAATATATTTCCAAAATAGGAGGGAAACAGGAAAGTTTTCGGGATCGATTAATTTTTTAGCCTCTTTTACGACTTAAGGTATACATTTTAAATAGTGTGAATGCACATTTCTTGACAGCACAAGAATGTACGAAACATTTTGCATACGAGCAGTCAGTCATACATAATATTCACTATTCACCATTCATTATCAGGAGAATGAAAATCACTGTAAATTGTCTAACAATACTGAAAGAGAGTGTCAACGATGCTCGAACTTAATAAACCGACTTTTTCTCGCTAAACGGCATAGAAAGAAAGAAAGAAAACACGGCAATTCCACATTTACACTTTATTTAGACGACCATGGTTTCACCACTGCGTGGCATCTTCAGGTGAAGATGCCACGCAGTGGTGAAACCATGGTCGTCTAAATAAAGTGTAAATGTGGAATTGCCGTGTTTTCTTTCTTTCTTTCTATACGATGGAAAAATTCCACAAAGTAACAGCTAAAACAATCTCTCGCTAAACTGAATACGACTTAAATATATTCCGAGATTATTGGTTCCATCTTCATAAAACATAGAATAGATTATTCAGCCAATTGGAATGTTTTTAAATTAAAAGAAGTGAGAAGTACGAGTTTGGTAATATTTTGAAAGCAACAGTTCAACATAAGCATTAATTTCATTCATTCATCCATCGGATGAATGAATGACGCCGACTTTCTTCACCGCCTTCATTATTGACGAGGGAAAGTCGGGGGGTGGGATATACACCTATTAATGTTACTATAGGTAATCTACCGGAAAGGGTAGGTTTTGGATTGACAAAAGCTACCAAATAATTCTCTTCTCTCTCCCAACATCATAGTCTACGCACAACAAAGTCCCTCTTAATCTCCGTACACTTTCTCCCTTCCTTCATCCCGTCCAACATCCCTTTCTAATCCTGCCCCTTCCTCGTTGTGTTCTCATATTGTGTGTTGCTGTCTAAGTTTTTTATTAAACACTTCCGTATTACTTCGAAGAAATCATATATATATATATATATATATATATATATATATATATATATATATATATATATGCACTCACACTCACATGTATGAGTGTGAGGATGCTCAATGTTTGAAGAGTGATTTTTGAGAGAGTGATTGTCGATGTTGGAGGGTGTTGGTGGAGGAGAATTGTTACATTTCAGGGTATTTGAGGTCTTAAGGGAATAGGGTGGAGTTAGAGAGAAAAAGGAAGAAAGCGGGGCAAAGGATGAATGGGCGACTTAGGACGGAACTGGTAGATAGAAGGCACCACTTAACTGAGAAGGGGGAGAAGGGAAAATGAGAGGGCGCTTGGTGTTTTTTCGGCCTCACTTTTTTTTGGGCGTTTGACTCCGAACCATTCTTAATATTTAAAGGCATTTTTTTGCATTGGACGTTTGAAAAAAACCATGGGTGTGACACATGAGTAAAATTTCCACACGATTTTTATCTCTCTTGAAAAACCTGAAACTGCACCATTGTTTAATGTCGACTAAGTCCACTGATTTGACATCCGTGAGCATTAATTTGAAAAGGATTTTTTAAATTTGTTCATATATACCAAACTCTGCAAAAATATATATACACTAAATACATGCATATAATATTTCCATATATATGCAGAGTTTGGTATATATGAACAAATGCGACACACTATATAAATATTTTTATTAATAAATATATATATTTTTGTATATTAATATATTTTTTCTATATATATATATATATATTTTTTTTTTAATATAGTGAGTCGCGGTAGTCCAGGGGGTAGAGCGTTGGACTACTGACTGGAGGGCCCCGGGTTCGATTCCCGGGCAAGGCAATATGGCCACCTGCATCTCCACCCAAGCTATGTGATTTTTCGGGTACCAGGTCTTCCTGAGAAACCGGCACAGGGAAAGGAACCTACCCTATTGTGTGAATTTCACACGCCGTCGGGCTTACATTTGAACAGCACAATGTTCCACAAAAATATTCACAGAAAACGCGTAAAAGGGCACCCATATTTATTGAACGACCTCTTACGTGTTTTCTATGCATATTTGTTTGTTCAATTGTGCCGTCCAAGTGTTATACAGGGTTCGTCCAGAAAATAAGTGTACTGATTTTTTCCCGCCGCTCCAGGCGCGCCCAGCACCGCTCTGACGGGCTGCGATTGGAGGGGGGTATGTTGGCAAGCGACGCTGAAAAAGGCAGTCGACTCTGAGCTGTGGTGTAGTGAGGAACTCTGCTAACGCGAACCTCCACGCTCGACCCACGTCACGGAACGCGATGCCGAAGTTTTTGGAGCAGCGTTATTCCATCAAATTTGCGGTAAAGCTTGGGAAATCGTCTACCGAAACTGTCGGTATGATTAACCAGGCTTACGGGGAGTCAGCCATGTCCAGAAACATGATCTTTCGGTGGCACAAGATGTTCGTGGAGGGTAGAGAAGAGGTCGACGACGAACCACGGCCTGGGCGCCCATCAACGACACTCACCGACGAAAATGTGCGAAAAGTTCGCGATGTACTGAACTCTGATCGTCGTCTTAGTGTTCGGATGATAGCAGAGCAGTGTCATGTGCCAAAAACAATAGTGCACGAGATTATTAGGGACCAAAAACATCTGGCGGCTGCATCACGGCAATGCGCCGTCTCACACCGCTCTTGTCGTGTCGGACTTCTTGGCCAAGCACGGCGTGGCAACGCTACCGCACCCGCCCTACAGCCCGGACTTGGCACCACCGGACTTCTTTCTGTTCCCGAAGATAAAGAGGAGTTTGAAAGGAACGCGATACGGGACTTTGGACGCCGTCAAAGAGGCCGTGACGACGTGTCTTCGAGAGGTTCCCGATGATGCCTTCGCGGGAGCGTTCCAGGAATGGGAACGCCGCTGGAACAAGTGTATCGACTCACAAGGGTCCTATTTTGAGGAATATTAGCTTAAGATATGTAAAAGTGTAGTATTTTTTTTCCTGAGCTCAGTACACTTATTTTCCGGACGAACCCTGTATTGCTCTCGTGAGTGCCTCTACACCATCGATATGTATATCGATCGATTGCTCGAAAACTGACACCTATGCGAAAGTGTGTATATATACAAATTACACGGAATCTTATCTACAGACCACTAACTTTACCGTTCTTTGAACAATTTTTCTTTTATCAAAAGCAAAATTTTCTATGTACTAGCTGAGTACATCTCATCTTCCAAAATCAGTACGACCCTACATCCTGTTTCCCATTATGTAGTTATCCCGAAAGGTTTTGAAAATAGTAGCTGGCATCATGAAATTTGCCTCCCTTCCTCCCGTGGACCCTTTCATCTCGAGCTTCTCAAGTGCTTCCTCTGCGGCCCTCCCCTCCCATCACTCGCCCCTTCCCTGGGAAAACGAAAAGACACGGAGGAGAGACAATCCTAGCGTTGTTCGTCCCACCACCACGTGTCCCATATGACTCGGGAAACACATCCCAACCGACGCTACTCTCTGGGAACCGCTCTCTCTTCCAAGAAATTGACATATTAAGACCAAAGGGGAAACGGAAGCCTCAATGAAAATTTAATCCAAGTTCCAAAGATGAGAATTCGCATTAAAGAAAAATGACAGAGTTTGTAGAAGCTCTTACCGAAGTGTTAACTAAAAAAATAACCCAAAGACTAAAACCTCTTTTAACTGTTTCCCCTCTGGTCTTCGTTTACACTTTTGATACTTTTCCTTCCTCCAAACATATATATCAAACTCCTAATCGAATAAAACGCCACAAATTAACTTCTGAAATGGAAATCAGTCCATAGGTTTGTTAGATGGAAATCACATTAATGCTTCAAAATTAATTTTCTAGCACTCTCAATTTTAGTCACTAGTAGAGAATACTCTGGAGCAGACTGAACTCAATGTCTATGCGCTCTCCAGTTCTTGATTATGTCGAAGGTGGAAAAATATAATCTTTATACAAGGTTTTTAATTTGAAGGAATTTTAATACTGATTGCTACTTTACAACTGAACATTACTACGCCAACTATTTTTCCACATTTTGTCAGTCGCTTGGTTGCTCTCAAAGGATTTTGTCGAGACGATCTCGGCTAAAAATATCTTTCTTGAAAACAAATTAAAGTGCAATAATCTCGTTTCCGTTAGAAAGGCTTCGACCGTTTGTGCCAAGTGTACCAAAGGTTAGTTTTTCATTCGAATAGAAATGCAGGGGCATTTTTCGACGGAACTCCGGATTCCCCCGCAGCGTCCCGTTTAGCGCGGCACGTCGTGACGGACTCGCAGCGTGGCGATGCCTCACGCTGGTTTGGTGCGTGGAGCGCGGTAAAGGGTTTAAGGGAGGACACGTCCCTCACTCTTTGCCCTCTTTCCCCCGCCCCTGCTGTTCCCCCTCCTTCGCTTTCTCTCCCCGCTTACGTTTATTTTTATCCCACTTCGGTTCCCCTTATTCCTTTAGGCACAAACTCGCATTTTTTACTAATCTTTTCCGACTTCCCTCTTTTCCATATCCACCTCTTCCCCTAACCCCGCCACAAAACCTTCCTTCCCCTCCAACGACCCATAACCCCTCATGCCCTCAAATTTCCAATCCTCTCTTCCCGGAGCCGTAGTCCAACAAATCCCATTGACCGAATTACCTTTCCCTCTCTCACTCTCGTGCTCTGCCCTTCCGTCGAGTCTTTCAGTCACGAGGTTTTCTTACTGCCACGTGAGTCATCTAATTGGATAGTTCAAATATTCTACGGCATATAATATATAAAACCAGGCGGATCATCTTGAAGTGCCATAATTATTAAATTTTAAAATAAATCGGATATACTATATTTCTGCTAACTACTTCAACAGTATGGTATGCCATGCAATTCAATTGAGGATGCGGAGATTGCTGCATGGCTTTGGTTCTTCCTCAATGGAATTTTTACAATGGGAAATGACTCTGAGTGTCCAAACAAACTAAATTTGAATCCACCTTCCCATTGTGAGGATATAACTCTTTCCGGTTTTTCTTCTTCCTTACCGAAGTTTACCTTCAAGTATCTTACGGGCAGGAAAAAAAGCAACAAAATATTTTTTTTAATGCTACACATTCACTGCTTTTATTTGATAAATTATAAAATATAAATTATTAAATACCGTGGATTAATTAACTTTCGTTTATTTCCTTTGAAAATAAACAAGGTTATTACCATAGGACTCTGAAAATCGCTCACCACAACAATAGACAAACTGACGGAAGGACTGTAGATTTGATTCAGCGTTAACATGCGTATGCATTAGCGAACTATTTCCATGGATCATTAGAGGGATTGATAAAATCAACGTTAATTTGATACAAGAGCCACGGAGTAACTCCTCCTTGAATTACATTTTTAAAAAATAATCTTTAAATTATAACTAGAAAATCAAGTAGAGCAATAAATTTCGCCAAAATAATTCAGCCAGTTGGCCATACACTCGTGACTGTATGCATACAAGATATTCGCTTTATTTTCAGGACAATACCCCGAGAGATCATTTTGCTACTAACTGTAGCCTAGGTCTGAAATTAATTCCTCCACTCATTTGACACTGCGGCCCCCAGGGCCTCGGGAGGCTGCCATATTTAACGCCCTTCGGGGTAACCACCTTTCTTAGTTACATTAGCTGTTCGCATATCCGATCTAAGGAGAGAGTATTCCTTCAGTTTGCGGTAAAAAGGTTTTCATATAGACATTAATTCATTTCATTTTTGACGCAAAATTTGATTAGGCCAATATTTTCTTTTGCATGAACTTTAGAATTCAGTCTAATCTACTCTTACTTGATCAATAATCATTTTCAAAGCTATGCTGCCTGGATGTTGATATTTCTCGATTCTTTTCTTCTTTGAGGGCTCATCGATCTACGCGTTGACCGGCTGCCTTCTTTATACTGCAAGGTGAAGGCTTCTAAAATTATCGGTCACGTTTAAATACATCAACCTGACGAACTTATAAATTATTTGCTTGTCAGGATTTTAAATATACATTAATATTTATAATTTTCATGTTTTTTGGCACCCCAGAACTTAACCACCATCTATAAATATCTTTCGAGCCAATTATAAAATTCACCATACGGCGTTAACCGACGGCTTCTCTCCGATCGAAATGGAGGACTTGCAGCAAGGATCTGGTGGCGACATCTTCGTGGGAACTCGCACCTAATTGCACACATACAATTAAGTTCAAGTCATTGGAAACATCTACCTTCGTTATTTTTTACCTTTTGGATCCATTATGGCTCACTGAGGCAAAATTGGATACATTTGAGAAGTTAAATGATGGAAGAAGAACAGCTCAGAGAGTGTAATAATTTGGTATTGGAACAGTATGGAAAAATTTCAAGCATTCCTATGAGCGAATATTCGTCAACGAAATTTTATCGAAATTCAGGGAAAACTGTAGGGATACTTCTTTAAAATATGGTGCGTGTTTCGTGCTCCCCTCCAATGCACAAGAGCTCCGTCCGACACCCTGTATCTCTCCGTCCGTCCATTTCCCCCAGCCCCTAAATTCTCCACTTATTCATCGCACCCTACCCCAACCTTCTCCCACTTCTCCCTTCCGAGTGTCTCCCCCGCGCCTCCTCTGCCCGCCGAGCCTTCTAATCCACGCCCGTCGCTCCCGCTTTTCCCACGCGACAGCCGAAAAAAATGTCCTTCCCCGCCCCGCTCCCGAGGAGAGAGGAGGAACCCCCCGAAACCCTCACTCAAGTCGCCCCACCCCCCTGCCCCCCTCCCCCACTGTGCCCCACTTCTCCTCACTCTCCCATTCCTTCCTTCCTAAGGACTAGCTCCCCCTAACGTGTCTACGCCATATCCTTCAGGTTTTTTTTAAATTTGTGTATGTCTCTATCCCGTTCCTTCTACGTTTACCCCGCTCTTAAGTTCATTTTTGTTCTAATTCCCTCCTCACCGAGACCCTTCTCCCTGGCTACACATATCGTAGGACAGTCAGCAAACATCTACGAGGGCGTTCCAGACAGTAACCTCCGTTATACTATAAAAATACACTGGCATAGTTACTAAAAATTGATTATTTTCATCTCAAAGCTACATGTCTCTACTATTTTTATTCATATTCGCCAAACAGATTTAAATATTTGTCATACATCTGAACTAATTTTTTAGCCAACTTTTCAGCCATGTTTCCATTCAACAGAGTCGTTGAAATCTGTGGAAAACTTTCTAAAAATTTTAGGTATTGTAAAACGGCGGTTTTCACGAATTTTTCTTCAATTTTCAGTTGCAGTTCATTGTTTACCACAGACGAGGTGCCACTTCAATCATCATCATGGACATTTATGCTCACTTTTAAACGAATGAGACCACTAACGCACAACTCTATGCCACTCACATTTGGCCCGTACAGGGTACAAATTTCCCGATGAAATGTCAGCAGCTTTTAAGTTTTTCATCAGTACCATAAAAACCGTATCCCTGAACGAACTTCTCATTTTACGGAAATTTCAATTGTGTTGTCATTTAGACTCGCTATTATAAACAAACGACAAGCGGTGCGACACTCCAACCACTGCAGTTCGAGGCGTACTGAAATACTGTGTGCGTCGATACAGCGACCATTCGGCTCCCCCCGCCAGTTCTCACGCTAAAGGAAAACGGAGGTTACTTTCTGGACAGCTCTCGTATATACGATGACTCTTCCATTAAGAGTGATCATAGTTTTTTAGATAAATTTTATGTTACGGTCAATGCACCTACGACGACGATGCAGCTAGCATATGGTGAGCAATACGCTGCAAATGAAAATTTGCTTTAACCTGAACAACTCGTCAGTCGACTCTTATAAAACGCTACAGGAGGTTCGTGAAGTGTCTTTTCTTTCCTATAACAAGAGTCGAAGATGTTTTAAAAGATTTAAAGAGTGGAGCCAATCAATTTCGATGTAAATTTGTAAATTCGTAAATTCCGGTCACTGCTCTTGTGGGAGTAAATAAAAGCACCGTTGCTCTCATTATGAGAGAAGATTGTTAAAGAGCACCATCAGAAAGGATAATTTCTTTACCACTCAAGAGTTGGCGACAGAAATATTGCTCATGAGACGTATTTGTGCGCGGTGGGTTCCGAGACTTGCCATACCCGAACATAAGACCCCACGCAGGCGGGTTTTTTGTTCGTAGTTGCTGGTGGCTGCATTACTAGAAAATGAGGAGTTTCTTACGAAGGCATCCCTGCATATGAAACCCGCGAATATCATTTTGATTCTGAGAGAACACAGTAAAAAAAATGCGTAAATCTCCGGCATCACGAACGACGCGAAATATTAACCAAATGCTGGCTTCTTGTGCTGGGAAAGGTATCGTCATATCATTTTTCAGTATTCAGGAAATTGTGTATCGGTAATCACATCTGTTAACGGAGAATACTGCAGGGAGGTGGTGAACATTCTCCAAGGCCATATTAGTCGCAACAGGCAAAATTTCAAAGCAACAGGTTGGATGCTGCACCACGATAATGTATGGCCAGCAAAATTTGTCGCTGAATGTCTCCCGAGTTTCCCCTTATGTCCCTCAATTTGAAGCAATCGATGTTCATCATCATCAGAGCCGGTGAATTGAACATTTTTCAAGTTGTAACGGTTTCTCCCAATACAATGATGCAGCGGAAATCGATAAAACTAAAAGAATTTATACCTAACACAAGTAAGATACTATTACACGGGCCAACAGTGGTTTTGGTGCCGGAGCTTTTAATGCTGATTTAAAGAACAATTGGGGTGCTGAATCCAATTATGACACTAGTTTTTTCCTATCAGCTATAGTTTTCAAGATATAGATATGTTGTTACTTACGTAAAAAAATCTTCTACATGATGATATGGGAATATTATATTAATAATAAAACCCACTAAATATAAAGACTTGATTTATTTCTAGGGCTGTTAAATCACCCACAAACACAACAGAATTTTACAATACAATTGAACACAAATACTAAAATTTCTTACTGTAATAAAACAAATTGAAAAGAAAAAAATACATAAAAACATCACTCAACACACCGGAGGCTTCTTTTGCGCGATTTTCTTGAGTGCACTTTGTTCAAACAGTCTCGTTTTAAGCACCAGCAGTAATCTGCCATCATATGGTTATCCCATCTTCCTTGGTAGCGAGCTTCCATTGTTTTCATATCCTGGTGAAATCTTTCACCTTGTTCTTCACTTGTATCTCCTAAATTTCCAAGAAAATTATCTAAGTGGCTGTGTAGGTAGTGAACTTTTGTGCTCATATTACATCCAAGTGATTTGAAGTTACTGAGCATAATGTTTACCAGCTCAATATAATTTTCACTTTTGTGATTTCCTAGAAAATTTTTTATGACCTCAACAAATGACATCAACTAATTTTTTCAATCTCATTCATTGACTCGACAAAAGCAGGATCCTTTGTAAGTTGTCTGATTTGTGGCCCCTCAAAAATACCAGCTTTAAGTTTTTCAATACTTATATGGGGCATCTTTAGTCTTAAGTAGCCGAAGCGTGGTCCATCCTTGTCAAAAGCCTTTACAAATTGCTTCATTAGGCCTAGTTTAATATGTAGAGGCGGTAAGATGATTTTCTCTGTTTCAACTAAAGATTCAGCAATGATGTTTTCTTTCCCAACAACCAAGTTTTCTCTCTTAGGCCACTCCTTAATCCAGTGGTTTTGTCTGTCCCTGCTATCCCAGAGGCACGAGAAACAAGGATATTTTGTGTAGCCACTTTGCTGCCCAAGAAGAAAGTTCACCATTTTTAAATCTACACAATTCACCCAGCGATGTTCCTGGTATTTTATCTTCTGTAAGACCAATGCTATTGTATCGTATTCTTCTTTCATTTTAGTTGAATGAGCGATTGGTATTGCGCCAAACCTGTTACCATTGTGAAGAAGTACACATTTTAATCTACGCTTGGAGCTATCAATAAACAAACGCCAATCACTAGCATCATATTGTGATAGTAGTCCCATTTTTTCCAAAAGACCCTTAACGTCCAAACAAAATGTAAGATTGTCTTCTTGAGTAAAGAAGGGTAGCATATCCTTTTCCCTTGTGCGATAAAAACTTATTTTTGTACCGGGTTGCAGTAAATTCTTTTCATGCAGTCTTGATGCTAGTAGTTCGGATGCTTCCTTCGATAAGTTCAGTTCTCTAGCAAGATCGCTTAGTTCATCTTGATTAAATAGTTGAGGAATTGTTGATACCCCCTCGTAGTCACTGCCACTATCGTCAATAGAATGAGAAATGTTTTCAAATAACTCAATTTATTCCTTAGCTATATCTGGTAACGTCTAAAATATTGGGATCGGTATTTCTTCTGAATGGGGTACCGGGCGTCTAGCTGAAGGCAAATCTGGATATGTCCACTTGTGGCGATTTTTTCGATTAATTCCCGAAACATTTACTATGCAAAAATAACAGTCGTCAATATGGTTCACAGGTTCTCTCCACACCATTGGCACACCAAATTTTAGACTTTTCCTTTGTCCTGTTGTCCATTGCCGCAGATGTTCAGTACATGTTTTACACACAAAATGCGGTGCCCATGTTTTATCTTGGTCACCAAGCTTAACACCAAAATACCCCAAGTATGCACGTTTCACAAAGCCTGTAATATTTTTCCTATTTTCTTTTACCATATATTCCCCACAAACGTAACAAAACACATAAGGATCATTAACACAGCATCTTCGACTTGAGCTCATTTTTAGATGATGTTCTACAAAAGTTACACTTTGCAGTAAAGTCCGTCCACCTGCTCCGAATAGCCAAGGGCAACTAATGAAACAAAAATGGCAGTCAAGAGAACAGAAAACGTGATGCCATCTAACGGATACCTTATGAACTAATTTCGCCATCTTTTACCGAAGTCGATACAAACGATTTTTGTTTTTTAATCTCATTGGCCTACAATATAGAAATATACATAAAACTTATTGATAGTTTATTGAAAATAAAAGGAACACCGCAGAGTGGTTATAAATTAGTATACTTATAGATTTATTTAACTTTGAAAATTATTTTCCGGAATACTATATATCAAATATTAAAACAACTAATCGTAACATGTGCCATATCTAAAAAGTAGAGCTGTTAAATAAAAACGGATTTCATATTTGGATTCAGCTCTACAAATATAGTTAAAATCAGCACAAAGATTCCCGGCACCAAAAAAAAATTTTTTTGTAGGCCTGTGTTATTGATTTTTGAAAAGTAAATAATACGCATAAAGATATTCCGATCACTCTTTAAAGAATGACCCTTGCCTTAACAGTCGACCTTTCTTAATTCTGGAGGTTATTATTCATTTGGAGCTTATACGATTCATTTTTATCTAATGCCATTAATATTGATTGAGTTATGTTCTTTAAAATTATTGCCCTACCTCGACTAACTGATTAACTTAAGAATATTGCGCAGATCTAGCTGACCAGTATGCAGGTTAATAATCTCCTGCCTACACTGGAAATTTCTTAGGAGTCCCTTGTGTCGAAAATTCTATGAGTATTGGACGTAGAGGGCTAATAAGAGAGGAGGCCTGGTGTCGAGAGAAGGCTCCCAGCCTGCTTTCATTATTGGCTCTAGCCTTTGATACAAAAAACTGTATTGCCACATCCTAGGCGTATATTTGAAACCCTCGGGCCACAGCGTACACCCCTGTTTTACTATATTGCCGGCCATTGCTCAGGTCGGGTCTCCAGCCTTGAACTGGCATTACCTACTACTCGAATCCTTAGTGATCTGAAGATCGTCTTTAAACACTGTCAGAATATGTATTCCCAAGTACGAGGGTCATCCGGAAAGTAGTACCCGTTCGTGCCGCATGAAGTGCTGACGACGCGAGTAGCCGCTGGACGAGGTCAGATAGCTTCAGTGGCTTGTCTGCCTTCTCTGAGCCAAGTTGCGTGACGCTAGCATTGCCTGTGTTGTTTCTGTGATTGTTTACAATGTTTAAAAAAATTGAGAACGCCGCCAGTTGTGAAGTGAGGGCAGTGATTAAATTCCTCAATGCAAGAAACGTTCGCCCATGTGATATTCATCGCCAATTAAAGGAGGTGTATGGAGACAATGTAATGGACGAGTCGTCTGTTCGGCGGTGGTGTCGCAACTTCAACATGGGGAGGGGGAACACACACGACGATGAGCGTTCGGGGAGACCGTCTGTCATTACAGACCAACTGGTGAGCTCAGTTGACGAATTCGTGAGGAACGATCGGCGCGTAACAATTGATGACATCTGTGAGCATTTTCCCAATGTTTCTCGAACAATTGTTCATGAAATTGTTAAACGCCATCTGCATTATGCAAAAATTTGTGCAAGATGGGTCCCTCGCATGCTTACAGATGAGCGCAAAACCAAGCGTATGGCTGCAGCACTGACGTTTTTGGGACGTTATTCTGATGAAGGAGACTCTTTCTTGACTCGCATAATTACTGGTGACGAAACATGGGTTTGTTATGCATCACCTGAGAGTAAACGACAGTCAATGGAGTGGCATAATGCTCATTCACCAAACAAACCAAAAAAATTCAAGACAGTTCTGTCCACCAGGAAACTCATGGCAACCATTTTCTGGGATCGACGAGGTGTATTGCTTATTGATTTTATGGCCCGTGGAGACACTATTAATGCCAATGCGTATTGTGAAACATTAAAGAAATTACGGCGGGCAATACAAAATCGGCGGCGAGGTCTATTGTCTACTGGTGTCATTCTCGTTCATGACAATGCCAGGCCTCATGCAGCTGGGATAACACAAAAACTTTTGCAGCAATTCAAATGGGAAACTTTCGACCATCCACCGTATAGCCCGGACTTGGCCCCTTCAGATTTTCATCTCTTTACAAAGCTTAAAGACTTTTTGGCAGGAAAAAGATTTGACAGCGTTGAAGAACTTAAAGAAGGAGTGACCCTGTATCTCAATGAGCTGGCGGCGAAGGACTATGCAGCAGGAATACAGAAACTTGTCACACGTTATGACAAATGCCTTAATTTGCTTGGAGATTATGTTGAGAAGTAGTTTAAAGTATCCTCTTTCAAATAAAATTTTTTATGTTTGTTAATATTTACTTTTGTGTCTTTATTTCACGAACGGGTACTACTTTCCGGATGACCCTCGTAAATACATGCAAACATTTTCAACATACTTGCATGTTAACCTTATTTCGAATAGTTAATGTCTCACTAAGTATATCATTCTTATTTAGAGACTTTTACTTAAGGCTATCACGCTGGATAGAATTTGAAATAAGACAGAAATTCAAGATGCCCCGTCATGGCATTGAAATATTTCCGTACCATAATCCATGAGTTCTCATGGAGATAACCCGGTATTAATGGCGCACCTTACCCTTCCGAGTGTCGGATGATACATATACGAGTGAAGTGAAAGTCGCAAAAGAGGTTTCATTCACTACATCCCAAACTGGTGGTGGTCTTGATATGAATCGATGCTGACTGAAAAAATAAGTTTTAATATCGGAAAAAAAACCAAGTCAGTTTTAATGGGATGGCATGAATGGGAGATTCCAATGATATTACAGAAAATTTTGCACAGAAGATTAGGATATTCCAGAAGTTTAATACATGTGTTAAAATTTTCAGTGAGTGATTTTATACCGAGGGCCAGGTCCATGTCTCTATAATTGAATTTGAGTGCAACGCAAGCCGTGAATCTAGTTATTATTCGTACAAATATGTCAATACGAAATCCCTGTTCCCCCCTCTGAAGGAAACTTCGTGGAAAGGGTGTCTCGCCATCGGAAGCAGAGGTGAAGGCTGCTGAGACGATTTAAACGACCTATCTACATCAGCTGTGTAACTCTCTGCGTAAATTGAGGTTTTTTTACGGACGATACGGTGATTTTTGAGAGATTAGTTATTCGCCACGGTCTAATTTTCCGCGATTTAGAAAACAGCATTTCGGATTGGAGTAACGAATGGAGATTGAATTAAATCTTTGAAACTTCACAATAAGGGCATTTTGGGAGAAAAGAAATCCGAAATCCAGCATCGCGTGCAAAATTGACGAGGTCAAAATACTATATTCGGAAAAAATGGAAAAACACTACCGCGTCACTATCGCAAAACACGCCATTGAACTAGCGCGTTAGGAAGATACAATGTATATGAATCTGTCTTGAAGAAACTTGAATTCATTCGACGAGTTATGGGGAAATGTAATGGGAACCCAAGGGAAGGAGTTGACACAGGATTTGGAAAAGGTGCGAAGAAGGCCCGATACGTTAGTAAAGAAATGATGCGATAAGAAAGCGAGCGTAACACGGTAAACAGAGGAGCTAGGATGAAATTCCTCCCATGAACGAAGGGAGAAGGCGAGACCAAAGCTATTAGAAAGGTCAGGATACACTAGACGTAACTAATTTTACCGAAGAAATCATTAAAGCATTCATATAATCGGCAGATTGGATTGCTCTGGTTAAATGAAGGAAATACAATGCGGTACCAAGCGATTCATGTACTCTTTCTTTAATCGTACGATTCCCGATCACAGAAAAAACAAATACGAACAACGAAAAAAGTACGACCAATGAACCCAACAGTGAATGACTTACCTCGGACAAGTACAATTTAGTTACTGAAGGGTGGTGACTTACACCCCTTGCCACACGCCTCCTGGGCGGCTTGAAGGTACGAAGCAAATTTAAATGAAAAAAAGATGATAATCGTTTATTGAAAAACTCTCGTATGTGTTTTTATATTAAATTCGTCAACTGGGATGTTTACATCAGCCAACTCCTTATATCACATACGATCGATAATCTTGTTGATAATGTGAAGGTATCTTAGTGGGAAAATATTCTTAGTTACATTCATCTGTATTTCTATCTTATGAAGGAAATTGATGAAGGGTCTTATTTATATTTTTATGGTGAGAGTATTGATTCACAGAAATAACCGAATGAAATAATAAATATTTGTCTTCATATTATTTATATAGCACTTACATAACATTAGTTTAATATTTCTCATACACTATCAGTTCGAAAAATCTCGAAGAAACTACTAAGACCAGTGGCTTGGAGGACACTGTAAATAGATCAATTTCGTCATGACATTCCACATTCATTAAACAACATCGCATCCCATGAGTTAAGCAGCCACCTCTCATTAATATAATTGAAAAATATAGATTTTCAACACTTCGTTCCACATTTCGATGTGGAAATTTTCTGATTTGATCAAATTGAATTTATTTCTAATTATGCCACATAACCTTTTACTTTCGTAAAAGTACACGTGCTGTTCTCGAAACAAAATTTCTCATGCTCTCATTGGTTAAAAACATTTCATAACTAATAAATTCTATTCATTAACTCAAATTTAATCTTTATTATCATCATTGATATACTTCATGCTAGTTTTAACATTTTTGTCTCCTTTCTTCCATTAACGGTGAATCGTTGTTGAAATTATTAACATCTTAAGTTAACGAGAAGAATCATGCTGAAGGCGACAACATACCAGGGTCATTATCATTAGATTCCTCCGATTGGAAGAGAATTACTCGAGCCAAAATCTGAGAGTAAAATCAGTCAAAAAATTGTTACGTAAGGAACACCCTACGAAGCCACTCCGCGAATAATTACTTATATTGACCTCATAGTGAAAACATTACGCGTTAAAACGACCTCGTTAGTGTTTGATTGAGATTTACTTCAAGTCACCCCAATCGTGGTAGTCAAACTTTTTTCTTTTCTCAACCATCGATGCCAATGGTGCCTCGAAGGCCTAAATTCTTCGGCGTTGCTTCTAGAGGCCTCTGCAGTGAAAAATGTGAATATCGAGAATTAGCGCGTAATTTTATGCAAATCACCGGTTTGTCTTAATGAAACCGAAATATATTACCATGAATGACTCCCCGAAAATGACCACTCTCGGCAATTAGGATGCCGTGTGAAATACTTGAGTTTCTAAAATGAAGAGAGCATTAAGATCATTACATTTAATGTCAGTTCCAAAATCGGCTTACTGCCAACGAAAATTTGTTTCACATCCCATACGATGAACCTTGAGTCTTTAAAGCTAAACTCTTAAAAAAAATCCGAGTCGGCAGCGGAGTTAAAATACACTCTTGAGCTTCGGAATTTAAAGGCCGCGGCTTCTGAGATCCTTAAATGATAATATGTGAGCGTCCATTCTAATAGTTGAACGGCATATTAAGATTCTTCTGGGATCAAATAAAGGAAAGGAACTATTATAAATTGACATTGCTTCATACTGCAAAACAAATTACTCAATACGCAAATGCTTTGAGCACATTTTTCTTGTCTCGTGGCTTGTCAGAGAGATAAACGCCTAGATCACACATAGGAACAACACTTCGAAAGGGTGAGAATTTGTAGGTGGAACCCCGGGAAGAGCCTCCTATTGTTTGTGGGTGAGGGGAATAGAGAACGAATAGCTCAATCTATTCGAAAGAATGGCAGAAGGTGAATTTCGTCCCCGAGATATTCTTCCCAAAACCTAAAAGTCTTAGGAGGTGTCACAGACTGATCATGGCTACACATAGTATTAGCCTCATCATTTGTGGAATGCATATTTGACCAAAATTCGACACCAGCATTAGTTTTGTAATTTGATATTAAATTTATTGATCCAGAGAAAATAGAAGCCATGACTCATAAATGCACTTTATAATATTTTGGCAAGTTAATGAGCCAGAAAGTTTTTAAGGTTTAATCCAGGGATGCCCACCCCCAGAAACTATGTTCCAACCCCCCCACCCAAATCGAACTAACCCACTGCCACACCAACCACCGCCATAAAATTAATATTTAATATTGCAATATGTACCTAAAATTCAATGTAATTTGTATCATGCAGTGCAGAGTGACCGGTATTGCAATAGCCGATGCTCTAATAACAATATACTACATTATACTGATAAATAGTATCGGTAAAACACTTCAGTTCTACAAATGTGGCATTTTTAAATAAAATTTTCCTTTATCCTAAATACTTTTTGTGTCTATTTCTTCCCTTCAATGTCCCAAAAATTTTTAATGACGTAGATTAAAACATTAATCTTACTGTTGGAAATCCAGCGTTAAAATTTTTTTGAGATGGATAATGTTAATTCCCTTGTTATCCCCAATGATATTTTTCTCATTTTTGCACAACAGATAAAGAATTCCCATAGAAGATATCAGAGAAAATGCTAATATTAGTGCGTTCCCCATTAAAAAATATTACTTTTTGCAATAAAACACAGACTTATGAAATGCAGAAATAAATAAACTCCTAAGCCTCGCGCTCGTCATCTGCGGACACTTTGCCCAGGAGCAGCATTGGCCAGAATTATGACTGCTGTTATGCCGTGTTAATGTTACCAATGAAACATAATATTTTAATTTATTTCTCACACGTGATATTTTTCATTTTACTCCTGATTTATTACATAAAACATTTTAAGCTTAAATGGAACCCACGAAGGATATTTTAAGCTGATAAAATATAGAAGAGATTTATTAAAGTTTTACAGTTCACAACAAGTTAAAAACAAAAGAGACCACCCAGGTTCATTCGTCTACCTGCCCGTAACGCATGGTCCAGTGATAAGATATCACTTCTCCAGAACTATGTAGCCACTTTAGCATCTTATCCTGACCTTGGAATGTCATTTTATCTCCTAGTTGTGTACAAGATGGCGAGAAAAATCATGCATTTAAAAAATTAACACATACGACGATAATATTGAATAATTGTAATTATTCGGGACAACTTTTCGAAATATTAATGGTCACCGAAATTAAAGTGTTTAAAACTTCCGCCCTAAATCGTGCCTCCCAAAGATGTATTTAGAGGTTCACTCGGTCAAGCATTACAGATTAGGGACCGAGAAACTTAAAAGAGAAAGTTTCACATTAATTCATTTACTCCCCTACTATGGTTTTTAAAAATCAAGCTAACCCCTTTGATAAATGGCCCCGGCACATGTATCCGGCTGATTAAAAGAGCGGCGCCTGGCCGGGCCCTCGGCGGACATTCGGGAGACCCCGTATCACACCACGCCACCCAATGCGCTCATCGGTATACGCATTAACAAGTTCTGCCTGCAATTTATTAGGGCCGCTATGAAGAAAAAAAACGTGTTCGTGATCCGAGATTTACTCCACCCATCGGTGAATGGTTTACACGTAAACGCAGATAATTTTAAACGATACAATATTGCTCCCGTTGTAAAAGTCCCGCATTCATCTTAATATCCTCGACTCGTTTTCGTGGTTTCTCTTCGTTTTTTTACTCCTTCGACTCTTTTTATTCGTCTCTCCCCCTCGGAAAAAAGGCACCCAACCGCCCTCCTCTTCCCCACTACCCCTTCCATCACCACTCTAAGCCTCCCGCCCCACGCTTCCACCCCCACGCCGCCGCCCCCGCTATCTCCCCCTTCCTTCCCGCAGTCACTTCCTCCGCCGAATATTCCATTAGAGAGAGCGCACCGCGTGATGGAACACCGGCTGCGAGGAGGAGGTGTGGGTTATTCAGAAAAGGAGGAAGACGGACTGAATGCGAGCGTGTGTGAGTGAGTGAGTGAGGGGGAGGGAGGGGATTGGTTGGGCGGGAGGGAGGAGTCCGAGGGTGGTGGAGAGGCCGTGTAAGATATGTCAGGCAGCCGGTCCGCATTCCTTAATATTTCACCCATCGCGCGCGGTGTCGGTGGGTGGGTGGCTGGGCACTTTTTGAAAGACCCCGAAAGGGATGAGGGTGGACGAGAGGGGAGGGAGGCAGCTCCTCCTAAACAGGGTGGGCGGGTCGTGGAGGGGTTAGTGCTCCTGTCCCGTCCCGCCTCCTCCACACGCTTTCCAACGCTCGCAGGGTCGGGGTCGGTTCTGCGATGCATACACGATATCCACGTCATATCGTCTACGACCGCTGCGTAATTTCCACCCATTTCATTACGTAATGGGAATTTAGGGTGCCAATCAAGATTACACGATGCTTCATTAAAAAAAATATTTCCGTATGCTCCATCAGTAAAAGTGATGCACGGTATAAACAAACTGAAATGATGAAACTATTAACGGCAAACCATCGATTAAAATACCAGCAACACTAACACTACAGTGGGACAAGAGGGAGGATGGAAATAGACTCTCTTGAAATTATTGTCGAATCGCACCATCGTAATTAGCATTATGCACCATGCGATGAGTGCGAAATAAATGATATGCAATTCGATGATATAGATTTCCACAAAAAGATGTAAATACATTGACACTCTTCGGAAGGAATCCAGAATTCTATGAATTATTAATCTCTTCTTTGTATTTCGCACTTTTTGAATTTCTCGCCATACTCCTCCGGAGAAGAGATCCTGAAATATCATTCTCGCCCTGCTAATATGAAACTGTATATATTTCTTCCAGATCAATGAATTGGGTATAATTCTTTAAGGAGAAAATATTGAATAAATAATATATATTATTAATATAATAATAATATATTATAAAATATATATTATTAATTATAATATACACATGCTTACACAAACACAAAAACACATTTTCATGTATTCATAACTAAAATAAAGTAACCCTCAGTCTCAATAATAAGGAACCACTCGGTCAACCCGGCAAATCATGCATTCCTCTCCAGTTTACGAAAGTCCCCATTAATAACTTTATTTTCAGAGAATAACTTCAATTAATAATATTTTACATTAGTCTTTTAAAGGGATATTTCTTTCATTTAGCGATACGATTTATTAGATTTGGCGAAAGCGTAACAATATATTGGAAAAATTAGAATTACAACGTATAACGGTATTCTTTCAGATACATACCATGACGATTTCCATGTTTGCTCTACTGTCCCATCCAAATATTTATGACCCTAAAACTTCAATCACTAATGATTTGATCATTTTCTTCTTCCCTGTTTCTACATTCATTTTTGAAACACGGAAAATGTTAGGTATTCATCTTATACTTTCTTTAGACCTCATTCAATTACGTCAGTATCAATAAACATTCGATTATTGGGTCAAATCATCAAAATAGAAGAGGAGAAGACAACACACGAAAGAAACTGCTTGGGTAATAGTTGTTATCCCATTAGTATATAAGAAATGAACGTATGCGGATGTTTTGTTGCACATTTAAATGAACATCGAGGGAATACGAGCCACTAATTACAACGCAATTTATTTGTAAATTTTCAGTTTTAGGGATAATATCTTTAAGTGCGATGAAATTCATTTCTGCTCAGGTAAACACGTTCACATTATGTCACTATAAATGCCACCCAAGAAAAAGTGTAATTAAGCAATAATTTCATTAACCAAATTGGTGCGTGCAGTGGAAAGGAAAAGATCCAAGAAATGTTTCCCAGAAATATACAATAAAATTTCAGGAATGATTTTCGTTGCATCGGCGAAACTGAATGGAAATGGATTTGTATTGTATTAAAATATACACAAGTTACAATCGTTTAAAAATATCTAGTTTATTGCATATTACCTATTTTCTCCCTTCGATACCTTGGCGGCAATATTAGCATTAATAGATGAGAGAAAATGATCTTTTTCGGCACGCCGATCGAGTCTCAACTTCAGATTTGGAATAGCGGAGAGTCTCCTATGAATCAGCTAGTCAACGAAACAGCCTAATGCACGTACACATATGCATGCATATTACACCTAGAAAGTTATATAAATTAACGCAAATCATCCAAAATTTGTGTATGCGCATCAATACGTCATTCGTTTCCGCCGCTAAAAGTTCCAATTTCGGGATATTTCTCTAGGTTGGTAGCACTGGCTTTCTGAGCACGTCTTCTCTCTTCTTCTCCTTTTTCCTCTCCGTCAGTTATTCCCTTCCCTTTCACCCTCCCACGCGACAAAAACTTCCATTTTCAATTCCTTTAGGCCTTAAAAAAGAATTTCAGGATCCCATACCTCCCCCGACGATCCCCTCGCCCCGACCCTCCCTCCTCCCACTTCCCCTCCCATTTCCCCCACCCCTGCTCACGTACTCAACCGGTTACTCTTTTCACGGTTTCCACCCGCCCCACCCCTAACGCTTTGGTCCCCATCTCCTCGGAAATCCCTCTTCCGCCCCTCGTGCATACACGAGTGTGCTCGTCCCGCCGTTATTCATTCCTTCCATCACCCATATCCGCCGCGCCTTTCCTTTGATATGATTTTTTTCCTTTAATTTTATCACTTATGGCTCACCTCCTCGCGGTAAGACATCTTTTCTAATCAAAAGATGGACCAAAATGGATATACATTATGGATGAGAATTCAGATATTTAGATTGTGAAAATTTTAATAATAAAAATAAATTTTCATTACGGACCGAATTCGTTTTTTTACTTCTTTTTTCAAAACTTGTTAAATTAAGATTTATATAAGAGTATAAAGACTTTTCTCATATTCCCGAATTGCGTGTTAATCTTGTGTTGGCATTTAAAGGCTAATTTAAGTCGTTACACTTGAGAAGATAAAACGTTTCTCCTTCCATTGCAATAAAGAGTGGCACCATAAAAACTATGCCGCTCCCAAGCCATAAACCATGCCTTTAATTTCCATGGCATGAATTCCCTTAATTCAGCGTTGTCACTTGGAAAGACGACTTTGAAATAAATTTCAGAAACTAGGATCTTTGCAAATCATTTTAATTGTTCGAAGTTCAAAAGTAACATAAATTCTGCAAAATACTGTGAATATCATTTACATAATGGAGCATCATACGTTTTAATGTTTAGAATACATTTTATGTGAAATGTTCTATTCGCGACCCCAAACTCTTCCCTCCACCTACCTGAGCTACATGCGAGCAATAACGCGCTACACCTTTGACAAAAATAAATCCCTAGACGTAATGTGGGAAAGACCAACCTCCGTACCGGGAAAAAACATTTAACGGTAACGCTAGAAGATAAATCATAAACTTAAGACATCGGGAAACACAGAGCTTTAGTAAATTATTCGGGTGGATATAATTTTTTTTGGTAATCTACCGGTTAAGGTAGGTTTTTGGATGGACACAACAATCAAATAATTATTTTGTAACTCCAAACAAAACCCAATCCAGCCACCAAATCTATATCAGGTTCCTCTTCATCTCTGTGCACTTCCTCCCTCCCTTCATCCCGTCCAACATCCCTATCCTGTTCCTGCTCTTTCTTCGTTTGTCTAACATTCTCCCCTCTATTACAATGATGGTCGATATAATAATGAAAGTTAATTTAATCTGAAAGACTCTTGCTAATTAAAGGGTCAAATATCGGCGGAGTGAAAACCAAATTTCCCTTTGCGATGAAACCCAAAATATAATGAAACCACAAAGTTTCTTCAATTTTTCAGCTTTATCTTCTCCAAATATTTTTATAAGGACCCAATATCTCGACTAGCCATCGCGAGAAAAACTAAATAAAAATTCTATCAGAAGATTTAAATACAAATGAAAAAAACCCATGAACCATTTCCGTTGTTCTAAGATTTAGTTCCCACCGCTTATCGGAAGATTCCCAATAAGAATGGGAAACGAATTGATACCATGTCGATTGCTGGAGAATATCAATCAAAGAGAGGGATAGTTTTTTCCATTCGGAATTATTTTTAAAGTGCGAGATGGAAATAAATGGCATTCCTCATTGTGAGTCGGTGATCCCGTTACATTAGGATAAGGTTTTTAAGCAAGAAAAATAACCCCGTGTGCAATTCCGTGTCGTTTGAGGATTAAGCAATGCGCGGGGTGGGGCGGGAGCGCTAGCCGTAAAGCGGATAAGTAAATAATAAAACAACCATGGAGAAATAAGAGAGGGGAGACAACAACAGGGAAAGGGGGGTCGAGTGGCGAGGGAGGGGGAGGGAGGGGGGCGTCCTCAGGAGGAGTTAATGGTTAAAAAAAAACTGGAGTGGAGGTGAAATTTTTTCGAGTTGGGGTGCGTCGGGGATTTGCGGCCACGGACGAGGGAGGGAAAGGGGTGGAAAGCAGGGGAGGGTGAGTTAAAAAGGGGATGTAAAGGGAGCTCCTCATCCTGGGAAGGGGGACCGCGGCGATTGGCGTGGGGAACTCGGGACCGAAGAGGAAGTGAAAGATTAGTGGGTAAAGCAAGGGGAGAGGGGAGGGGACAGCGAGGCACACGGTTGCACATAAGTGAAGCGACTTTGGACGAGAGTGTAGGTATTGTTGGGACCTCTAACGCCGCAGTGACATGTGTCACAATAAATTGTAATGGAAAACGTGAGTAAAAATAAATATTAATAAACGATTTGGACGAGCGAATTAATGTTAGACGAGCGTCTAACATATAATTCCCATAGCTATTACGAATAAGATATTTGGATATATATTTATGTGTGTATATATTTCTATGTATGTATATATATATATATATATATATATCGAAAGTAATTATGACGGTTGACTGTGTGCGATATTAAAGAGTTAAATACGATTGTTGAAGGCTGTCCTGTCCGAATCTCCGTGAATACTGCATGAGGAGATCAATTTTTCCGGAGGCACGAATTTTATTTCCGTTTCCTATCACTTCATTTTAACCCAGTTCCATTACAAGATTTATATTTCATCCATACACGACGTGTTGTGAAGTAAGCTGAGGTCGGACCTGCGCGTTTCGACTTAAACACCTGCACCCTATTAAATTAACGCTGCCGCCATAAGTAATTATCTCCCTCAAATATTGGCATGCTCATATTATGGTTTACACCGAAAGTACGAGACATGATGAGAACAATGGCTCTCATGTGGGAAAATCGAATCAATATCATGGATAATTTTCCATAAAAACGCATTTTATAACCCAATTATCCAATCACTGGAACGGAAATTCTTCTCTTCCCTTAGTGTTTCCCCAATTCTGCATTTCCGTAAGTCTCCGCATGCCCGAGTGCTTTATTTCGTTCCAAGCCATCCATTCAATTTCAAGGAACTCGATAAAAAAACAGAGACCCTAATTTTAGAAGGGTTTTCGTCACAAGAGTCTCTTTTTTTTTAATCACCCCACAAGAACCAGAAAGAGACGTATTTTAGAAGAAGACTCACATAGAATGCGATGCGCCCTACAATAGAATCTTAATTATTTGGTGAAAGAAGGCGGATGCACTGAGTGGGTTCGTTGAACCAAAGGAATCCTTTATTTTAGATGCACATCCCGTCGACAAATTCCCTTTAAGAAGGACGAGTGATTCCATCTAATTATACATCACGGTACACCAACTGTTGTTACCAGTACATTAGTTCACCTACGTACTTTGTTTACCAGTTGAAGGCACAGGGCTCTAGGTAAAGATTACGTTCAAAATGTAACAGTGGACTTGGTTGTGCTTTTGATGAATAATTAAGATTTTACTTTGTGACTCTCATAGTACTTTTCATATCGTCCGTAAATTATTTCTTGGCATTTCTTTTCCTATTATTTTTCCCCCTATTACATTTTCCAGGAAGCTTTTATGTCTGAGGATATGTCCAACAAATTTAATTTTCCTTTTCTCCATCTCTCTTATTAAATTCCTTGTCTCTTTAATTCCTCTCAATACTAATATTTTGCTTTTCTAGCCTGTCCGTCTTGTTCTTGTTCATCACCAGTATTTAAATCCTAATTATGTAAGAGTTTTTGCAAAGAGTATTAAAAAAATTACAGAATTATTTAATCAAATACATCGTCATCAGTATTTCAATCGTAGTATTGGTTTACTGCAGCCCTCCATTCTACTCTACCTAATGTCAATTGCCTCAATCCTTGATACCTTCTTTGTTTTACGTCCTCCTTAATTTGTCCTCTTGGTCTTCCTCGTGGAATCTTCCCTTCTATTTCTCCTTCTATTACATTCCTAATCGATCCATTGTGCCTCAATGTGTGTTCAATCCACCTATCCCTTCTTTGCCGTAGAGTTCTCCATATGGTGCTATCCTCTTCTGCTTTTTCTATATATTTCTTCGTTCCTTACTTAGTCTATCCATTTAATCTTCAGTATTCTCCTCCAGCACCATGTTTCAAAGTCTTCCATTCTTCGCTGGTCCACTTTTCCAATGTTCCAAGTCTCGGAACCATAGAGCGCCATGCTTCACACAAAAGTCTTGACGAATTGGTTCCTTGTTTCCAGCCTTAGGTTCTTTGAACATCTTCATTGCCTCTTCTTCATGAATGCGTTCTTAGCTTGGACTATTCTTCGCCTGTTTTATCGGTCTAACTTCTTCTATCCCATGTAATGCTGCTGCCCAGGTAAATTAAAGATTCCACTCGCTCTAGTTTCACCCCTCGTATCGTGATATCTACATTCAGCTTCTTTCTCTCTTTCACACACAAGGATTTTAGTTCTCTTCTTGTTGATGTTCGTATTATATTCACCCAGTACTTGATCCATAGCACTTAGAGTTGTTCGCAGGTCCTCTCGCGTTTCCGCCACTACTGCAATGTCATCTGCAAAACCGGAGCACAAACCACAAATGAAGTCATTCGATAAGTGGAACAATGGTTATCGATGTAATCTGCCTAGTTCCAAACTGACGACCTTCAAAAGGTCAAGAAACGCAGGGAGAAATGTATAACTCTTTGGATGTATGTATAACTATAATGTATAACTCCATGGTGTATAAATGTATAACTATAATGGGTGGTGACTATTTGGACAAGTCTTAAGAATAAAAAAAATAAATATTAATTTTATATCTCGATTGTTTTTTAGTATTAATTAACATTTTACGATTGCCCTCGTATATTCAAGAGTGGTGGTTTATTTTCAATAGCCTTGATAATTGCTAGCTTACGTGTATTGCAGTAGCAGCAATGACTAATACATTTCAGTTAAAATAAAAATTGGAAGGCAATACTACCTATACAGTGTGCGATATTCAGTTATTAAAAAGCCTGTGGCAAGATAAGTCCCAAAAAGCTACCTCATAAAGAATATGCAGCCAACCGCATGCAGCTGTTGATACTGAATCCTTAATACGATCAAAAACCATCGGCAGTTTTCTTACAAATCGTTGACCGCCGATGATTAATTTCGTGCACTCCTCCAGAAATATACGAAAAAAATATACCCAAATGTTTAATCTAAAAGGAAATACAGACTTTTTTTCGACAGTCATTGCAGTTTCATCCTCCCTCATAGGGCTGCAATGGAAAGTGCACAGATTCGGCTTCAGAGAGGGCCTGGAAGGGATCTAAAGATATCCCTATAAAAGTGGACGACGCGAGCGAATTTTAGCGCGGGCAAGAAGGGGTCAGAGGTTCCTTCCCGCGATGCAGCACTCATCGGAAATACCGCGGCGCACGGTCCCCCTGAGCACTTGCATTCCCGTGATTCCTTCGTCCGACGAAAGAGCGCATGCGTATCAATGCCATGGGTAGCGCCCGTCTCTGCACGGAGCGTATTTATAGTGACGGAAAAAGGAACACTCGCGCGTGCATCCAACGAGGATTGGAGAACAACTGCGAAATGGATCACTTTCTTCGAAGCGGAGGACACGCCTCTTTCACCTTTCCATGCCACAACCCTTTCATTCCCAGAAAACCCGACCCACTTATTCTCGCAATTTTCAGGTGCAAGGCTTAAAATAGTTTTCATGTCATCTGGCATCTATGATATTTAGAAACCGATGCGATCCAATGTTCTCTGTTCAGATCTAGACGAATGGTGACTCTATATATTTTAATAACAATAATACGTCATGCAATACCAGGAAATCAGTAATATAATGCCACGCGTGAAGTTGTTTAGAGTAATAAGACTTGTAACTCAACTGAATAATAAATACAAAATTTATCATCATAAAGTATTTTAGGCAAGCAAAAAATTAAACTCAAATTTAAAAGGATCCAGTATAAATTTCTGGCTGTATAGATAATTGAAATAAAAGAAAATTAACGGACAAAAAACCTTATTTTTCACTACTCAGTTATTTAAAAGTGTAGGAACATATTAACATTTAGCATAGAGTTTTTTCACCAGTCAAAAAATTATTTATTTAGCCCATCTGGAAAAACGCTGAAAGTTATTTATTAAACATCGAAGGTTACCACGAAAATTACTTGAATATTGTCCCTATTCATAACAGAGAAACTTAGTTTAAGTTTAAAAGCTGTGAGCAATGCAGTGATGATTATTAGTGATTAAACGAAACCACACTTTTCAACCGGATGGATGAATGGATCTGAATGAATGGAATGAATGAGTGGGGTTCGCCTCGGTCCACGGTGTGAGGAATTTACACGTTTAGACAGAGGAGAGGAAAGGTGTATTTCCTTACTGTGCGCCGCATACGGTTTCCCAGTAATTCAGTTCCGGCTTTGCTAGTGTTTTCCAGAATCAGGCATCATTCCGATTTGAGCAAGGGAGCCTTAGGCCAAATATTAGCAATGACACCACGTCCATATACGAGTACGTAGTATTAGAATATGACTTTTATTCACAATTTTTAATGCGCTGTAATCATTCATCGTAGCTCTAAGCACACATACACCCGATGGTTATAACAATCATCTATTCACGCCAAAAAAAAGGGAAATGGATTCGTACCCTACCCTCTGAGTTGGTCGGAATGTACGTATATCAATCCACACGGTTACATACCGAGTGGGTTGAATAAGCGACCATGTTCTTACGGGAAATAAGTCAATGGCAGGTATCTTTCATCTCTTAGGGATGCATAACAAAAGAAAACAGAAGTATTCTGTAGACTCAATTATACCCGTCACAGAGCTCTATATGGCAGCGTAGACGGGAGGGAGAAGGCCTGGAGACACTCGGGGTCCATGCCACAACCTCTCTTAAAAATGTTCCTCCGCTCTCTTCATCTCTTTCTGACGGGGCGCGGCGAGGAATCGGAATGAGGCGTCTCTCTCTCTCCGAGTGCATTCAAAAATAGAAAATACTCGACCGAATTCAGGAGTCAGTCTCTCTCTCTCTCTCTCTCTTGGACTCATCCGGCGGCTGAATCCCATCCATACACCGCCCCTCTCCGGAAAATCCACGCGACCTCAAAACGTTCCACCTTAACCCTTCCTTCCTCTCCTCCCGAGCCAACGACTCCTTCCTGTCCCGAAACCCTTAACCTTAGGAGCCATTCATCCTTACCCCTTTCACACGTTTTTTTAATATTCCATCTTCCTGGGCACCCTTAGCCACCAAAAAGCTCGAGCCCAAAGGCCCTCTCCCGCTCTTCTCCGACTTCCCCTTCCTCCGTTTTTATCGCTCGATTTTCACGCCGGAGGGATGTACGCGTCATTTGGAGAGGAGGAAGTTAGAGTTCGTCTCGGCGAATAGAATCGACGCCCGACTACGAGAACTGGATTTGTGCATTCTGGGATTTTCCTGGGGAGTATGGAAATGATGGATTGATACCCTTGATGACGCTCGAGATTTACGTCGGAACTCGTGTGTTTTCCATCTCGACGATTTTCCAAAGCCACATAAAAACATCACGCGCCGCGCTACAGTCGTGCTGGAAGCGCATTTCGAAAGAATGAGATGTGCAAGTTTTCAATGCGATCGCTCTTCTGGGCTTTGTGAAAAACATTTCTGTTGTCGAACCAATATCTACCACAAACATATCAGCGTAATCCTACATAATTCTAACATCACTTACCTAGCACTTACTCCGACACGCTATTCTAACTTAATGACGGAACACTCCATTTCTAATTTCTGACAACCCATGTATATCGGTCAAATTCATCACTTGGCGATGAATTAATGAAGTGGGTCCCTCTAAGCGTCAGAAGCTTAACTTATGTTATGAAGTTGCATGCAAACACATGAAATTAAACCCATTTTTTTCATAATACAAGCACACCCCATGAATTTGTGGCCGTGCGCAGTAAGTAGTATCCAGGGATTCCCCGGATTTCCTTCATAATTATAACACCTCAAATCAAGCTTTGAAATTAAATATATGCAGATTAGATGATTTTGTAGCCTAAAATTACATATTATTTATTTATAAAAATTATCTTTATCAGGAAAAAATTATCATTTTCCAACCGTCTGTCATGAACCTTCGAAATCGTAAGTTATGAACCTCAAGTCATGAAGTCAGGGAGAACAAGTAACTCTTGAACCTCCTTACACACGTATATCCCAATAAAATTTCGCATAACATTACTCAGATGATGCCGATGGACTGTTATACTTATCAGGAGCCTCGAGGGGGGATTTCAAAAGTTAATTTCGTTTGTGTCATGAAACACAAATCCGATTCAATTTTTAATTTCCGGACAAGCATATTGAAGTGCGACTCATCATGTGTGACAAGATGAATGCTACTAAAAATGACTGATAATAAATTGAAAATTGTACGCACAAAAGTTTCATTAATGAAACAAACGCCTACCATTGCGAATAATGATCAATATCGGGTTTGGTTTGGTCCTGATCTCTCCTCAGCTCTCCACTCAGCTAAACCCTTAATATGGCCTTGTTCGATCCCCGTCATCGCTATTCTCTTATTCATTTCCGGATCTCTCTCATCCCAGTCGGTACCTTTGTTGCAGTTTTTTCCACCAAATTTTCCTTATTATTGCCACTTATCAAGTCTTATACTTTCCCCTCCCACTCTTCAAAGAACCTATAGTTAGTTGTTAGATTTATTTATTTCACCCTATTACATGTGATTCTACCTCAAGAAATATCATATGACATTTTTTCAATCGTTACTTTCCATTTTTCGTTAATCTTAATTACCTTTCCAGGTTCATAAGCACCCTCCTTGCATCATCATCTTTCACTAACACTAACGGAAATCAAATCTTACTCACTTTAAAATTACGAATGAAAAATGATATTTCACGAGAGAAACACGCAGGAATGCCAAGTTGATTATAAAACGCGTATCACATTATTCTAAATGGGTAGGAAATATCGACCGAATTGGATTGATTTTGGACTCTGGGATGCCTGATTCATACTCAAAAGTGACATTAAGAAGTGCCAAACATTCACACCCTACTCAAGAATTCTCTCTAAACAAGAGAAAAAAAGGCAGGAAAAGTTAAGAGCTCGAGGAAAAATTAACGAGCGGGAGAAAATTCTTCACAGTTTAATGACAAACATTTATCGCGACGAATTCCATAAATGTTTCTTGTGTTTGGAAATCTCCGTCACAAAATCGTTAGAGAGACATCCGATAAACTTGCCAGAAGATAACTATATAAAGAATAACCTTCCTCTGATTCGTCCTCTAGAGCTATTTGAAGCAACTAAGGGGCCTTTGGACCATTAATTCAGGTAAGATGTGCATCATACTGGAATAGTGCGGAGTTGCCCATACCCTTCAAGTCTGGCACACACCTGGACGGATGTACTACTTGAGGGATGGTAAGAAGTAAGGGAATCCGGAATAAAAGGGAAAATTTGGACGGATAGACACCCTAACTACAATCTCACGGGTAAACACAAGGTAGAATAAAAAAACAATAATCGAAGATAACTATCACAATGTACTCGTTGAGAGCTTTCACCCTTTGACGTTTATATTTATGAGACACCTTACTTACAGCACTGGTGAAACGAACATGTTCAGCCCTTTTCATATATTTCCATTCCTTTTGATTCAAAACTCCATCATTATAATTCACAAAGGATTATTTCTCGCAAACAACAAAATTCTGGTAGGGAAAAAGTACGTGAATTTTTTAGTGATAATGCTATTATAACTTATTCTAAGAAATAACCACGGTAGAAATACTTAAAATGGAACTTTCCAGTTAAAAAAATATGCACAAGCCCTTGTGGAAAACTCAAAAGGGAATGAGGTAAGAAAAAGATATAATCTAGACCGATTTATAGCGGGGGCTGTTCATTTTTATGATTTTCACACTTCTAGATATGGAAGACGTTGATCGCAGTCATTTGTACGGAAATCAAGGGAACTCGCCAATGCCGCACTCGGCTAACAGAAACTCTTTTTCTGCGTCCTCCGCCGCCCCCCCCCCCCCATCACAGCCCCCCCTTTCCCATTGGCCCATCTTGTTTCTTACCGTGAGGCACATCTTCCTCCTCGTCGACACCTCCCCCCCCCAATCTCCTTCCAACCCCCACGCACATTTCCAGTTCTATCGAAGGGCGACCGACACCGAAAAAGCAGATTCCAAATGTTATGAACGCCCGCCTCGGGCGACAGCGACTTTGGAGTCTTGGCCGGGAAAATGTTGAAGGTTACGGAGAAAGAAAGAGAGAATCGAGGTAAAGTAGAACAAAAAAGAGTGCAATGTGCGAAAACAAGATATTCCCGCCGGAGGTACCAATAAAAACAGGCCCGAGGGCGAAGAAATGTATTCGAGAGATGGCAAAAATTGAGAGGCGCTTAAGGCGTCGAGATTTCGACCTGTTAGTCCCATCCAACATTTCTTCTTTCGACAAAAATTGGAAAAAATAGGTATGAAATGAGAAATTTCACGTGTATTTGTTTGTTAGCGAGAGAAGAACTAGGCTAGTAAGGACAGCCAAAAACGGAAAATTTGTTATTGGAAAGATTGATTCTATAATTTAATTTCATTGTAGACCACTAGGATGTTTGGTGAACTAATTAATAATGCTGAAAAATATTTAATAAGAGAAAAAAGAGGATAAAATACTGACAAGTCGACATAAGGACTAGGACTAGACGAAATAATGAAAGTATCGACGGCGAAGAACAGTAATTATCGGAGCATCAAGAGAAAGGAGAGTTGAAGGAGAGGTGAAGGCCAGCTGGCGTAAAGCTTATGCGGAAAATACATATCTATTTTCATGCTTCAACGTGAAAACACAATTTTAGATACAAATACAACGCAGAATAAGTTAATAAAATGAAAATTATAATGAAGATTGTAAGAATTTTACGAAAAACTTCTATCTTAAATTTTGGTGTCAAATTATTTCAAATGTTTCAATTCATTTTCCCAAAAAATTATTTTCTTTTATCTCGATGAAAATTTTACTCACAAATATTATTATGATAACATTAGCAAAGATACATTTATTGTCATCATAACATAATGAATTATCTTTACGGCCACTTGTCCCGCAGGTCTCGTCTCTGGCCGCCACCCCTTATCCCTGCTGTCCACACCCGACTCAAACAGCAATTCCTTCAACATTTGTCATTTCCATATTATATTTTCGAAGATATATCTTTTTCTTCTCATTTCTAAACGAACCCTTCGTTCGCCAATCGTTTCTCCTCTCTTTTTTCATCCGTGGGATTTATTTTAGCGAAGACTTGTACTATTTCCACTGAAGCTAAATCGGCATCAGAGGTCTCACTTTACTAATTAACGCAGCAGTTTTCATTTTCAACCTACGGGCTCCGGAGATTTATTGTGAATGAGAGTCCTAAAATATGTCAACTGTCAGGAATTCGACTACTTTTTCCATAATTTCTCTACTCTCGTGAAATTTTGAATTTAATCCCTAATTCTAGTTGGCCTGACTCGATATTGTGTTGAGTACATGAACCCAGAGTGCGATGAGATGTGGAGATGTATTGACTGACACCGATATAATTAATCAACTGGCCTTTATTAATGCTCTCTAACAATTTAGTATCAAAACCACTTTTCAACTCAAGTGACTCGTTTCGTGCTTTAGTTTCCCCAATTGTCCAATCAAAAAATCGGTTATGTTTCTCACATGGAAAATACCTTCAGTGAATGAAATTGAAAAATTCTAAATTGAAATACGGGTAAAGTGATTTGACAAAATTACAAGAGGTTTAAAATTAATGGAAAAGCGACTTTCATCAACAAGTTGAAATAAATATTTGTAAAAGAGCGGAATCAGTCACAACATTGATAAGCCATTAGTTTCAATTCAAACGTAGAAAGAAATAGTCTTAGAAAACCATTAATATTACAATTAATAAAGTGGATAGGGTTTATACATATAATTTTTATATATGCACATATATATTGTGTTTAACGAGATAACCAATTAAATAATGTTCTATAGTGACCAACACACAATTACAAGTGAATGATTACTGGCAAAAATGTAATGATCTTTTCTACCTTTAGTAATAATGTGTCAAATAAAATTTCGTGTTCTACTTTTTTAGTCTATTGCCTACAAAACACCACTCACACACACAAACATATTTATTTATTTATTTTTCAGAAACGCACATCAACGGTAAGAATAACCAAAATTCATTCAAGTCACCTAAAAATATGTAATTATTCTAAAATTGCGAATTAGATTTTTTTCTTTCTTTCAGTAATGACTTTTCAATTTTAATACCACACAGAAATTCTAAAAAAACGCATCGCTAAATAAGCGTTTCCTGTTTTTATGTTTTTTTTTAACTTCAGGTAACACATAACAAGAGAGGAAGTGCCGAGTAAATGGGAATATATTTAAAAATATTTAAATTGAACACTTAGAACGAAATTCGATATGCCCGAAGTAAAGAAGGCACACAAAGTTAGGAACGCAAAACACAAAGTGACATAAAAAGGAAAAGAAGATAATGTGCGTGTGAGGGAGATGGAATTTGGATGGTATTCCGAATGGGGAACCGAAGAGCTTAGTAAAAGAGAATGAGAAAGTTGAAGGGGAAGAGGGAGGACGGATGAAGAGATAGTTTTTCGAGAAACTACATACGCGAAGGTAAGAAATAGAATGGACGACGGTGAACAAAAATCGCCATCAAAAGCAAATATTTCAGAAGAGAAGGGGAGAGAGAGGCGGGAAGAGCGAGAACGGTAGGAAGGAATTGGAATGAAGGGGAGAGACGGGGGGAGGGGTTGGTGGGGGGGCGAGGGAGGGGGGGAGAGGGAAGTGGGGATGAAGATACGGCAATGGTCTTCCCGCTCTTATCTGTGAGCACCATCTTCCATGCTGGGACCAGAGCCTCACTTAGCACCGCCTTCCACGTATAAAGACATTAAGTGTAAAAGATAAAGTTTAAGGGGGAAGGCGACCACCGCCCAAGCGTCTTTTTCCATAAATATAAATTTCCTGAAATGAGTGAGGGAAGGCCTTAAGGTGCGGAGACTACGGAGAGGCGTGGGAGGGGGGCGGGAGGGGAAAGATGAATGATAACGCGATTGGGACAGCGAGAGAAGAGAGAGATGGCGGGAATGGAAAGAGGGGCTGGTCAGTCCGAAGTGAACGAGGGAAAGGACACGATTACATAGGAGACTAGCGAATGAAATCACTGCGAAAGAGAAGAAACGGGAGGGAGAAAAAGATGAAAAAGACAAGGGCCCAAGGAGTTCTATTAGCTTCGTTTATCAAGGGATCAAACAACACGTGGGCACATTGAGCAATTAAATCATCATTATACTATATGAATATTTTCTAGTGAAGCTGGAATCGAACTAGAGCTCCAATGGACAGTGAATTCTCGGAATTGAATTTTCGGAAAGGGTTGCCAATATAGCCAAAACTAGTGGTGAATAGCAAATAACGAGGTCATGAGACCGAGATTAATAAAGAAACTACGCTTTTTTATTTAAATAAAAACACTCGTCAAATCCTTTACACAAAACTCCATAATGATAAACATGGACGATTGGTAATACTAAATAAGTTTCAAGAATTATTAAACATCAGTTTTGAGCTACATTTTATCTTAATTAATCAATGCAAATTATTTATAAATGGTTATTTCATTAGTGGCATCGCCTAATAACACAATCAATCCGAATGTTAGTCCGAAATTTTATGGTAGATTTTACCCAGTACCAAGCCCAATGACTTGTGAAATGCTCAAATCATGGGGGCGAGGGGGGGGCAATTGGTTTTCCGTTGCCGCGAGTGGTTTCACTGGAACTTCTGGAACCAGAAAGATCGCACAGCGAGGGTGAAGCTGGGGGTGCCCATGGGCGTGCTCAGGAAATGTACCCTGGTGAACCGGTAAGTAGCCCACCGCTCTACCCACTGGACTGCCCCGCCGAATCTCCTAAATTTGTAAAACATGAAACTTACGATATGGATAAACATAGAAGTCATCGGTTTTGCATCACCACCTTAGGCCTGTGCATCAATTCCTAGCAGACGCTGCGAGGATGAGCCGCAAGGCTCGTTAGCACACGAGTGTACACATTGCGTGTATGTAGGCATTTGTAGCACACATGTGATAAGATATAATCAATGCATTTGTATACATTATATAGAACAATACATTTGCAATGATTGAAAACCCATGCGTACATGCGTTCTGGTATCTACAATGAATTCTTTACGGCAATTGATTAGCACTACCCGATGACCAATCAATTCCGATGAAATCTAATATCCAGTGATGTGATAAACTCAATACTCTGTAGAAATCCTACAAACTGATCCATTATTGAATAAAAATAGTTCCTATACTCATAAACAATGTGTGGCAACAGAATGAAAGCAACATAAAATGAGAATTGGAAAGGAAATCATACTCACATCGGAGAGATAGCGAGATAAAAAGGCTTGTCAAAGAATACTTTAGAAAATAGTATGGTGGGAAGGCAATGAATCACGGATTCTTGGCATTCATATTTTTGTACTGTAGTGTAATATGATGCCATAAAATACGACCAAAATATTAAATTAAGCAACTGGTAAATAAATTCCACACATAATCCTCCATAGAATGACACCCTGCATTGGGATGATAAAATCATTTTGCGAATTGGAGTAGAGCAAAGATTGAGTAAAAATCTGGATGAGAATGAGATCCCTCTTTGAAAGAAAAAATAAACCAAAGCAGTCTTTTGGGGAAACTAATAATGATGCCAGTTAGTTTCAAATTAATTGACCTTCCGAAATATTCCATCAACACTGGAAAAAATTAATACTTTCACAAGGAGCATATGTGAACTTTCTCGGCATAAGCGGCGACTAAACCGTTTGTTAATTCTAATCTTTTCGAAGCATTCCCGTCCACGAATATTCTTCTGGACGGATATTCTCAATGACACAATTATCCATCAAAAGGATATTCATGTAACATGAGGCACGGTAAGAGAGAGCAGAAGCATGGTCATTCGAGGGAAACACGAAAAAGGTTTACGTGGAAAGGTATTTCAACAATAGTTGGATACATGTGGGGAGAGAGAGAGAGAGAGCGTGGAATGAGGAAGAACTTGAAAGTGCAATAGGGAAGGCGATACGAGTGAGTGCGAGGAGTAAAGAAGTCTAAGAAATGGTAAGGGATGAGTTAGGAGGTGTAGAGAAGCGGCGACCCCGACACGAAATTATAGCTCGATGTCCCTTGGAGATAGCGCAGTCCCATGAATTCCTCCCCCCCCCCCCCCGCCTCCTCGATGGAGTGCCAACGGACGCACAATTCCTATTTGCAACACGCACACACGGCATTGCGTCACCCGCGTCATTCCCGCTTCAATTTCACACCGGGCCCGCTCTTGCCTTGCCTTCCATTCCACGTTGCTTCCACTCCCATACCTGTCCCAGGAGATAATCGAATCAATTGCAATCTTTATCTTTTGCGCCCTAATTTCTGCTTGAACTGATATTTCACGAATTATCTTTCTACTAAATGCCTATTTCTATTAAACTACAATGCCAAAAGATCAATAAACATTAAAATTTTACGTAAAAGTTCGAGCAAATTATGAAGAATTTTTAGCGATCGAGGAAAGTCAACGATTAAATTAAAGATACGAGGTGTATTCTTAAAGGAAGTACCGTTTGCTTATATTTAAATATTGGCGCTTCAGAACACAGTTTTGCTCCTGCAGCGCCATCTACTGATTCATTGAGAAGCTATAGCAGCATTTGTTTTGTTTCAGAAGTCGTTTGCTTGTCCGTGCATGCAAACAACAATGTCCGCGACAATCGTTGATCCCGCCAGCTGTGAAGTGCGTTCTGTCATACGATTCTTGTATGCAAAAGGATTGTCGGCTGCTGAAATTCATCGGGAATTATGCCTAGTTTATAAACCTACAGTTATGAGTGAAGGAAAGGTTAGACAATGGTGCTGTGATTTTAAAAATGGACGAACAAATGTCCATGACGAAGCGCGAAGTGGTAGGCCCAGTATTCTGACCGATGAAATTATTTCGCAAGTGGAACAAATACTGCGATGTGATCGTCGATTGACAATTAATGGCCTGGCTGAACAATTTCCTCAACTTGGACGTACTACTGTCTACAATATTGTTACGGAAAACCGCGGATACCACACATCGCGTGCAAGGTGGGTACCGAAAATGCTCACCGACCACCACAAAGAGCAAAGAATGTCCAGTGGACGAGAGTTTTTGGGTCGTTGGGAACTCTTTAAACCACCCACCGTACAGTCCTGACCTTACACCCAGCGACTACTTCCTATTCTTGCACTTGAAACAGTGGTTCGGTGGACAACGTTTCGAAACCGAAGAGGAACTCAAGAATGGCGTTGTCGATTGGTTTAACCCTCAGGCGGCGAGTTTCTATGCAGAGGGGTTAAAGAAGCTGGTGCAGCGGTACGAAAAATGCTTAGAAGTGAACGGCGATTATGTAGATAAGTGAAGTAGGTTTGTAGCTAACTAAAAGTGCCAATAAAATGTGTTTCATATGAGTATATTTTTTCCTGTGACCGAACGGGCCTTACTTTATGAACACGCCTCGTACAAGAGGGGGGGGGGGGTTTAAAGGGATTTTTGTCATTTTTGAATGATTTTTTGACAAAAATAATTTGGTGGTCTTCCATTGCAGCAACTGCAGTGTTAAGGAATGATAAACAACCATTGGATGTATTAATGTTAGTTTTCTTGAAACTATTTATACTCTCGTATCTTCAGATGTGATAAATCAAAAATAGGACACTCTGTCACAATTATCAATTCTCTTTCATTTAATAATTGAAATTAAATTAAAATTTATGAAGAAAACAGGCGACAGCATTGACAATTCATTTACCTACAGTAAGTTTGTCAAAAAATTTCAGCTATGCTTGAAATGGAACATTTCTTATAAGTGCCAGGATTTATAACTTTTTAAAATGCCATCAAGATTTCCTTGTTGACCTGGTTTTTCCGAGAAAAATAATCACTAAAGAAAGCTTCGAGTATCCCCCTTACCCATTACAGCCCTTATATGCAGAAATGATAAATATCAGTACAATATCTTTCGAAAACGTTTTTGCTTGAATTCATGTGTGGTTGTGGAGCTTACTAAGCAGCTGGAGGGAAGACGTAAATCACATAATTGGACCGTATGCAAAATATTATTCCATATTAGGATTTCGAATGGCAAAGGAGTCGTGAAGTGAAGCAAAGAAATTAGGACTTAAAGAAAATTAGGGCGCGGAAAGCGTACTTTAAAAAAGTACCTCATTCGTTTAGACTCAAACCGTTTACACGCAACAAGGTTCATAATGCTTTTCTCCGATTGTTTGAGTAACCTGAAGCATTGGTTCTACTTTCACCTGCATAAATTACTCTCTACATTATCTGCGAATAAACGTCCTTAAGCTGTCTCATTGGTTAAGAAAGCTTTAGCATTGCATAGATGCTTTTGAACTCCACTTTCACTATTCTGATCCTTCCAATGACAATCAAACAATGGATTCTAAAAAAACGAGTTGCTGGTTGGTAATGGTCAACGCCAACAGGATCACTTAAGTGGGTGGATTCCATTAACTGGCAGGTGGCAGAATTTCGCTTGTAACCTCTATCGCGTGGCAGTTATTCCAAAGTAAATCAGAAGCTTCGAAAGAAGGCCGATTCAAAGAAGTAGGAACGCTTCACTAATCTATATTATCCGTAGTACATCGCAGCATCCGAGTCCATCTTCCATTTCCCTTGCTGATCACTAAAGCTCTTTTACATTCTTTACCTTAAGCCAATGCCTCCGGCGCCTTTCCTTCATTGTGGATCACAAACTTACAAAGTGCATTTCTCATTCTTGAGGGACAATATCATCGTCTTTCTCTTCTTCCAAATGCTAAAATTCCTCACGGATACAAAATCCGTGGTTGTCGCATGCGATAATCCAGTTACTTTAACTTAACCGGGTAAAACCATGGTATCTCGACAGTGTCAATCCTCTCACTCTTTCGCTAATTTCTCCTCAGTATTTCTTGCCCGAAGTTAATTTGACACGAACGGTTGTCTGAATAGATACAGTTAAATACAGTCTCGAAACAAAGACTAAATTGGATAAAAATTGGAAACGTGCAACGCAAAAGACACGGAGAACCTCTCTACTGAGTTGGTTCTGCCTCCAAATCATATGGAATACTAAACAACACATTCGGGTCATATGTGCAACAGAGAGTTGTTAATGTTTAATATGCCCCGATAAGAAAAACTGCCGTGTGGTACGGAGAGGTGAATGTCGGCAGTCGATGGGAAAACATCAAGCCATCGAGGGTGGGACACTGGTGGTACCACACCGCTTAAGTTTCAATACTGCCTGGGCTCGTCAGATAGGGTGATAGCAGAAAATGAGGACTTCGAAACCCACCAAGCAAACGGCCCCGTCAAAGTTAACTACCAATCGAATGCAAACACACAAATCCATTATCCTCAATCCATGCGAACAAACAAAAGTCCATTATCCTCACATTCTCTTACGGCTCAAAATCCCGAATCGTCTCCATCTTGAGTCCCATTGCCCACATCTCACCTGCTCCACTCCTGCCTCTTTTTTCCTCCAACTCCCAAACGCATTGCACATCGGAGTATGGACAGAAAAAAATGACTCGCACACCGCACCACTCCACACACCCCCGACCCCCACCCACCCCTCCGCCTTCATCCCCCTTCTCTTCCCCCTCGAGTAGTCCCACCGTCCGCCAGGGCCCCCTGCCCACCCCAGACATCACCTCCAGTTACCCATTCCTGCCAACCCTTTCAAGACTCAATGACCTCGTCCACCTCCGTATCGAGTGTGAAAGTACGTCGTTAAATGTAAGTTGCCATAGGAAACGACCTGGGAATGGATCGCTCGTTGATAAGGGACTCCGAGAAGAACAGGGAGTTTCGAGAGGGCGGGGGAGAGGAGAGGAAGGGCGAGTCGGTGAAAGAAACACGGGAGGGAAGGGATGAGGAGGGCAGAGAAATAGAGAGAGGACGGAGGAGATGATACGTATTCGAATGACGGGAGTGGCTTACAATAGGTAATGGCCGGTATTTGACTTTTCTCCTGTTGGAACATCTATTCAGGTACTCTCGTTGTCCATCGCGAGCTTTGGTGGATCGAGCAGAGCTCTTTTTAAGGGTATATATTTCGACTGCATCATGAGAAATGCACCCGGATTGCAAAGTAAAGATGCAAATTCCTGCAAAGCTGTTGTCCAGAAGTGGTTGCGAACTTGAGTTTGAATTACTACAACTAAAATATATAACAACCTAATATTAAAATAATTTAGGTATTACATTTACATATTAATCGTCATATTTTAGATATTCATCGGTAACAAATAAAACTACAGCGAAACGCAATTAACAACCACGAGATTTGTTCTAATCTGTTGCCAGTGCATTTAAAGACGACCAACCTTAGGCCTCGTTTTGAACGACAAACATAATAATACAACATTGAGTCAAAAAATGCATTTTTCCAAATAAAACGCACATTCGGTTTGGAAGAACTAAGTTCGAGCATTATACGAGTGCATCGTATATGTACCAATTATTTTTTCAAATCCTATTGCCACTCATATGATAATAAGACACTGAAAAAACGGAAGAAGAGTTGGGTCTTCAATTTAATGCAGTAAGCCACCATAGATAAAGAAAGCAACTTTTCTTCCCAAAATTAAATGCTACAGGTCTCATAACCCCTTTGATATCCTTCGTGTGGAAGTTGTCTCACGATCGTTGAACATTTCGAATTTATTCGGCTTTTGGTGGCAAACCTGCTTAGCAAAAGTCTATTGTAATAAACAAAATTAATGAAAAAGAAAATTGGCTCCATTATCGGATGAAGATCTCAAAAGCAATTGATGGACATCTAATGGCCTCAGAACTCGCAGTTAATGTCCTTTAGTCTGCAGGTAATAGGATTGAGCGTTGGCGTAAGTATTAAATGTGGATTAAGGGTTTTTCGATTTCTCTTCAAATGAGTGAGGGCGGAGAATGGCAAAGAATAAGAGACAAGGGAAGAAGGAAAAGGTAAGAACACGAGGAGAACGAAGTGTGAATTGGTAGAGGAGTCGAGCGACGTGCAATAAAGTATTCCGACAGAAAGGCGATACATTTCTCTCCATCGAAGGGTTTTTAATGCGCCCGTAAAGGTCATAGAAAAAAATGGCCAAATGCTCGTTTTCGAATAAGTCACCCGAAGCAACATTTTAAAAAAATCTAGAGAGGGAGAATGTCCTGTGGGAGAATGGTGTTTATGGCAATAAAGAGTTTGCGTCTATTTACGAAACTGCATCTCGGAATGACCAATCCCCACCCTCCCTCGCCCCATCCTCGCTCAAGTGTACGCTGCTGTGCTCGTAACGAGAATGATCATTCCACTCCTTGACGACGCCGTTCACCATCCCTTCCTCGCACCACTCACTCCCCTCGCAAATCTTCAGATCCACCCCACACCCGCCACTCGCTCAAAGATCTGGGCTGGCTCCGTTCGTGTTGCGCCGCACGGAAATTTTATAAGGAAGGCAACAGTTATGCATGTTAAGCTGATAGCGGAAAAAAATTTTAATGCTTTATCCTCCGAAGATGGCGATGGAGTTGCGAATCACCAGTGAGCGCAAATCCAACTGTTTAATGAATCGCGACACCCAATGACCTAGGCTGGGTGTTAGATTGCCGGCAAAATTAATTGAAGTGAAATATCGTATTATCACTTAATTCGAACACTCCTGATATCAGTCATCGGCAAGTGGTGACGCAAACACTGACGTGTTCCTAGTTCGGTACCCTTGGTTTAAAAAATATAATTTCTTTTTCAGAACGATTAACTAAACTGCGGGCTCCTGTGGTGGCTGGATAACGTTATCGTCTGCCACCCCTGAGATCACGGGTTCGATTCCCATCTGCGTAGATTTTCCTCCACCTAGGGCTTGGGTGTTTGTAATTGTCTATTTTTATTCGATTAAAACATGATGTAAAGGACATAAAGTGATGTTTTCGGATTAATGATAATAGAATTAAAAAAATAATTTTCAATGCGATCATCGCTGGTCATTATTTTTTTGGTATGATGTGCCAGACCCCTACATCCACTGCCCTCCTGACTAACCTCTTCATGTCTACACAGTTCCTCGCTCTGAAATATTCCGTTGTGCGTTCTCAGTATTTCATGTTTTTTCCACTGCAGATCTTCCTGCCACGTTTCCTCAATTATCGTCGTTAGGGCCATCGTGTCTTGAAATGCGTTCGATAAGTCCTTCTTTTTCCAAGCCTTCATCTGACTTCTTTCCTCACCCGTCCGTACAGCTTCTTCACGCGTGCATCCATCCACTAGTCCCCTACATTCTTCTCCAATAACATCGCCATCACATTTCAAAATCCACTGTTTTATTTTTTTGCATCTGTAATTGTCCATGCGGCACTCACTGCGGAACGCATAAGGTGTTTTTCCAAATAACTTCGGCTGACACTTATCGTTCGTCTATTCGAAGCGCAAAGGAATATTCCTTAAATCCCTTTACTACTTAGGCACCTCCGCTATGTCGACCGCAAAACGCACCATATGCAATTTTCTGCTTGCGTTTACCATCCTGTAATATACATACGATATATCTCTCGGTTCCTATTTGGAAATGGACGTTAAAGATAATGATGACTAATATGGAGTTCGACATGGCCATTTCCATTTTAAAACGTCCAACGACAACTCCATGCGTCATAGTTTCAAGCTGGCAATCCCTCCTGTCGTCTTATTATTATTGGGTGTTGAATGTAATGACCAAGGCTCTCGAATATAATAATTATCCAAAACGACAACGACAACTTGAATTTGATAATAGCTGCCAATATTAAATGTACAACACAGCACTGTTGAACACAGGAAGTAATAAAATCAAATGGGCCCTTGTTCAAAATCATAGGAGTGTTCGGATAGGCAATCTTAGAAACCTGGCCTCATCGGTATTAACCGGATAGACAAGAGGAAAAGTCGATTTCATTGGCGCCCATAGCCTCGTCATTGTCTTCATTAAATGAGATATTAGCGTGGTGAGCTAGTGATTCGGCTTTATGCGGTCAGCAGCTAGACGCCCGCAGCCATTCCTAACCGCCAACTTATCCCGGCGAAACCCTTTCTATTTAATTAATCCCCTGCTCCCATCGCAGTGCGTTTGCGCAGTTGCAATGCCGATATCTTTTCACCGACGGAGCCCATCCTCCTCAGGGGTGAAAAACGCACCCATTGCCCTTGTAGCAGCATCCCTCCGGGGTCGGCCGGCTTCATGTGGCGCTGGGAATTCGCGGGATCAGATGAAGCGGTCGCGCCGATGTCCGAGGGAGCGGCGACGGACTGTGAGCGAGGGCCAGCCGCCTCCCGCCCCTCTCCCTCCGAGGGCAATAATTCTGGTCGGCCCGGGAAGGGGCGCGAGGAAGACGATACCGTCGCGGGGCACCCGCCGGAGGTCGTCCGTTGGGTGAGGTATGGAAATCGCGCGCACGGCAGAGGAATGGACGGGGTCCAGACGAGGAGGCCCGGGGAGAGAGCGAGGGGGGGAAGGAGAGAGAGGGAGAGATTGGTCGGATTGATTAGCACTCCGCATCCACGAATAACTGAAGGCGTGAAAGTTGAAGGGCGCATTATAACATGGTTTGGAGAGTCCGCACGTGATAGCTGATTGAAAAATTCAAAACAGGTTGAATTGGAAACATCTTTTTCTTCCTAAAAACAGCAACTTATTCCTTTAAATCCCCCAAAATCTCGGAGTGCAAGAGGACGCCTCGGGGGGTTAACTGGCGAAAGAACTCCGCCGGACATTGAGGGATCCGGGTTCCCAATCGAGGTGAATGATTTTTACTATGAAATTTTGGCATTGCAATGCGCATTTAGCGGATGACTTCGTTAAAATTGACTGGATCTCCTGCAGTTTCATGGGATTCATTTCAAAAGTTAAAGGGATGAAACTGTGATCTGACGAGTTAAGTTTGACGAAATCCAGTGAATTGGGAAAAATTAATGCGTGTAGTATTGCAGAAAATAGGAATGGATTGGAGGGACAGGAGACTGATCCGAAACCTATACATGTCTCAGACTGCTCAGGTGCGAGTGGGGAACGGAGAGTCCGGATGGGCAGTGTTAGGAAGAGGTGTAAGGCAGGGTTGCCCATTGTCACCGGTGCTGTTCAATGTATATGTGGAGGAAATGATTAAAGAGGCATGGGAAGAACTGGAGGTAGGAACGAAAGTCGCAGGGGAATTCGTAAAATCGGTTAGGTTTGCTGATGACCAAGCATTAGTTGCTCAGTCTGCCAAGGGGTTGCAAGCATTGCTGAGTGAATTGGAGGTTCAGTGCGATAGATATGGGATGAAAATCAATATTAATAAAACAAAGGTCATGCGATTTTCCAGAAATTAAAGGTTAAGCTAAACATTAAAATAAGAGGAGAAAAAATAGAGCAGGTAGCACAGTTTACATATCTCGGAAGTGTTTTGAACCAATACAGTCAAAGTAGTATGGACGTAAGGAAAAGAATTGCGCTGGGCAAGGAGACTTTCTCAAGGAGGAGGGAGTTGATGACGTGGACGTTGATTAGGGAGGTTAAGACAAGACTCGTAAAATCTCTGATATGGAGCGTAGCTATGTACGTCGGGGAAACGTGGTCATTGAAGCAGGAGGATAGACGTAGATTGGAGGCTTTTGAAATGTGGGTGTGGAGAAGAATGGAGAAGGTGAAATGGACCGAAAGGAAAACAAATGAGGAAGTGCTGGAGATGGTGGGTTAGGAGAGGGGTTTGTTGAGAGAAATCCTATGGAGACAGGATGGATGAAAGGCGTATTGAGCGGTAGTGGAATGTTGAAGAAGGTAATAGAGGGGAGAATGTTAGGCAAACGAGGAAAGGGCAGGAACTGGATAGGGATGTTGAACGGGATGAAGGGAGGAAAGAAGTACACAGAGATGAAGAGGGAACTGATGTAGAGTAGGTTGCTGGATTGGGTTTTGTTTGGAGTTACTCATTATTTATTTGATAGTTTTGTCCATCCAAAAACCTACCTTAACCGGTAGATTACCTAATATATATAGAAAAAATATATATATCCTCTATTTATTCTTTCCAAATTGTCATTGCTACTTACAACAATTGCCAATTATTTTGAAACATTGCACACTCTTATCCGCTTGAATATGGATGTACATCTGCATAAATACCCTGCGAGCCACCAAAAAAGGTGAGTGGCAGGGGGTGTAGCACCATGAGGGAAGGGTAAGGGATGAGGGGGTTGAGGTTTATTCAAATAGGTAGGGGAAGGGGGCGAACCTGTAAGAAAAAAATATATTTTCTGACTCCTGGGGGATTTTGACTACAAGCATTCTGGTCTCTTATCGTTATAGGAAAAAATGACATTTTAAGCCTGTCAGTCTCGCAGTCTATCTCTTTAATCTTATATTCGTGATCCATCCGACCGTAATACGCAAATGTAATGCCTGTGCTACGTACCTGATTTTATAAAAATATCCACTTTTCCAAGGGACGCCGCTGCCAACTCTCGGTGCGAACGGACGTATATCCACTGACGGAGCGCTACAGCCAGTCAACGAGGCCGATGCCATCATATCTGCAATCCTTCTGGTGTTGTCCATTCAACATACCATCCAGTCTGCACTTTGAAATCCAGCGTACACTTTACACCACACCTACACCCAGGCGACTTGAGTCATTCTCAGCCGTGACTCCAGTGGGAGGAGGCTAACTTAGTCCCTCCTTCTCACCCTCCGGAGGCGCACGCGCAGTGTCCCTCCCTGGTCGTCTCGTCCGGTGACCTCAGAAAGGGAGCTAGCCTCCCCTTGCACTTCTGCGGGACCCGGGCGGGAAGACACCTGGGCACGGACCTGCTGTGCCCGCTTTGCGGATCGGCAGGGGTGTCTAAGGCGTCCCCCCTCTTCCACCTCCCCTCCCGTTGGTCGGCTCAAGTCGCCCACACTCACTCCATTCACTCAGGCACATTTTACACACACTCATATTTCATATTATTTTTACCAGATAAGACCCCCTCCTTGAGGGTTTTACCTGGTAGCGAGGACTGTTGGTCCACCTACCCCCCAGTTTGACTCTAAATTTTCACTCACAATCGCGCTATCTCGACGCAATAGTTGTCTATTGAGTTTCCCAAAGTCGACTCTCTTCCCCACTTCGGAGCTGGGGAAGAATTCCGTCAAAACACTCACCCCACCGAACTGGAGACCCTGAATCTGAAAGTCCATAGGAAATGGAGACTGATGCTCAATCCGCCAGCGGCGGACTTAGAAATTACACTACTGCACCACAAATAAACCCGGATTCTGCACTCAAATCGCTACCGACGCAAATTCCACCACCCAGCATCGCTCCTCAGGACGAACTCATTACACTGCACATCCCTCGTCACGTCCTACGTGACCCGAGATTCGAGGCGCAAGTGAGGTTGACGACGACTCCACCGACTAAAAAGTCCGCTGCGTCTAAACGGCAGCGAAATCCGGCTCAAATACGGCCACGTTGACTCCACGAGTACCAAGGTCAGAACAAACTAACCCACAGCATGAGGAAGACATGGATTTGACCCTAGTCACTTCCAGAAAACGTAAACAAAGCAAAACTCCCCCGCCAGCATACCCAGGGAAAAAGAAAGTAAGGTCATGGACAGCAACCGGTTCGCGCTACTGCAACAACCCCAGCCGCAAACCGTGGACTCTCCGCTTGAGCAATAGGAGCCTCCTCAGTCGACGCCCACAGCGGCTACCCCTGTAGCAAACAAGGAAAAAATCCTCCTTTTTTCCTTAAAGACTACGCGAACTGGCCCTACAAACACCGCCAACTGTCCGGAAAATGCGACTTTCCCCCGTCTGCTCCTTTACTGGCTCTCAAATAGAGATATACTGCACCTCGATCTCGGGCTTCAGAGCAACCAGGAATGTTTCAAGTTGTTTCAAGTGTTGTTTCAAGGAAAAAGAATGGGAATACTTTACCTATCTATTAGAGGAAGACAAAAAGACTTAACTGGTCATCCGGGGTTTAACCGTCTACACCACGAAGGAGGAATTGGCTGCAGACCTATAAAAGAAGGGGCTCATCGCCGGGGTCATCCATCAAATGAAGACTTCACGGCACACAAGGAACCTAAGGTTAGAACGTGAAGAAAGGGCTCTCATAAATACGGAGGTCCCACTTCTTCCTCTGCCATTCCGCCTGCTACCACTCTTTCAAGTACGAGTTCGCTTTGATAGAGATAAGGCCAAGTTTCTAGCAACCACTGGGTTCTGTGGCCTCTCAAGAGCAGTCGAACCATACCGCTCATCTCCCAGGCCACCCCAATGTACAAGATGCCAGCGTGTCTGGCTGCTAGATGCGTCAGCTGCGGGCAGGTGCGGGCTGCGGGCGAGAGTCACCAAATCTCTGATTGCCTTCTCCACAAAGACCCACCAACCACTTGCGCCAACTGCTCCGGTGCTCACCCTGCAAACTACAGGGGTTGCCCAAACTATAAATCATATGCGGAGCGGCTCAGGACAGCCAGGCCAAACCGAGAACCCACCCCGGCGATGACTCCTCGCAACTTTCCGATGCCCCACTCGTCCTCACCCTCCATCACCTGTCAGCCTCCACCGTCCAGCACTTCATCACAACCATCAACACCGGCGAGCACAGCCGCAGACCTTAATGCCTGGCTATGTGGGCACGTCCAACAGCTAATACAGCCTCCGCAGGGGAAATCGAAAATAGAAGTCATAATCGAAGAAGTAACCAAAGCTGCCATCATGTTCCTAAATGATTAACAACGTCACACAAGCCATCAGATTCAGTCAATGGAACGTAAACAGCCTGCCAGGAAAACGGGAAGAGATACTAAATATAATCAGCCAGAAAAAGCCCGACATCCTGCTTATTCAGGAAACCTGGTTAATATCGGACAATCGGTTCCACGTACCAGGATATTCTCAGGCAAGATCTGATAGGCTGGATAGGTCACATGGCGGGGTTATGGCACTCTCCAAAGCCTGCCGCAAGGTAAAAACCCTCACTGCTCCAAAAGCGGTTCGACTTGAACTTGTGGGTATCCGCATCGCCACCAAACTGGGAAACCTGGACGTGTGGTCGGCATACCTTCCCCCTGGCAATCTAGGTGATGCCGACGAAGCAGCATTCAGCTCTCTTTTTACGGGACACTGCGTCGTTGGAGGAGACTTGAACTGTAAACACCAAGATTGGGGGTCCTTCGTTAACAACGCGGTGGGGGAAAAGCTGGCTCGCCTTAAGGACGCAAAAAAAACCTAACTACCACAGCTCCTCCCACGTCGAATCACCTGGCCCTGGGATGCTGCAGGGATGACGTGATCGACATAGTCCTCTACAAAGGGATCCAGAAGACAGTTCTCCAGATTGCCCTTAACAACTCGGCATTGGACCACCCTCCCCTACATTACAGTTTAATTCTCTCACCCCTTGCTACAGGGTTTGAAAGGAGATCACCTATACACTGGAAGCGGTTCAGAGAGCTGGTTTCCCAAAAAACAAGAGTCCTCCAAGGGGGAAGCTCCTACAGCCCTAGAGAAGTAAGCCAGGGCTGTGAGACCTGGGAGAACGTGATCCTCTCCTCTATGAAGGCGGCACGAATGACCACACTGCCACCACCTGCCAACAGCGCACTTCCAAATCCCATCCTAAAGTATATGATGGCAAGAAACGCAGCCAGGGGCAACACGACAGTAGCAGAGAAAAGCTCATGCGATTCACCGACAAAACAAATTACGTGGACTGCTAAGAGAGCACCGGCGAAAGGAATGGCATAAAACTGTCTCAGAACTGGGCACTGAGGACGGATAAATCTGGAGGATGGCTCGCGCCCTAAAGTCTCCCAAAAAAGCGGCGCAATCACTCAGCCACGGGGATCTCACCTTCTCCTTAGACGAGGAAAAGAGCCAGCTTTTTGCAGGCATCCTCTGCGAACGCTTCTCCAATAATGTGAAATCACTTCTCGACGGAGAAGTCAAAGAGCACTGGCAAATCCTCCAGCACGCCCCTTTAAGCGAAGCCGACCAAATTTCAGTCGAGGATGTAAGCGGCTACATCCGCGAAAACGGACCAAGGGAGCGGCAGGCCCGGACGGCATCACGAATAAAGTGCTTAAGAACTTGCCCAGGGAGCTCTTCCATATCTGGCCTGCTTATTTAGCGCAGCAATCCAGCTGGGGCATTTCCCACACCGTTACAAGCTTACAAAGTTCATCATGCTGCTAAAGCCACTCAAACCCCCTGGAAATTCATCCTCATATCGTCCAATAAGCCTGCTAAACATCACTAGGAAACTATTAGAGACGGCCATAAAAAACCGCTTGAGCACACCGAGTAGCTAATTATAACCTCCAACCCCTGGACTCTGGTGTACCTCAGGGGTCCTTTCTATTGCCACTATATTCACAATCTTCGTGAACGACATTCCGAATCCTGACCGCACAAATCTATATTTATATGCCGACGACACCAAAATATCCAAACAGGCGGCAAATTCTACTTGGGCTACCCTTCAGCTTCAAAGGGCCCTCGACAACCTAGAGGACTGGATGATTGATTGGAAGCTCAAAGTAAACCCAGCTAAATGCTCCCACATCACCTTCTCCCGTCGAAGAATAAGATACCTAGGTCCACCCATCCAGTTCAGCACCAAAATGATCACAATGAAGGATTACACCTCCTATCTGGGCGTCACGCTAGACCAAGGGCTTCGGTGGGCCCGACAAATCAGCAACGCTTCAGGAAAATCACTGGGGGCAACTTGGGCCCTCCAACCCATTTTAAGACCTTCTGCACCGGTGTGCAGAAGGTCTCTACCTCAGCATGATACGACCACTCCTTTGCTACGGGGCGACAGCATGGCTCCAGGCGGCTCCATCCCATCTTAAAAAGATACAGGTAACAGAATCGAAAATCCTGAGGGCACTCATTGGTGCGCCATGGTTCATGCGAAACAGCGACATCAGAAAAGACTTGAACATCCCTCTTATCCTCAGTTTTCTGAGAGAACAGGCAGAATATATGACAACAGCCTTAGCCAGCACCGGAAACACGCTGCTCGATGGTATCTGGGACTACGATCCCTATGTCCGCACGCCTCACAGAAGACCCAAAGTAGCTCTAACTCTGCAACGCTTGCCTACACCAAGGTAGACTCACCCGGAAAACTCTTTCGCAATCGGCAAACACCATATGACAAATAAATAAAACTACATATAAATCAAACTTTTACAAGACACATGCTGTAAACAGCCCATATCTCCAAGGAGCCGTAAGAGGCTTAGAAACTTGGTTCTCTCTCCACTTTTCCAGATGAAAATTTTGAAAAAAAGCAATATTTGATTGAGAAGCATTTGCTATCACAAAGCAATACATATTTGCGTATGTTAAGCTTGCACCAAAACTTGTGAAAACCTTGTTGAAATTCAGTGTATCGGTTGTCGGTAGGAGTCGAACACCACGTGCAACCTTCATTTTCAGAAGGCCATCGTCCACTCCGGTTTTCCCATCGTCGTACTCGCTCATCATCAATTATTTATGAAAATTCCTGCAAATCGAACGTCGTCCACAATAGGAAAAGTATCAAGAAAAGTCAAAAGACTCAAGACAAGAAGGTGATAAATAGTGCCAATGCGTGATTTATGCCAGTCCATTGTTTAATTACCCATGGTCTACTATATTGCTGTTATTTAAAGTCAGAGATGGAAGAGGAACCACTCGTCGGGGCGGATGTCACCGCGCACACCAAAGACGCCGCACACGCTATCTAGCACGTAGGCCTTAGCACCGCCATATTGGTGAGGGTTACCTGGAGGAGAGGGCGGGTTTGGAAATGTGGTCGGGGCTTGGAAGCAGCTCCATTGCCGGGCTGCCTCGACCTCGACTCACGGTGTTTATGCGTCAATTTCTGGTAAATCTTCAAATGTTCACCTTAATGTGGTCGAAAAAGTCTGGCTCCTACCCAATATTACAAGTTCGGCGGCAAACAACGTAATAGCTATCGGATCCACGATCTTTATAATCGGATACTATTGTGCTTAATTTAATTAAGGTTCTAAACTCATCAACGAAATTACTACACAATAAGTCATTACCCGACCAAAGAGAAACTAATCCTCACTCAATAAGTTATCTTTCGTTTCGCCAAAAATATTTTCATATTCACAACTATGCCCCTGGATTTTTTCTTCCGTTGCGTCATTAAAGATCTTGGATAAATCAACAAGTGGGATATTGTTTTTGCTATTGTGCATTGCTTTTCGCTGAAATGAGCGGTATCTAAGTAAAATCCCTTTTTTAAGGTTGTATTTAAGTGGAAAATACGGAATATGAGAAAAATGCCATCCCTTATTTAAATAATTGAGCACGTTACCATTCACACTCAATTTTGAAAATCGATGCACCAATTTTATAGTGTAAAAATCATTCATCCAAGCGAATGATCTCCCACTGTGAAATTACTGCATTGCAATGCGACTAGGCGGATGAGCCCATTAAAATTTACTGTCGCTGCATCTTCCGCAGTTTCTTCTGAAATTTGAAAAGTTACATTGGGCTGGAAACATCCGATGGCAATGTAGAGATAATAATGTTTTTATGACTACTGTAATAAGTTATTTGAATTCAACATTAAATTTTATACATTTCTAAAAACTTATCCTTTAATTAGAGCTTAATATGCAATATGCTCAACCCAGCCCAAACCTGAGGAATAGACTCCAGCGAAAGATCCTAGCAACCTCGAGAGTCGAACTCGGAACGCCTGCGCGGGAGAGAGCAATGGCTGCTCCCTCGCCGTCACCCAGACCCCATCGCCGGCAGATGGATCGGAGCGGCGCGGAGCGAGAGGGCTGGGAAGAGGGCTGAATGAGACAAAAGGTGAAGGCGGGGGAGGAGGGGCGGCCGTGCTAACTGCCAAGTGCAATCCCTCCGCGCGACGGCGAAAGGGAGTGTCGGGCGGGGGGGAGGAGGATGCGAGGGCGGAAGAAGGGGGAGGGGGCGAGGAAAGGGGATGAATGGGGGGAGATTTGAGGCGACGGCAGCGGGGGAGGGTGGAAGAAGCACCGGGCGGAGAGGGAAAGAGGAGCGGAACGCGAAGCTTTTTTTTCCGGTGGAAATGGTGTTTAATGTTGCCATGGGAGGTGGGGCGTTCGACGGTGGGGTTTGAAGAAGGGAAGAGAGTGGAGGAAGAGAGAGGAGAGGGGGAAGAGAGGAATGTGGGGGAGGGGGAAAGGCGGGGGGGTGGGGGAGGTGGGAGGGTTAGGAGGGGGAAATAAAAGACGATCTTATATGGGGGTAGTAATCCGACTGTAGACGACAACTGCGTGTAACGACAGGGGTTAGTGGTTGTTTTTTATAGCGGGGCGCTACGAGAGAAGAGGAGAGAGGCGAGGGAGTGTTGGGGGCGGCGGAAAGGGGGTTAGGCGGCTCAGGAGGACGTTGGCGAGGCGACGAGAACGTGCGAGGGGGGGAGGAAGAGTGGATGGGGAGTGCGAGGGAAATGCTCGAGAATGAAGAGTTTGCCGAGGAAAAGAATCGGAGAGCGAGGATGCGATCGAAGAGGAAAGGGACGAGAGAGAAGGAGAGATATGGAGGGAAGCGCGATAACGTGAAGTCTCACGGCGAGCGAGCGAGCGTTCCTAACCTCAGATCCTAGAGTCCACTAGGAATCCAACAGACGTGAGACGAGTGATTGAAAACAATCCACACGTTATTTACGTTGAAATCAAAACTGTAGAAAATTTAATTAGCATCCCCCCAAAGATGACTACATGCATCGGGACTCTTCGAATGAAAACGAAATTGAAATGTGAAGAACACAGGCAAAATAACACCCGACAGCCAATCGGGAATCGTTGATTTACTCGCATCCATCAAAGAATTCAATGACATTTTGAGCTCGATGAAGGAGTACACATCTTATTCGGTACCTATGCAAATTGTGGACCACATAATGGCCATCGTACATAGAATCGGTATGGGCAGGGGAGTAAGGCAGAATTGCATGTTATGACGAACAGTTTAAAATTGACACACCGTTGAAATAGGGAGGGGCTTTGCGGGGGAATTAAGGTATGCGGCAAACCTTTCCGTTTGCGAGATTCGAGTGTGATAAAGCTCTAGTCCACCAATTAGTCTAGGGATTGCACGGAATTAACGTAAGATATGTGCGAAGAAGATATGTTACAATTCAAAGAGCACGTGGGACGATTCGCACGATTTGACAGTATTTTGAACAGAAAAACAGAAAGTGAGTGGACTTGAGTTTAGATAGTAAAGAGAATAGTGCAGGCAAGTATTCAATATTGAGTAGAATAAATAAAAAGAAAGTTTATAAGGGGCACACTAGGGAATCAAAGGAAAATTCAGTGTGGGCTTAATATATAGGATATATATATATATATATATATATATATATATATATATATATATAGGACATATATGAAGGTTCAGAACTTCGATATTTAAGAATAACGGATGAGCATTCATTGTAGACTTTTGAGATTTGGAAAAGGCTGGATAAAATAGGCAAGATGGAGAGGAAGATGAATGCGTTAGGTGGTGCTGATTAAGAGAATTAGGGTGTTCAGATTCACATATCACTTCAGGAAGGCTTTGGAATACTCATTTTTCAGGACGGACACTAACCTACCTCTTCTTATTAGTAATAATGTACAATTATGGAAGAACAAAATAATGAATCTCCTTTGTGCTTTGTATGTTAAGTGAGAAATTTAGGGTCCTTATGAAGACTAAATGAGAGAGATCTACAACGAGTAATTCGATTCGCACACACCATAAGTATTCCAACTGCTTGAAGAAAATCTGACGAGACGCAAAATATAATGCCACCACGTAACCAATCGAGAAGTGAGAACGAGAAATTAGGCCTCACAAGCACGCTTTAACGGATCGAAAATTATCGACTGTCGATTTCAGACTTAGAGAAGGGAAATGGTCGTCTCTGGAGCAATAAAAAATGTCAATTAGAAAAACATAATACATAATACCATAATCAATCTAACTTTTGCCTTTTATCTCGTAAGATTAAAATTAATTAACACTAAGTTCAAATTACTCTGTAATTGTGTCTCAATTTTTAAATTGTATGGCCTATGAGAAATAGATAAGGCTAGTGACGACGACTAGAAAATTAAATTAATCAATCTGAAAGATGTTTTAATGGGGTCAGGGTAGAGTTCACCTCGCACTAATTCCTATCACGTGCGAAATTCACTAGTTTAGTGCAGGTGACCAGGTTCTTTCCGAGAGCCCTCTTAAGTTTTGCCCTAGAAGATCTGATATCTACCTAAAAAAATAGACAGCATGCTTCCAACTGAAGTACCAAGTACTGGCCTAAGAACAGAAAAACATCTGTCACAATTGTTTCAAAGGAGAGCTATAGAGAATTGCCCTCCTCAAGCAATATTCACACATCTTCGTCTTCTTAGGTTTCAGGACGCGATTCGACTCTCCTTCGATTACCTTCCGCTGCATCCCTTTACAGGGGGGTTGGGTTCCATGAAGGCGGCAGCCTGTCGATCATATTCGCATATGTTGCATCTATATAATTACCCTGCATTCCAGCAAAAAGGTGTTTGGCAGGGAATGCAACCATCGGATGGGACAGGAAAAAGGAGGTGTAGGGAACTGGCTACCTTGGATGAGGAATTGGTACCGCAGGGCCTTTGGTGCATTAATCGGTGAACGAATTAGATATTACCAGCATTTGTTTTCGCTGTGGTCAACCTTGCATATCAAACCGTTACTACGGGGAAGGTATTGCGGAGAGAGTTCGTTGTTGCTGATGGGTGTTATTCGAAGGATTAAACTGGTCAAAATCCATACTTAAGCGCTTCTAGGGTGGCTGAGGTATAAAATAATTTTTAACAAGAGGAATCTTTTTGAAGGTGGAATAAATATATATGGAATTTTTCATCAATTCTCAAATATTCGATGTTTATATAGTTTGGGTGGTGAGGATTAGGACTTGATTTCAGTTTTAGAGTGAAGACCGCGGTTAACCAGGAGACAAGCAAAAATGGGCGAAATACGGAACTCGTTGAGGAATTTATTTCTTTGGAATCATATTACATGGGGTTTTGTTGTACTTGGGGGTGGGGTTTTGTTGTATTTGTACTTGGGGGAGGTGAAATGGTTTGCGGAAGGAAGACGAAATAAGAGTGAAGTTACTAAGCGATATTTTTTGTTAATGCAGTAGATAAATCCTCCTGATTCATATGAAACATTTTTTTCTGAAAACTTTACTCTTCACAGAAACCTAAGTTTCCTCTCCTGGCAATTTGTTTTCAAAGTTGACTGATTAGAATTTTAATTTAACCATTCTATAAGAACACATGTTAATATATTTGTCGTAACTGATGACACTAAGTGCCCTATCGATGCGCATCGAATAGTTACTGCGATTTGATGAGACAACACTTTCCTTTTCCATTTGCTTTTTTCACCTTTGAACTGAAATCAACATTTAAAAGAAATACATTACAAATGCAAATAGAGTGTCTTAAAAATTTAACAGAAAGCTCTTAATGATGAGGGTAAAAAAAGAAACTTTGTGCTTCCATATAAAGATTTAATACTTCACACGACGATGCTTTATGCGATAATGCGCATCATAATCAGGTGATGATGATGCGCGTGAAACTATGGTTGTGCAATATTAAATCTTTATGTGGAAGTGCAAAGTTTCTTTTTTCACCCTCAACATGAAGGAATTCCACAGAGTTAAACCTGAAACTGTTATGTTTCGAAAGCTCTTCATTATTTCCACCCAATGCATGATGGTAATAAGAATACTTGTAGTTATGGTTGGTCAACCAGAAGACGAAATGCCCAAGTTTCAGATGAACAGAACAGAGATTCTGAAATGTGCTAAACGAAAAACATAAAACTGTCAATAACTCAAGGCTAGATTTTATCCCTCAAATTGTCACGCGCCCGCCAAGAAAATGCACTATAAACAGGCATTGAGCCCAGATTACGACCTAGATTACTTACGAAAGAAATCCTCGCCTCATGTATTATTTATACTTTCCTCCTTGGCACTGTTTACATGTTAGCACCAAGGAACACGGAAAACCACTTTTTCCTTCCAAATGAATACTTGCTTAAACGCTTTTGTGGTGGCTGAGTGCATCAGGGTATCGGTGGCTTCACAAGTAGTTTTCTGAGGCGAGGGATTTATTCCCAAACCGCTTTCTGAGATCGAAACATTAGCAATTCGGCTAGAAGAGTTCAGATTCGACTCGATCATTGAGTACAAGCCTAAACTGAGTCGTCTCGGAGGAAGACTTTCCTATTGAAAACTCATAATGAGACGTTTTTCATGAAATAGGCTCATACCAATTAACATTAGATACGCAAGAGATTGGATAAATTGTAACCGCAGTATCCTAAAATAAGAATTGACATTAACCATTCTGAATATAATGTCGGATGCAGCAGTGAAAATAATTAGAATCCAGTTGAACCAGTAGAAGTTTTCAGTTGGTATCATGTAGTAAATACATTCAGCATTATAGAGTGGACTTCAAATCTTTAAATTTTTACGTAGGGCTGGGAGTTTTACATTTCCCTTTTTATGGATACCTAATTATGATAATTTCGGAATTGTCTCTGGTCCATGCAGTATATCAACAAGGTGTTCACGGCAAAAATGGGAAATTGGAGTTCAGAAAATAATGACAATGTCCGAATACGGGTTAACTGGTAAAATGTCTCTTTACATAAAAATCATAATTAATTTGAAATATCTACGCTTAGTCTCCAAAATATCTATTTCACTGCAGAACACGAAAAAATGAAGAAAACAATTTCAGCAATTCAAACACAAAGCATACAACATTAATACATATTGAATAATAACTGACACGCAATGATTTCACTTGAACAAGATACTATTTTTCCAGTTTACTTATATTTCATTTAATGAGGTCATCTTCATTTATCACTCCACAGATTTCTTCATAAGGTTACGAACTTTCGATGAGCTACGGAAGTAGATTTTTCCATCATTTAACAAAGATTTAATTTAGATATCGCGAAAAAACTTGGCGGTTTTCGGTGTATTGTCAGCTTAGTCAATATAAATGTAAATTCATTGCAATCACTTTCATTATTATTAGGTAATCTCCCGGTTAAGGTAGCATTTTGGACGGACACAACTATCAAATAAACATTTTGCAACTCCAAACAAAACACAATCCAGCAACCTAATCTACATCATGTCCCTCTTCATCTCTGTGTACTTCTTTCCTCCCTTCATCCCGCCCAACATCCCTATCCTGTTCCTACCCTTACCTCGCTTGCCCAACATTCTCCCCTCTATTACCGTCTTCAACATTCCACTACCGCTCAATACACCCTTCATCCATTTTTCCTGCCTCCATAGGATTTCTCTCAACAAACCCCTCTCCTCCCCCACCATTTCTAGTACTTCCTCATTTGTTTTCCTTTCGGTCCATTTCACCTTCTCCATTCTTCTCCACACCCACATTTCAAAAGCCTCCAATCTACGTCTATCCTCCTGCTTCAGCGACCACGTTTCCGCGCCGTACATAGTAGCTACGCTCCATATCAGAGTTTTTACGAGTCTTGTCTTAACATCCCTACTCAACGTCCCCGTCATCAACTCCCTCCTCCTTGAGAAAGCCTCCTTGCCTAGCGCGATTCTTCTCCTTATGTCCCTACTACTTTGACCGTAATCACTTTCATATCGAAGTTAAAATAAAAAAGGCGGTCCTTTGAAGGATAAAATTGAACTAATTGAAGACAAAAGAAAAAGTAATTTCTTATGCAAAACATTGTATTCACTACAGGTTTTTCCAAATAGTTACGGCTTCCTCAGCGATTTTTATTTTAAGGTAAGAATAAAACGAAAATTTTCTTTCGCTCTAGTCTCTTCGACTGGGCTATCAACGTAGACACCACCTGCCAATTTCAATTCTTCTCTTACACTGTTTTCTTTTCTTCAAATATTCTTACATATTTCCACCACTTCTCCTTTGTCATCCTTCGGACCTTTTTGTGTCACAAATATGCTTTGAGAAGTCAGTTACCTGTGAAAGAATGCTGAATTTAGGCTTCATATCTGTTCTGAGCAAGATGTGCCCTTGCTAAATCCACCTCCATGGCTATTCTTGGCCAGATGGTGATACGTTTTATTGGAACTGTTCGCAGGAAAGTTATATTTTGTAGAATAGAAGAGTGTTTTTCTTTCCTACTCATCATGGAGTTAGTTCCTCCTAGTTACACCATCCACCCTTGCATGGACTCTTGTTCTATTCACTTTTTGATGGGTGGTACTAAATAAAAGTACATCTTTGTTTTTTCCTTTAAAATATATGTTACATCTGAACTGAATTTGAATATCGTCACATTATCTATCATTTTCCATAAAAGTGGCATTCCATTTCGATTTTTTTTACATACTCGCTAGCCATTGAAATTTACATAGTTTATTTAGTTTCGTATAAAACAAAAAATGTCAATTTTAAAGGACTCAATCAGTCCATTATTAAATGACGGTAATTCAAAATAACCTCCAATTAAGGAAATGAATAAACACTCAATAGAGCCATCATCGATTAACTTAAGAATGTTTTATCATCTACACAAGTCGCCGCCGCAAGGGTGTATGGCGGGGGGTGTTAGGTCAACAGCCATTCATTTTTCAATTTCAATCAATATCATGTGTAATGCACGTTTACACACAATCACAAAGCAAAAACATCCTGCTGTCACAATCTCTAGTTACATATTTCAGCGGGTTTAATGGACGACATGTACTGGCTCACATAAGATTCCCACTGGCCATCATCACGGTAATTGATCAATGAAAATATTTTCCAGAGAATGGGCGCCACACACAAACCATATTTTTTCACAAAATCTTGTATTCGATTGAGGATTATTTCAGGTGTTTTTTAACAGAAGTTCTTATTGATCTAATTTCCACCAGCGAAAGTAGCACTTTATGTTTCACATCTGATGACAAAAAATACGCATATAGGAGCCTAAGAATGACTTCTCCCAAACATAACTCACCAACTCTTCCCAAAATATGTCGACGTCAGATCGAAAAACTCATTCTGAGGATCCCCGTAATAAGTCTTTCGAAAAAAATTCAAGTCCAGAGGAAACTCTAGGCTCTCAAAAGTTGGCCATTGTGGAGCGAAAGAGTCGCTTGGTCAAGTGTCCAGAATATAAATACGAAAGCTCTCGTGGGAAAGATGAAGTACTAATATATCCCTGGCTAATTAGCGAATGAATATGAAATACGAAATATCGAAAAATGCAACAGTCAGGATGCATCTGCTCTCCCAAACCGTCTTTTACGCAGCGTCGCCCTTGGTCGACGTCGAGCAGCGTCGGACTATGTCCCGGCAAATCATTTTACGAAATTACCGCAGAGATCTCCACTGCTCTCCTGCCGACAAAATTTTCGACGAACGCGGGAGTCTTGGAAATTACAGGGCTCTCATATTTATGAGTATGTCCTCGTTTTCCACTCACACAGACGCGGACACTCCTACCTCGGCATAGACACCGCAGCCATTATCTCTCTCTCTCATTCTCTCAGTCTTTCCATACAAATCACAGGCACCCTGAATAGCAGTAAACCGTATATTAGGAAGCTGCAAGTGGAAGGCGACCGTTCTCTTGCCTTCCATAAGTGAATTCTTTACGACCGGAGAACAAAGAGGTATGTCCTAAATAATTCGTTCCTTTTAGCATAAGTGATAACTTTCCCCTTGAATGATCTCATTAATTGCCAATTGGAATGGTCCAATAACTCTCATACTCCAAGGTGAACTAATGTATTTATTACCCGAAAGAGGTATGCATTGGAGCATGTTGACTTTAAGATTAATTGTTCTATTTTTACCATAAATGCGATGGTACGTGAAAAAGCTTCAATAACACAGTAAGGACTGAGTAGTTCTGCAAATGTTTTGAAACTTATCCATATTGAGAAAACAAAAATATTTTTACTTTCCATTACATTTAAAGTATGCGACGACAATATAAGGCTCTGGTGAATAATTAAAATTCGGGAAACAATGTCATAATTTTTAATTCTTATATCCAGTTCCATACGAAAACGCCTCTTTATGAAAAGTTAAATGTGAGCAGGGACTGATGGAAGTAGCTCCAATTCAAATACCACAAAGTGTGTAAGATTTCAGTCTGTTATGCACGTACAATAGACTATCATGATATGAAGTGGCCTTAAAAAGGATAAAATGCAATGGAACACTTTCATTAACATTCATACTTGTAGTGCGACTTGGGAAGCAGGGTTTCAGTAGTTATTATGAAATTTGCGGATCAAGGGGATTTTTTCGTAGCAGAAATTTCGGATTGAAATCAGTTCACCTGATCAATGTCATCGGGGTACTTAACGTCTGGATAGATAACAATCTAAGACTGAGTATGAAAACTTTCAGAATACTAATAACATCACTTCGGCAATAGACAATAACATTCCTTGAATTTTTCATTACATTTTCTCCATCTGAATAATCCAATTTTCTTTAGCTTAGATCCGAGTATTCCTTATGTTTGGGGCTCAGTGAAGATGGTATGAAGAATGGCAGCGTGGTGTGATCTTCACTCGCTCCGAGTTTATGCATTCGATCTCTTGTAGTTTATACATACAATGTTCTGCATTCCCCTCGAATAATATCAGTTATGTTATTTTTCCAGAAAGAGGTTCAAATATGCTTTTCTTTGCCTCATTTCAGAGACCGCTCTGATAAAATTTAGGCAAAGATTAGATATAATGAGTTAAATGCTTCAATGATCTAATTATAAGTTCTGTAATACTGATCAATGACGTCAAACTAAAACCAAATCTTAACGATTATACTTTTTTATATGTTCACTTTCACGCTACTTCACGTAACCGATTCCATAAAATTGACTATTTAATCTAATCTGATTAGTTGAACCTGCAGTTTAATTAATTTTTCCTCGTACGTTTCATTTACATTCGCCTTATTTCGAATAAAAGTCTATATTTACTGCCACGCACAGCTGTTTCCAAAAAAAAGGTAAAAGCTTGAATAAGGCTGCAAAAATATATTTAGCAATATAGGAACGAAGGACAAAAGTGGAAGTTGTTCAATAAACAAATTTTTGTACCATTAATAATAAAATTTTTTGTTTATTAAAAGGTGAAATATTTGCTTTTATTCTATCGTTCCCATGCCCTAGAAATGAACTTACGTATATCATCTTGCTCACTTTCCGCAGGCAGGCATTGGTCGAACTACATAACTCAAACTCTGTGTCTTAAGAATTTCAAGTGTCCCACGCGCCCGTTCCCTTCTTTCTCCTTCCTCCGCACAATTCCTTCCGTCTCCGCAGGCCTCCGTCCTCTCCAATTTTCTCCCTGCCCACCCTTTTTCCCATTTTACCATTTCTTCCCGAACCCCTCCCTCTTCGCTACTCGCGCCCCAAACCCCTCTCCTTCCCCCTCCCCCACGCCGGCCGCAACACTCCGGTTTTCGCACCTCAAGCCCCGCCCCTGCCCACTCGACGTGAATGATGGAGGCTTTTTAATGTCCCTCCGCTCTCCTGCGCAAAACCACGTGCATGAGGACTTAACTGCTCCTTTCCCCAGAAAAGAGTGATTCTCGCTCACATCCAACTGGCCAACCTCCCTCGACTGCCCCTCTCCTAATCTCCCGCCCTCCTCCTCCTCTATCTCCGACACTATGGAACGCAATCTATACTCCACGTCCCCTCATAATGACTCTCCATCCCGCGCACGCTAAGTACTCTTTTCTTCCCTTATCAACTTTACAGCCCGCTCGACTGAAGGTCTAGGTGAGTGAGTTTTTCCCACTATCGTATAGTTTGGTCTCATATTAAATCTCGGAATGTATTTTCATTTTCTCTCACACTTTACTGAATTTAGGGCACAGTAAAAAAAACATCACCGTCATCATCTCACTTCGCTGAGGTGAACTAACCTTCGCTTAGTATCTGAAGTGAAAAATAAAAATTAATCTGAGAACATCATCTGCTTTCCTCCAGTTATCTTGTAGGACGATTGCGAGTAAATCCATTTTTATGCGTACCAATGAAGTCCTGCTCGTTTGAAAGTAGCAAAGTGAGGGATTATTAAAGCATCAGGCATTCCGAAGCCATTAAATTGGGAGAATCCTGCGCATAAGAAATTTCCAAACAAATAAAAACAGTCATCCCTCTTCCACGAATCGCACATTTTTACACACGATTAAAACCTATAATTTACTTCGCACATGCAAGATGCTATGGCATATTGAAATTCAAAACCCATGGGCTAAGTGCAGGGTGTAAAATGAAAGTCTATCCAGTCTATCCGGCTATCGGTTTGCTCCGGCTGTGCCTTGCTCATTTCACTTTACGGTTGTCCACTTTATTTGACTTCCCTGTTCAGGTGTACTTCATCCTTACAGATTATATGTGTGTAATAACAGTCAAAAAACTGTTCGTGTAAATGAAAAACTGCAGGTGTTTTTGTCTATGTCATTGTGGAACCGTATTACACTTGAATCTGCAATTCATATATTTAATTATGAATTTTTTTAATCGTTCCTTATCTTCTATAAATTCTCGTTTAATTTTAAATCATGAGTATTTCGGGAAATAATTCATAAATATTAGAAGGCATAATAAAACTAAGGAATTAATCTAAAATTGAATGCAGGAATTTCCACGATATTCACTCCTGTAGTATAGGATAGACAGAATGCTGAGATCAACCTATAATAATCGGCTAGTTAAATAATAATAACGAGACAATGAATAAGCGGAAAAAATATTTTAAAACATTCAGCAATCAGACAAAAGATTTTAATGAATGTGGAACACTAAGTTAAGTGACTGGTCATCAGTCTATGATTTCATGGTCGCATACAAGTTCTGTAAGTCGAATAGAATAATAAGAAATGACAGCAAATAGGAATACAAGTGAAATAAAATATCAAACTCAATATTTAATAGTTAGTTAATATGTTTTAGGTACGTTTAAAATATTTTCTAAGAAAGGATATACTTCTTTTATTCGAAAAAACCACCACCTTAACAAATAATTGCGGAAGGATTAACATAAAATACAATGGCAAAAGGGGTAAATATCTGATGTAAGTCGTTCAACTTATAATAATCAATCGAATAAATGGAAACCAAGGTATAGTGAAGCCAGTGAGCGTAATGCGCATTTAGTTTTTTGTTCCCCATATTTCCCGCAGCAACCCTCCCTGAGAATCAATCGAGGAGGAGGGAAGAGAATAAACGATTGCTCTCTCTTGAACCTTTTTTTTTCGAGAGTGCAGGTTCTCGCAGTTATCCCCGAGACTTCGCGATTCACAAACGAAACGTGGCCTCAATCACCGCCCATCCACTGTTTTCTGGGATGATTGCTGTAAAACCGAACATTATGTGAACAAATTTTTTCTTCCATAATATTTTATAAAATCGTTTTTTACTGAAATATGCCCTGCATATATATTCCTTGCGTATGAAAGAACGTATCCATCATCAATGAATTCGTTGAGTATTTTCTCTGAATTACATTGTTGCACCCACTTTCTTGTGACATCAAAATTCATTCCCTTAGACATTTTCTTTTATAGGCATTTAGGAAGCCTTCTAGGAAGTCTACTTGGAAAAATTAGCTTCAGAATTAATAATAGAACACCACCCTTTGCATATATATTTCCAGTTTTCTCTTGGTTCCCTTTTCATTGGTCAGTAATGGAAATAAATTGCTTCGATTGAAGCAAATTGCATAAGATAGTACAAAATTACCTAGAATTTATTTGGGATCAATGAAATGATACCGAAAAAGTTTAAGTTACATATTTATGGGGCAATGATTGTGACTATTACGTATGAGATAATATTTATAGAATAAAAATCTGGATCTGATGAATGCTATAAAAAACGTATTACGAGATTAACCTCTACAAGATGATATCATCGTGAAAACTTCTAAACAGTCTCAAATTGTGAATTTTCAGAACAGCAGAATTAAAAATGAAAATGAGCATAATTTCAAAGAAAATGTGGCAACAGCAACTTTTAACGGAGTCATGCGCAAAACAATGCAATAATTTCAAATCATTTATCTCGGTCAAGACGAATAGGTGGAATTGTTGGAGGCATAACATCTACAATTCGTACGGATTCGAATAATATGGAATGTTTAGCAAAATGATTCGACTGGAGATCTTAAATGTAAGTACAAAAAACAAAAGACAGTAAAAATGGATCAAATTTTTAGAAAACTGCGCACTCATTTAATAAAATAGAAGTGTCGTTGCTCAAAAGGAGGGCCAAATTCCTTTTGGATCATATTAAATTTTGAGATGGATGAAATTATAGAAGAAAGTCTAATCTCCTGCTTTTCAGTCATCCAATGGAAAGTGGCATAAACATTCCATTGCCCAACGAACACCGTCGCCTTTACTCAACGAACAACTCTTCCGCATGACCTCCAATTGAGTGGAAATGCTTTTGCCTCGATGGTCATGTTTGAGCGCCAAGCCCATCTCCCCCTGCGATTCCTCCCCAGGCAGCTAATCCGCTGCGATCGTCGGACGAAAGAGCACTCAACGTGTACTGAAAGCTACCGATTCCGATAATAACCGCCAATTTTCGCGAATTTCCTTCCCATAACTCACTCGCTGCAGCCACATACACACAGCTTAAATTTTCCGGTCCCGGAAATCATTTTGAGCCCGCGAACGATCTCCATGCCGCCAATTACCTCCGCGGGAGACATGAATAGATATATATATTCTGCTGCTTCCAGCATCCCCACCCACGAAACCCCACCCCAACCCCCCCCCCACTCATCCTCTCGGAGAATTCCCCATTCTTATTTTTTCCCACGATCGGAATCTATCAGAAAAGAAGCGGCATCGCTGGACTACGCCCCACCGGAGAGGACAAATGACGCGAGCTTTGGGGACGAAGCGGAACATGGCGGGGGGAGAAGTCGATGAGTGGGCGGGAAGGAGAGCGAGAAATGAGGAGATGGGGAGCCGGGAGGCGAGGTAGGGGGGGAGGTAGAGAGGGAGGAGGGGGTGTGGATATGGAGAGCGATGAGAATAGGAGAGCGCTGGTACGCGGTAGGGTCGTTAACTCCACCTCAGCCTTAATTACACCGTTCCCATCCGAAGCAGCGGGAGTCCCGCCCGCAAAGCCTTCAAGAATGCGCATTCGAAGCCGACAGTCGCAACCGAGGATATACAATTTTTTTTCTTCCTCTCGTCTGCTCCTAACCCGCGAAAAAGGCACTCACTCCATATTGAATATTCAACCAAAATGTTAATTGAATAAGGGAAAAAGGTTTTACGAGAGAAAAACACTTTGTTTTGCCCACTTTTTTTAATCCAGCGAACGGAATCCATTTAATTGCGCTTATGCCGAAGTTTTATTGAGAGATGCTTCCTTAGGAACGATTCTGCGGTGCGGTCGGTGATGTGGAGGCTTATTTGCATACAATAATTTCTTTCGGGGAAGGGGTGGGTGCGGGAGGGCGGAGGTAGAGACATAGAGAGAGAGACTAAGAAACCGAACAGAAACTGGAACAAAAAGCTGTCCGTTTTTAAAGGGGTCATTAGTTTCCAGGGGAAGAGGTGAACATTCACTGCAGGCGTCACTTTGCATAATGGTTTTTGCGGGTAGGATCTCCCACCCCCATCCCCCTAGGTTTGTAGCCCGCTTGATTTAGGGGATGATTATGCAGAAAAATATCTCTATCTTTATGCAACACTCGGGGAAGAGGAAACTAATGCAGTCCGAATGTAAATGCGCAAAAAATCCTCCCTCCACATTTCGATAACTCACGAGAAATACCGCGAGGCCGCCCCGTGGGATTATTTTCGAGAGCTCTCTTTCGCGGAAACATTTCGAATATTTTTTCAGACATCTACAACAAATTCCGAAAATGCAGCACCTGCATTTGTCATGATAATGAATATCATGAAATTTTGCTATAATATAGACAATGGGACCAATATGATGATATGATATTTAGATATAAACATTCTAGATTTTTGGTCGAATATTAATGTAGGCAAATATATTTTCAAGAATATGGGACGAGATTTTCAAACCCACTAATCGTAAAAATGTTTGATGTCACACCTAATATTTTATCCGAATGTCTATTTGACTGTCACATTAAAATGTAACCTAAATATAACATATTTCCATTTTTTTGGTCGTGCACACATTTTCCTGTTTCTTCCCAAATTTATTTTTCCGCTTCATTCCCTACACGATCCATATCGTACCATTTACCGTATCGGCCACCAACGGTCTCGCACTCACCGAAGTTTTGCATGCTTGTGAGGGCGTGGTTCACGTCGAGCGTCGAACTGACACTGTTCATTCATCTGCAAGTCTGACACAGTAGTCCAGTGTTGCGTAATCTCTGGATCTCTTGCTGGTAAAAACTGCATTGATGCATGCATTATACCCTGTTTGTACTTCAAATTCATACATGTATAGCCTGTATGTATTCGGACTCACAATACAACACATGGATCGACTCTAACGAATGCCTTCATTTATGCACAACTGAAAATTTTCGAATTTCATAAAAAATCACAACAGGTATTAAATACGATACCATTATCAAAATTATATGCGCATAGTTTGTATAAAAAGTATCGGGAGAAGTGTCGAAAAAGATAAAATAGATGTATTTCCGATATTGCTAGTACAATGCCTCTCAAAATTCTTCGAAGTACATCCCTTGAGCGCCGACACACTTTTGCCAGAGCGGCTTTTGCACAACTTGAAGGCTCCCTGGTTGTTGGATTCCGAAAGATCCTTGAGGGTTCGCGTGCATTCTTCTTTGACGGCACTTAGGGTCCCATGGTGGTGTCCTTTGAGGGAGGATTTCCCTTTTGGGAATAGGAAATAGTCTGCTGGTGTCAAGTCGGGATTGTAAGGGGGTTGGGGTATCGTCGAGATGGCGTTGCAGAAGGTCTTGCGATAGACACTCGACTCTGCTCTTGGTCCTTCGTTGGGACGAGTTTAGCGCTGATCTTTCGCATCGCCAAATTTTCAGTGATAATGGTGTGCATTGTGCGATCTCCCACTCAACCAGACACACTCAACCAACGGTTTCAATCCAACACATCACGTACACGTCAGGAAAAAATTGTTACCGTTTATTTTTATAAAAACCTTGTATTACCATCTGCTACTGATAAATAGTTTAAAAAATAATTATTTTTCATCACTGGTTCGGCCCTAAAACCGACATTTTGGAAAGTTGGAATTGTCACATCAGTATTTCAATCGTAAGATTGGAAGCAGCCCTCCATTCTGCACTGCACCATTGTAATACCTTCAACCCCTGTAACCTGATCTCTTTTACACCCTTGTCAGTCGGTCCTGTGCACTTGTACCTCGGTTTTCCTCGAAGAAAATTCCCTTCCATTTTACCGCAAGTCACTAAGTAATCCATTATGTCTCAAAGTGTGTCCAAACCATCCAATGTTCCCCTTTGCCGTAGCGTCCTCCATATTGTCCTTGCCTCTCCTGCTCTTCCATACATTTCCTCCTCACTTTGCCTGTGCATGTAATCTTCAGCATCCTCCTACAGCACCATGTATATATCAAAGGATACAGTTTTTAGTTGATTCACTGGATCGGACAGGTGAAGAAACGAAATATTGAGTTCCTATTGTAACCCTATAAAAATATTTTTACTGAGTCATACACGTATAATAATTAGCAATTATATTTTCATTAGTGTGATTGGTAGTGCATGGGAACAGGGTTTTATGGTTTTTTATAAAGAGGGAAGATCTTTTGCTTGCACACTTCCAAATTGGAGTTTTTAAACTAGAGCAGGTGGATCATTTTACCTATCTCGGAAGTGGTTTGGACCAACATGGCCAAAGTAGTAGGAGCGTAAGAAGAAGAATTGCTTTAGGCAAAGGAGCTTTCACAAGGAGGAAATATGGTCGTTGAAGCAAGATTATAGGCGCAAATTGGAGGTTTTGAGATGAGGGAAAGGTAAAATGGACGGTTAGGAAATCAAACGAAGTACGTACTAGTCATGGTGGGGGAGGAGAGGGGGTTGCTGGGAGAAATCCAAAGACGGCATGTTATTTTGATGCGGAGCGTTTTGTTTGGCAATCGGATGTTGAAGACTATTGTAGAGGGGAAGACGTTTGAGCAAGCGAGTTAGGATTAGGAAAGACATGGGATTTGGGAGGGAATGAAGGGAGGAAGGAAATATGCGGAATCGAAGAACAATTTATTTTAGCGTGGGGCGTCAGGTTGTGTCTTGTTAGGGAAGGCTAAGAAGAGTAGGAGGGCTCAGTATTTTCCAACCAAAACCTACCTCAAACGGTAGACTCCCAAGTAAATTCAAAATGATAACAATAAAAATATGTTATATACTATATCACACATAATAATATTTTACTTGATTACATCCATGATAAGATTATGTTTCTCAAAGGTAATTGGCAATTTTGGTAGGATTCGTTAAAATCAGAATGGCAATGTGAAAAATACTTGCAAGTTTTATAGCAAACCAGTTTCGAATCCCTTTCTTTCGACCAAGAAATGTTCTCTGAAATAAAACTTTTAAATGAGAAGGAATATTAATGTTATCTAAAAACATCATCTGTACCTTTTACAAGATTGGATCATTAGCTGAGATGCATAAAACAATGCTATGCAATCAACTAAAGAGTTGAGCGACAGAGGACACATTGCAGAATAATCTAGGAAGACCATGAATTAAAGTATAATTAATAAATGAACAAACATTTACTTTCAAATTGTTCTCTGAAAATAATACATTAAGAGAAATGATAGATCTATGCAGGATATAAATACTCGAATGGTTGTAAGTAATCAGTTGCATGGTACCCTGAGCTTATTGCGTGCCAGAACGCATTGAAAGTAAAGAAACCAAATCACTTTTGAAATCATCTAATAGAAAAGTCGTATTATCGACCTGCAAATTACCATACAACTAATTGAAAAATTAAAAAGTGACAAAAGTGACAACAAGTTAAAAGCTGACAAGTACAACTAATTGAAAAGAGGATCATTTTAATTGGAATATACCCGAAAGGAATATATACTGATATCCGTTTTCCTTTAAAACACCTGATGCCGTTTTAATACCCAATAGTAGGAACGTTGAGGAGAAACGGCTATTGAAGCCATCTCCGACTTTTTGAAGTTCTTTCAAGTCATATCAAAGCTAACTCTACTCAATATTGTAAGATTTAAGTGCTAAGTCGGAAAAAATAGTATATTCATTCATGTTTTAATAGACATGACTGTTATAAATTTGTTCAAACTCCTTGTCTAATGACAAGTTTACAATCGCATTCCTAATTCAGTGGGGCCATTGGCCAAGGCAACGCTGCATTTAAATGTTGTATTTTTACGTGGAGAGAACATTCGGATTGCAAAATGTATTTATATAGTTATAAGTTCTTATTAAACTTTTATTTTATTAAATACTGTCGCAGAAGACATTTATTATCCATGGGATGTTCACATAACATTCAGGTATATTAAATAAAATAGGAGGATGCAATGTCCAATCGAAAATGGGGCTATTGCCAATTGCATTATCCTCACGAGGAAAAAAGTGGAGCATGATAAATTCACATCTAATTGCTCGAGTATGATGGAAATAATTTTCAACGATGTTTTTTTCAATGAATAATGCATACAAACCTAATGGAAAAATTAGTACTATGGGCAGCTGAAGAGGTGGAAACCCCCCACGCATTTTTTATACATCACAGTAATCAACTCAAATTTCGATTTGGTATACTAGCTCAAAACTACACTAACTCTGACTAAAGCCCTAAATTGTGCACACATCAAGACCCTGTACCTCTTACCCCCCACATCCCCTTGTCACTTTCAGTGTCCCGGAATGATCCGGTACTCAGAAAATCAACAGCTTGCGTATACCTGGGGTGTCTACAGTTATAACCCAGATTTAAGGCTGTACTTTTTGTAAAATAGCCAAATGCTTACCTACTGAACTACTACGCCATCATTCTTTTGATATCACATGCATTTATAATCATATGAAAAGACGTATTCCTAGACTCCTCGGACTCACTTTAGAAGCAAGTTCGCTAAGGGTACAAAATTATGCCAATTGATTCACCGTTTTGATCTTTTACCTCATGCTATGACTTCGGTTCCGGAAATTTTTAAGTTGCGCTTTTCCGATGAAATTAACCAAGGAGAGGGGCGACCCTCTTTATCCACCGTTGAATGCACAGTTGCCCACTTTCAAACAAACTATAAGAGTCGCACTACTCAGTACATGACCACTCACAATGCTTGGTTGCTGATTCCACGGTTCCACCGACGGCGTCACCAATGTTCCAGCATCGTGTATGTCCACTGTTCCGATCAACTGAGGTGGGAGTTAACGATTTTACAATATTTTTTACCTACTGAACTAATAATTATTTTAGAGAAATCAAGAAATGCATAGGTGGAATCACCCACTTCTTTCTTTTCTTCGCAACCACAACGCTCGTTTCGAAAGCTCTAGGCATCCACGAGTCAGTTTTCAAAAGAATGAGTCTTAACGAATTGTGAATTCATAAAACAAATTGGTCAAACAGTATATTCTAAATCACTGGCAATGGAGCAGCATGGACAATGACACGCGAGCCAACAAACTGAACAATGTGTGCAGTGCAACGAATGAGAAAGTTCGAAAATTCAGAGTGAAAATTCAGCGATCGAAATTGAAAAATTCGAGGTTAATTGCACTGTTGCCTCTAAACGATGAGAAAATGAGAATTGGCAAAGGTAAAGATGAGAGGGGCAGTGAGGAAGTGGCCGGTAAAATAATAGAAACTCGACGAAGTTCGAATAAAAGTTGCTCAAAAAGTAAGGAAATGCAAGCAAAAGGCATAATGAAATGTCAAGGCAGAGTGAAAAAGGTAAATGGTATGGGAGGGAGGAAATCGGTCTTGGGCGAGTGCGAGTGTGTCTGTGAGCGCGGCCACGGTATAACCATAAATCTGCAGAGGGGGAGAGCGCACTTGTGGGGGGCGGGGGCAGGAGGGGGTGTGGAGAGGGAGCGGTGGACACGGCGGGAAGAAGAGAAGGAGCAAAAGGAAGCGGGAATGAGAGGGGAAGGCGGCAGTGGGTGGGACGAAAGGAAAGGGGCCCGGAATGGGAGCGAAACGGATAGGCGCTTGGCATGGGAGGAGAGAGTGAAGAGAATAGAGAAAGGAGAGAAGTGGGAAACACGACATCACACACGAAATGGAATACGCTGAGTTATATGACTCGATACACGTGAAGTATTAGAGAGTTGTAATTAGAGTTGCAATTTAGGAGAAACATTTTATGGAAATTATCTGTTCGCGAAATGTTTCAGCGTCACAGAAATATGTTAAAATAAATAACTATATATGAATGTAAATAAATATATATGTAATGTTTACATATAAACATTACACATACATAAATATAGCTACACACGCGCACGCTCAGGCGTGTATGATAGGCTCCGATTCTCTTTTCCCAGAGGAAGGTGGGGGGGCCACCGAAAATTTGGAATTCGTTTGAGTTTCAATTGTTTGTGTTTCTCTGTAATTTTGTTTACTAGCGCTATCTGACTTCTCCGTTTAAATTATTATTCACATCCGTGTTACTTGCTTTCAGAATCAGATATATATATTTTTATAAATATGAAATATATAAAAAAATATATATATATATATTTTTATTAGGTAATCTCCCGGTTGAGGTAGGTTTTTGGATGGACACAACTATCAAATAAACATTTTGTAACTCCAAACAAAACCCAATCCAGCAACCTACTCTACATCAGGTCCCTCTTCATCTCTGTGTACTTCTTTCCTCCCTTCATCCCGTGCAGCATCCCCATCTATGTATATATATATATACATATATATATATATATATTCAAACTTGAAAATCCCGCCATACGGCGCACAAATATTCATTCAAACAGAAATAGGTATAAGGAAAGGGGATAGGAAAACACATAATAGGCGAAGACAGGACATGTGGGGAAGGCGGTTTTTGAGCAGATCACGAAAGTAAAAATATTTCCCTATCCGGGATTTGAACCACGGACCTTCCACTTTCCGGGCGGATGCTCTACCAGTTGAGCTAATAGGGAAACCCGATTTACCTTGAGATCTGCGATCTTATAAAGCGCCAAAGTGCTCCGATACATATTGCCCGAGAGATGGCGTTATGGAGCTGTTTCACCCACCAAAGGAGAAATAGACGGGACACAAGAAGGGGAAAGGATAGTAGAAAAGCATTCATACGATCTTATAAAGGATAGGAACGGTGCGTTTCATGGCACGCATAGCCAGAAGAAGAGACGAGCCACATTGGCCAAACACATATTCAAACTTGAAAATCCCAAACTTGAAAACAGCTCCATAACGCCATCTCTCGGGCAATATGTATCGGAGCACTTTGGCGCTTTATAAGATCGCAGATCTCAAGGTAAATCGGGTTTCCCTATTAGCTCAACTGGTAGAGCATCCGCCCGGAAAGTGGAAGGTCCGTGGTTCAAATCCCGGATAGGGAAATATTTTTACTTTCGTGATCTGCTCAAAAACCGCCTTCCCCACATGTCCTGTCTTCGCCTATTATGTGTTTTCCTATCCCCTTTCCTTATACCTATCTCTGTTTGAATGAATATATATATATATATATATATATATATATATATATATATATATATATATATATATATATATATATATATATATATATATATATATATATATATATATAAACCATAAACACAGTAATCAACCCGAAGGTCTTACTTTACTTACACTTGCATAACCGTAAATCGGGTTTTACGAACCGGTTGAACGAAATTAATGATTCCAAAAAAGATTTTTAGAATCTGTTCAACATTTATTTGCTTAAAAAGTAAACGATGGCACCTACGTAGTAGTTGAAAGAACAAAGATGTAAAAATGTTATTAAATGAATTTTAAAAACCATGAACACAGTAATCAACCCGAAGGTCGGTTTGGTAGGTGATGGTAGGGCTCACCCGTGTACCAAGCCCGACGGCGTGTGAATATTCACACATCAGAGTAGGGGGGCCAGTTCATTCCCCTGTGCCGGTTATGGTTTCCCAGGAAGACCTGGTACCCGAAAAATCAAATAGCTTGGGTGGAGCTGCAGGTGCCCAAAGTGCCTTGCCCGGGAATCGAACCCGGGACCCTCCGGTCAGTAGTCCAACGCTCTACCCACTAGACCACCGCGACCCACGTATATATATATATATATATATATATATATATATATATATATATATATATATATATATATATATATATATATAGATGATGCGGGTCGCGGTGGTCTAGCGGGTAGAGCGTTGGACTGCTGACCAGAGGGTCCCGGGTTCGATTCCCGGGCAAGGCACTTTGGGCACCTGCAGCTCCACCCAAGCTAGTTGATTTTTCGGGTACCAGATCTTCCTGGAAAACCATAACCGGCACAGGGAAAGGAACTGGCCCTGATGTGTGAATATTCACACGCCGTATAGGGCTTGGTACATGGGTGAGCTCTACCATCACCTACTAAACCGACCTTCGGGTTGATTACTGTGTTTATGGTTTATATATATATATATATATATATATATATAAACCATAAACTAATAAATATATATATATAATATATATATATTTATTGTTTATGTTTTTATTTAATATATAATATATATATATATAATATATATATATATATTTATATATATATATATATATATATATATAAACCATATCCGCCCGGCAAGTGGAAGATCCAGTGTTCAAATCCCGGTCAAGGAAACATTTTTACTTTCGTGACCTGCTCAAAAACCGCCTTCCCCACATGTCCTGTGTTCGCCTTTTATCTGTTTTCCTATCCCCTTTCCTTATACCTATTTCTATGTTTGAATATATATATATATATATCAACTCATTTACAAAATCAAATGAATATTGCGATATATTACATTTAAAATAAGTTTTCAAGTCAAAATAAACATTTCATTATTGCATCTATCAAAAATTTAAAAAGTGAGTGCACTTTTCACATTTCTTAATTGATTTGATTGAGACTCCTATGATTTTAAATTGTTTAGCCAGGTCTGTAGTGCATCATTCTCACCCGGCGAATATGTGTATGTAATTACATGATCCAATATCACTATTTTCAGAAAGGAGGAAACGAAAGAATAGAGCTGACACGTGACACTAGCGTAGTCATCATTGGTATATCACAATTGATCAGCACATTAGGGCAGCTAGATAACACAATGAGATAAATATTCTCCCACAATGAGTGAAACAAACAATTGTTTCTCCTTTAATTGCAATGAAATAATGGTTAATAACAGGATTTTGGATACGACCTCAGTCTCTCCGCTGAACAAGGTGCGTATTAAAAAATATTAAAATTCCATTCGATTGATTCTTGGCTCTAGCAGCCACTGCTACACGTCCCCATCATGACTAGGAGGAGGAGGGGTGCAGGAGTGCAGTAAAAGTGCGGGGGAAGGAGGAGTGAGAGAGAAAGAGAAGAGGAAGGGAGAAAGAGAGAGAAAGAGGGGGAGGACCGGGGGAAGCCATTTCCTTGCGAGCGGAGAGCGTTATAGTCGTCGCAGTGAGTGTGGATGACCAGAAATACGACATGGATCGGGAAATGGGGGAATATAGAGGAGACCTGGGTGGATGAGGGAGGGGCGAGGCGGGGGGGAGGAGGAGAGGGGAATGGGAGGAAGAAGGAGAGGGGGAAAGGGTGGGGAGAGCGGTGGTGGGGGGCGCCACTGGCAGACAGACAGTAGGGAACGCCAAAGAAGTTAAACGACTCGAACAAGGACGACTAATGAAACTCCGTGGAAATCCGGTAAAAGTTACTGCGGGGAGAAGCCAGCGGAAAAGAGAGAATGGGGAGAGCGGGAATCCGAAAAAGAATTGGATATGGAGAGGAGAAAAGTGGCGAGGGGATACAAAAAGAGTGTCCGAGGAGGATCGGGAGGGGAGGGATGGCAAGAGCGGACGACGGGGGAAAAGGAGGAGGGGTTGAAAAGGGCAAGTCTCATAGGAATCGCCAAAAGGGTTGGGGGATGGGGTGGACGTGAGTCGGGCAAGTAGCGTATTTCGAGAAAGGGTTGGGCCCCTTATAGGAGCGAACGAATGGGCGAAAGAAAAGTCACGGAAAATGAGGTGTGGGGGTTGGGAAGGGGGGGGGAGAGAAGGTGCCGTTTGGAGGATGTTTCGCGCGGCTCCCAAATGAAGTGGAAGGAGGAGGGGGGCGGGAGGGAGACAGAGGCGGCGGCGAGCGCTGCGAGGTGGCTCCGGGACGGGGCGGGGCGGGGGATTGAGGAGGGAGAATATTTACTGCGCATTAAATCATGGCATCAGGGCGCAATAATAAATCCCATTATCATCCTCCTCCTTGGGAGTGCTCCTTGCCTCATTGTGCTGAGGGAAGGGAGGCTCAGGGGGGGGGGGGCGAGGAACGGAGGGAAAGGTAGGAATAGAGAGAAAAAGAGGAATCGAGGGTGAAGTGGAAACGTGGAACGGAGGCAAAGGGAGAGGAATCTGCATCTGCTGGAAAAGTAATGAAGTCGCTCGGATCGTTATTTTTTTTCAATGATAAGAACTAAGGTAAGACGCTGGCTAACGAAAGGAAAGTTATTGTAATGGAATTGGAGATAAATGAAGACGCATTTGAGGCAGGGGAAACGGAGGACAAGAGATGGGGACACACCAAATAAGGGCTTCGAAGACACCTAGGATCAAATTCAAAAGTAAAACTTCTTGGTCGAATACAGGTCGGGCATTCCTCTACTCGTGGACCTCAGGAAAATATCTACATTTTCCATTATGTATTGCTGTTATTATAGGTAGTCAATTAGTTAAGGGAGGTTTTGGATGAACACAAACTACCAAATAATTCTTTCGTGTCTACTAACAAAACCCAACCTAATATCCTACTCTACAACAAGCCCCTCTTCATCTCCGTATACTTCCTTCCTCCCTTCAACCCGTCCAACATGTCTATCCTGTTCCGGTTGTCCCTTCCTCCCTTGTCTAATATTCTCCCCTCTATTAGAGTCTTCAATATCCCACTGCCGATCAATGTGCTTTGCATCTATTTTTTCGGTCTCCTTATAATTTCTCCCAACAATCCCCTCTCCTCCCCCACCAAACTCAGCATTCGTCTTTCTTTTGGTCCATTTCACTTTCTTCATTCTTCTTCACACCCACGTTTCAAAAGCCTACAATCTACGTCTATCATCCTATTTCAGTGACCATATTTCCACGCCGTACATAGCTACGCTCCATATCAAAGTTTTAACGAGCATTTTCTTAACATCCTTCCTCAACGTCCGTGTCAGCAACTCCCTCCTCCTTGTTTAAGCTTCTTTACCTGACGCAATTCTTCTCCTAGCCTCCCCACTACTTTGTCCATTTTGGTCCAAAACACTCCTGAGATACGTACACTAGTCCATCTGCTCTAGTTTTTACCCACCTATTTTAATCTTAGCTTTTTTCTTTCTGGAAAATTGTTAGATCTATGTTTTATTTACATTGTCTCTCATCCCATATAACCCCTTAGCTGACTGACAAACTAGAGCTTGGTCATCAGCAAAGCTAACTGATTTTACGAAATCCCCTCCGACTTTCATTCCAACCTCCAGTTCTTGCCTCTTTAATCATTCCCTCCACATATACGTTGAACAGCACCGGTGATAATGGACATTCCTGCCTTACACCTCTTCCTAACACTGATCATCTGACTCCCCGTACCCCACTCGCACCTGAGCAGTCTGAGACCTGAGCAGGTTGAGGATTAGCATTCTGTCCCTCCAATCCAATCCTATTTTCTGCAATATACTCATTAGTTTTTCCCAATTCACTCTGTCAAATGCTTTTTCGAAATCTACGAAACAGGCAAAGACGTCCAGATTGTATTCTATATTCCTCTCGATTAGTGACCTCATTACTGCAAATGCATCACGCGTGCCTTTCCACTTCCTAAATCCGTTCAGACCATAGTCCATCAGAATATTAAACACCCTGAAACAAAAGGTATTACTTAAATCACGATTGCTCCTGGCGAATAGATTCATGGATATTAAAACGCTGGGTGCTGAATGGAGACATCCTGACGAAACTAAAAATGGTATTTGCTAAAGTTTTTGAGTGAATTATCTTGGCTACTATTCTCCTCGCATGTTAATGAAAATAAAGTATCCGGTGATTTTTTTAATTTTTCAACTAGATGAATGTTTTCTACCCTACGGTTTCAGGTTGCACATGAAATCTGTTAATTTTTTTCATTTCCCTTCCCAAAATAGTAAGTAATGTATTAATAAGTAAACTTGTAGACACATGTATATACGAATGCAGTAATTCAACATCATGATTTGTCTCAAACATTAAAAGAACACAATTTCTTAAGTGCATTACTTCGAAACTGCATTTGCCATGTAATAAGTCAGATGACCGCTGCGGTGTCATCTCTAGTCGTAGGAGGTTAAAATTAGTTTTTCCTGCCTTCCGCTGTAGTTCTTAACTCGAAATTAATTATGCACAAAGAAATTTGTATTTCATCCATTATTAAAATTGAAAAAATATACTTGTACTTGTACACAAAATTACTTACACTTGCATAACCGTAAATCGGGTTTCACGAACCGGTTGAACGAAATTAATGATTCCAAAAAAGATTTTTAGAATCTGTTCTACATTTATTTGCTTAAAAAGTAAACGATGGCACCTACGTAGTAGTTGAAAGAACAAAGATGTAAAAATGTTATTAAATGAATTTTAAAAACCATAAACACAGTAATCAACCCGAAGGTCGGTTTAGTAGGTGATGGTAGGGCTCACCCGTGTACCAAGCCCTATACGGCGTGTGAATATTCACACATCAGAGTAGGGGGGCCAGTTCATTCCCCTGTGCCGGTTATGGTTTCCCAGGAAAATGTGGTACCCGAAAAATCACATAGCTTGGGTGGAGCTGCAGGTGCCTAGACTGACTTGTCCGGGAATCGAACCCGGGCCCTCCAGTCAGTAGTCCAAAGCTCTACCCCCACGAGCTACCGCGACCCATAAAATAAGTAATTAATAATTATTCCATTAAATGTAACATAATACATATGCAATAAAAGAAAGCGACTCCGTTTTGTAGAATCAGTCTCATTTAGCATCCCGCAAGCCCAATCGTTCATGTTGTTCCCTCAATATTTTGCTCCTTCCAAAAACCAAATCGTCTTCTGGGATTTTGCTCAAAGAAGATTATTCTTTATTAAATAGATGAACCGAACTGTCTCTTAGAAAGATCTCTTCCTAAATTTTTGGTAGAGAAAACTTCTTTCCCGCTTACATTTTCTCAACATTCACGGCTCCTTCCTACCCTTTCCAATCCTAAATCCTGCGGTCGGAGTTGGCATTATGACAATGCTGGACAAGATCAAAGTGTCTTCAGCGTTCCACACTAGCTGGATGGCTGACATGCAAACCATCAGGATGAGAAAGAGAGAGATATACCCTTTTTAATGGAACGTAAAGAATTTTAAATCAGAAGAACTGACGGCATCTTAAGGTGCAATTATTTGTTAGATGATAGTGTATGTATTTGCATTCATATAAAATGATAGGATTTTTGCATGAATTTATGCGCCACTGTGGGCATGGGATTACATGTATTTACATGTATGTGTTGGTTTAGATTGCGGTTTTTTTTCCTTTTACGGACGGTGAGCTAACACTTGTGGCGGCTTGCGGGGTACTATGTAGATGTAGATGAAGAAGGAAGGGGTAACCGTCAGTAATTTCACCGTAGATAAGACTCCCGGTTTTATTGGAGACATACCAGATGTTTTTTATATTCTCGTAATGTGGTAATGCGTTGGTTACCGAGCTGAAATAGAAAAGCCATGTGGTCGCTGGTCAGTTTTGAAATATTGATCAAAATATGGAACTCCAAGTCCCATGAAAAATTATTATAGTTTTTGGAATCTGAGGAAAGAAGAATGTGCAAGAGTTCCAGAATTTCCACGAAAAAACTCATATTTTTAAGATTTCAAAAGAGAATATATGCCCAAATAGGATTTATAGTAGTGATTGAATACGCCAAGTAAGCACCCGTGATATTAATGTTACCTTAAGCCAAATGCAGTTTACCGAGAAATGAATTTCTTGATCAAAAGTTAATTTAGCATATTAGTATGCTAAATTAATAGTACTCGGGCTGGAACTCGGATGGACTTGAGCGTGATCTATGCAGACTGTTCAGGTATTATCAATGGCGCTTTCTTCAGTAATTGATACCGGGTGAAAGAAAATAACCGCTTCAGAGGCGTTTGATTTTTAGCCCACCGAATGGAAAGATACTTACGGAATGTAAAAGAAAAAAGTCTTTGAAACGGAAGACGTTTTGAAACGAAGGCTGAAGTAGAATATTTTTATGTTTACACTTGTAGAAAATTTTATCCTTTTAGAAATAACGGCTATATCGATCAAACTTCTTCGAGACCCATGGTGCACTGATCCTATGCAACGACATGGAGAAAAAATATTTAGTTTGATCATGATTACGACTGGACGAATAAACAAGGGTGGAACTAACCCCATTAAATGTCAAATCAGTCATATATGTTAGTAAGCTACTATTATGACTTAAAATTGCGACGAAAATGCTATTGAAGCCCTACTTTACAAGGGAAGTAAAGCCAATCTAATATTACCATCAATTCAGAACCCAGGTTTTCAAATATGATGAGATCATTCAAAATTCAAAATAGAAAGAAGTTATACGAGGTTATACATTGGCTGCATTCTCATCGAATAATATTATGCCTAGAAGTGCACTACCGGCTGCCTTAGTCAACGAAATTAAGATCACTTCCACAAATATTTACTACAGACATGGATTAAATTACTTCCAATAATCATTTGATATATTGGTCCAAAATAAATGTGTGAGCACAGTATTGCATAGGTATACATTGAGTATATGCATATGTTCCAACGTAGAAAAAAATGCATCCATTTTATGTTGAACATGTATGCGCGTAGACTGATGAACGATATCATTGAAAGTTAAAAAGCTGTGGCATACTGGAACAGAATATACTCTAATGCAACAATTTGCACGACTACGAATGCCTGTGACATTGTATGTACGGTATTTCGTCACAACATCTTGTTCCTTTAAAGCCCCCAAAATTTCAGAGTGTAAGAGGACGTCTCGGTAGCTTAAATGGTTAAGTATAGTACATCCCGTCCCGCAAATATAGTACATCCCGACGTGCAAAGAGCGGTCGTCGCTGACTCTAGATTTTGAAAAATGTATTTTTTTTAACGTCCGAATTAAACAGCGTAATAATCTTGGGAAAAATCAATACATAAAAATGGCTGTGGGTGCTACAATTAGAGGTGATGGATTTACAGAGTCAAAAATGCTTCCTCATAAACCTGTAAAAGTACATTTCGAAGAAAAATATAAACAGGTTTAAAAATATTTCCGAGACTGCTTAATACTTCCTCTCAGATTTGCCGTTAATTATGATAGTAAAGCCTACGATAATCAATTGTACCTTTTCCATCTACAACCACTTGGCGGATAGGAGCATTAATATAAGCAGGCATTTTTTGACTCATGGCTAAAAATACGTCCGACTGTCCTTCCACGAGTTGAGTCGAAAGAGATGACTGACCAAAAAAGAGACTTTTCCGGAACTCGCGGAGGACATTAATATCGGCGCAAGTGGCTGTGCTTGCCCTTGCATGGGGCGGTGACTTGTGGCAAATGCACGAGAATGAATCCCTGTCGCAGTACGTGTTGGCCAGCTCAAGGGTAAACAGGAGAGGAGGGCGGAATTGATATCTCATTCCTAAGAGCGGCTCTGACCGTCGACTCTTCAACGCAGCGAAAGATTCGGCTCCAAAGGGGAAGAAAGAAAGGGGGAAGGGGAGAAGAAGCTGGAAGTTTTGTTTTGGCGACGCTTGGAGCAAAGAGAGTGGGAGAAATGTGGGATACAGGATCCCTGTATGTAACTCGGAACTCACCCTTTCAAAATGTACACGAGAGTGTAAGGAGATGAGTCACAAAAGGAAGCAGAAGACACAAAAAGGGAATGTGATAGATATTTTTTTTAATTACGAACATTATTACGTTTACAAAAAACAGTAAGGCTGATGAAGACAACGAGAAGCAAGAAATAAATAGAAGGGAAATAATAATTGTTTACCGATTTATATTTAGGAATGTTCTTTTCGATACTTAAATCGCTTAATTTTAATATTAGAAATATTCCACAAAGAATCAAATTTGATTGTAAATGGGTCGTAAAAATTATTTCCTCAAAATATTTTAGTAAAATTAAGTAGTAAATCCAGTAAATGAAGAAATTAAATCTCTTTTCTAAAGTTTATTTCACCTAACTGTGAACAAAAGATCCTACGATTGTTTTTATGCAAATTTGTTCTAATGCAAAATAATACCAAAGAAATAACATGAAACGGCTCGACTCCATTTACCGTTAATTCAAGAAAAGTAACTAAGAAACAAGAGAGCCTCAAAGCACATGCTACAAGTAGGTGTCGGAAAGTTTTGCAGAAAACTAAGAAACTGGGTTTACTCGATGTATACCTCAAGTTGTGATATCGATAAGAAATATTTCTCTAATAAAATATATGTTTGTAAGGAAGGCCACATACGAAAGTAAGATCATAAGTAGGAAATAAAACCCTTGCTAACTGTTTGATATAATATCGATGCCGCTGAACAATGCCTCCAAATCCTTCATAGTACATCCCTTGAGGGTCGACACATTTTCACTTTTGCTAGAGGCCTTTCCACGACTCGAAGCCTCCCTGCTTGGTGGATTCCGATAGGAGGTCCTTGAGGGTACACGTACAAGCTTCTATGACGGCATTTTTCCCTTGGGGGATTTCATTGAGGGAGAGTATTACTTCGAACCTTGGGACTGTAAGAGGGATGGGAAATCGTCGAGATGCCATATCAGAAGGTCTTCGCAAGCAGACACTCGAGTCGCCGGGCTCTTGGTCGTCCGTCAAGACGACCAAGTAAACTTGGAATGAGTTTAGCGCAGATCTTTTGCAACTACAAATTTTCAGTGACGATGGTATGCACTGTCATCTTATCAATGTCAATATGCGATCTGCAACCATGCGACACTTAACCTACGATCTGAATTCAGCACTTCACGCATACAAAATGATGGAAAAATTGTTACCGATACTTTTTATACCAACCTTGTACCATGGTATTTATGAATAAGATCTCGGCAAAGAAACATCTCCTGAAACAATACAACAAAACGGCTAGCGGAACGATATGGCCCTTAAAAGGACCGCCAGGGAAGAAAGGCAAAGACGGGATTCTGACGAGTCCATCAGGCAGACGGAACCGGACCCAAAGGCATACGCGACTATCCCCTTCGTATCGGGAACATCCGAGAAGATAGCCAGAATCTTAAAAAAGCACGACGTGGTGACAAGATTCAACTGCACCAAGAAAATAGCGGACGCGCTCCCTGGACCGAAGGACAAAATCCCGAAAGACCTATACGAACGGGTCTACCAAGTACCCTGTTCATGTGGGAAAGCCTACATCGGGGAAACCTGCCGGCCAATGAAAGTTCGGATGAAAGAACACCTCCGGGCAACAACAAATAAACAGTTTCACCTGTCGGCCATCTCCGAACATAAATGGAGTGAACCCCGTTATTACATTTTATTCCATGATGCAAAAATCATAACTAGGGAGAGTAGATATTATCCACGATTAATTAGAGAAGCTATTGAGATCGCCAAAAACCCGGAGAATTTGAACATCTTTGACCTGAAGACGCCGGATACAACTTCGGCGAAACTGTTGTCAGCTCTAAACAGCAACGCGGTGATAACCCGAAAATGCAGAATCCTTCAAGCCACCGCCGCGAAAATCTACTCAGCCAGGATCTCGGCAGTATGCCAAACAAGTAGCATCAGTTGATCAAATAAGAGAAAAGGCTCCACACCACAACACAATTTTTTGAAATTCATATAATTCATATATTAAAAAAAAACATTTTTTTCAGGTATATGGAATTTGGACCTAAAATTATGTATTCATTGGCAAATATTCAGTTTCACATTAATCGAATATATTTAGTGTCTCTAGTCTAAACTTATGATATCAACAATTACGAACCGAAATCAATACATCAAGTTTGTGGAAAATGACTCCATGAATTTCCCTTGAAGACTGCATTATTATTTGTTAGTCTTTTAGACGGGCGTAAATAGTTATCTCCTACATTTCTTAACCTCGTCTAATAAGACACTACCCGACACCCTAAATTACATTAAACTGTTCTTCAAATCGGCGCACACAGTCTACCTTCCATCAATGCGTCCGAATGCCTATCTTATTCCTCCCCCTTCCTCGCTTACCTAACACTCTCCCCTTTATCACGGTCTTCAACATCCCATCGCCAATTAAAATGCTCTGCATCCATCTTTCCTACCTCCTTTGGAGTTCTCCCAACAATTCCCTCTCCTCCCACACCATGACCACCTCTTCTTTTGATTTCCTTTCTGTCCATTTTAGAAAGCTACATTTCATATTCAAATAAAATGCATATCCTGAGAGCTAATTAATTTCAGTCGGACGGACATGGTACAACTAAACGAAATTTTATGCCATTTTTCATCGTTAGTACGTCTAATTTCATGGCTAAAAAGATGCAAATTTGGGATGGTATGTCCAGGCGTTCGGTGCCTGCGCCCTCCTCCCGCCACCGTCACCCGAGGACTGCCCGTCAAGGAGACGGCGTCGGCCGGATTATATCTTTCCATTGAAACTTTCATCGGTAGCATTTTCTTTTCTAAACTAAAATAAAACACGGAATGGAGGAAAGAAGAAGAATCAGGTTCCTAAGATAACGTGACCACCAGAAACGTAGGCAAAGTTCAAGCAGTGCCTTAGAGCATGTATATTTAAATAGGGGTGAGACGAGGGAGACAAACGTAAGTTCAGGATATCACAACTAATTTTTATATAACACTATATATTTATATTATTATATTTTAGTACTCTGCAAGCTATAGCTAGTGTGCGACAGGAGCTGAATGCACACCAGACTTTAACCAGAATATTTTTACCCCAACTTCGGTGGGGCAATGTTATTCTGATATCTTATCGCTCGCGGACAAAATAACATCTTAAATGCATGTGTTTTACACTTAATCTCTCTGATTTTACTGACATGATCTCTCCTAACGTCAAACGATGGGGTTAATAATACATTTTCAACATCATTGTTAAAGAGACGTCCTTCCAATTCATTTACAAGAGATCTTCAATCTGTAATTTAACCCTCGCTCCATAGAGTGATTCTCCGCCTAGTTTCCCTAATATATTGAACACGCTATTAAGTTTAAAATAGCAAAGTTTAACAAATCTAGTTCCTCTACACGGCACGTGATCCAATTCACCAATCAATTCAACCTCGCGAGGATACCATATACTTGCAGCATATTCTAAATGAGGCCTAAACTGCGAAAGTTAATATTTCTCTTTGATCTTTTCATCACTTTTCTCCAGTACTCTTCTGATTAATCCTAATTTTTTGTAATCTTGCCCACATATACCCCGTATGTGTTTTACCCATGAGATGTCATGAGTGAGGTTACTCCTAATTATTTAATCAAGTCTACATATACCATTTCGGTATTCCCGATGCAGTAGGCGTTCGTGTGGGAGTTGCTTTTTTTCCAAAAATTCAATGCAGACGCACTTTTTTAAGTAAACTTTAAGTAATCTTTGAACCAAAGCGGGAGGACGTCCACCCTCGGATCTTCCAGTTTGTTCAAAATTTTACTAGTATCTATTTAGTAGAGCCGGGGAGAGCATGAGAGTTTAAATTCTTTGGAGAAGATTTCACAAGCTTTTTAACAGAGCGGTCTTCATTTTCATTATAATAGTAGACAGATAACGTTTCTGTTTGACATTTTCTTTACATTTACCCAGTGCTCTTCTAATAAATCCTAATTTTTTGTTAGTTTGTCCACATACTCCCCGCATGTGTTTCAACTAGGAGAGGTCGTGAGTGGGAGGAACGCCTCAGTATTCAATCGAGTCTACATATTTTATTTCGGCGTTCCCGATACAGTAGACGTTCACGAGGGAATTGCTCTTTTTTCCAAAAATTCATCACTACGAACCTTTTTCAGTTTAATTCTAATTGCCAAGTATCGCACCAGCGTTGTATAGCATTTAGATCCTCATTAAATATTGAATTCTACTAAGTAAGTAACAGCAAATAATTGCAAATTGTTCGAAGAACAATGAAGCAGGTTAACAGTATTAAAAAAACCCAAGTTTTATGTTTTAATCATGCGTTCCCTTGGGATGGAACGGAGGTACTGATTAATTAAAACTCTAAATCAGAATGTAACAGAGAAGAGAGAGCAAGAGGCAACACGGCCGAAGTAAAAAGGATCGTGATGCCACAGTGATTCAGGAGAAGTACGGAATCGCAGGGGTGTGAGGCGTCGCTCGAAAGAAAGGGAGAAGGGAAAGGAGGGAAGAAGAATGGAAGCATTAGGGAGGAAGGAGGCCAGGGAAGTGGTGGTCGAAAGAGTGTGGGGGGGAGAGAGAGAGATACCCGCAGCGGTTACAAGAGTGCAGCACAGGCCGAAGACACTAACTCCGCTCTTTTCATCCCCCTCCCCTAAATATCCCACCCCGACCCACCCCCTCGCCGAGCGCTCCCTCTCTCTCTCTCTCCAGCCAATCCGAACTGTTTTCATTATTCCCGCAGAAAACATATATCTCAGCACATCCTCGCCCATTTTCCCCGCTATCACCTCCCGCCCCCCTCCAAGCCTCCCTCGGCCCTCAAAGAGGACTTCCCAATCTCCCTCGTGCAAAAACAACTCTCCCTCCCGTGCGCCCAACTCTCTCCCACCCCCACCCCCCACCATCCCACCACCGCAACACCGGCCTCGCTCAGCCCTTTCGAGAGAGAGAGAGAGCTCCCCGATCGGTCGCTGGACATTCCAGTATTACTGGAACTCCCGCCGTCAATAAATCAGGCACAAGGTGGGGGCGAACTCTTTGGGCGAACTGAGGGTGGAGGGGCTGGGAAGAGGTAGGAGTGAGATAAGGTCCGAATTGGGGGGTGAGGCACTCGCCGGAGGAGGGGAGGGTATGCAGAGGGAGGGGGGTGGGTGGAGAGAGGGACTGGGTGGGAAGAGAAGAAGTGGAAGGCAGTAAGTGCCCTCGACGAAGAAAATTCACGAGAATAGGTTTTTTATGTATGCTTTATAAATGCTCCCTCCTCTACCCCCGTCCCCCCCCCTGTCCCCCCGCCCCTCTCTCTCTCTCTCTTTTCCCGCCTCCGCCAGATCCTTCTGCCCGCGGTCAATTTTTTCTCCCCCCTCCTCGGCGTCAAACGGATCTCCCACCCAGGGTACGGCCAATAATTAATCTCCTGATGTGAGTTAAAGCTTCGTTTACGCCGTGACTTTTTTTTCCCAAACTACCCCTCTCCCGCGCAGCCGTTGCGTACACCCAGTTCACAATAACTCTTTGTGCGTAAAATGTCCTTTGATTAAAAAAAATTGCTCCGCCGGAAATTATGTGTATTCTTAAGCTTCTGCTGTGGAGTTTGACACGCGGAGAACAAAACAAAGAGAAGAGAAGCTTTTATTTCTTGGGTTGGGTACCTCTGACTGAGTTTGTCCTTCGATCTATAATTGGGAATCGGAGAGATGGGGAAGTTAAGAATTGAAAACGGCGGCGTAAAATAAAGCAATGCAACGCTATGGAATGCAGAGCCAATAATCAAATCTTGGCTCTGAATTTAATGCCTGGTTAAATTGCGTCAAATATTTCAATATGTTTGCGTCAATAGAACCCACGAAGAATTTGATTTTAATCAATTGGAAATACATTTTCGGACGTAGCGTACATTTCCGATTCTGTTAAACCATTTATAACACTGTTATACCTGCATATCCTCATCACAGAATATAGTTGAATAAAGTGAATTTTTAAAAAAATATATTAATATTCCGCAATTAATTTTTGGACCCAAGTGAATGTGATAATTAAAATTGAGGAATTTGTCACTCGTTCTTTTGCACTCGTGGATAGTCAATTCTTCAAAAATATTGAAAATGAATGATTTTTTACAAGAAACATAGAAATAAATAATCAGAGAAACATCATAAGTTCTGAATGATATTGCAATTAATGCAAACTATTTTAATGGATCTATTTCAAAAGTTCAGACCGGTACAATCAAGCTTCATAACCTGTTTATAAATTAATAGGGGTGTGAGTAGGAATGTTCTATGGCAGCATCACTTCACTTGGGGAATCAACACTTGATCCTTCAATTTCGGAATAGGTGTATTTTCAGACATTCTCTTTCTATTTCTTATTTTTATATTTTAATTATAATCATATAATGATCCCCGCGGGTCGCGGTGGTCTAGCGGGTAGAGCGTTGGACTAATGACCGGAGGGTCCCGGGTTCGATTCCCGGGCAAGGCACTTTGGGCACCTGCAGCTCCACCCAAGCTAGTTGATTTTTCGGGTACCAGATCTTCCTGGGAAACCATAACCGGCACAGGGAAAGGAACTGGCCCCCCTACCCTGATGTGTGAATATTCACACGCCGTCGGTACTGTGTTTATGGTTTTATAATGATCCCATAGTGAGACCCCTAACGCAGTACTCTTGTGAAAACTGCTTTACACCACCACCCTTCAAAAACTACATTTCCTTTAAAATTTCAACTATTTCGTATTTTAAAATGTTCCATGTCGTAATATTACAGACAAATAAGAGGTCGTACAACAAGCGGCTTGAGAGATTTTGGTCGAAAATGTCATTCCCAGGCATTAATATACGAGAGCTAGGCTAGTTTTTCTCTAACGTTTCTGCGAAATTGGAAGCTAAAACGATATTTTCCAAGCCTTCTAAGGGGCCGTATAAAGTTTTATGTACTGATCTGTACTTGCCGACTGATTTTTTTAAATAAAGAAATCTACATGGGTAATTTATTTCGGTTGTGACGGAGATCGCATTTTGTTGAGAATGATAATACACTGAACGCAACAATTCATTAAAACTACTAGTAGACCACCTCCGGTATCCCAGAAGAAATGGCTGAGAAGGTAGGAAATGGAAATGATTCTGGCATTGACATTTCAATGACCTTTTCATTCGCCATGAATAAATTATATTAATTTCCAGAATTTTCATTTATCTAACGCCACCCAAACAAACGATCTCATTTCGAAACGGTTTCTAGTTTCGTTTTAGTCTGGGACGCAGTCTAAATTGTCAATGTTCGACTCATGTGCAGCCTGGTCACAAACAAAGGCTCATTGGGTCCCCGGAGTCACGGGGAGTCACCAGAACCGTGGGAAGTGTAAAAGTCCGTCGGAATAACAACGGTGTGAGGTGCATTGGCTGCGATTAAATCGGAAAACGTACCACGATGGGCCGCAGGGAACTTCTTCGACATTCCTTGGATCATGGGGAGAGCCATAGTGTCCACATTTGATAAATGGAATGAAATAATTGAGTAAAATAAATATAAATCCCCACTCGGCTTGAGAAGGGTCGTTTGCGTGTATGCACCTACCTACGTTGGAAAAAGGTCCATTCCAACAACTGGCGATAATTTTCGCAACACACGGCTCCGCGAACGCGGCGGGAAATCCAGTCCTCATTTTCACTTCATGCCATACCACAGGGGAGGGTTCAGGAGGTAAATGGACGACGGACTGGCTGGTAACGTCTTGGATGGGGGCTGCCAGGAGAAAAGAGAGACTGGTCGGGGGTTGGAATTCGCGGGGGTGGTACTCGCGCGCGCTAGCATGGAGACTCGGCCCCTGAAGGAGAGGGGCTTGGAAGGGGGGGCGGAAGAGGCTCCGTTGGAAGGAGAGGGAGGGGGTTGCTCGGGGGTCCGGGGCGGAGGAGTCTCGAGCTGAGTGAGGGAGGGTATCTCGACCCCTGACGGCGGAGGGCGAGTTTGAGGTTTCAGCGTTGGCGTCGACGACTGCGGCGTGTTGCAAGCATCGCGTGCGGACGTCCGGCGTGGTGCTGGGGACAGGAGGGAGGGGGCGGAATGGGTTCCCCCGCCTCCCTCCCGGAGCACGCGCCGTTTAAGGACGCCACACATCGACCGGGGGAGGGGGACTGGCGGGCAGGGGGGGGATTAACAACCCGAGATGCGATCTCGGGTGGGGGTGGAGGAGTGGGAGGCGGGGGGTGGGACGGGAGGAGGAGGAGCGGACTGATACCGCGCGAGAGAGCGAAAGGCCCCCCCCCGCCATCGTCTCGGGCCCCGCGCTCTTGTAATCCCATCCCCCGACGCGCCTCGCGGACAATGCGCTTCTTCTCCCTCCGCGGCGGCTTCACAATGCCCCATCATTATGCAGGAGATGCAAACCGAGGAAGCGACGACGACGCCGGTTATTAAAATGAAAGTCGGAACCCCGGATTCGGCAATGGCAATATATCAAGGGGTTTTCACGGATTCCTCCGGGGCGGGGGCGGAATGGGGTTTGCTGGAGAAAAGGAAAGAAAGTAAAAAAAAAGGCCGAGGAGATAAAAGAGCGGAGACGGGGGGGGGGGGGGCGATGGAACAGTTTCAAAAGGGGAGGAGGCAAGAAGAGGGCCAGAAGGGGAGAAAAAGTTGGGAGGCGGAGTGTGTTGGGGAAAAGAAGGAGAAGGTCGCCCGGCGCATAAAAGGTGACCTTCCTGGGCCCGGGCGCCCATTGTCCCTTCCCGCATTTGTAGATGGTGCCCGATACGGCCACCAAGGGGCAGCGGTAATGGATGCGCCCTGCGATGCCCTGGGTTCGTTCCTCGGGCGCCGGACACCCACCCCCTCCACACGACACGGCCACCACCCCCGCACGCCGGGGGGACTCGCCCCCCCCCCCCCTCGCAGCCGCTGCTCCCCTTTTCCCCCCGCCAGCAGTGTGCAGCATCTTCCCTCTTCACCCGGAGAGGAGAAAATGCCGACCGACCATTAGGGAGAGAGATCCGCCCCGAACTCCCGCACCCCCACCCCCATTCGCGCGCGCCACCCAACGCCGCCGCCACCAACCTTCTTCTTCGCCCGTCCAAGGAGGGCGCCTTGAGCGGTGAGGGACCCCCCCCTCTTCCAGCCTCTTCCTCCTCAGCCGCCCTTTTTTGCAGACAACAATGCGTCCACCCAGAGCGAGCGGGCGACTTGGTCCTTCGGGTTGAGGGGGGCCGTGGTGAAGATGGCAGGGAGCAGGGGGGGGGAGCGCGTGCGAGGAGGGACGGTGCAACGAGTGAGCGGGCGGAGATATCTCTTAAGGGGGGTGGGAGGGGTGGGGTGGGGCTCGGCGTGGGAGGTCCCCGCGATGTGACATGCCAATCGGATGGAGATCTACCGATATTTTAGCGTGTCACCCCCCCTGGCGGTGGACCCCGAGTCGTCATCGCTCTCGTCCCCACCCCCGTCCCACCCCCTCCGTCCCCTTACCCTGAACTCCACCGATGGGGATTTGCATCTCCACTTCCCCCCCGCCGTGTCCTCTTTCCTCCTTCGTCCGTCTTTCCCGTCGTACGAGGCGATCGTAACTAGCCCTACGCGCTGAGTACGCAGACTGTTGCGCATTTATTATTATTTTTCTAAGAAAATAAATTTTAAAAGCGTTGTTGCGGCGCGTCAGGAGACTTTCATTTTCACCCTCGCGCCGTGCACTACCAACCCAGTCTGGATTTATGATGCACGAAATACCGGCTCGGTGTGAAGCTGAAATGTTTTTGGTGCATGGGGGTTGTCGAAGCTTCAGTGCTATTTTCTGCTGGAGGAGGGAGATCTCGCACCACAACATAAACAACGCTTTCGAATGCGATCCACAATCAAGGCAAGTTTGTGCTCCACTGCTCTCGGAGATCTATGCAAGCAAACATATCCAAGCGATTTAAATGGCGGCGGAAATGCATATGCTAAAAAGGGGGGGCAATATTTTGTTTCTTAAGATTCAAGGAGGAAATTCAGCAAAGAGTGGCCTGAACTGCCTTCGCAATAAATCATTTATATTCTTTGTCATGATCTTCAAACACTAAGGAAATAGAAATAATACGACAAATTAGACATAATTTCTTTGCAATTTAATTTTTTCTTTCCAGCATTGGCATATTTTACATTATTGCTAAGAGTATACAACAGTGCGAGGAGTGGAGCTTTTTTCCAATAAGGCTATGAAGGCATTTCATTCATTATGCACGCATTCGGTCTTCTTTATTTGATTTTATATATTTGAGAATATTATACATGTACATACATGAGGCTCAGTAATTTCTAATGCATCTTCTGATGTTTTCTGACGCTAACTAGCAGCTATAGATTTTCAGGTATTGATATACCTGACGAAAGAGAAACTACAGTATTACTGGAAGCAAATGATGATCACCTGAATATTCGAATCGGAAAAATGGTTATTTTATTAATTGAATTTCAGTCAAAAATTGAACCACCTGTTGCCATCTCAGGGGAATGGAAAGAATGCAGGTATACTCGAAATGTGCGGTCATTCTTTCATCAAGAACAAGTAATCAATTTGTTTAGGAGGTGAGTAAATAAATACATCAACATGGACCGGCGCCAAAATCATTTCTTAATATATCACTTCCTAATATACCACTTCGGCACGACGGTCCTGCGGGGTCCATTAAATATAGTTGAGAGTCAACTACAGAAGTTTGCCGTTTGTTAGCAAATTCTCGATCTAATTAAAACGCGGAATATTTAAATCACACTCTGGCCTATTTTTAGTATGCAATTCATTGAAGTGTACCTTTCGTATGGCTGATGACTCATATCCTTGTGGTAATAGTCTAAATTACTTACAAATGCACACGCAGAAATTTTAGGGCTTATAATTTTTATAGATTTTGGTTTTTTTCCAAACACTTAGAGCACGTATGGATATTTTATGCTTTTGTCCTCAATTGGTACACACGTGCAACTGTGAAAAGTTTTCAAATTGACGCATTTTCCTCACTACTTTAGGGTAAGATGATATTAAGCATTGTTTAGTGAATATCGTCGTCCGAAAAGCATCTTCAGCAATGATCTTGAGAACAATTCACACAATTTTTCAGAAAATTTCGCGACTCTGTTAGCGTACAATCCAAAGCCGATACTCAGCATCGTTACTACGAACAACTATAGTGCATTCAGGCAGAATATCCCATGAGCCTGAGTACTTAAAATAATTTATACAAATATCAGATGAGAAAAAAGAGATGAAAAAATTCCATTCGCTCTTCGTGAGTGTAAAATTAAATTCGTCAAGCAAATTGTTTACAGATTTTAGGAAATAAATAAATAATGCGTTTCTAAATTTTCTAAAATCGCCTGAAAAGGGACGGGTGGATGTGTTCATTCAAAGCTATTAGATCACACATTTGAAAGAAGGATTGGGGGACATTAGGAGTTGGAATAGGTGGGTACGCTAGTAGGAAACCCTTTAAGGGACGGTATCCTCGTGCCCATATTATTCCAAAGTACCACTAGAAAAGAACAACACGAACCTCGGCGGTCATAAAAAAAGCCCCCCGTCATTGAAATTGAGTGTCTTGTAAGGTCACTCATATTTGGGTGGAATTATTAGTTTACTTAGTGTTATGCAGTTCTTAAGTGGATTCTGGAGGAGGGGACGACAGTTTATGATGGCGAATCTCCACGAAAAGAAAAGAAAGAAGTTCGGTGGGAGAAGGTAAAAGGTTAGAAGGAAGGAAGGAGCAGAAAAGACCATTGTTTCCCTCGATTTGATTTATGTAAAACGCTAAGGTCCCGACAATGTCCTCAGACCGCCCTCTCTCCTCCTCTCCACACCACAGTCAGCCCCCCTGCCCCCGACGCCGCCGCCGCCTTCCACCCCGGGTCTTTTTTCTTGCTCTGCTTCGGCCCCACGAGGAATACCTGAGGGAGACGCCAGGGGGGTGAAGGACGGGAGGGTTCGAAGTGAGGGGATTGGGTGAGCGGGCGAGGGGGGTAAGGGCAAGGAAGGGTTGAGGGGAAGGGTAATAGCGGACGCAGCGTAAATCATATCCCTTGAAGGACAATGGACAATTTCCCTCCGCAGTTAAAAAGAACAGATGAGGGACGAGATGCGGGCTCGGCGTGTTTCGTGAAAATAAGAATCCCAGGATATATATACGCATGCACTCCTCCGAGTCTTACATACATAAAACATTCGACCTCTTTACAGTGCTTTAAGTCTCCCGCTCTGCTCTCCCTCTTCCATTTCAAACTTCTGCCCCCCTCTCTCTCTCTCCCTCCCTCCTCCTTTCGCATCTCTCCCTCTTTCTCTCGGGAGCCCTCCACTTTCCGGAGCCCATTCTCCTCCCCATTCCACCTCCCCCTCCACAAGAGAGAGAGGAACAATTCAAATCCTTAGAGATTCCTACTTCCATGACACCTGTTGTCGAGACGGAGAACCAGAATCCCCCACGCTTGGCAGCAAGCAAGGAATAGTATCCTCGGACGACATTTTTAGGCCTTCACAACCACAAGTGTATTTGATTTCGTCTGTGTATCAGAAAAATGTTTGCCTCTAAATTAAATGGATGAGATAAGACGGGATTTTCAAGAGGGTAAATTAGTAAATTTTTAAGAGGGAGAGAAATATTAACCTTCCTCACTATCTCTCCCCTCCTCTCTCCCACCCCACCACTTTCATTATTCAGAAATAGATTAGGTAGAAATGAACGCCAGAATTTATTCATCCGATTTTTTTGTTCTTTTAAAAAATTATAAAAGATGATGTGTATAACAGAGTATCCTCTTATTTATGTGGTGTTAATGTTCTATATCCAGGCCATGCATATAAATCATCAGCTCGTGAGAGGAAAATCCTTTTGCGACTCTCCCACCTTTCCCTGGATTCTTTGGGATGGGGGTGGGAATAATGAGCGTTTATCTTGCGAGTGCGTTAGGATTAAAATACGCGTTGACTAACGCGCTACGCATCCGACTGGTGTCCCATCCCAAAGATATCTATCCCCATTTCCACGAGTTAATAAGGAAAAACACATGAATATGTCAAATTTCATCTTGAATAATGAAATAAAAAATTACAACGACTAACACTTTGACCGTCTTTTAGTACCATGAAAATATTCCCGCCTCAGAATTGTTCAAAAAGGTGTTTGCAAAAGTGGGTGAGTAGTACTGAAGATGTCTATTTTCGGAGATCAAGAAACGTTCGACCTAAAGCATACCTATTATTATCTGACGTTCCATCGACAATTAAAGCGTATATGTAGTATAATATATAATGTTAAGAACGAGTGCTGATGCCTCACTAAGTAGCTGATCAGTGATTAAAGAGACACCACACTGAATTAATGAACGGCCAATATAGCGGGCAGGGGGTGTAATACTAAACCCTTTCGGCCACTTCCCTGCCAACATTACTTTTTCCCTTGCATCACATCCTTAAAAAATTCTCCATCTCACAATATCACTCCTCAATCCATTTTTCCTGTCCCCTTAGAAACTTCCTCTCTTCCCTCACACCTTCGCCATTTGCCATCATCACTCTCTTGCGTACTTTTTCCATGCATCTATCTCTAAGCCCACATTTATTAAGATCCGCGCTCTTTACTCGTCCCCTTTCAGCTCTTGAAAAGAGCGATGCCTCTCGATTTCGTCCCCTCCTCCCTCTCTCTCCACGCGACCTCTCAACTCTGCCAACGCGAACGAAGTATTACGCCCGAAATCGGTATATTCGCCACATTTAGGAGGTGCACGGCCCGCTACTAATACCCAGCGAGCCACACACCTTTGGGAGAGAGAGGGAGGAGGGGACGAAATCGAGAGGCATCGCTCTTTTCAAGAGCTGAAAGGGGACGAGTAAAGAGCGCGGATCTTAATAAATGTGGGCTTAGAGATAGATGCATGGAAAAAGTACGCAAGAGAGTGATGATGGCAAATGGCGAAGGTGTGAGGGAAGAGAGGAAGTTTCTAAGGGGACAGGAAAAATGGATTGAGGAGTGATATTGTGAGATGGAGAATTTTTTAAGGATGTGATGCAAGGGAAAAAGTAATGTTGGCAGGGAAGTGGCCGGAAGGGTTTTGTATTTGGACGGCCCTGAGGTGGGTTTTGCGTTATACTATACGTAAACAGGTGAAAAGGCGACAGAGTATGAACTTAGTAGTACAATTGATTCATAAATATGCAGAAGGTATATATAAAATAAATGTGGTTTGTAATGAACAGCATCCTAAAAACCTGCCCCCTGAGGTAACCATTGCAAAAAAGTAATAATTAGATGATCTTCAAACTGAGAGTAATTCATCTCAATGGCACGTTGATAACTAAAAAAACTTTTTAGATTGTCAGTGAATTGATCACACTCAATTAATAACGAAGGAAATCATTGGAGGCAGAATCTGCCGAAACGAGCATGAGTCCTTTTATTATCACTATTACGTAATCATGCCGGATTATATTTTCACAAATATGATTTTTAGTGAAAAAATATTTTCTGTGCCATTCGCGGTGCTCGTCGTCCCCGCATCTATTGCTTCAACCAAGATAATCAAAACAAGGGCTGATACTAAAACGATTAATTTTCGTTTTCTGGTCAACTTTGACAGTTGAGGGTGAAGTTACCCTAATGCTGTGTTCGAAACTTACACATCCGCTCAGAGGACCAGCCTTTTTTCCCTGCCCCGCTTCTATTTTTTCCTACAAGTATGCATGTACATGTGTGATGATCTGGTACACAATAAACCACCTAGCTTTACTCATTGAGCGACAGGTTGGAGCGTGGATTAAAGGTTTTGGAGATGTGATCATGTAAGAGAATGGAAAATATAAGCTGTACAAAGAATTGTGCAGACTAGAGAGGTAGTTTTAAGTATGATGGAAAAAAAAGTAGAATTGGACGAGCGGAGGACCGAATTGAGAGGTTTTGGGATTTTAAAGGATTTAGAACGTAGCATTTAATAGAATGGAGAATGTCGGATAAGCTGGGTGGAGGAAGGAAGAAAATATTTTTCACCCGCATAAAAACAGGTGGAAAGTAGGAGGAAATCAAAAAGAAAACCATGTAGGATCAAAATCTAGGAAACTTGAGCTCTACGGCCTCGAAAATAACAAATTTAAAGACAATCTCCTACGGCCATTATTAATCACAAACGACGAACACCCTGTTTGTTGCAATCCCTTGAATTTGTTCAATTTGAGTAATATTCTCCAGGTAGTTAGGCCCTTTTTAAATGTGTGAGTGTTTTCCTGAGAGCTTGTGAGTGCGGCTGCTCTGTATTTGTCCCTGGCGGGGAATTAATTCCCGTAAACAGTCACGGATAGTGTTACAACTATATGTGGTCATAACCCAGCCAACCTTAGCGGAGTTCCTTAAACCCTGCGAAGGGTTCCATTTTTGGGTTGGATGTGTATGCCTGTGGTTGGTCACTGGCGAGGATGTAACATTCCCACAAACTACAACAGAAGGGTATTCTGGTTGAGAGAGGTTGTGGTTGGTTACTGTCTTGAAATTTCTTCTCCCATAAATCATCACAGCAATTTATAGTTTTCCTTTTAAACGAGTGGTGCTACTTTATTTCGGCCACAGGAGATTTTATTTAAATTTGTTAAATAATGTATGGAACCCGACAGGGAATTTGCGCGGTGCATAGAACATAGAAGTCGTTAGAGATAGTCCAAATCTACCATTATAGGTCGACTACCTTAAATTAATGCCAAGTATGTGGTGGTCCCATGCTCCAATCTCGAGTATGCCTCCGACTATCTCATTTAAAAAGCATAAAAACGAGATGATATGGATAAAAGAAAAAAAGACGAGCGATTATGCAGCCAATATTAGGTTGAATGGCATACGATCAGCCAAGCTACTAAGTTTTATGTCTAACAAAGTCCTTTGGATTAATTCGCAATATTGATTGATCCTCACCGACTGACTGATTCCATTTCCTATGGATTCATTCTCAAGCTTTGCTCTTTAACAGCAATTTGCTAAACAGATTTCCGTTAACGCAAATGAGTCCCCGCGCATGTTTAAACATTTAATGATACACTTTCTCGCTAAATTAGAGCAGCAGCGGAGTATATCTTCGGGTGTCCAAGTGTAAATGTCGAGGGGTACAGAAAGCGAGGTGCATGTGAACATCCATCATGAATCTCAACGGATACGTGAATATTGTTAAGGGTATTTTAAAAGATTTCAAACGGTTTCAGACACTTTTATTTCGCTGTGAATACATGCGCAATCTCGACGTTCAAATATCAATGTTCAATTTGAAACAGCACATATATAGTTATTACCGACGGCGACTTTAAACGTCGGAGACATCCTACTTACTCATAGGTTGGAAAAAAATCCATACTTTTCGCAACTGATTTCCTTGCATATCCCCCATTCATTCGTTTGAACATCTCTTAAAATAAGTTCGTTGAAGGAGTGAAAAACTCTTCATCTTTGCAGCCAATATACCAAAATAATCATTGACTTGAAAATGTTGGGGAGGTTAGTAATCATCAAAACACTATTGCAGAAGAAAAATTAACATTCAAGAAAAGTATCAAATGACATCCTAAGATATTTAAAATTAATAAATGTTTATGGATTTCCTGAGCAATTGAACAAAAAATCCATATTTCACAATGAAATCCTGTAACGCTTCCAAAACGTAGATTTGCAATATTTAAAATTTTATTTTGCGTAGCAAAATAGAGAAGTATATACCTCCATTTCATCCAAGGCCATACTTATTGTGTGACATTACGAACGAGAAGTAAAAGTCATGAAGGCGGAGTGGAGAAATTACATCATCGTTAAGATTGTAAGAAATAACCTCTGTTTAAAAAGAGATAAAAAGCAAATGGTTGCCAGCAAAATAAGTTATACATTATGCAAAAAATAATAAATATGTCGATCAATAACAAATTACACTACATGCTCATACCAAACAACATGCACTGCCCTAATCAGGGGATATCAAAAGGAAATTCTATGGTAAAGGATATACTATGTGAATGTTTGGAGGAAAATTGGTAATTTTCTTGGTCATACATAAAAGTAATAATAGGTTGTCAGTCAATCATGGAATCACTAGAGGGAAAAAAACGGGGAAAGTGTTATATACAGTAAAAAAGATAATTTTATAAACTAATGTCTCCGTAGCTTCTCCTAAAATACTAATCCTTTGGATGAAACCCTTGAAATAGTAAACGAGTGGCATAAGAATCTTACAGCGCAAGCAATCTTAGGGTCATCTTTCAATAGATACAATGGCAACATAATAAAACAATGCAAGATTTATAATGTGTCGAAATGAGGAACAAAAGTGGGTTTTCCTATTGATGATATTCCAGGATCAGGGAAAATTAATTCTCAAGTGGATATGAATTTTTGTATTTCCAAAACGACATGTAGCATTAAAGTCAAGTTTCTTCAGAAAAAAACCAATACAATTGAAGAGGAAGGAGAGGAGGCGGCCAAGAGCTTGTCTTAGGCGGCAATAGCATTCTGCTACTCAATACTTCTTGCTTAAGAAGAAGTACTGAGGGGTCACTCTTACCTCTCAACTTTAAATGAGATAAACTAGTCACGGGAATGTCTATGCGGGTCCGTCTTGAAGACAGTTGCCTTCATTAGACAGTTCAAACGGAAATATAACAGAAAAATATTTGGAGAAATGTGACACCGCAGCAGTTAAGCTTAATTTGGAATATGTTACGAATATGGGAACTGTGGGGAAAGTATTAATTAAGGAATCAAATATAGCTCAAAGAAGATCCACTAGATTTGTGGAAAATCGTGTCGAGGGCAAATTAAGCGTGAAGGAGTCATTAGAGGAACCAGGATGAAGGACCCCTCAGACACGAAGAGTGCAAGGGAGACTGAGGGCCGCATTAATAATAGTCTCCAAACTCTGTGAGTCTCTAATGAATCTCCAGCGTCAAAAATCGCGTGGGAAATTTTGTCGTTGGAAACTCCTAATAAATGCTTGAATATGACAATAAATACGGCACTACGACTCATAGACAGGTTCACCTGATGAGCTTACTTGTGATGTTGATACGACCACAAAATACGCGAGTCTGCTAATTATGAATAATTTGATAAAATTCAGAGAGAATTAGACTGCAGCATTCATCTATTTATTAATAAATGGACGATCCCCGGTGCTTATTTAGCATTTTACAAAATTCTTTGTTGAATCGAAACGTCATACAAAGCACACAAACTAATTATGCGCATGTCTCGGCAGCATTCAATTTCTATCACCGTTAGTGCATGGTGAATGAGAACATAATGTGGCTTCGTTCGGGTCCGTCCAGAATTCTTCCCACGCATTGAAAGAAGACATTGATCTACTTTCATCTAAGGCATAACCCATCCATGACAAAAGTACAATCTGGAGCCCCAACACAAAGTTAAATGTCAGCATACAATCCTAAGAAATAAGTTATACATGTAGTACGAAGCTTCTTAAATCAAATCGTGTGTGTTATGGGCAAGAAATTTATATTTCAAACACATAGAAAGTCGAAAAAAGTAAACTACAAATATCTTTAGCTTAATTGTATCTTTATGAAATGATGTCTAGGAATTCCTCCAGCTTATTTTTGTCATTTTAGTAAAATCATGAATTAAGAACGAATAGCATAAATGAATAATAATAATTCGTCCATCAACTTCGAATGTTTAAGTCGTTTTGGACCTTTACATCTTGTTTATCGGACAAGTCCGATTCGAAGACAGGTTTTAAAAACTAATGAGTGTTGTTATAGATGGATACCTCATTACCGGAAACCATCAAGATGAGATCGTGTATATAAGTATTATAATAAAATTATTACCATGTTTAATCGAGAAAACGTTCTTGCAACCTTTGGGTCTCATTGCTCCAAGGATTCCAGTAGGTCCGGATCTTCGTCATGTTGGATTCCAAAGCGTAGAATTGGAAGGACATATTCATTATCTAATGCGAAGATCCTTGATCTCAGCCATTGTTCGGTTTCAACCAAGACAATCTTCTGTTTCATTGCCAAACCTAAAAGCTTAAGCTATAATAAAAAGGAAGGACAAAAAGAAAGTAATGAGAGGATGTGGTGGATGGAATACCCAAAGATGAAAACGCAACAATAAAGCAGTGTGTCGGAAAAGGAATTAGAAGCCATGGAATACACGAGAAATGATCAGGAATAAGATGAGGGATGAAATTAAAGAGTGCAAATACAGAATAAGAGAGAAGAAAGTAAACATAGTTTTACCAAGTACTTGGTGCCATCAACAAAAGTATAGACGAGATGGAAAATGAGTAGATAGGGTAAGATCAGTTTGTTTTCAGAAATGGGATCGGTCCGCCATATCAGCGAGAGATCACTTACAGGACGGATTGCACAATATAACCGGAATGAAATACGTTTGGTTCGCGGATTTCAAGAAAGCGTACGAAATATTACACCAGGAAAAATAATTGAATGTGCCGCAAGAGAAACCAACTGGAGTTTTAACTGACTCATTCGAAAGCTGTGCGACTCAGGCAGCACATGTAACTGCAGCTACAGGGTCAGAATGGGAAAGAGAGACGATGCTTTTCAAAGAATACGCGGATCGAAGGATAATTAAGGCATGGAAATGGCTTGAGGCAAAAATGAAAGTAGGAGGAAGCAGAAGAAAGGATTAGATCAGTTAAGTTACAATCAGAGTGTGCAATCAAGGCGCAGCGCATTGCAGGAATAGGAAGGCTAAGTGAGTTGGATAGGATTGCAATTTTTTACAAAGTACCTTTGTGGGGTTCTTCATAGTAAGAGCATTAAGAAAAGAATTTCTTCAACTAAGGGAGGATTTCTGATGACGATAGAGTTACTGAAACTGCTGTCGGCTTTAAACAACAACGCGGTGAAAACCCGAAAATGCAGAATCCTTCAAGCCACCACCGCGAAAATCTACGCAGCCATATTCATCTATTATAGTTTCAAAATGCTGACCGAATTCTGTTAGTATGACAGTGATGTTGCAAACTTATGCTGTTTGAATATTGTTGAAGCCGTGATTCTTTTTTTACCTGCTTTCAATATGGCCAATTTCTTAATCCAATTAAATGGTACGGAAATCAATAAAAAATTCAACAATTCATTTACTCTAAACTGCTCCATTGTTCTTCCAATGAATTTCCGTTTATGGTTCAATTAATTTGGTCCCAATGACCACACCCTCAACTTATCAAAATTAAAGGATTTATTCTTCAAAATCTTTGGACATTATAAAAAAAAACAAATCTTTTGAGTGAATCTTTCCAGCAAAGTATTTCCCAAAGATTTTTCTAAAAACCAGGCAAGATAAACACACCACTGTACGCCTTGTTAGGAAAGAAAGAGTTTATACCTAGACGCTCGCATGTCATCGTTTGGGTAATAACTCTACATAATATCAATATAATCCATGTTAGATATAAGAAGGGAACACGAAAGTCAACGCATAAATTTGAACATAAATTTTAGTCTTGATTAGGTAATTTGACCAAATATGAAAAATATTAAAACCAATTCATGGCGGTATTTGAGTTTATTTATTTTTTGTCTACGGGCCTTTTCCCGATGAAATTCCACTGGCCGGGGGTGAATCGCGATTGCTCATCGGCCAAGAGGAAAAAGAAAAAGCACGAGGGGTGGAAGGGCGG